>CM028366.1:29300323-29900323 GCA_016624345.1 Platycodon grandiflorus | reverse complement strand
AGTTGAGCTTTAAATTATTCCGTCAAAGTCCGTTAAGTTTTCCAAGGCAAAATGTGCTAACGGTGGACTAACAGAGCTAACGGAGGATGAAAATGTGAAGCCTGGATGGGGAAGGACCTCGGGAGCCTATTCTGAAAGTTTAGGGGCACCGGAGCAATTGGCCAAAATACTCTCCAAGTGGTAGCCCACTCCAGTCCACTACATGCAGCCCACTCCCATTCCTTCCTTCCAGCCCACTCCCACTTCAACCATCCCATTTCCTTCACCAACCCACCATCTAGCAGCCCACTTCGCACCATTTCCTTTTCAGCCCACACCACACTTCCACCCTCTTCCCCTCCTTCAGCCCACTTCCATTAAACCATCCATTCTCCCTTCATTTCTCTCTTCAGCCCATTTCCCATCTTTTATCCACCAGCCCACCTTTATCTCCCATTAAACCAACCAATTCTCCACCAGCCCACCTTTTCTTCCAGCCCGTTCCAGCTCCATTTTCTTCCCTTTTTTTTTAGCCCTAAACCATTTGTACAATCCCCATTTTGCCCTTGACTTCCCAAATACTCCTTGCCCTTAAATTTTATACTCCCAGGCAGCCCCCAATTGAGCCAAGAACGCCCCAGACGGGCTGTGAGTCCCCTTTGGGGGCAGCAGCCCTCTCTCCCCAAATTCTCTTCCATTCTTCTAAAAATATAATCATCATTGAAGGTTTGGAGCACCAAATCAAGTGCCAATGAAGCTTCTACAAGAGATTTCAACCTCGGATTTCAACATTGTTTGGTTTAATTCTTCCACTCTTTATTTTGAAATATTTGTTGTAATTTCTAGGGTTGAATATTTTGTAATTGTGGAATTGGTTTGTGCTTAATTGATTTATGAAATGCAATTATTTTTCTATGTCGTTGTAGTGTTTTAATTTAATCTCTCTCTTTATTTAGTATACAAGCATGTTAGGTTATTATTATTGATGGGCTTAATGCTTTTAATTGATTTAGCCATTAATTAAATGATTTGAGAATTGTTTGTGTGAGCGAGAGCTACCTGACTTTTCGGACCGATTAATATAATAGTTGGTGTTTGACACACACCGATAGCCTCCGACTACCGACATGACTTGTAGAAAAATAGAGAGATTATTTCTCTACCCATTATTGCCCATTATCTTGGTTATTATTGTGTGTTCCTAATGCTTCCGATGGATTAGCTGCCCATTAGATGATCACTAGAATTATAGGATAGTTAGCGAGAGCCCTTCCTATTAATTCTGAAAACACAATAATTGTCTATGTGACGCCAGACCGAGAGGTAACGAGTGTTCATAGATAGCCAATTGAGGACTTGTTCTGACACGCAATCAATCCAACTTAGCCATTCGCGAGGTAGGGGAGATTCGGGTTGTTATTGGGGCGAGAGCTCGTAGTTGACCAACTTAGTGTTCTCGGCTACCAAGACTTGAGTTAAAGAAAAGTAGAGAGAGGATTAAATTAATCACGAGCTAGACTAGAAATATTGCATTCCTATAATCTTATCTTTAAATCTTGATTTGTTGTTGCCAAACCATTTTGCGACGTTGTATATATTAATTGCTTTCTTTTATTTTTATTTTTTGTTTTTATTTTCGCTCAAATATAATTAGCTAGCTCAATTTCGGTACTTAGTTGGAGTGAAAATTACGTGCATTCCCTGTGGGATCGATAACTCGTACTTACGTACACTTTATTACTTGATACGGCAGGGTACTCTTGCCCTAGTTGTTGCAATTTAATTTGCAGCACATCAACTGCGCACTGGCTCTTTCTCGTGCGGATGCAGATACGACTCAATCCTTCAGCCTGCCAATATACACTTTTTTTCCATGAACTTTTATCTTGGTCACCACCTCCACTGTCACCAACTTCTGACATCTAAAATTCACAACAAAAAGATTTTCAATTAATTAAATATAAACTTAATAATTAACTATAAATAATCAAATAAAATTAACGTAGCATATATATAAAATTTACGCAAAACAAAAGTTTAATCTAACAAAACTTAACAAATAGAAAGTTAACAATCAATAACGTAGCAATTAATCTAACAAAAGTTAACAATCAATAAGTAATCTAAATAATCAAATATTAGTAACAATTATAATTATAATTAAACACTATGCACAAGGAATGAAAGCCACTTAATAAAAAAATATAATAGTTTCATCAATATCTAAAATTCACAAAAAATTAATGGAACAAAAGAAAAACAGTTGATGATAACAAGTGGACCAAAGGAACATCATTTTAATTAACCAATTACAAATTAATAATATCAAAAAAAAAAACAAAAACAAAAACAAGGCCCGCCCGGCTTAAGGGAAGAATGTCGGTCCGGCTTTATTTAATATGGCCGGCACGACTTTATTTAATATTGCCAGCACGGCTTTATTAAATACAGCCGGTTAGGGTTTCTCCTGGCTCTGCCCAACAGCCTGTTTTTTCCCTCTTTTTTTGTTGCAATTTAGAAAATAATCTTGTTAAACTACTATTAAAAACCAAAAATTACACAGTGTATAGCTTGAAAACATACCTTTTTCTTCAAATTGGTTTGAAAGAGGATGATGGAGTAGAGAGAGAAAGAGAAATCTAGAGAAAGAGGAAGATTAATGTTAGTTTAAATGAAGGGATAATTATGTTTTTGACCAACGTACCATAGTCGGGGAGCAGAATTGACAATCGTACTCTCAAAGACCCACTTTTGCCCTATGTACTTGCATAAGTTGGAAACAATTGACACACTCGTTATCTGTCCATCCAAAAACTTGACGGCCGTCTGACGTGGAAATGGTTTTTGTGTTAAATCTCCACCGTGGCAGCCAAGTGGAGATTTAGTGGGGTCCGGAAGTAAAATGGTGGGAAAATTAGTGTACATTAAGGCTCTCTCATAACAGTAGCCTCCAAAACCACCACCTCGATTAAATTTCAAGCAAAATATTGCAATAATGTTCGATTATCAGCATCGAAGTGGTTCTAGGGTTTAATGTTAGCATCGAAGTTGTTCTAGGGTTCGAGGCTTTAACGACGAAGACTTGGCAAGGCTTGAAGGTTTAAGAACAGAGTACGACATTGAAGAATAGGTATGTTGATTTCAAGACATTTGAGTTCGAAAATCTAGGGTTTTTGGTTAAAATTTGTTGTATTCCAACGTATTGACTTGATTTGTTTCAAAATCTAGGGTTTTTAGGCAAAATGCATCTTTTTGTTGGTCCAATATGAAATTAGGGCAAAATAGGGCTGTAAAGAGGTTTAAAAGGCTGAAAAGGGCTTAAAATTTGGGTTTTTTTGTGCTGCACCATTGTAGTCTGCTATAGTTTATATATTTTTTGTGTTGTAACCCCCCCCCTTTCTTTATTGTCTATTGAAGATTATGGTCCCCCACTTTAATTTGTCTGAGAAATTTGTCTCCCTGCCCCATTTTGTATGCTTTTTCTTTTGGACTTTTGCTAAAGTTGTACCCACTTTGATTATTTTTAAAATTTTTATTTTTCTTCAATGCAGAATGGGTGAAATAGTTTCATTGTGCATTTACTATGGTGGGGTAATTAAGACTAGTCCTTTTAGGTGGTATGATATGGGACATGTGGCAAGGATATTTTGAGACTTTTACCATTTCAGTGTTGGAAGGTCTAATTAAATCAAAATTCCCAAAGCCTATTGAGAAAATACACTACAAAATGCCAAATTCTTCCATGGATGATGGGCTTAGGTTGATCTGGTCTGCTCAGCAAAGTAAGGACATCGTAGATATTTATAGAACTACACAAGGTTTGCAACCATATATGTTGAGCATGACAACTCTGTTGAGGAAAATATTGATAATATTTATGAGTTAAACAAAGATATAATTGATGAATTAAACCTTCAAGGTCATAATGATGATGATCCTGACTATGAAGATGGTAGTGAGTTTGAAGATGATGTGGCAAGCTTAAATCATTTAAGTGAAGATGAGGATGAGGTTGGTCATTTTAGGGAGCAAGTAATTGAAAAAAAAAAAGGAAAAGGGTAAAGGAAGCCAATTTGACCAGAACAACTGAAGTGAATGATGACTTTATGGAGCAGGTTAGGAATTTTGGTGCTGATGTGGATACTAGTGGGTATCATAGTGAGTATATGGACTCTAGTGATTATGATTCCCCCTATCTTGACAGTGAGGATGAAAATGACAATGAGGAAGACATTAGGAACCATTACACTGTCTTTGACCCTACAACAAAATGGGACCACATGTACCCTAAGCTTGGTATGAGGTTTGCTAGCACTGCTCAGTTAAAGCTTAGCTTAACTTGTTATGCAGCAAATAATGGTTATGACCTAAATTGGGCTAAAACTGAAACCAAAAGGCTCCTAGTTGTTTGTAGGCACCCTAGCTGTAAGTGGGGGCTTTATGCTACCATGATGGAAAACGAACGGTCCATTCAGATCAAGTCCTTGAGAGATGTGCACAAGTGTGTGAGAAAGTATAAGCTTAAAATAGCTGGTCCATCTTGGATAGCTAAGATGTGTGCAACTAAGATTAGGAATTCTCCTAGGTGGGGTTTAAAAGAAATGAAAGCTTTTATTCTTAAGCACTATAAGGTGGATCTGAGTTTGAAGCAATGTGCTAGGGAAAAAGCAATTGCATTGGCAGAGGTGAAAGAAGCTTTGAAGGAGCATTACAGCAAGCTATTTGATTATGAGTATGAACTAAAAAGAAGCAACCCTGGGAGCTCAATTTTTTTAGAAACTAAAAGGTCAGAAACATCACAGGATTTGCTCTTTGATAGGTTCTATATTTGTTTTGCTGCATTGAGAAAGGGATGGGTTGCAGGTTGTAGGCAAGTGATTAGGCTTGATGGGTGTTTCTTGAAGGGGTTTTGTAAAGGCCAACTACATTATGCTGTAGGTAGGGATGGGAACAACAACTTCTACCCTATAGCATGCTGTTACAAAAACAGAGAGCAATGACACTTGGACTTGGTTCTTGCAGCTACTTAGAAATGACATAGGTTTCCACAATAGACAGGGGTTGACTTTGATATATGATCAACAGAAGGTATAGACTATGTTTGTTGTTTTAAACTTTTGATTTCCATATCTTACTTACTTTATTGCTTTATCTAACTATGTCTTTTAAATCAGGGACTTTTGAAAGCCATGGAGACTGTGTTTCCTGAAGCAGAGGTGAGAAATTGTGCAAGACAAGTCTATGCCAACTTCAGAAAGTTGTATACTGGTGTGCAACTTAGGAATCTATTTTGGAAAGAAGCAAAAACAGGGACATTAAAGGAGTTGCACTACATATTTGCTGAGATTAAAGAATTGAACCAAGGTGCTTATCAAAGTTTGATCACAAGGGACCCTAATAAGTGGTGTAGGGCATACTTTTCACCAAGCTGTAGTTGTGAGGTTGTAGAGAACAATATGGCTAAGTCATTTAATGCCTACATTATAGAAGCTAGGAGTAAGCCAATAATAAGTATGTTAGAAGACATTAGAGTTGCTGTGATGTGTAGGTTAGCTCAGAAACATGAGCTTTTCACCAAGCTAGAAGATAATGTTTGTCCAAGAATAAGAAAGAAATTAGAAGTTTTGAAAGAGAGATTCAGAGATTGGAGTACTGAGCATAATGGGCAAACACAAATTTAAGGTGACAAAGGGAGGAGATGGATACTGTGTTGACTTGATTGAGAGGGCATGCAGTTGTAGGCATTGGCAATTATCAGGGATCCCTTGCACTCATGTAATATGTGCCATTTATTACATAGGGGATGAGCCTAATAACTTTGTTAGCCATTGGTTTCTCAAATATCAAACCTTGAAGGCTTATGAATATCCTTTGGAACCAGTCAATGGAGTTAACCAATGGAAGAAGTTTGCAAATGAAAAAGTATATCCTCCTTTTATACAAAGAATGCCCAGGACACCAAAGGTGAATAGAAGAAAGGAACAGGGGGAAAGGAACAACAATCAAGTTTCAAGGAAAGGTAGGAAGATGAAATGTACAAATTGCAATGGAGATGACCACAATGCCAAAAGTTGTAAGAATCCAAGAGTTGAGAATGACCCAGAACTTGACTTGAGGAGGAAAAGACAAAGAAAGAGAAAGCCCAATGCAGTTAAGCCAGTGTAAGACACAAGGCAAGAAATTGTTTCTATTTTTTAAATATTTATCTTATTTATTGTGGTTGTGTATTAAGACATTGTATAATGTTGTTTTGCTATGTTTACTTGTAAAGGGTGAATTCTGAACCAACAATTGAACAAGTTCAACAAGAACCAACAATTCAACAAGAACCAATAGTTGAACAAGTTCTATCCACCTTTTGAAGAAGGACCAATAGCTAAACAAAGGTAAGCACATTACTGTTTTTGATTTCTTTTTGAAACTTGTATTTACAAGCAATTGATTTTTGTTTGGTTTTAAAGAGTGAACAATGAAGCTTCAATGGATCCACATATTGGACCAATGCAAGAAAGCAATGAAGTCAAACCTTAATCTGAGCAAAGGCAAGCACATTACTGTTGTTGATATGTTTTTATTTGATTTACATTGTATTGCTTTATTTAACAAATATATTGTGTTTACTTTAAGATTGAATAGACCATTTGTTCAACAAAGGCAAGCCAACATAACAAAATGAGCACCTGGGAGGCCAAAGAAACTGTTACCAAGGAGGAATATTCCAGTAGGGTTTGGAACTTATGTCAATCTAAACAGTGGAGATGCCTACATTGTGGTAAGAACTTGTTAATAGCTTTATGTTCAATTAATATTACTTGTTTAAAGTGTGTTTTCATATCACGTTTACTCAATTTGTTGTCATGTCTTATAGAGAAATACTGCTTCAGTTCCCCTTTTACCATCTAGAAGAAGCACAAGACCAAAAGCAACAATTGGATTTGCAAGCATCCAACCAACTGTCCCAACAACCCCTACTCGTACTAATGAACAACAAACTGTCCCAACAAATGTACCCACAGGAACCACATCACCCAAATCCCCCTACTTATTTTGGCATGGTAGGAAGTGTATATTAGCTAGTAAGCTAAATTCAGCAAATGAAGATGAAGTACCTTTGACTGGTCCTTCTCAAGAAAGCCAATCACCAAGGACCCCTACAGAAGCACAAGCATCAATTCTATCAACTTTCTCACCATCACCATTAAGCCTTGTGAAGAAAATCAAAGTGGAAAGAGGAGAAGATATTAGAAGGTCTCAAAGAATTGAAATTACTCAATTCAAGAAGACATCACTTGAGAACCATAAGAAAACCTTTGAAATTGATGACAATGACAATGTCAGAGAGGTTTAGCAAATGATACAAATTGTTACTCCTTTTGTTTGTGTGATTGAAACAATTTGGTAACCCTTTTGGTTTGAAAATAAGACTTTTTTTATGGATAAACAATTGTGTATGTTGAAAGGTTTGGAAACATTGTTGTGTATGTTGACAGGTTGTACAAATGCATTTTGGTATTTGAAATTAGTGCAAAATTTATGTCAACAGATGCACTCAACAGCCACCAAATTGCAAGCCTTTTATACAAAAAAATAGGGCATTACAATAATACAAAAAACAGGGCATTACAATACACATGCACTCAACCAAATTGGGAGCAACACACATTTCTTTGAAACACATTGCATCAGCCAATTATCAGCCCAACTAAGATGTTTAAAAGATGTTCAAATACACATTACATTACATTGAAACATATTACAATGCCATTACAACACTGAAAAATATTACATTACATTGAAACTCATTACAATGCCATTACTAGCCTAACTAAGGAAGCAACATATTGCTAAAGGTTGTTTTGCCATTGAGAATTTCTATTATCAGCCCAACAACCAATGTCCAACTTACCAACATTGCACACAAATACTTTTGTTCTCTTTGTTTTGCCTTCTGACATAATTCTTCAACTTTTCTCTCATGTAGCTTCACATTTGCATTTTTTTTCTTCAGTTTTTTAGTTTCATCAACAACTTGTTTGAGTTGGATATCTAATTTCTCAACTTCATGCTTCAATCCCACTATTTGTGATCTCAGCCGTCCAGCAAGAATGATCTTTTTCGATCTCTCAAGTAGTGCAGGGTCAATCCAAGAGAAGAACTAACAATGCTTAGTTTTATCCTGAAAAACAATGCAAAGTATAACTGGAAGAATTAAACATATTGAATCCTCTTGACAATTAAACAAGAATTAAACATTTCTTTTGATAGAATTATAAAGAATGCTGAAGACACTACTGGACACGAGTCACCACCAGCAGAGCTACACCAGCAGCAGAGTCCATCAGCAGAACTCCTCCAGTAGAGCTCCATCAGCATTATTTAATAATGAGTTTCAAATTATTATTTAATAATGATTAATCCCTGTTGACTGACTAAAAAGCCAGTAGAAGCAATTTGCAGCCAACCTCTGTTTTTTTAACTAAAAGCCCTAATGATAAACAGAAAAATGACAGAATACCACAACAAGGATTCTATTTTTTCAATGTATAACACTAATGACAAACAGAAAAATGACAAGAAGAGCTTACCTTGTAATTTGGGCATCCAACGAACCTTCTACCTGAGTTCTCATCACTCCACGACGTCCACATTGTTGCTCGAATACCACAATGACAGAAGTGATTGAACTGTGTGTCATTTGATTGGGTGACTTCCTTCTCATCAAAAATTGGGGTTTCCATCTTAAAAGTCCTAATTGAGAAGATGGATGGCAAAACCCTAGCAAAATTCTGGTGCAAAGGCAAGAACTAACCTTCAATTTCGCAATTTCCCTAACCCCAACTCTAATCGGTCGTTTTTTGCCTATTGGTTTTGTGCCCTAACAGCGTGCCTGTGTTTATGAATTGAAAAAGAAGATCACGTGCATTAAGCATAATCTTCTTACCGTTATAAATATCCACTTGGCTGCCACGGTGGAGATTTAACACAAAAATCATTTCCACGTCAAACGGCCGTCAAGTTTTTGGATGGGCAAATAACAGGTGTGTCAATTGTTTCCAACTTATGCAAGTACATAGGGCAAAAGTGGGTTTTTGAGAGTACGATTGTCAATTCTGCTCCCCGACCATAGTACGTTGGTCAAAAACATAATTATCCCGTTTAAATGAATAAAGGATAGTTTTTTTAAAAATAGAAGGGAGGGGTAGTATAGTAAATGAACACTTAATAGGTGCAACATTTAACATGGAAGTGCGTTATTTAGCATCCCTCTTTTTTATTTATATACCATTTTGTTTATATTTTCAAGATGCAATTCACAGAGCAAGAAACCTTCACCAATTCGAAGCGATCCACTAAAGAAGAGAATCCATCCAGTCGAGTGCTCATACATAGAACTCGTATAGTTTTTGATTGAGGCGTGAACAAGTCACGAGTGATCTGGAAATAGAAGAAACTTAAACTGTGTTTAGTTTTGTGCACGAGAGCAAAACGAGAGGGCGAGCGAGAGAGAGAGAGAGAGAGAGAGAGAGAGAGAGAGAGAGAGTAAAACATTCTATTGTGACCAAGAAACTGAACCCCAAAAAATGTGCAAAGAAAGAAGCATAACTCAGAACTAGTATGAATGTTAAAAATGATTCCCTGTAGTCTATTTACAGGAAAATAATGGATTATGTACTGCAACTAAAGAAAACTAGCCAACGAAAAGCTTCATCTGCACATAGTTTGGTTCTTTCCCCACGAAATTATCAGGACTATTCCGAAAATTCGCCCCCATCAAAGAATCAATGTAACCACGGGTCCATAAACTCTGTTCAAGAATTCACTACCTGGCCATCTTCAGAGATGTCAAACAAGAACTTTGGAAGGGATGCAATTCTGGGAAGACTAAGTAGTAATTCGGCAAAAGAGTCTTTTCTCGACATTGTAGGTGCGTTGTTACAGCTGGAAACATTCTCGGGTTTCCCATCCCCAGCCCGAGCCATAATAGAACCTGGAGCCCTGTATTCAGGGTCAAAATCGATGTTAGGTCCAACATCTCTTGTTACATTGTGATGCTCTTCAAAATGACCTTTCTCCCTATCAACCTGTATATTCTTGGTAGTTGTCCCAGGGTGCTGAAGAAGACAGCGGAGATTCACCCTCGACATAAGGGATTTTTCATCTGAAGCTTCCGTCAGTTGGGCATCACTAAATAATATGTCGAGATGGCTTTTATTTCCATCAATCTGTCTATCATCGGCGGATGTCACAGGGTGATCCTGAAGAAGGCAGCAGAGAGAATTGACCCTCTTCATGATGGATTTCTCATCTGATTCTACTGTCGTCATCTGGGTGTCACCTAGTAGAATCTCTGCAATCTCCCTCAATTCATTACACGGACTCTGCGTTGTTTTCTCCAAAAGAGGTTGATGGCCATAAGTTCTTTGATCTGAAATACCATGCCCTATGTGGCTTGCAAGATCAGACAATTCAGATGACTGGATCGTTGGCACTTTCAACTGCTCCCAGCTTATGGGTCCATGGAAACCGTATGCTTCACTATCACCATTCCCTGGGATCACATGTATTCATCACAAATAAATATATGCAAGTATCATCAATGGCAGAAAAAAAAAAACAAAAACAAACAGAACAAAACGTGAACCACCCATACAAATATAATGTGATACTAGGTACACAACGCAGGCAATGATGGTGTGGAATCAAGTCTACTAAAGAAATAAAACCGTAGATCAAAAGATGGAAGCAGGATAACTTCATATACATACTCCACTGCGGCGTAATCTCCCTTTAATGCTCTTACTAAAAACGCGTCTAAAATATACTGATGCTCTAAAGCCCTCAAACTTCTTCTATGATAATCTACTAATCAAACATGCCAGCACATGAGGTACAAAACAAAATCCTTGTCAACAAAATCATGCTCCAAATTCTGAGCTACACTCGGGACCATTTTCAAATGTGAGTCCTGGTTGGACAAGATTCGGGATAAACTAGGAAGCAGAAGATCAACATGGGATAAAATTCCATGTCCTCAAATGGGCTGGATTAGATTGACATCAAGAAGAAAGTATTACAAACACTGCCTCAATAATCAAAATTTGAAATCCATCCTAGGCAACAGAATAACCCTAAATCCATTGCCTTAAACAGCACCAATCTGAACAGATTTTGCAGTGTAGCTACAAAATGGGCATCTCCATCTATACGATACAGAGGTGAACCTTAGTACCCCTGGTTGATATTAACATGAAGCAAGTCCAACCTACTGCCCCTAGTCCAGAAAAGCTGTCACTTAATATGCAGTACTTGGAATCAAAAGCAAACATACTTTATAGGAATTAGAATCCTATATACATGAATGCCTATGCCAGAGGGTCAACATTAAAAAATATAGTACATAAAGTTGAGTATGTGTGAAGTGCATTTCTACACCTAAGTGAAACCAAATGCATACACATCAGAATAATACATTTAGGGCTCATTTGGATAAATTGAATTAGAGAGCCATAATTCCATAGAATTCAAATTCATAGGATTTGATTTCGATAGAATTAAAATTCTACTGTTCAGTTTGTTCATGGAATTAACTTAGAAATCTAGATTCATTTTTTGAATTTAATAACCAACCATATGGAACTCATTTTAAGGAATTGGATGTATGGTAATCTAATTCAATTCCAATCCTACATCTTTTTCATATCCAAACAGTAGAATGGGCAATGAACATCCCAATTCAAATTCCAAGATATGGAACTGGGGTTCCCCAAACAGACCGGTAATAGCACATAATATTGGGTATGAAGCGCATTTCATCACCTAGGTGAAAATACCAAATGATCAGAAGCACGATGAACCTTCAAATGATAAATGATTTATATGAACAATTCATGTACAGTTAGCAAAGGGTTTAGCAACATGTAAATAAAAGAAAATACATTTACTAGAAAATAAATAAAGAAATTGAACAGGAAAAAGAAAGTTAATAAAATAAAACTACAAACTAGATTAATTTATTGATCACAAAAGCTTGAGCTACCATTATCTTGACTTGAGAACAGATAGGTTCTCGTTGTAAGTTGCTAACCCCATTGAGTATGGAGCTCACAATATGCCTAATTAAACTATATATCCAACAGATAAGTACATTCCATGTGGCTTAAATTTAAAGGTCACAAATGTTGCATGAAAATCTTGTATTTCCTACCCATAGAACACATAATATAAAAGAGTTTAGGACAGCAAGAAATGACCTAATCAAAGCTCTGAAAAGAATTGATCATCAACTCATCCAGTACATTTTCTAAGCATATTGTTGTACCTGAACTGGGAGAACGAGCTTCTTCAGGGGTCATACCAAGAGTACTAATTACGGAGGAAGATGACTGTGAAGGGGATTCTGACGTGATATCCTGGAGGATAGAGATGGGAGATCCTTTTGCAGTTTCCAGACGATTAAAGCCAAGGTCTCTTGATTTGTCTGGATCCTTGAAATCAGAAGATTGTGCTACAAAATACAGAGAATGCAAATCTGTGTCTGGCTGCTGACTAAGAAGGTTAAGTCTAGAATCGCACTGGATCAACTTTTCGTAATGCTTGTTTAACACACCTTCAGGGCACTGTAAACAATGCATCCTACAGCAGACCACTTCAAACATTAATCACACCAACGTTATTGAGCCTCAAAACCCTCAAAAAGGAAAAATCAATAAATAAAATAATATGAAGGGGCTGGTAAGTTTTAGCCATACATTTTTTGTTTTGACAAAATAAGAGCATCTATAAGAAGGAGAAATAATGTGGAAAAAAGAATCACCAGAAGTCTGCTGAGATTAAATGGAACAAAAAAAAAAGAAACAATGAACGAAAAGATAAAGAGAAAAAATCAACACGAAGAACCACTTTTTGTTAGCGCCAACGCTCATAATGCCCCCATCACAAATCCCATAAAAAGGATAAGAGCACAATCTCATCAGAGAAAAGTGGCAAGGAAAAGACTGGTCTCCGCAACAACAAAACACCCCATAGCCCCACAAACATGCTTTCTCCTTGCCACTCCTAAACCTCTAAAATCGATGATAAGTAATGCTTCAGCCACAGGAGAAACCCAAAAACACTTCAACCTTAGACAATGGGAAAAAGATGAACACGGGACTAGCTTTGTTGCACTTCAGGATAAAAGCACCTTACAAGGCCTAGATCTCTGTCAGTTGGTTGGATTCAACCATACAATTATAAGCAAGGAAACATGAATTAATCTAAGGTATTTATCTCAATATACGTTGTGCAAACAGGGAAGATACGTAACAGTTACTACAAAACCAAGAAAAAAATGTATGGATGACATGGCTCAGAAATTTACTTTATAAGAGATCAACAATATACTGTTTGCATTACACCCAAAAAGCACTGTAAATTACTTCATAGATGAGAGATTACATGCCAAAACATGCTTCGGAATAAAAACTTCACAAGTAACAGTGAAAAAATAGCCATTGGCTGGAATCAAAATGCTCCTCAAAGCAAAATCATTCATGCAACCAAGAATACCCTTAAATGGGTTAATACCAACATCAAGGAAAACAGCACATCATTCTTTATACTAGCAAATAAGCACACGCCAATGCGTGTGCATCTTTTTTTTCTTTAACGTTTTCTCATTTCATAATTTTATATATTTCAAAAAATACTTGAGAGTTAAATAGTTTAAGGTAGTTAAAAGTTACTATAGTGGAGCTAGTGTGTAGTTATTTACAATTTAGTAGTAATTTGGTAATTATTATTTGGAATTATGGGTATTTTCGGGAATATCAAAAACCGTGACAGGGCTCAACTTTTGAGCGCTCCTGCTTTATATTAGTATAGATAAAGTATCTTTATAATGAGCAATGTAGCAACTGCTATTGCAAAAGGCAAATATATGGTCAATGCATCCCCTATCGACATAGAAGTAACATCTCTACTAAGGCTCTCGATACAAAACTTCAACTCACAAGCTCTAAGTTGCAACAATTTTTCGACTTTCACCAACTTAATCATACTACAAGCAATAGAGAATATTCCCCTCCCCCCACCAAGTTTCTAGAAAGCAAAAAGGGTGACAATAAAGTTTTACCTGTGGGTACTGGCCTGTCCACCAGTAAAATCTGCAGTTACCTGCCACAAAATGTGCCTTCTGGGTTGAGGATTGGTTTCTGTGAAGAAAAGTGGCTGTCTACCAAGCTGAACAACAATAGATTATTACTCAAATTGCAATAAGTTTCTAGTAGAAAAGATTATAAGAATTTACACACAAGTTAAAACATAAGCATAAGGGATGAAATTCAAGAACCAGATCAACACACAGGACATAAAATACAAAAGATTACCACTACGGTCAAAGTCGCAGGACCACTGCCAGGACACATTGCCTTCAGAGCAATGATATCTGACCATTGGATTTCTATTTTCTTCTTCAGACCATTATCAAGGAGTTCCCACACGAGCTTATGTTTAGAAAAGTAACACTTCGCTATTATATCACCTTCATGTCTTGATTCATACTGCCACCAAAAGGAAGGGAAGGGGGTGAAAGAAAATAAAAATCTAAACGACAGAGAGAAGGTATGTTGAAAAGGTCTTACACTTCAACAATACAGTTGACAAAAGTTTATTACAAATACCTTCCATCCACCAATCCTTAAAAGGGAAGCTGGAAAATTTGAGGCCTTCAGCTTGTCAATTGAGGGTGCAGTGACTCTACTATTCTTCTTATGCCCATAGTTAGGATCTCGTTTCAGTGAATCACGACTTGAGAGGGCGGTGACTCTGAAATCCTTCTTGTTTACTATTTTAGGATCTCCACTTAGTGAAGCACCTATGCATGCTGTATTGGGTTGGGAGATCCTCATTTGAATTAATTCCAACAATGATGGACTCTTCCTCAACCGCAACCCCAAAGGGCTTGGCTCTTTCAGCGGGTCATACTTAGAAGGTGAGATCTGAAACTCACGGCTGCCAAGGCACTCCTGCTAATTAGCCAAGAGACAAAAATAATTAAATTCAACTATAAGAAGATAGTCACCACCTTAAAAGTCCCCATCTCACTGTGAGAGCCCCTCTTACCTTTTTCAAGATATCCCAAACAAAAAATGAGGTCCGAGGTGGGATGCCAGCACAAGAGCAACTAATAGGCATTCATTGATTCTTGGGCTATTCTATAGTATTATTTGGAGATAAATCAATTATAATTTTCACATATAATTAGGGATAATTGGTAGTTTTTAGGGATATTTTTCCAGTTTTATTCTGGTGGTACTAGAGGTCGTTTATTTAATAAAGCCCATATATTAGCAGAATTAGAGTTTTCTTTTTAATCCCGCATCATAAAATTGAGAGCGCTACTAAGATTTGATCCTTTCTGGCATTGTGGCTTACGGGCACAGCAGATCCCATTCACGGCTAAGGGTTCTTTCACATCCCCTCTCTCTGCATGCTGGACAACTCTCTGAACTTCGTACTACATCACAGTTCAGACTCCCTATTACGAAATTAGAGAAATAAACTTGATGCTGCTGTGTGAATCTTATGTGTGTCCTTATTTAAGGGCAGACTTCCACCTTGTTGGTTATATTGGCTTTGGGGTTGGAAAGGATGGGAGATTTTGCGGTGTTCTAGCTTTTATGGGATATTCAGAGTACTTTGTACAGTGAGGGATGCAAGGATTTTCAAGGATTAGGCTTCTCTAATGAACTTCTGAGGGATAGGGTGGTGTCTTAATCTTCTCTACCCGCTTCCGCATTGGGGCACTTCAGAGGTAGAGTTGTTACTGATATTTGTAGAGTTAGGGGACCGTCGTTTAAATGATGGAGAGCTTTTGTTTGTTGTTTGGCTTTCCTGTTGTTTCTAGTTTTCTATTGCCTTCCATTTGTCACGCATTCATTTCTCTATCAAAAATAAATAAATAAAAAAGAAAGTGAATACTGAACTATATGGTACGCAAATTAGCATATATCAAGGCAAGAGTGACTTCCCATTTTGGTAAAACAAATATTCTCAATATGGTAGCATAGTTTACCAAAATTTAAGACAACCAAGTAGGAGCTGTGATTTTTGACAGAGGTATCAATAACAAACTGTACCGATCCTAGCCAGATACCACAACCACTGAATCTAGTAAAACGAGCTCAATTCATGCCAAGCAAGAGGTTCATCATTTTACATATCCCCTTCCCCTTACACTATCGATATGACGGCCGCGTTCCATAACCACAAGAGTCCACCAACAATAGGAAACCCACAACAGCTCTAGCACAATGATTCAGGATGGAACAGAAACAAGAGCAGAAGAGAGAAAAAAGTGATGCACGACCACCCGGGAAACTCATATTAATGTTCTCCACTAACAGCTTTGTGGTAAGTTAAATTTATCAGAAGCTGCTGGATTTTTAATTAGTAGAAGAAGCCTTGTTAAAATTAAAGAGGGTTAGAGTTGGTGTATAAGGTGAGGTCTAGTTGCCGGATTATCAGGAAAATAGTAGCTGGAGATTTGTAAGGTAACTTCCAAAGTGATTAGAAACAAATATGGTAGGAATGAAGGGAAGCATGAGAGTTGATCAAGGTTTGTTTCTCAGATAGACAAAATGGTTCTCTCTCTCTCTCTCTCTCTCTCTCTCTCTCTCTCTCTCTCTCTCTCTCTCTCTCTCTCTCTCTCTCTCTCTCTCTCTCTCTCTCTCTCTCTCTCTCTCTCTCTCTCTCTCTCTCTCTCTCACACACACACACACAAACGTTATTAGGTGGATTGATAGCACTCATGAAATAGTGTGGATTGTGTATTTGTATTAGGTTGTATTTAAGCTTCAATATTAATTTAGGTAAAATGATGTAAATATCTCATTAATAGTTTTGAGTTCATTCATATTGTCAAGACAAAATTGGCAAATATATAACTAGTACGAGGGAGAAAAACATTTAAAGCAAGGTGAAGGAGCACATCTTCCAGCACTTACTCCAATAATTTACCTTTTTTTATGAACATTAATTAAGAAATTATTTTGTATATAAACTTAATGACCAGCAACCATAGTGAGGTGGCAAGTTTTGAAGGCCACTAGTGTAAAATTCATTTACAGTAAGAGTGGATTATAATTAAACTCCTACTAGTACTCCTTGCAATGGTGAAGGTGGTAGAGAAGGAAAATAGTGCAAAACTAGGTTCAATACCGCAGTTAGATTGGACAGAAAAAACGGAATGAAGGGACAGAGAGGGGAGGTAAAAGAGAAGCAGAAGAAGATGCCAATCCTTGCAAGGGATCAACTAATGTTGGCAAGTCAATGAGGCCAAATACTCGCAAATCTCAATTCATTTCAGTTAACTCTGTTTCATGTGTAAAAATTCAAGCAAAAAACGAACCTCAAATCTCTTGATGGAAGTCCTGGATGGAATCCATTCCACATTAAAAGAACAAGTATTTTTCCATTAAATGCATCGACCACAAAATTTGATCACATTTCTATAACAGCAAACCTACAGTTAACAACTCAATCACGGACAGAGCATCAACCACTTTTTGAGGATCTTATTCTTATTTTTTGGGGTCAAAATCAATAAAAAATACTCTCTCCGTTCCAGGCAAAGAGTCAACTTTTGACTTTTTTCGGTCAACTTAATTGAAGTTTGACCAATAATTAACATAAATTTAGTGATTTTTACAAACTTTTGAAAGTTGCAATCTATAGAATTCATAAAATAGTTTTTAATTAATGCAATTTTTTTTCCTAAAACATAAGTAAAATGTGTAAAATTTTGATTTGATTTAGTCACATGTTGACTTTTAAAAAAAGAAAGTGGACTCTTTGCCTGGAACGGAGGGAGTATCAAACTGTAAAACACACAGAACACAGAAGAACCAATCCATAACCATAAGCTCATCAAATTTTTGAAAATAGCATACCTATGACGAAACCCATAAATCAATAACAATTAACAACAACATAAATCAGTATTTAAGATCTACGACACAGCCTAAATAGAAATTTAGATTACCATAAGACTGAATACGATAGTGCAACTGTTAAACCCTTGACCAATACACCAAAAACTAAGCTATTGATGAAATGCTTCAAATCATTTTTCATACCTCGGATGAACAACACTGTTAAATCCTTGACTAATACACCAAAAACTATATTGTTGAAATGGGTCAAAATCATTTTTCATGCCTCAGATGAAAAACACTTAATATCATCCTTAGGGTAGACCCCACCCAAAATTATAACAGGTAGTAGAATTTAGAACTCCAATAGCCTAATTGTCAAAATCTACGTGACTATTGAAATGGCAACTCTCGGCCCTCAAGTGGGACCACACACAATCAAGGTAGGCCCCACCCAAAAAGTAACATACCTATCAACTTCTCATCACGCAAACAATCAGACAATTTCTTTTCATCTACATTCATTTTCCAGCCTTTACCAACAAACCAAAAAATAAAAAATGAAAATCAATCAAACCTGATTGGGAGGAGGCGGTGACGTTTTGCATCGTTTATGGAGCTGTTTATCTTCTTCTTCCTCTTCTTCTGCTTCATCATAATCAAAGGGTTCCGCAATCTCTAACCTGACGGCCGGTACATTTTCACATGGCAAGAGATTGAATTCCGGCCTCTTTAACTGAACCATTTTTCTTTTAAATTCAAATTCTGGGAATTTTCAAACAAATTCTGATAATTAAGAATGCTTCAGAAAATGATCAAAACCCTGAATTTAAGTATAGAATAGTTATTGATTGGCACGGAAATGGAAACCCTTGAGTTGAGAGAGAGAGAGAGAGAGGAAGGTGGAAAAACTCAGGAGAAGAAATGAATGAATATATACAAACAAAAAAGTGTTGTATTTATGATGAGATTTGACTGACGTCAACACCGAAAAAGCCGTTTGTTTCAGGTTTGGAGGAAAGGCGAATGGCATGCAATCCTTACTACTACTTGTTTTCTTTTACTCCGTGTTCGTGTTCGTGTTCTGTTTTATTCTGTACACATATTTAAAAAAAAAAATTTAATTGACTATAAATATTACTCTTTTACTTGTCATACCCATTAAATTTTTTTAGGTAAAATACACGAATAGTCTCTGTGCTATACCCTTTTTTTGGGATTGGTCCTTGAACTTAAATTCGAAAAAATTAAGTCCATGTACTGAAATTTTTTATGCAAATGGTCCTTCCGTCCAACTCTGTTAGTTTTTTTCTGTTAAGTACACTCACATGCAATTCTCGTGCCATTGTACAGGGGTAAAATAGTCATTTGGTGCATAAAGAGTACAGGGACCATTTGTGAAGGCGTCAAATATTAACACCAAAAAAACTCTTTCCTCCTTCCAGTACATAAATAGGCTAGGTTGAAAGTCAAAAATGAAGAATTTTATGGAGGTTTACTGTGATTGTGGTGTTAAGGCAAAATTGCTAACTTCTTGGACTGATTTCAACCCTGGCCGAAGGTTTTGGAGTTGTGCTAATCGTTTGGTAAGTCTTCCATTTTTTTGTCAATGCTTATTCAGTTTCTTCTTTATCTTCGATTGATTTTTTTTTTTTACTTGTCATACCCATTAAATTTTTTAGGTAAAATACATAATAGGGTGACCGTACTTTGAGTAAGGTTGCAATTCGGCTACTAATTGTTTAAAAATATTATTTGAGTCACTATACTTCAGTTATCTTGCAATCGAGCCCACCAGGACGTTAATTTTAAATAAAATCTCTATTTTACCCTTGTCTTCATCAAGGGAGATGAGGATGAAGACAGGGGTAAAATAAGAATTTTATTTAAAATTAACATTCTGGTGGGCTCGCTTGCAAGGTAACTGAAGTACAGTGGCCTAAATAACATTTTCAAATAATCAGTGGCCGAATTGCAACCTTCCCTAAAGTATAGTGGCCCGATTGTATATTTTGCCAAAAATTTATTTGACTATAAATATTACTCACTTCGTTCCCGACAAAGAGTATACTATTTTATTTTAGGACGATTCACATAAAGAGTCTATTTTAAAAAATTATGCAAATAGTTTTCATAGTTTTATAATTTAACCATTTACATGTTGTATAAACATATTAACTATGCAAATAATTTTCATAGTTTTATAATTTTACCATTTACATGTTGTAAGTATTTTGTTATTATGATCAATTCTAATGATACTTATATATCTTTTGATAGGTATACGGAAATAGAATCAATTTTATGGAATTGAGTAATAACGTTTGGTGATGCAAGAATTTTATTTAGAATAAAAATAAATTACTAAAATCTTTGAATTAATTACTAAAATTTAAGGAATTTCAATCCGTATGGAGAAAATGATATTTAAATTCCTAGTAGTTTGAATCCATGAAAGAACAATAATATCGTTCTATTGGATCAAGTATTTGCTTTATATTTATAATTTTATTTGGTTTCAACTACTTTACGGTCGTTCATTTTTAATCCACCTCGTCATCGTTGTCTTCGGCTCTCTTTATTAGGTCAAGTATTTGTTTCTTTTGTTTCAAATGTTTAAATTATTTTTACTAGTTATAGAACCCGTGCTCTGCACGGATGCAATTTAACATTGAGATTAATCGATATATTTTAGGAGTACTTTTATAAAAATAAAATTATAATTGATATAGGCATTTATTGACTTAATGTTTCAAAAAAGTTAAGTTTTGTCAATATACGCAAATTGATAATCATTTTTAGTATAATACTTTCATTTTAGAATAAATATTTGTTATCGATTTGTATATGGGTATGAGTAAATCGTTATTTCTATGTATTTTTTTTATTCCTAAAGTATCTTTCAATGATATCAAATTGTTGAATTATTTTTCATCTCGCCCTTAATAAAGATATTTTAGACATATACTTGAGAATTTTTACAAAATAGAAAATAAAATATTTACATTGTTATATATGCAGGATTTATAGTCTAGATTTCAATTAACATTTATGGAAATAGAAATTGGTTGGTTTATATTATAAACATAACCAAGAGAAAAAGTGATATACATCATTTAATCAAAAATCAAAACCAAATTTCCAAGGGAAAATCAATAAAATGAAAAAAAATCAAGAGCAGAAATAAAACAAAAAATTTAGTATAAATTATGTACCAAAATCAAAATAGAAATCGATACGTAAAATCATAAATCAAGAGCAATATCAACCCCAAAAACATCGCCTAACCAAAATCAAAATACCAAAAAGTGAAAGATCGAGAAAAAAAAACAATAAAGCTGTGCAAAATAAAAAAAATTAAAATTGAAATTGAACAATTCAACTACAACGAAACTCAAAAACATAAATCAGACTCAAATTTAAAATGGAAGCCAAAATCAAATATCATGAGCTATATAAGTAAAGCGAATCCAATACACCATGATCCGGAGGAGAGAGAGAAACCATCATTCCTTCAGACAAATGATGTTTTACCTTACTTATTGTTTACAAAAGGGAAAAGTTATCTTGCAACCGAACGAAGTGAGTGATGGGCACATACTTTATAAGTTTTACAATACCAATGGAGATATTTCAAAAATTGAAGGTCAAACCGTTTGGAATATAGAGTGGTATGAACCATTGTAAAAAATAATTAATTTTATTACAAATATGTGAGAGTTACAAATAATGAAGCACTTAATGAAAAAGTAATTAGCAAGAAGGGAGTAACAACTCTCTCTCTCTCTCTCTCTCTCTCTCTCTATATATATATATATATATATTAGAAACCCAACTTACTAATTTTAGAGAGAAAATGAAATTAAATATGGTGGTTACGAAGTAGATATAACTATGGTTCATTTGAAATAAATTTCTTTTAAAAAATAATTAAATGTGTTTTTTTAGAAGAATTAAATGTGTTATTAATCACTTAAAAAAAAGGTTTTGAGCGAGTATTGTCATAAGGTAATAGTAATAGCTAATATTAATACTTATAAAATTAATATTATTGAATATATAATAGTAATACCTAATACTATTAATAATACTTATACGATTAATATTATTGAATATCTAATATTAATACCTAATACTATTATGTCGTAGTTATATACTACCTAATAATAATACCTATAAGATTAATATTATTAAATATCTAATAAAGTATAAATACTATATGTTAAACATATTATTATTAGGTATAGTTATTAGCTAAGGATATACTATTAGTAATAATAATAGGGATTACCCTCAGTAATAATTTTAATAGGGATTATTACTCTCATATCATAACTATTATACTATTAGTAATTATAAAAGGGATTATAACTCTCGTATCATAGCTATTATACTATTAGTAATTATAATAGATATTATTACTTTGATATCATAGATATTATACTACTCCATTAGTAATTATAATAGAGATTATTTTTTTTATATCAAAATGAAGATGATTTATATATAGATACACGAAGAGGCAAGTATTTGAATGAACCAGGATATCTTTTAAGTAGCCAATATCGGTTATAAAACCTCTTCATGTGAGAATCTTCTTCCCCATGATATATGTAGCATTTTAAATAAATACATAAAATATAAATGGTTGAGTTGGTCTAAGGTGCATGTTTTAATTCAAAAGGGTGTGGGTTCAAATCTCACTAACAACATTGTTTTATTTTCTAGCTTTTCATTTCTTTGCCAATAGCTAAAGTTCCTCTACTAATGTATTTGAAGAATGATATATACCACAATATCATATATATAGTACTTAGCTAAGACTATTAGCTAATGGTACCCTCCTTAGAATTCTAAAAGTCAAGCCATGAGAATGCATCTTTAACCAAAAAGGGGTGAGGTGTCACATCCTTAGGCATCCTCACCAACTTTAAATATATATATATATATATATATATATATATATATATAGATTTGAGCTAGTTTCATTATAACATTAGTTTTATTTTAATTTTAATTTAATAAATTTTTCTTGTTTTATTGATGTTGGATAAATTAAAATTTTCACCAAAATTTTTTTAAAAAAATGAAGAACTTTGTTGTAAAGTAATTGTTGTGAAAATACAATATTAGGCTCCTGTCAATCCAAGCATCCATCACCAGTCTCACATATTTCAATCCAATCCCAAATACCACTACACATTCTACAACTCGCATCACATTTCCACCTACCAACATTCCTTTGGGATGTGGTTCACGTTTGATGTTTTCAATATATGATGAGCAGCCATTGGATCTTTAAATCTCTCGAGTGGTTAATCTTGGAAAAACTAGTTTTCAAAGAGTCAAGCTCTGATATCAATTATTAGGTCCCAATAGGCTCAAATAGGCTAGAAGGGGGGGTTGAATAACCTATGTCCAATTTAAAAAGTTTTAATAAAAATTACTTCACAAAATAACAAAAGTATTTAGAAAATAGTTTGCAGCGGAAGACTGTGAAGTAAAGGACAAGTCAGAATGGTTGATCTTGTAAAGTCAAGATCAGCTGTTCTTCTGGGCAGTTGGAATTCTAGAAATATTCAAGTGAATAATCAAACACACAATTACATAAAATAAATAAACAAGTATTTGAAGTGGTTCACACTATGAATAAGTGTTACGTCCACTACCAAAGTGGTCAGCTTTGGATCTGAAAATGTGTACTATATTTTTCACTAAAATAATCACAAAGATCACTAATGGATCATGTACAAAAGTATTTTGACCAAGTGTTTTGGTGAGAGTAAAGATCTAGAAAGATTTCACTCTCGTGTGCCTTGAAAGCAAAGGATTACAATCAATGAAGAGCAATAAAGACTATGAGTCTAAGTTCGGTGCTCTTCAAAGAATGATTAAAAGAATTTAGCTTTGAAACTCTTGAATGCACTTAGAGTGTTAAAGATGAAGATTTGCAGAATTGTCAAGTTGTTGGAAAGCCTTCAATGCTTCATCAAGTCTTCTATTTATACCCAGAGAATTTCTTGGAGCCGTTAGGAGATTTCAGACTTGGGAGATATTTGAATTAGGGGCATTTAATGCAAAGAGACTTGCATTAAATGCCCTAAGCCTGTTGTCGAAGTCTGAGTGGGCGTTCTGCACAATCCAAGCTGTCTCTTTACTGTGCCTGCAGACTTGCCAAAAATGGGTAGACAAGTACTGCGTGCAGAATGTCCTTTTTCTTTTAGAAGAATGCCTAAAATGGAATGGTTCAATAAATGAACCAACAAGTTTACGTTACATCAAAGTAAAAAATGTACTTTGCTTGTAACTAAGGCATTCTTCAAACAAGTAAGTCTTAATCAGTCAATCATGTCTTCATACATTACTGATGAAGCTTGGCTGGAACGTTCTTGACTAAGGGCTTATTGGACAAGGCTCGTGGACAACAACCATCTTTTGAAGAACTTAACTAAGTACAAGATATGCAATTCTAAGCTATTACAAAGGTGTTGTCTAAGGACAAGTTGCCACCCTATGAGACACGCAGGACCAGTACGCACTTGTACCAAAGACTTAGGTTATGGATACAAGCAAATCTAGATAATAAATAACAATTGTTCATTAAACTTTGTTTCATCTTTCCTATTTCCTTTTGGATTCATAATTCTTCTTCTTCTCCTACAAAATTCTTCTAGCATTTTTTATTTATTTTTAATTCTCTCCAAACCCTAGTTTAATATATATATATATATATATATATCTCCAAAAATCTCTTGAATCAAGGAAAATCAAAACTTGATCAAGAAGCTACCAAAAAAAAGAGAGGAAGGAGCCGAAATTATGATCATTGGGTTTTGGAAACTTACTTGAAAGTTGAAAATTTCATCAAGTAAAATATTGTTAGGAGATTGTATCCGTACCTTTGATCTTGCTCATCTAGTAATTCCATCATCTATTATTTTATTCTATTCTTGTTTTCATTGTGAAAATGTATCTCACTTTAAAAATAATTGCCACAAAAATCTAAACCCTGTGTTGAATTGATGAAGTTCTAAGTTCTTATCGTCATCATACTTTGCACTCCATATTGATAAATTCGTGGGCATAAGAATCCTACAAGAAATTTGTGAGCGATTGAGTGAAAATAGAAGAGAGTTTGGTGAGGAAATTTTTTCTTTAAATATATTGTACTTTGCTGCTAATCTTGCAATATGTCGAAGGAAGAATTTAATTCGCAGGAAATTAATACGAATCAAGGGGTGAGTTTAGAGGAGCGAATGGAACAAATGTTGAGGTCGTTGGCAACTGTGATGGAGTAAATGGCAAGGATGGGGATTGACATACGTAACTACAACAACAACAACCCACCACAACAACAACAACGACAACAACCACGATATCGAGCTAGGAAAGGTGAACCTATGGAGGACGATGATGAGTGGGGTGAGGATGAGTATGTGGGGTCCCTTTCTTTACTATTTCTAAACTTACAAAAATATTTGTTAATCAGATTCTTTAAGTATTCTTAATCGCTTGTTTTGATGATCAAACAATAGTTTAACTATTTTGTCAAAACAGTTTAAAAAGTTTTAGTATAAACAACTTTGTTTGGTATTGAAATTTGCACAGTGAGAATTGTAGTTTTGTAAAGTGATTAAAGTGGTAGAAAAGAGGTTTAGATCTTGTTTTATTTATGACTCAGAGACAAAACAATTATATGAATTAGCAGTTTGTCGGGTATTGTAGAGTTAAACATTTATAATGTATACAATAAACAACTATAAAATAATCAATGTAGAAATGCAAAGATTAAGGAAAGAGATTGACACAGTATATAGAGTGGTTTGGATCTTTATCCTATATTCACTTTCCTCATAACCCTCTGACTCTTATGAGTCAATAATCCACTATATTCTTAAAATAGAAAGACTATTGACAAGGAAAAGCATTATTTTCCTCTTCTAGTTGGCAAACCAACTAGGACACAACTTATACAGTTTACACAAGAAGATTGTGCTTCCTTTAGAATGACTCTCAACATCACATGTAAGCTCTATCATAACAAGTACACGTGCTCAACCTCCCAAGTCGGCACCAAAATACAAGTCTTACAAAGTAGAGTACAACACTACGCTACCCAACATACTGAGCTTATATAGCTCAGTTAAACCATCAATCTCACATATAAAGATAACTACATAATA
The DNA here is from genome assembly GCA_016624345.1 of Platycodon grandiflorus. Classification (NCBI taxonomy): domain Eukaryota; kingdom Viridiplantae; phylum Streptophyta; class Magnoliopsida; order Asterales; family Campanulaceae; genus Platycodon; species Platycodon grandiflorus. The sequence continues at coordinate 29,874,249 of CM028366.1, read as the reverse complement.
CAAATTCTACTGGTGCACAATCTATTACACGCTTGCTAACTCCCAAGGTATTCGACCTTGCTGTGCTGGAACTTAAGCCTGCGAACTAAGAAAAATAAAATAAAAGGTGTGGTGTGAGACAAAGCTCATTAAGTTACTAAATGCAGTAATATGGCATGTTATTATGTACATAGTATTAACAAGATATAACAGGTACCACATAATCACAAACAACTCCATACTATATGAGAGGCACAACGGTCGTCAATCGTCCCATACCATTTGGAGACTGCGACCAACATTCGCTCGTATGAGAAGCACATGAGAATCGATAAAGTAAACACATAATAAATGATACAGGGGATCAAAGTACACCTCCGACCCTAAACCAAAATTTTTGACCTTATCACTCCATTCTGGACCAGTGTCATATGAAAATGCTGATGCAAATGTCTGTCTTGTTGTTGTTGATGTTGTTGTTAATATACACAAACTATGTAGGACTAATAGTCGTATCCCAAAACAATCAATAGTACCCATTTGCGTCAAGCACGAACTACAAGTACCCGTAATGAACCGGAATTCATATTCACGTCGACGTGATGCCTAACCTCTACAGCCTGGGATACTCATGGAATAGCACACCAAATGTCGTGCTTATTGCATAAAATAGTGGGGCTAGAAACAAATGATGTGGCACCGGTAGGTTGGGCTTGATATATTGGCTTACCATGGCTATTCATGTAGCCCCGACTCCCCGCAATAGTCGTACGTCAATACACCCCCAAAATACACATATGCCAGCAGGACTCTATGCAATGCACAGTATATATTTACTCGCCATGCAAAACAAATCAAGATGTGTTCGTATTGAATCACAACCAAACCATATCAAATCATGATGTGTCTTTATTGAATCACAACCAAATCACATTTAACCATGATGTGTTCTTATTAAAATACATAAAACCAAAACATCACAATGTGTTCGTATATACTAAACGCATAATCAATCATCAAAGATGGATGATAGCCCTATTACTTACTAGAACATTCACACGGTGTTCACAAACTGAACCCACAACTAATCCATGGCAATAAGCATATAAGTCCTACTGTATAACTTAACAATCCAACGGTGTCCGTAGTAGCTAGACACATAACAAATCACAAGGGTAGGTTACTCCCAAACAAAGTAACACGCTACTATAGCATGTGAAAAATTCTCATGCCAAACCATACTAAGTCCACTATTGCTAGACGTTATACACCCAACACTCGTAAGTCAACTCAGACTTATTACTGTTAACTTGTCGCACAACTACTGCACTTAACTTAGGATACTGTAATAACACAATACGCTCTAACTCATACGTTAACTTAGGATACCGTAATAACACAATACGCTCTAACTCATACGTATCAACAACTATAACACATCGCCTTTATCATGTACTACATACATAACGATTTATTACAAGTCATATCACCCGTATTGCGGTGATAACCAAGGAAGGTCACTAGTACCGATTACACAACCAAGTCATTACACGACGAGTATAACTAGTCATCCCGCATATCGTGTCGCGCACTATGGTATGCAACTTATCGTTACTCTTAAGAGGTAACATATATGTATAACCAACCCTTATTTAGACATAAGGGGTAACCTCATAGTTTAACTAATTCACGATCAACTCATGTTGACTTTGCTAGTCAACAAAATCACTATTCATTACATCATAAACATAACAAATGAGTCTCTTAACTTTGTAGGGACTACTATTCAGCTTGTAATAATTTATACTACGCACCACTCGACTTCGTAGAGTCATTTATGCCCATTAAATTGATCATTACATCACCCAACGTATTTTCGTTACGTCCTATTCAACTCCGCTAGAGTCAGCCATGACTACTACTCAGTTTGTGTATTGTCTGATATAATTTTATTCTATCCTATTTGACTCTGTTAGAGTCGATACTAATTTTTGGGTTATCGGGACCACCTGTGGTATCGCCCTAAATTATTAGTACAAGTTTTTGTACCAGTTATTCGAAACGATAATTCACCCTATTTCAATTATGCAAGTCTCATAGTAATTAAATTAACAACAACGACCTCGACGACTACTAAACGAGCCAGAGCATACAACAATAATAAATACACCTTGACGAGCTAATAATGCTCGGAGTTAAATAACAACAACAGCAACACCAACCCTCAATGATCTAATAATGCTCGGAGACAAATAATAACAACGACAACCCAACAAATAACACAAGTTTTACTCATCTATACATTTCTAGTATGAAAATTTCGTAATCTAGCATGTGAAATCCTAGAACGAATAAAAGGGGTTTTAATAACTTACCCACTACCACAAATACATTGAGGAAACAACGTTTGTTCGACTAGAATCGATCCCCGCGACGAGCTTTACGTCGTTAGAGTCCGATCGACGAATCACGCTCGGATCTTGTGGAATCGATGGTTTCTCTCTCTAGAACACTTGGGAAGATGAAAGAGATCTTGATTTACGACTAAAAATCTCGAGTTCATTGGGCTAGAAATACTCCCCTCGTCGTACTCTACATCATAGTGACTTCGGATCGCCGAGATCTCGCCGAAATCGCAATAGATCTATAATTTCTCTCTCCACTCTCTCTCTCTCTCTCTCTCTCTCTCTCTCTCTCTCTCTCTCTTCTCTCTCATAGTTCTATGGAATAAAATAAGGGAAATAAGGCTTCTCGTAACTCTACACACCTATATCTCCAATTTTCATCCAAAGAGAGGTCAACAGGTCAATAGGGAGATATTTTAATGGTTAAACGGTCAATTTTCGTGAAGTAAAAAATACCAGCTGGAACACCATCGGCGTAAGCGCGCCTGGATCAGTAAGGTCAGGGTTTACTACTTCATTCTTGAGCGATCGCTTTACCAATTGGGTGTGAGCGAGCGAATTACTGGTAAGGCTTGTGACTCACCTAGGATGGTCTCCAATGATCCCAAATCATTTTAGGATAATTCTAACACCCTAATTACAAAGTCAAAACATGCGAGAAACTCAACCGAAAAAACTTAGATTGAAGATCAAACAACAACGAACACTAACCTCGGTTGAACGCAAGAGTTGGGCACTCACGAACACAACTCAAATCAACTCCACTTACGTGTTAACAACGGGATGATCACATCCATCTATCAAGTCCATGTTTAACCAAGGGATTATCATACAATCATGAATGAAGGGCGTCTATACAAATATGAATCAATCATCAAAGATGATCTCTTTCAGTTACGAAATCATAACATAATACAACACCGATCGTTTTCCGACCAAACATGTGCCAAGAACTAACAAGTCAAGCTTATAGCATGACAATGCCCTCAGAAACCAATTACTAATGGTCAAACATTTTATACACAAGGGTTTCTAAGTTGATACGAAGTAGCTATGAGTGAAACATGAAGGGGATAGGGACGGGGCCTTACATAATACACGTACGTTTGAATAATTAAAAAAAACTTCCGTTTACTGTACTCGAACCAAACTTAATTAAAAACACTTGTTCTTTTGAGCTGAACCGTATAGTACATGTAAAGAATGTTCCCCACATATAAAACTCTAGTATATACAAAATTTGATATAATTTTATTATTTTAATTGTATAATTTATGTTATTAATCTTTTGCATATTGATCAAATAAGATATTTAACATGAAATGATCAATTATTAAGTCTAAGAAACATTATTTGTTATTGCATATATTTTTTGAATACACACATAAAAATATATATGTTTAATTAAACTTTTATTTGGCTACTAACTCATAGTTATTTTGTGATAAATAAGTAATAATATGAAAATAATAGCTTTAAGAGTGTATATATATGTAAAAATATATAGATATTAAAACTTAAAAATGATAAAAATATACAGATATCCATACAGAATATAGCTTTTTTTTGTCCCTTATATTTCAATAATATTTGTACTATACCCGTACAAACATATAGAAATATTTTTTTTTTACACATATTTTTACACCAAACTTTTTGGCGCAACTTTGAAGTAAATTCGTATTATACTTGTACGCTTCTTTCAATGTACTATACCCGTTTAGTATTTTACTAACTATAATTGCACCAAATAAATAAAGGAAGAAATAAAACTCATGGCTTAAATCGCTAATTGGTCACCCTACTTTAGTAGAAAATGCATTGAGCTAACCTTTTTTTTTTTCTCTCAATTTCATTACTACTTGGCATTTTGAGTTAATAAGCTCACTTAGATTGACTTCCGTTAGTTAAGTTGGATGGAGATCTGCGAAAAGACAAAAATGCCCAATAATTTTTCCTTTCATGTTCAACCTCAATTTGACTGTAATCTCTCCACCTCCACCACCGCTACCGCCATCACTACTCGCCATCATTTTCATTTTAATTTAATCAATCTCAATCTCATTGCAAATCCCATTTGCCAAACACACCCGCCATCGATTTCAATTTTATCAATTTTTTCTATAACTAATAACTTTGACTCAAAAGAGCATAATTATAATTTTTAGATTTGCAAGAGGAGAGAGAAAATAAAGATGGAGAGAGAGAGAGATAGAAATTGCAAAAATCTTAAGATCCACACAGCCTCGTCATCGCCGCACCAACACTGCCATTGACAATAGGGGGGGTGACACATTCTTAGGGTTTTCAGAGAAGTTCATAAGGCAACAATGGTAGAGAGAATCGGGACAATGCTTTTTTCCATTAATTTTCTACAACAATGAGTGCGAACCCAACATCGGGAACATTGAAATCCATCGGGAACTAGGCTGTCGCCGCCATTAGTTTCATCTCAAAGCTACTGTTTGCCAAATAATTTTACAGTTTGGAGGTCTCAATGAGAAGATGCGGCAGACGGGGACGACAATACTACCAATCCCAATCTCAATTCCACCAAATCGATGAAAATTGGGCTTTCAAGCCTCTCAATCAAATCCAGCAAGGTTCTTTACAAACCACAACCCACTAACCTAACCTTGTATAACAAGAAAAAGAATCCCCTTCTATTTCTACTTCTCATTAAAACCTCCAACCCTTTGTGCCCATCTCACTTCATCCCAAACATAAGCACCCCCAAATCCCCTTGGAGTTGCCAAAATCCCAGGTGGGGTTCAAGAAATAGGGGTACCCATGTCGTCAAAACTCAATTTGTCAATAAATTAGAAGTGGGTTCATCAGGTTCTTGCCAAGAAGGGTGTGAAAAAGAAGAAGGGGAGAATTCTAGAGATGGGTATGCGTCAAAAGGAGGCATAACTGGAACAAACGAATCAAGCTATGGCAAAGCAAATAATTTGGGCTGTGAAGAAGAGATAAATAAGGATTTGGAGGGTGAGAGAATTGAATGTTCTGATTCAAAGGAGGGTGTTGATGAAATCGGAAGCATGTTGGAAGAGATGTTGTTGAGTGGGCTTTTGGAATAGAAGATAAGGGTACTTTTGAGTTTTCATAAAAGTTTAAAGTTTTTCATCCTACTTTTGAGTTTTCATAAAAGTTTAAAGTTTTTCATCCAACTAACTTGACGGAGTAATGAACGTGAAATTTATGCTAAGTATAGTGATGAAATTGAGAAAAAAAAAAGTTAGTTTAATGTATTTTTGTCAAAGTAGAGTAGGGTGACCAAATAATGATTTAAACCTAAAACTCACCATAGGAATGGAGCCTTTGTAAAGTGTTGATAGATCAAACACCTATTGATAGCGTATTCTAGGAATAGGATGAATTGACATGTCATACATTTACTCACAATTTTTTTTAATTTTTCCTTTTTAAATTTTTCTTGGTATCGTAAGCGGACGTGAGAAGTGGGCGAGAGAAGTGATCGGACCTGAAACCTCACATTTTGCGAAGCTCCAACTCTATCACTAGACCACACCTTAAAGATTACATTTACTCACTACTAGTTCGACCAAATATATGTATATCTCCTTGAATATAAGCACATCTAAATATTCCATTAATTATTTGTCTCAAATAAATAATATACTATCCGTTTCTAACAAATAGTCTGCCTTTTCTTTTTCGTCCGTTTTTAAAAAAAGTATCCACTTTCTAATCATTTAAAAAATTTTATTTTTATCATTTTACTCTTACTTTTTTTTTACTATTTTTAATGATGGGTCCCACTTGTACATAAATTTTACTCCCTCCGTCCCGGATCAATGTTCCTACTTTCTATTTTGGGATGTCCCAACTAATGTTCCTAAAACTTTTGATCTACATATTCACTACCATTCTTCCTAATATACCCTTAAAGCTTCATTTAATATAACACATCCCAAAGAAACTAAATTATTTAAAATAGTTTAACTCAATTAATGTTCATGGGTATTATTGTCAGAACACATTTTACAGCACATCATTAATTATGTTTTTTAATTCCTGTATTTTATCCACTAGAAACATTTATCCAGAATGGAGGGAGTAAAACACTTAACATGCGTTGAATCAAACATGACACTTTTTTTAACAACAATGAAAGTAAGTAATGTGGATAATATCTATGGAATAAACCTGACCACCTTGAAGTTATGACCTAATAACCTCACAAACTTAATCATTGTAACTCCTGATCTTGATTAAAGGAAACTGAACATATACTTAGTAATTGTAATCATGCATCACACAGTAATAAACAAATATTTATTTTACTAATATTATATATGATGGTTGTTGCTAAAGCAAGTGACCTCTCAACATAATGAAACAAAAAAGGGCTAATTTGGTAGCCAAAACTTATGGTCCCTTTGTTAGTAATCATGTTAAGGAAACAAAAAAGTCATGGCCACAAAATTATTGCTGATAAATTTTCATTGATTATATAGTTTGTAAGTTTTACTACTGAGTAATGAGATGACTAATAAACAATTATCAACAACAGTTTTATGTCCAAAATTTTAATCCATCCCCTTCCTAAAATAAGTATTTATTTTTAAGACTTAAATACTAGTCACTCTACTTTAACATAAAATTCATTAAGCTCACTTTATTTTATTTTTTCACACTTTAATCACTCTATCTGGATTGGAGAATCAATAAGCTCACTCAATCAATGAGGTTATTGATTGAAAAAGTCCAATTAGAGTGATAGAAGTGTGAAAAAAACTCCCTCCGTCCCTTAATTATTGTCTTGTTTGATCCGGCACACGGATTAAAAAAATAATTAACTTGATTATTAATATTGGTATAATGTGTAATTTCCTTTAATGCCCATGTGTATGTGGTCCATAATTAAAGTAGAGAAAAGTAAGGGTAAAATGGTAAAAATAATGTCTTAAAAAGAAAAGTTTTCAAACAAGACAATTATTCGGAATGGACAAAAACGAAAAGAAGACAATAATTTAGGGACGGAGGGAGTAGTAAAGTGAGCTTAATGAATTTTGGGTGAAAGTTGAGTGACCAAATTGATAATTAAGCCTATTTTTAAAAATATTTTGTCCCAAAATGAATATCAAATTTTGTACTTAAGTTTACTAATATCACATTTGACACTTGTTATATCCTAGTGTGGATTCGCAATGTTATATGTGGATACTAAGGATGTGTACATGCTACTAAAATGTCCAAAAGTCAACTTTCTTAATTTTGGTGAAAAACTAAGAATATATATTTATTTTGAAACAGATAGAGTATAAAAATAAGGCTTAAATATCAATTTGGTCACTTTATTTTTACCAAAAATTCATTAAGCTCACTTTACTATTTTTTTCACACTTTAATCACTCTACTTGAACTTTTTCAATTAATAAGCTCATTGATTGAGTGAGCTTATTGATTCTCCAATCCAATTAGAGTGATTAAAGTGTAAAAAAAGTAAGTACAATAAACTTAATGGATTTTGGATGAAAATAAAGTGAATACATTGGTATTTAAGCCTAAAAGTAAAAAATGGCACACACCATGTATGCGTTTTATTTTAATTATCCATGAACTAATTTAATCTGAGTAATTATTTAGAGATAAACAATTGTACAATTGTATAATAAATGAGAAAAAGTATGAAGGGGGAGGACGTGCGCGTGCACTTTGTTTTTTTAATTATTTATAAAACAAATTTAATTTAAATAATTATATAGAGATATGGTAATTGTACAATTATTATTTATTTTTCTATTGGTGAAAGTTAGGAGTAATGCTACGTGTACTCAAATCTCATTTTCCATGTTCTGGTTGGTTAGGACACACAAATTACTTAATCAACAGGATATGTCAACTGCAATTCGAGTGTACATTTAGTACACATTTGTAATGCACATAATATTACTCTTTCCTCAATATATAAATAGATATATTGAAAAGAAAAAAAAATACTTTCTCCGTTCCAGGTAAAGAGTTCACTTTCAAATTTTAGAAGTTAACATGTAACTAAATCCAATCAAAATTTTATATATTTACTTATATTTTAGAATATTTATTTTCATTAATTAAAATTTATATTAAGAATACTATGGATTACAACTTTCATAACCTTCAAAAAAAAAAAAATCTATATAAATTATAGTAAAATTTTAACTAAGTTGATTAAAAAAAAAAAGATCAAAAGTAGACTTTTTAGAAATAATACTAAGTGCACTCAAATCTCAATTGACATGTTTTGGTTGTTTAGGACGCACAAATTACTTAATCAACCAAAATATGTCAACTACAACTCAAGTATATATTTAGCACACATTTTTAATGCACGTAACATTACTCATATATATATATATATAGGGGAGTATTCAATGGTTACTCCATTTTTTAACTATCAATGGTTACTATCATTATTATCCATTGGATCAAAAATCAAAAGTTGAGATTTATTGTATTAAATGACTCACCTACTTACATTAATTGCATTTTTCAACTAACCATTAAATCTCAACCTTTGATTTTTGATCCAATGGATAATAATGATAGTAACTATTAATTGTTAAAAAATAGAGTAACCATTGAATACTCTCCCATATATATATATAATATATATTCAATGGTTACTTCAAAAATATAATCATCAATGGTTACTATTATATCAACCATTGGATTGAAAGTCAATGGCTAAAATTTAATGGTTAGTTGAAAAATATAATTAATACAAGTAGGTGAGTCAATTAATACAAATAAGTGAATCATTTAATGCAATTAAATTTTAGCCATTGATTTTAAATCTAATAGTTGATATAATATATATATATATATATATATATAAAAGATATATATAAAAGTTGAGACCAAATAGGACTCTAATGTCTACTTAGACGAGCCGTTGAAAGTGGTCCACCCAGCCCGTTAAATTCTCTACCGCGATTCCTTCCAATCCAACATCTCACCGATTCACGGGTCTCTTTGGCTTAAATTAAAGCTGAGTTGGCGGTTGGACGACTCGAAGCTTACCAGAGAAGAAAGAACTAGTTAACCTCATGTGGTTTTATGGTTTTCAGGGTCACCCCTTATACTATTTAATCTAGCAGAAAACTCCCAAAAACTGTTCTATCTTTACATTTTAATACAATCTGCCAAAATCGATTGAATTTGTTAACGGTTCTGTTAGTTTTGACAGTCACATGCTTCTAAGTCATGAAGTATTAATAACTAAGAAAACTCTATTACCTCTTCATTATTTAAGAAATCTAAAAAAAAGTTAAAATTTGATTTAAATTAAATTATAATCTAAGCATGTAACCAGAAAAATGTCAAAAAGTAAAATAAAATAAAATAAAAATAGACAACGTATTTTGCATTGCTAGAATATACCAAGAAAGTAGAAGCCTTCATTCTACAGATCCTTAAATAATGATTATAGCTCTCATTGATCAATGAACTCCCACAACTCAAACACACTCCCATCACTCTTTTTAGCAGTCAAATAAAATTATATTCGAAATCATATGTATAATCATATAAAAACTAAAATCAAATTCATATTGGTGCATAACAAGCTAAAACTTCAAGGTAAGCTCATTAACAATAAATCTAAATATCTTTTTTTTTTAAATCAAAGGTTCAATCTCGGTGTCATTTTTAAAAAATTCCAACAAATTCGGATTATATCAGGTAACTCCAATAGTCACTGCCCTTTTTTTGAAGCTTCTAAGAGCTTTTGTTGGTTAGAGTGCGAGGATAGCGGAGGAGATGTGTTTAATCGGCGTAAAGGTCGAGAGAGAGAGAGAGAGAGAGAGAGAGAGAACATGGTTTGATTTGGGATTGGGGGGTGGATGGGGTGGAGGTGATGCATTTAGTCTTTTTGAAGTTATGTTACAGAATTTGTAGGGGTTATTTCATCAGGTAAAATGTATAAGGGGGTGACTCTAAAAACCATAAAACTACAGGATTTTTCTGTATTTTGCCCTTAGTAATATTTTCTCTCTCCAACACCCTGTATCACACACTCTCTCTCTCTCCGCAAATTTCCAACAGTGAGTGTTTGTTCACAGAGACAGTCAGTCACGGCCAAAAGTTGGTGAAAAGCACTGCAATTCCCCCGTTAAACAAATCTCCAAAAAAGAAGGGGGTTTAATTACATATAACCCTCTTAACTATGCGTCAGTTTCAAATTTCAGCCCTCAACAATCAATTAAAGCAATATGTCCCTCTTAGTTATTACTTTTTTAATTGCACATTCTGCTTAGATACTGCCATTTGAATTGATAGAAAATGACCACTGTGACTCATATTAAGTATTTTTTTTATTACCATAATGCCTTTTTAATATATCAATTAACTATTTCCCCCTTGACCATAAATAATTAATGTATTTACATGGGTAAATTACTCCCTCCATTCCGGATAAATTTTACTTTTTATTTTGGGATGTCCTAACTAATATTCTTAAAAACTTTTAATTTACAAATTCCCAACTATTCTTTTCAATATACCTTTAAAATTTCATTTATTATCAACATATAGCATCCTAAAGAAACACATTTATTTAGAACTGATGCTATGACGACAATTAATATCATTGCTTCTATAATAGTACTCCCTCCGTTCCTTAATTATTGTCTTATATGACCCAGCACACAAATTAAAAAAATTATTAACTTAATTATTAATATTGATATAATGTATAATTTTTTTTAATGCTCATGTGTATGTGGCCCATAATTTTAAGAGGAGAAAAAATAAGGATAAAATGATAAAAGTGATGTCTTAAAAAGAAAAATTTTCAAAAAAGATAATTATTTTGAGACAGGCAAAAAAGAAAAGGAAGACAAATAATTTAGGTACGGAGGGAGTATTACTTTGTTTATGCAAAGTCAAACATCCGTCTTTTGGTTGGGATGTGATGCCAACCTTCCAAATGGCAATGTGTAGCAGCGTAGGTAAGGTAGCCATCGCTTTGACATTGAATTGTACAAACACATTTTACAACCCATTATTTATTACATTTCTTAATTCCTGTGCTTTGTCAACAGGGAATATTTATCCGGGACGGAAGGAGTACGAATAACTCCCTCAATACCAAAAGGGAATTATGATAAAAAATACCCTAAAGATAATCACGTGAGTCTCAGTTGGACATTTTTTGTTATTTCAAACGATAGTGTTTAAACAGAAAATGAGATTAAAAAAAAAAAAAGTGATAGTTGATGTAACACATTGCATTAATAGGTAGTAGAGGGGAAAATTCAAACATGTCCCATAATTGAGAGGGATTATTTGTAGTTTACTCAAAAAGAAAAAGAAAAGAAAAAACATTACCATCTTACTACGACAACCACTACTGTCTACTGTATTCTCACTCTACCTAATCTAACCTTTCCCTTCACTACTACTACTACCAGATTTTAGAGAGAGAAACTGTTTTTTTAGAGAGAGAAAGTGCTAGTTGTATTTCTTACTTTTTCAGCTTTTCTGCTTCCCCATCCATCTACTTCAAAAAAAACCCTAAATCTGTAAACATTTTCCGGTACCAGATCTCCGACGGCCTCCTACTATCCTTCCTCACCGGCCGGACTTGGATCCGTTTCTACTCAATGGACGACGATTCTCCTTACTCGTTTTGTTGATTTTGCCCCCTATCAATGTTGTTTGGAAAATGTCGGCTTCATTGGCTGCGTTCGACCGTCCCCGAATTGCAGCTTCCAACACGGTATATTTTCATTTGAGTTGTTGTTTGAGCTTCCATTGTGATAATTTTTGTGTTTCTTTTAGTTAGTTATTAGGCATTTGGGGTGAAGTTTGATTTTTACATAGTTGAGTTCTATGGGAGGAATTGGAATGCACTCTGTATATAAAGCACCAAGTAGTGGAATGTCGACTTTTTGATTCCAAAAACTCTCATCTCAATTCGGGAAAATATTTTGCTGGCTTATTTGTTTTTGGTATGGGTTTTGATAACAATTACTTGTACTGGAGTTTAATTTGAAAATTTGGCTTCTTAATCTCCGAGGATGTGAACTGGTTGAACTTGCTTGTACTGGTTCTGTGTCAATTGTCATGATTCCTATGCTGCACTAGGAAAAGATACATATGTTCCTCATTACTACTTAAAACTTTTCAAGAAGAAGTTTGTTGTCTATTTAAGTTGGAAAAATGTGATCTTGAGTGTAATGCGATTGACCTTGTTGTGTGTTTTGTCAGACAAGTGTAAGTATTGTTGCATGAACACCTTTTTTACTTTCTTTTCGGTGCAAATCGGTACTTCTGTTGTCATAAACACAAGAATTACAGGTGTATAATACATCAACTTTTCTGCGTACCCCTCTCCAGTTTTCTACTTTTAGCTTCAGATTCCCCAAATATCCTTGATTATTAATATGTAGTTAGTATCTGTACAAATACAAATGTTTTTAAATTCTCAGCTTTGTCTCCTCCCTTGATTATTTGGACGGTGTTCATCCGATTTATACAATTTTTTCCCCTCAAATGCTTATGGAAGTGGGATTCTCGACCATGGCAAATGGTATTTAGATTTTGTAATTCGGAGCTGAATGAAGAAACTTAAATTTCTATGCAATCCGTCATGTTTAACATAGTTCGAATGCAAAGGACGATGATTTTCAGGAAATACATTGAAAACTGCATCAGTGTCTTTGAAACACCATTCATTTCTCTTTCCGAACCTTTTGTTTTCGGCTGTAGACTGCCCTGGCTTCTTCTTGTTTCTTGAATGGAAGATATTCTCTTGCTTCATGTGTCTAATTTTCTTAATATGATCCCATACTAACTTTGTGAACTAATTTATTCTTCTATGCTAGTGCTAGATTTTTTGTGATTAGAACTTATGGAATTATTCACAGGTTTTCAAGAGCGGGCCACTCTTCATATCTTCGAAAGGTTAGTAAATTTTTTCCATTTTCTCTACTTTTCTTCCTAGTATATTCTTTAGACGATGACTTATCATATTTGAGGTATCCACTTTATTAGACATTATAGCATCAATGTAAAAATGAGCACTTTATTAGACATTATAACATGGGCTAACCCCCGCCATGGCACCATGCGGCCCATATTGTTCCGAAGGAATCATGAGATTTGGAGGCACCCCATACACAACACGCTGGTCTGGGGTAAGGAGACGGTTCTTACAGGGTCTGTTGGTGTTGAGCTTATTATTATTTATATTATTTTTTGATAAGTAATAGAGATATATTAACAAAGCGTCAAACCAGGTGACACATCCTTCGTATACAGGGAGTATTCAAAAACAAAAAAACAAGCGTCAGGAAAGACTATCCACTATCTCTACAAAAAAATCTACTATACTTGGTGTTGAGCTTATTTTTTTTGACAAGTAATAATGATGAAATAAAAATGAGGCGTCAGAACAGGTGATGCGTCTCCGTTGTACACAAAAAGTATACTAGACAAAAAAATTATTAACCGAAAAATTTTCCATCATCTCTACAAAAGAGTCCCCTAATCTCGAATCTCTCTCCGTGCACCAAAAGAAAAGGGTCCACTGAACCTTCTCCTTAATGCAAGCGATATCGGATTCAACGTTGTCGAAAACCCAGCTATTTCTTTCCTTCCAGATCTGCCACATACTCGGTGTAGAGCTTATTAAGGTTAGTATATATGTATTTTGCCCAATAGTTGTCTTTATCCATCCCAAATCTACTATAATATAATTGGTTGAGTTGGTTTAAGGTGTATATTCATATTTAAAAGGGTGTGGTGTCAAATCTTATTAACAACATTATTTACTTATAAAAAAAAAAGTCTACATAAACCGAGGTGATGGAAAAGAAAAAGAGAAACATAACTAAGAACCTCTTTTGGCTGCTCTTTATGTGTCCCATCCCTATGCCTTCATTTGAAGCTTTTGTTCAAACCCTAGAAGAAACCGACAATATTCTTTTTCTTTTTCTGTTTTTTGGTGAATGAATGGATCCCATAGAAGCTTCAATGGAAGAGAAGTTATTTAAAGCTGTTGGATGTGGATGAGAAATTATCTTGGTTTTTGGCGTCACAAAGGCATACTCTCGTGAGAGAATGCAAAGCACATACTATTAGTTCTGATTCTATGTTAGTTATCCATCCTCTTCTAGCTTCTGACCCAGTTACCTACATACGCAAGCACTACCATGATGGGAAGGACCTTAAATTGATTGGGGTTGACGGAGGTGGTAAATTCCAAAGAATTATGTGGTGTTTCTTGATTGGCGGTACCACAAATTTTTACAACCTAGAGGTTTGACAGAAGAAAGGAAGGTGTGCTTATTTGAAGGTAAACTAAAGGGAACGAATTCGGTGGATAAATTATGAACATGCTCATTATGCTTTTGCTTGGATTTTAGACTTGGGAAGATGCATGAATCACCGCATTGCACCTCTTGGGTACTATTAGGAACTCAGATACACTCTGTGAGCCCATAGTTATTAAAGGCGCCCTAGGTGGCGCCTCACGCGGTCGCCTGTTTTGCCTAGGCGCACGAGTCAAGGCAATGTCCGATGGAACTTTGACCGGATTTGAATTTTTTTTAGATCTCGACATATTTTCTTAGATCATTACTTAATAATTGCCCAATCCAAGGCCACACTCAGCATCTCCCTGAGAAGACGATCACATCAATACCAATTTCACTTCCAAATCTCGCCAAACCTGCACCGGCGCCAAGATCTTGCCGGACCTCTCGCTGGACCTTGACAGGTCGTTAGAGAGTGGAGTGTACAAGTTAGATTCAAAGTTGGTTGGCTAGTTTGAAGATGATCTAGATGGTTATTGTTTATATTTTTGAGAATCCACCTTTAACCTTTTGATTTTCAAGAAAAAAGTGTAGTTTTGGGTTTAAATACATAACTTAAAAGTTGAAAATAGTGTTATTATTATATGTGGACTAAGTTACATAAAGTACTTTTATTTGTAACTAGTTTACGAAAAAATTTACAATATATAATATTTTAAAATTATTTTTTCTTAATTATCGCCTTATTCGCCTTTTGCTCGCCCACCTCTTGCCTTACCTCTTGCCCTGAAAAAGTACCTCTCGTTCGCCTCTCGTCTTTCGCCTTTAATAACTATGTGCGAGCCTTTCTGTGAGGTTCAAGCTTCGTGGACCGAGGAAGTAATGATTTCCTTGTCCTGATAGGGTCTGAGTTCGTCTATCTCTCGTAGCTTGACCACTAGCCAGTCTCTACTTCTGTGATTGCTGTGCAAGACGCTTATCAGAGAGAACAAAAGGAAGTCATTAGTTGAACCTATGACCGAGCGGGAGAACTTTTGTTCATTCACAACCCACAATGGTGATTTATTGGGGTGGTTTCCCTAATCTTGTGTTAAAAGAGCTGCAAGGAATTGGCATGCAAGTTAAGCAGTAATATGTGTATCATTGCCACCAACTTGTACTTTGATAAAAAGTGTCCTGCGACTTCAATGTTGGCGCAGTTATCGAAAATTTTGTGCGAGGTTTTGCTGCTTTTTTCACATTCTTTTTCTGATAAGTAAAACTTTGTAAGGCTTGTGGGTTTCATGTAGATTTTGGATCAAAATGTCAAGCATGCTGGACTCGTCAAAACCTATTCCTTCAGTATTGGCTTGTCGTCATGTAACCGTTAGGCATCATTTCCTTGAAGCTCAACATGTGTTCCCCTCTTGTTTGACGAGTTTCATGGTTCGAAGGTATACTTGGACAACCTAACTGGACTGAGTCGAGTACTTTCTAGCATAGGTGATTGATGGAATGTAGGTGTATGGATAGCTAGGATACCTTCTGTATCCCAAGCAAATGCCCATTGGACATGTGCAAACTATTTTTCGGTTCGCGAGCAAGTTTCCTTGGTAAATTTGTATCCTTCATCTTATACATCTCAACAACCCGGAAAAAGAAATGCAATGGACCATTTGGTAATTTTGTATAGATTATATTAATGGGAACTCTCTCTCTCTCTCTCTCTCTCTCTCTATAAGTTTCAATGAAAAGTTTTCATATGTTCTATTTAACCTCAAGGATGTGGCCCCTGATTTCGGGCGTGTCACATGTCAGACATGTGTCCGAACTTGACACAAAGCCTCCCAAGGAGTGCTGATCCTTTCTAGATCCAAACTGTCGAATTATGAATTGCAATTTTCCTGTAATATGATTGCATGTACAATTTTAGTTTGATTTTATTTGCTCACATCATTGACTTTGTTGGACTTTAAGTTAATCTCCATAGCTTTTGTTTTCTCGTTACTCCTTCAGCTTCATAAAATAGTCCCACTTTGACTTTTTTGGTCCATTTCATTAAACTTTGACCAAAGATTCTTTAAGATTTATTTGTTCAAAGGTAGTTTTTAATATTTTTTCAATGGGGAGCCTACTGGGTTTTTTGCTAGTTCGAGGGGCTTACGTCGTCCCCGTTCTTATTCATTCTTGTTATGGAAGCTTTTAGTAGAATGATGGACAAAGCAGTTATGAGTGGTTTTATCAGCAGATTCAAGGTGGGCAGTGGTGAAGAATCGGAGACTACGATTTCTCATCTTCTCTTTGCGGGTGACACGCTTCTCATCTTCTCTTTGCGGACGACACGCTTCTCATCTTCTCTTTGCGGACGACACGCTGGTATTTTGTGGGGCGGCGAAGTCTTAGCTGGGGTACTTGAGATTGGTGTTATTGTTCTTTCAGAATGTTTCGGGTTTGAGAATAAACATTTGCAAGAGTGAGATTATTCCGGTCGGAGGAGTACCGAATGTGGAATCTTTGGCCTCTTTCTTTGGGTGTAAAGTCACCAATCTTCCTTCTTCTTATCTTTGGTTACTTATGGGAGCTCCTTCCAGAAGTAAAGTCATGTGGAATTCGGTGGTCGATAGATTTGAGAGGCGTTTGGCGGGATGGAAAACATAGTTTCTCTCAAAAGGGGGGAGGCTTGTTTTGATAAAGAATACTCTCTCCAACATCCCTACCTACTTTATGTCATTGTTTGAGATCCCGCTTCTGTTTGGAAAAGGCTTGAAAAGTTGGAGGGGGACTTTCTTTGGGAGGGTCAATTGGAAGATCGTAAATATCACCTGGTTAAATAAGACAAGGTTTGCACCAATGTGAAGGATGGCGGGCCTGGTATTAGGAATCTCAAGTTCTTTAATACATCAATGCTTGGCAAATGGTTGTGGAGATATCTCACTAATAATACTGCCCTTTGGAGAAGTGTGGTAGTGAGCAAGTATGGCAAAGGAGATCATCATTGGTTTCCTAATGACTTAAATACCACGGCTGGGGTGCGGGTGTGGAAAAGCATAAGGAAAGGTTGGCATTAGGTTGAGCAGCACATCTCGTTCGAGATCGGGACGGGTTCTTCGGTCTTGTTCTGGAAAGACAAGTAGTGTGGTGAAGAGGAACTTTGGAGGACTTTCCCTAACATCTTTAGCATAGCCGGCTGGTGGGGGTGTGGAAAAGCATAAGGAAAGGTTGGCATCAGTTTGAGAGGTACATCTTGTTCGAGATTGGGACGGGTTCTTCGGTGTGGTGAAGAGGAACTTTGGAGGACTTTCCCTAACATCTTTATCATAGCCATGGACAAGGACTGCCTTGGTCAATTCTATCATGAAGATTGAAGATGGAAAACCGGGGCGTAATCTTTGGTGCCATTGTCCGGGGAGTGATTTGGATCCCGATATTCCGAAGAAACTTTCAAGATTGGGAGTTGGGAGATATTACGAGTTTTCTTGAATTGCTATATTCTCAACAAATTAGAACCATGGAGTAAGTAGTATGGAAGGGGTCCAAAGGAAACAATTTCTCGGTTAAATCATATTATCTAAAACTGACAAATAGTCGGTCGACTCGGTTTCCTTGGAAGACAGTGTGGAGATCTACAGCTCCAAATAGAAATAGAGTGGCGTTTTTCGTGTGGGAAGCTGCGAATGAGGCCATTCTCAAGGGGACAATACCGTAAAATTTATACCAATTGGTGCTTAATGTGTAAAGAGAGTGGGGAGTGTTAATCACGTGCACCTTCACTTCCCCGTGGCGATGAAGATGTGGAACCTGCTGTTTTGCCTTTTTAATATTTCTTGGGTGATGCCGAGTAATATTCAAGAGCTTCTTCGAAACTGGAGACATTTTGGGAGCAACAAAAGAAAGAATTTGATATGGGAAGTAGCTCCATCAGCAGTTTTTTGGTCGATTTGGAGGGAGAGAAATAGGAGAGCTTTTGATAATGAGGAAGGATCCATCCTCAGTTTGAAAAATACCCTACTTCACATGATGTTCTTTTGGTGCTCAGGGTCTAACTATCATCCCCTCCCCCCAGTTAATTCTTTTGTAGAATTTGTGAATAGCTTCTCTATGAGTTAGATAGATGTTTTGGTAGTGTATACTCCTAGTGTACAAAGGACGCATCACCTTTTTTGGCGCTTGTTTGAATATACTTATTACTTGTCAAAAAAAGGAAATAATTTGACGTCCTAGTTTGACTTTCCAATAAAGAAAGTACTGCTTTTTTGGGATTGAGGCAGTATTTTTTATATTTTTCTTCTATACATGTTATGATAAACTATAGTCCCCTTTCGAATGATTAATGATCATGGGAGATGTGACAATTATTAATTATCAGAAGTATAGCATTTTAAAGCTTGTTCATTATTTTACTGACCCAATTCTTTTTCGTACAAGCTTTAAATTCTTTATAATATCAATGACTGGATCTCAGTTTCATTCTCAAGATTTATTAAAAAAATCTGTGTTGTCAACTGTAAATTATTTTTGTATACTGTAAAATATTAAAAAAAAACCCCCCAAAAATTTGATTCAAGAGAACCTAAATTTATTTGTGTTGGTTTATAAATAATTTCATCTAGTAAATTACACTTCAACGCTACGAATAAAACCTAATCAAATAACAGGAACTTATATGTCTAATGTACTACTATATTAATTTTAAAAACTTACAACATGATTTTCACTCTATGATATGTCAAATGTACTACTATATTAATTTTAAAAACTTACAACATAATTTTCATGCTTATAATTGATACTACCGCATGATTTTTAAAATTTATATAATTATAAACTAATAAAATATGTTAATTATGGGATGTGGAACAAAGTTGGTTTCTCAAAAGTTTATTAATCAATAGAGTATATTAACTTAGTGAATATTGATTACTAGAGTACCGATGCTTTCCTAAATCAGAACACGTCTGAACGTTATACACATGTAAATTGTGCTTCTTACACTACGAAATAGAGAGATCGATCTTGGTATATTTACTGCATATGTTAGTATAACATTTAATCTGACAAGTTGCATACTAACACTTTATGTAACTTCTTTTAAAATAACGCGACAAGCTGAGCTATTTATGTTGAATCTGCTAGTCATTTAATCCTATATGTTTTATGCAGGCATATATGGGTTACCTTATCATAAACTTATCTCTTTTTCTTAAACCATCCTCATCAAACAATAGTTTTACCACTGCAGGGCTAGGTTGGAAGTCTTGGAAGAAGCGATGGTTTATTCTCACACGCACTTCATTGGTGTTCTTTAAAAATGATCCTGTGAGTACATATCTTTGTCAGTTCTTCACTTTGAAATATGCTGATGGCCTTGTTTTTATTGCATCTCACTCCATGTTTTTTCCTTTCTCTCTCTTGTTCTTCCCCCTTAAACTTGTTCTTTTCCCAAAGTTTTGAACACGGTTTGCGACTGCCATTGTCACTCCCAAAATATAAAACACTGACCAAACACTTCTAGACAAGTAGACCAACATTAAATCATCAAAAGGAAAACTAAAATGTAAATAAGATCTTCTTTAGATATACATAAAATAATATAAGGGCTATTAGAATACACGGTTCAGAAGTTTCGTGTTAAGTTCCCCAGTTTTGTTTAGCAAAAACAATAGAATAGTAATTTTGGCTTTAATGTAATATGACCAGCTTTTTTAGGGCATCTCTTCCTCTCCCTTCACCCCGCCCCCTCTTTCTACAAATGCCCATTAAAAGTTGCATCAGCTATGACCAAGGCGCACCCCGTCACAAGATGTTGGATGGTGGAAATGGCGTTGGTGTTGAAAAAGAAATCACAGGTACCAAGGAAATCAATTTTCATGGAGGCGGGTTTTGGGAGGAGACGAGGGATTTGAAGTCCTTAGAGATTCATAGACTAAAGTGATTTTTCTTTTTCGTTCTCCCTCCACCCTAGTCCCCTTTCGCCTGTAGCTGTAGATCTGATAATCTTGATTAATTTTGATAAGATTTGGTAGAATACATCAATTCATTATCATCAATCTTGTGGAAAGAGGAAGTTGTGAAATTATTGAAAGCCAATGATACAAAAAGAAACTTCGGTTGACGACAAGATTCGAAACATCAACAACTCCGCCAACTTTGAAACAATTTGATAGAGTCCATAGGGTTCCCATCCTTCTCTTCTCCTCCTTTTGTGCCTCTCCTTTTTGGAAGTTTCACGGTTTTGATTTGGGAGGGTTGGTGCGATTCAGGTTTGGATCCCAAGTTTGAGGTGTTGCCTTTGAAAAGTCCGTAAGGAAAGGGGAGGGTGCGATGATGAAAGAGATAAAGTTAAAAGGAATTTATTACAACTACCGGTGTACCCTCTATTTCAAATGCTTGAATAATTGACGCAAGGCTATTTTATGGCAAATAAAATTGGGCAGCATTGGAATACCCATGAATTGAGTATCCTAACAACTCACATAATACAATATCTTTAAACTTATTAAGGAACTGCTAACCTTTAATCTTCTCATGAAAGACGTTATCAAGAAAACATAACAAGTCAGCCAAATCTCTTTAAGACATCAATTTCACTAGTCTTATGAGCTGCTAACTTTGATAGGCTAGAAATAAGGTTTGACCTATATTATAAACCAAATTATCATGAGACATTAAGAGTGAGTGAACCTAGGCACAGTAAGTTAAAGAGTCATATTTTAGTTTATGCAACAAGGGACACATATCAGTTGGACACTACTTCTATTGAGAGGTTGAAGCTTGCAGTAGAGCCATATCCTCACTACCTTGGTTCCGTAATGCTTCTTTATTTGTTTCGCAAAGGTGCGTAGTTTCAACTATAAGACTTCAGACCCATTAGTCTTATCGAGGTGTTTACAAGTTGATTGCCAAGGTTTTATCGATTCGATTGAGGAAAATTATTGGTATGGTGATTTGGAGTCCTAGCATGCCTTTGTGGGGGACGTCAGATTCTTGACGCATCACTCATAGCTAATGAGGCGGTGGATGCTAGGTTGAGAAGTGGTATCCCCGGGTTAGTTTGCAAGCTTGATATTGAGAAGGCATATGACCCGCGGCTGGCTTCTAGCCAGATGGCCAAGCCTTAGAGCGAGAAGCATGTGAGTTGGGATTTTCTGATGTACATGCTATCTAAATTGGGTTTCGGGGATAGATGGAGAGCGTGGATCATATTCTGTATTTCCACGGTTAGATACTCAGTGTTGGTTTATGGGGAGCCAGTGGGATTTTTCCCTAATTCTAGAGGGTTATGCCAAGGGGATCCTTTCTCTCCTTTTTTATTTATTTTGGTTATAGAAACGCTGAGTCGACTCTTGGATAAGGCGATTTTGTGGGGGAGGGGTTCATTGATGGTTTTGTTGTGGGTCGGGATAGAAGCTCTTTGGTGACTTAATCTCATTTGCTATTTGCGGATGACACGTTTATTTTTTGTGATGCAAAATCTTTTCAGTTGGGCTATCTCCGCTTGGTCATGCTCTTTTTCCAAGTGGTACCCGGATTAAAAGTCAATATTGCAATGAGTGTTATCATGCCGGTTGGGAATGTCGAAGACACTGAGGATTTGGCTTCCTTTTCGGGTGTAAGATTGCTTTTCTTCCCAATAGCTATCCTGGTCTTTCTTTAGGGGCTCCTTCTCGAAACAAAGCTATTTGGAACCCTGTTATTGAAAGATTTGAAAGTCGTTTGAAACAATATCTTTCAAAGGGCGGGAGGTTAACTCTTATCAAGAGTACTCTTTCTAACTTGCCTACCTACATTTTGTCTATCTTTGTGATCCCATCCTCTGTCGCCAAAAGGCTTGAGAATCTGGAAAGAGACTTCTTGTGGGAAGGTTCCTTGTAGGAGAGGAAATATGACATGATTAAGTGGACGACCGAGACCTCTACGATGAAGGCCGGTGGGTTAGGGATTAAAGACCTTCGTATTTTCAATAACGCTTTGTTGGGCAAGTGGTTGTAGAGATTCTTAACAAAGAGCGATGCCTTGTGGATCAAAGTGGTGGTGGGTAAATACGGGAAAAGTACTCATCCTTGGTTTCCTATTGATGTGAGTTGCTCGTATGAGCATATGGAAAGTAATTCGAAAAGAGTGGGAGTTGTTCAAAAATCATCTCTCTTTTGTCATTGAATCTGGAGTTTCAGTTAGCTTTTGGGAAGATGTTTGGTGCGGAGATGTCGAGTTGAAGAGTGCTTTCCCTTTGCTTTTTAGTTGATTACCTCTTGGACCCCTTGATTTCGAAGACAGCCTCACGATTGGGAGATTGATTCTTTTGGTCAGATTTTTGTGCAGCTATACAAGGTTGCAGACAAAGTAATTTGGGTTGGGAATAAAAACAAGAAATTTTCCGTTAAGAATTACTACGAGGCTCGGTCGAAAAAGTGTAGGCCTTTTTTTCCCTGGAAGACAGTGTGGAAGTCCAAGGCCCCGACATGGGTGACCTATTTTGCCTACGATGCTGTGAATGGGGCAATCTTAACGGGTGATAATTTAAGGGCTCGGAAGAAAATTTATGTTGATTGGTGTTACATGTACAAGAACAATGGAGAAAGCGTAAATCATTTATTGCTCCACTACCAAGTTGCGCAGGAGGTATGGAATTGCATTCTTAACTTGTTTCAAATTTCGTGGGTAATGCCTAGATCAATTAGAGATCTCTTCCTTAATTGGGCTTTCTATAAGCATTGAAAGAGGAATCATACTTGGGAGGCTGCCCCACTTGGGCAATATGGTGTGAAAGAAACCGAAGAATCTTCGATAATGCAGAGTTGAGTGTTGATAGATTGAAGAAGAATTCCAGACGTTATTTTTTTGCACGGAGTCGGGTTCTAATACCCCCAATTCTTTTTGTTGATTTTGTGAATAGTTTCTCGGTGGGTTAGGCTTCGGTGTTTCGAGTATTCATCCTGTGTATAGGACGCGCCACTTGTTTTGGCGCTTTTCTTTTTATATTAATATTTACTTATCAAAAAAAAGAATGTTGCACATACCGTATACTTCTTGGTGAACCTTGACTTAGAGATTTAGATGATGTGAGTTATGTGCATGATGATAACAATTATAACTACATCATGAGTTCTGTGATGTGATTTCTTGCTATTGAGTTACTTGCATGATGATAATAATTATAACTTTAAGCTCCTTTGGAAAGCGCAGAAAGGCACAATTGCAATTGAGGAGCTAGAATTCATGAACACCTGGAGCATACCAATAACAACCGTTTGAAGTTATCATTTCTGCCATAAAAGACGAGCTAAGGAAGAACCCAAGCTAGTAGATTAAGTTCGTGGTTCTGAACACACTTGATGCTTACCCTCGTGTCTTATTTGATTTGTCTACCACTTCAAGCTTCTTCCTGCCGAAGCGGGGCATAAGGAAAATTTAGTCTTGTTAAGTTACCAACTCTTCTAAAAGCTTAAACTACTAGAGAGGGGCCCAACAGTGTATATCAAGGCCACACATGGAGCGATAAACAAACATGGCTTACTAGCGGCATCAGTAACCAAACAGGGAGCCAACACATGCACTCATAACATTTTGGGTAACAAATGCAAGCGGCATGACTTGAACCCAAGACATTGCCAAACATTGCCAAACCTTGCCAAACGATACCACGTTAAGTTACCAAATTATCAAAAAACTTGGGCTATTAGAGAACATTTGTTTTCTTATTGCGTTATTCTTTGGATGCATAATGGTCACATCTCTCTCTCTCTCTCTCTCTCTCTCTCTCTCAGTGCGCATCTGTGAACCTCTTGGGGGGTTGGGGGTCTTTGTTCTCATAAACTTGGATTCCAAACTGAAAATTTTAAAGGACATATTATGTAGTTATATTGGCCTATGCCTTCATGAACTTTATGATTTGTTTGACCATTGAAAATTTGGCTTAAATACTTAAAATTTCATGGTACATTTATTGTGGTGCAGGTTAATGCTTCATAAATCGTAAAATTTTGCCATAAAGTTTGTGGTGGCATATGCTGGTATTGTGTGCCCTTTATATGTGTTTATGTATTATCATGCAGTGTTTTCAAAATCGGGCTAGGTGGGCGCCTAGGCCCTAGGTGCTAGACCCGGTGCCGAGAAATCAAGCAAATCGGTCAAAAAATTGCCAAGGTGGAAAATCAGCGTCTAGGCCTCAAGGCGCCTAACGCTCAGCCCTCTAATTTTATTAACATTATCATTTTTTAAAGCTTTGGTCCAAAACGACGTAGTTTTGGGCCTTTAAAAAAATAAATCAATGGACCTATTTACTATTGCTGCATTTTTAAAATTTTATGTTTTGAACTTTATGATTCAAACTTTGGAATGATATTGAATTGTTGGTTTTAAATATTAATCTTATAATGTAATCATTACTTTTAGATTATTTGGTCATATTTACTATTGTTGCAACAAGTGTTATGGACATTTGGTGTATTGAGTTATAGACTATTGTTGTGTCGTTTTGAACTTTCCGTTGGTTTTAATCTTGTAAATGTGATCATTAATTTTAGGTTATTTGGTGATATTTACTATTAGTATATTTAAAGGTTTAATGCTTGTTAATTAGGTTATATTATAAAAAAATCAATAACCACGTTAATTATACTTTAATTCTAGGCCCCACCTAGGCCCCTTGGGTGCTAGGCGTTTGGTCAGGCGATTGCCTAGCGATTTTTTGAACACTGATTATCACGTGAACCACATATCCACAGCGCAATTGTTTATAGAAAACACACATTCAATATCATCCAAGTATCCGACTTGAAGTCTCTCTTGCTCATGCACGATACAGATA
Source organism: Platycodon grandiflorus (assembly GCA_016624345.1). NCBI lineage: Eukaryota > Viridiplantae > Streptophyta > Magnoliopsida > Asterales > Campanulaceae > Platycodon > Platycodon grandiflorus. Next base: position 29,848,813 of record CM028366.1, on the reverse strand, counting down.
GAAACAATACCCAATGGAATGTAATCAGGGTTCTCAATGGAGTGGGTTTTTACTCGAATTCGCACCGACCCGAAGCGAATGGTAATTTTAGGTCATGGATTGAGTTTGTAATTCTGATTATCCAATTAGAACTGAATCCGTTAGTCTGGTACCATAACAAATTGTATTTGGCTCATGGGCCATCGTATCCATTAACAACCGAACCTACTCAAAAACAGAAATATACTAATATTATACGTTTAAAGTTATTTATGTTGAGCTCCTATTTCAGTTAAATTTAAGCCCTTTTAGGCACTAAAATTTTCTAGCATAATATGTTATTCATGTTTGTGTAGCTTTGAACACGAGAATTTTCATATAAGTTCGCTTTGATCGTGTTAAAAAAACTTGATATTTCTTATAGGGTATTTTAACTAACATCGGATAGTGGATTGATCAGTGAAATATCTGAGTGATTATCCGGGCTGATACGAATCTGCCAGGATTTGGATTGAGGTAGATCTGATTCGTACCCGACCCATTGACAGACCTACCTATAATACTTGTAATATTTTGATAGGTACACAGTTCGCTGGTTGTTTTTCTGTGATTGTAGTACTGTATCCAGAAATAATTCCAGATCTTCAGTTTGACATCTATTTAGTTGCTGAATCATGTTGAGATTCTCGTAGTTGATTAAGTATCCACTTATGATTTCTGGAATGCATTTTAAGAGCTTAGGTGCTAATGTTGTTTGGGATTGCTTGTAGAGTGCCCTTCCTCAGAGAGGTGGTGAAGTGAATCTGACGTTGGGAGGTATTGACTTGAACAATTCAGGAAGGTATGGATGGTTTCTCCTTTTCTGTGAGAAAATATTAGTATTCCTTGTATTTTATGGGAACCATTTGTTTTGCAGCGTTGTTGTTAGAGAGGACAAAAAGCTGTTAACTGTACTGTTTCCTGATGGACGCGATGGCCGGGCATTTACTCTCAAGGTTATTTTTATTGAATGGAAGCGCACAATATTTATTATGAACCCTTTATTGCTCTGGTTTGTTTTATCTTATTTTTCTTTTATCATATTCCTTTCCTCTTCTTGAATGTAAGGTGCAATGATAGGTGTCTTGGGTTTAAACTTTTATGTTCCTGAAATCCTAATTTCTGGGTATTTTTTCCTTTGTTGTTTGCTTACACATGCAATTTAATTTCAGGCCGAGTCCTCGGAGGATTTGTATGAGTGGAAGACGGCCCTAGAACTTGCTCTTGCACAAGCCCCAAGTGCTGCCCTTGTGATGGGACACAATGGGATTTTCCGGAATGACGCTAATGATTCAATTGAAGGGTCCTTTCATCAATGTATGTACATTTTTCATCAATGCAATGTATTTATTTATTTAGTTCGTCCTTCCCACTTCTAGAATCACACTTTTGTTATTGGTTCATAGTGAGTTGAAACTTGAGCCAAGATTTTCACATATTCCAGTCTTGCTAACCTAATAGAAGTCAATTATTCATCCTAGATTGTGATAAAAAAAAAGTATCTACTGAATCCCACTATAAATTTTGTTTTATATTATGAACTCTTGTTGCAGGGCAAGGAAGTCTTCCCCTTCCCCCTCTTTTCATTTTCCTTCCTACGTCATGACCTTGCATAAACTTCAAGTACTTTTAGTGTCTTTCCACATAAGTATTTACTTTATGTTTTGTCTAGGGAGGGATAAGCGTCCAATTAAATCTTTAGTTGTTGGACGACCAATATTGCTAGCACTGGAAGATATAGATGGGGGTCCATCCTTCCTTGAGAAAGCTCTCCGATTCCTTGAGAAATATGGTAAGTTTTTACTTTTTACATTTTTTCCATTGTGATTAAAATATTGTTTAGGGAATCATCTGTCATCATGGAGTTATTCTGGCTGTTAGTTATCCAACTCATTTAAAAGCTTAAGTTAATAGAGAAGGGGGCCAATAATATATATCAAGCTTTATACTCCCCCCTCACGTGTGAGCTGCTCACACGTGGAGAGATAAATTGACATGCATCAGAAACCAAATGGAGTGCCAACATGTCATAATACTGCGTAAAACAAATGCAAGTGGACACTGGAGTTGAATAGCATGCATAATGAGAGCTATGATACTATGCTAAGTAACCAACTTGTCTAAAAGTTTAAGCCGTTTAAGAGAGGTTCCAACAATTTATATCAAGCCCCAACACTCCCCGTCATCTGCTACCTCCATTTGCATGTAGAAAGTATAACTTTGCATCGCAAACCAAATACAATGCCAGCTTGTCACTACGCTAACAATGTTGGGAAACCAATGCATGTGTGAAGGCACAAACCCAATGCATTATGTAACCAACTCTGAAACCATGTTAGATTTCCAACTCATATAGAAACATAAGCTCATGGCTTCCAATCTGGAGGTCATGGGTTCGATCGCCCCAGGAGTTAGAGGGAAGGCTTTCTCTCCCTAGGATTTATCTCCTAGGCGCTTCTGTGCGTGCATGTGTGTGTGTGTGTGTGTGTGAGTAGAAAAAAAAAAGAATAAGCTGATAAAATGGGGAACAATGGTGCTCCTTTATAATTTTGTTTCCTATTTGTTTAGTTGCTTAGCACCATGCGATGAGTTGTTTATTTATCTCTGAGAAGAGGTCACTTGGAAATGTTCTTATTTTTTTCTCTTATAATGTCATGGTTAAGTAGCCTGTAAAGAATGGACTTTCTTACTCCCACCATACTGTATTAAGTTTCCAGCGTCATTATGGGAGATTCCAAAGAATACTTTGTGATGTAGGACGCGCTAGCTATATTGACTCTTATGATAAGACTTTGAAAGCACATGGGAAAGACGAAGGGCCTTGTGCCCTCGGTAAATAAGTGTTCATAATTAATTAATTGTTACTTGTTTAGTTATCTTATAACTTTTATAAGATAGTGATATATTTACTATTTCATAATTAACCGTGTTTTCCTAGTCCTAGTAGTATTAGCAGAATGGCTTTTTTCTTGGCAAATGACCCTAGTCCTCGTAATGTAGGAGAGGAGTCATAATCTATCAATGAACACTTAATGCTTCAGAGTATTTGAGTTTGTTATTGAATTGAGATTGAGCTTTGAGCTTTAACCTTTTTTTTTTTTGATAAGAAGAAGATTGTATTAAAGGAAAAGAAGATTCAAGGGACAAACGAGGTGTCAATCCGATAAAAATCATAAATGCAAATCTGAATAGCTAAAGAGGAAGTAAATAAGAAACCAATGCATAGGTCTATGATCAAGGAAATAATTTATTGTTGGGAATAGGCCTATAATCAAGGGTCTAGAGTGGGGTGCTCTTCCTCGGGAGACGAGTGAGTGGCTTTAGAGACCTTTCTCCCAGGAAGAGGGGTGAGGGGGGCGGTGGGTGCCAGGCGATGAGGCTTCCGTGATGGTTTCTCGATGGCCTTTTTTCAACTGTGTTGGGTGGTGGTGAAGGGTGATCTTATGAGTGTTCGTTTGGGAGTTTCGTGGTAATGGGATTTTGGGGAGGAGTATCAATTCTACTTTCATCACCCTGGTCCCTAAGAAGAACAAATCAAGGAGAATTAGTGACTATAAGCGTATCAGTTTAGTTACTAGTTTGGTTGTTGAGAGTTCGGGTCATTATTCTTGCTGATCTTTCCATTCTCATTTGATACAGCAACGTGAACCTTCTCCTTTCTACTTGTCTCCCTTTATTTGGAAAGCTTGGGTTCCTTTTAATGTTAGAGCGTTTTTTGGGTCTCTTCTTCTCGATAAACACAACACTAGACGTGTTGCAGAAGCATTGGCCAAACAAGAATATTTCCCTGGATTGGTGTGTGTAAGTGTCATGTTGACCCTTATGATCATCTGTTTCTTCATTGTGGCGGTGCCCGTTTCCTTTGGCACAATTCGTTTGGGGTGGCTGGGGGGTCTTGATTATTCCTGCTTCTATCGCATCTTTTTGTAAGTGAAGTTTAGAGGTTTTGGAAGAGGAGTTGATAGATCTCTCTTGTGGCAGTGTGGGATTTCAGAATCTTCAGGGATCAGGCTGCTTCATTGTCTTCTTTATGGGAAAGGGGGTGGCTTTCTTGGCTTCACCATGGGCATTCTTGGCTTCAACTTGCATCTATACAAAGGAGGACACCGCGAAGCTTCTCCAACCGTTCGAAACAGACTTTCCCAGAAGAAACATGCACCCCCACAATGAAGAAACATAAGGTTTTGTGGAGAAAATTTTACACACTACGCAACAATCTGAAAAAATCTTCTAGTAAGGTCTGCAAAACTTGCAAGATGTTATAAGTGTTTTTATAATGAACCAAAGACCAAATAAAGGCTCTTAACTTTGAACGGGATCCTAGATTTTCAGATGAAAGAGGAGGGAGAAAAAGGGGTAAGCGATCAAATCAAATGGGTAAGAAAAGAACGACACAAGTACTGAACCGAACCCTCCAACACCCAAAAACGAGAATCAGGATTCAGGAGTGTTATGGAGACATACATGGGAAATGATATCAAGAAGGGGGAGGACCTTCTCTGCCCCTCGATCATTTATTCTGGAATAAGTGAAAATTCTTATAGGGATTCATTTTAGGACATGAGGTATTATCAACAAAGTTCAAGCAAGCCATGGTTATTTATCTCTTTCAATAACATGTATGCTGAGTTGAGTAAAGCCGTATATGAATATAACTATTAAGACAAACTTTTTACTTGGTAACATTAGAAGCCATGCAAAATGTTCAATTCTTCATGTCATTTACTTTTGTGGTTACTTATTATTGCTTTTAACTGTATCTTAAATCTGTAACAGGAACTAAAGTAGAAGGAATATTGAGACAATCTGCAGACGTTGAGGAGGTAGACCGCAGAGTTCAAGAATATGAACAAGGTTTTTTTCTTTAATTTTTTCGTTGATAAAAGAACAATTTATAGTGATCAGTGATTTATAAGATTATACAAAGTGGACAAAAAGTCCACTAAAAAGCTCGTGGAGAAACAAGTTGACCACTAAAAAGCTCTGGTAAAACATATTGTCGTTTCAAATAAATATGCTTAATTTGGAAGCAATGAATACTGTCAATTATATCTGGTTTGGGTTTGTTAGTTTATGCTTTAAATATCAGTATTAATTTTTGTTGATTCCCTTTCTCTTTTTATGGCCATATCTTCTCGAGAGCAAGAGGAGTTGTATTTTTTGTTTTGTTTTGTGTTTGTGTAGTGAACTCTTGTTTGATGGGAATTGAAGTCCTTCTTTGCAGAATATATTACACTGGGTCATGTCTGGATGATTAATCCGCATCAGGACAGACTGAGAAAGATATTCTCTCTTTTTTCTGGTCATGTCTTGCAGAGAGCCTGAGTTGATATTTTTTATTTCTTTTCAGTGTAATCTTTTATTTGTCAGGGCACATCCGACCTTGCCTGGTTTATCAATCTGTATCAGGATGGACTAAGGGATTGTATTTAGTTGCTCTTATGTTAAAGTTGGAGTTTGGTTGGGTTTACATGTCATTCATTAGAAATCTGCAGGAATGGATTGCATACTAAAGTGTACTCTGTGTGTAGGCAAGACTGAATTCAGTCCTGATGAGGATGCTCATGTTGTTGGCGACTGTGTTAAGGTACTCTTGGTTGCTGGTGTAATTTATGATGATTTTCCTGCTTTCTTGTTTTCTTCTAGGACCGGAAAAACAACATTATGTACTTGGAGGAACGAGGATTACATGCTAAGAGAGTCCATGAAAGAGGAAAAATATATTTAATAATGAAAATAAGTAAAGAAAAAAAAAAAGAGTGTTGCTATTCACACCCCCAAATGCTCTAAGTACACCACCCCTAAACAGTGTTCTAAAAATCGCTAGGCGGCATAGCAGAGCCTAGCGCCTAGGGGATTAATGATGGCCTAATCGGGGCCTAGAAATCAAGGCGTAATTACACATTTACACCGTAGATTCATAAATACCTGCTGCAAGAATAGTAAATAATTAAATATAACCAAATAAACTAAAAGTAATGATCACATTACAAGATTAATAGTTAAAAATTAAAACCAAATTCAATAGTATCATTTCAAACTCCAAAGTTTAAACTTTAAAACAAAACAACAATACTACAATTCTTCTCTTTGTCATTTCAGCAAACACCTTGACTACATACCCACACCACAATGTCTATTCCCTAAATTATACCAAATTCCAACAGCTAAACAAGAATCACAACATTCTTATAGAAATAGTGCCTAGACCGCCTAGGCGGCGATTTTTGGGAAAAACGCCTAGTTGCCCGATTTGGCCCTAGTCACGGCGTTAGGGGGGCGCCTAGTCCGATTTTTAGAACATTGCCCCAAAAATTATCAACCTCCCTAAATACTAAATGCACCCCCTATTTTCCTATTTTACCACTCCTAATATTTTTTCCAAAATCAACCCTTCTAAACACACACACACACACACCGCACCGTCTCTCTCTGCCTTGTCTCTCTCTCTCTCTCTCTCTCACTCACTCACACAAGAAATAAGATGCTCCGTTGCTCTGTTCTTCGTACTTGTTTAAATAACATTTTTTTTTTGCATTTTAGGTTTAAATAGCATTTGTTTTGCAATTTGTATGTTAAATTATTGTTAGGGTTTAGTTACATTTCAATTTCTTTGCATTTTGGTGTTTAGATTTCGTGGTTAATAGCAAATTTACTTTGAAATATCGAAATTTCTGGCCATAACTGTTTGGCCTGTGTTTCCGAACACCCTTAGTAGTGTTCGGCAGCCCCATACTGGACAATCTTCTTTTAATGTTCTATTAAGGGCATTAAGTCAAAATTTAAAATGACATTTTTGTAATATATGGAGGGTGTATTTAGAGCATTTGGGGCGTGGATAGCAATGCTTTAAAATAAAATCATTGTTGGCTCTCTTGGATCTGTTTTGGTTTAATGATAATTCAGTCTTTTGTTTGCAGCATGTTCTTCGAGAGCTACCTTCGTCACCAGTTCCTGCATCCTGTTGCACAGCTCTGTTGGAAGCTTACAGTAAGTTCATCTTCACGATTTTTTAACAGAAGTTTTTATCTTTGGTTGAGTGATATTGTAATCTATTTGCTAGAGTGTTCTAAAGATCTATCTTCTTTTAACTCTTGCGATGCTATCTCAGGGTGATTCCTCATTTTCATAAGATGTTTATGTATTTGTCTTGTAGAAATTGACATGTGGTATTAGTATGGTTTACTGTTCTGTTGGTGAATGCTTGCTATTAAGGTAATTTTGTTGTCTCTGTTGAATAAAATATATGTCCTTGGGTACGGCTGTCTGGATGCTTGAGTCTTGGATAATGAGATTCTGGAGGATGTCAATAGGAATAGAAAGGTGCTGGTTCTTTAGCTTGATTTGGAAAAGCATGAGACAATTGCGTTTTCTTTGCAAAACAGTGTAACATAAAGGTTTGGTTGGTAGGTGGAGAACTGGGTTTATGGATTGCTTCAGGTCCTCCAATCCCTGTCATTGTCAATGTTGAGTCTAAGAAATAGTTTCTGCTTCGAGATTCCTTCGTTAGGGTTATCATAATGCTCCTTTTTTTTTTTTTACTCTAGTTGGTGATGTGTGTTGTATAATGCTTTATAGGCCTAGGGAGGTAGGGTTGATTGAGGGGTATCCTATGAGTATGCGTGAGGGTGGGTCTTGCATCTTTCGTTCACATGTGATGCCATTGTAGTTTTGATTGACCGCATAGTTATTAAAGGTAGAAGGCGAGAGGTGGGCGAGAGGTACTTTTTTAAGTCGAAAGGCAAGGTGAGGGGCGGCCGACCAAAAGGCGAGCAAGGCGATAAATTAGGAAAAATAATTTTAAAATATTTCATAAACTAGTTATAAATAAAATTAAGGAAATTGCTATTCCAACCCCCAAAAATGCTAAGTATACCCATTTACTTAGTTCACCCCCCCTTCAAACATTATACCACCTATATTACTAAGTATACCCCCATTTTTTTCCTATTTTACCCTTTAACAACCCATTTTTTTCCAATTCAACTTCAACCCATCTTTTTCTCTTCTTTCCCCCTCTTCTTCTGTTTCTCTTCTTTCCCCTTCTCCATTTTTTTTCCTAGTAATGCACTTTATACAATCATAAGACTTGTAGTCGAAGATGTCCAGTATTAAGAAAGAATACGTGATAATAAAGCAGAAGGGAAAGCTACTTGAGTGAATACAAGAATTCATTTGTCTAGCAAAGATAACTTTCCATGTTCACGAGGAAGGAAAAATGAGCGTGGTAATGAAGGATTACTACGGGGGTCAGTTAATGTAGCAGTGAAAAACTCACACTAAGTTCAAATCAGTGCAAGCAACCGGGCGAGACGACTTTTCTATGTTATCTTGTATCTTCTCTAACCCCCACCCCAACGAGGTGCACTCTCCCAACCCTCCCAGTGAGCAGGGAAGAAAGATGTTGATATAATTAAGGAGGGCGCAAGAATCATTCCTACAATGCTCTTACTGGGATTAAGTATTTGACAATAAAGGTAGAAGACAAAGCAGAGGAAAATGAAGAGGTTGATGGGAATTCCACATACCGAGTGCCGCACACTCTAAGGAATGTGCGGCACTGGTCCGCCGCACATACCTTAGGGCGTGCGGCACTGGTCCGCCGCACATACCTTAGGGCGTGCGGCCGGGGGTGCCGCACAGTATCTTAGGGTTCTTAAAAATTTTAAGGGTAATATAGTCTTTTAAAATTGTGGCAATTTTGTAATAATGGTAAGGGGGTATACTCAGCAAAATGGGGGGTGGGAATAGCACTGTTGTAAAATTAACTCGAGTAACTAAGCTCACAAATAATAATAATAACACTTAATTTTAGTATTATACCAAAAACTACATTTTTTTCTTAAAATATGATAGGAAACTATCTGTGACTCTTCAAACAAGCCAACCATTCTCGGATCTCACCTGAGGAGGAGCCGGCGACCTTGTAAGTCCAGCAAGGTTTCTTGTACGCCGACGACTTTTTCTGGCGAGATCTGGCGGTGGAAATGATACAGATTTGATCGTCTCCTCAAGGCGATGATCATTGTGGCCTTGGATTAGTCAAATATTGAGTTGTTTTGTCTAGATATAGAAAAATATGTCCAGGAGAAAATTTGTTAAACTACCAGGGTTTTAGGGCATGTCACAAAGGCGTCGCCTTCGCACGCCTCTCGCCTTGCTCCCGGTCGAGGCGAACGCCTAGACCTCGTCTTTTATAAAATGCCTCGATTGACCAAAATTGAGGCACCAATGCCTCACCTCCCGCCTCGCCTCAGGCGACCAAGGCAAGTGCCTTTCATAACTATGATTGACCTCGCCCTGCCTCACCTCAGGCGACCAAGGCGAGCGCCTTTCATAACTATGACTCATGGTGTTGTGGGCTCAAAAATGCCCTCGCTATCGTTCAAATCTATAAGCGGTATGGATTATCAAGATAAAAAAAACTTACCTAATTCTAGCATTTCACGGAGTATATTGGTGGCCATAGCCTTTGGGAGTTTGCTTATTTCGTGCATTATTGTGTTCTGGACTTCCATTTCGTCTATCTTGCAGTGCCTTTGGGAGGCACCCAAAGTCTGTAACCTTTTGGGTGCGTGGTGGAGAGAGTTACGAGGAGGCTTGCTTTGTGAACATGCGTACTTTTTGCTGGAGCGGGTGGGGGGAGGATGTTACATTAATTCGCGTGTCTCTTGCGTTCTAGACTTGAGAAGTTGATGAGAAAATTTCTTTGGTCTGGTTTTGGTGAGGGTTCCAGAGACCGTCTTGTTAAGTGGACTGTTTGCTTACCAATGACGAGAAGGGCCTGGTTTCGTGCATTTCGTTTTCGAAGAACATCTATACTGTGGCAAAATGGTTATGGTGCTTTTCTCGTGCAACTATATATATATATATATATACATATATACATATATATCTCCTTGCTGTCATGTGTGTCGTTCACATGCACTGGAAATGGAATAGGGCAATACGAACTTTATCAACATGCTAGAGGCCAAAGCTCTGTTTCTGGTTTCCACCATCACCAACTTACCATATACGATCTACCACACAACCACATTATCACCTTTAGGCAAAACTTAAACAAAAACATAAATCACAAAATTTTCTTTCTCTCTCTCTCTCTCTCTCTCTCTCTCATAAATAAATATATATATATATATATATATTATTTTATATTATAACAATATGATGTGCTCTCTATGACCTCCAAAACCCCCAAACTAACCTTTGGTAGTTTCGAATTTATTAATTGATGAAAAATAGTTATAACTACTTGTGTAAGGAAACTATTAATCTAAGGAAAATATGGAACATCTTATTAAGGAAACTGTTATTCTTTCATTTTCGCGCATATTTATAATTGTTATCTACTGCAGTCCTTGCAATTATTCACAACCTTCTTAGGTTATCTAGTATGGAAACTAAATATAATCAACCCCTTGATTGACACAGTCTTCTTTCTATAGACAATCTGACTATTAAAGTGCAATTTTATAGGTTACTTGACATTCATAATTTTAGTTGGTTATCTTGTTAGGTAAAAGCTATAAATTACCTACGGAGATTTTATGTTAACCTTAAATAAATTGTATATTTAGAGAAGATGAAAAATATTATTAAATGAATATTTATGAGAAAAGCTAAAAATAATTAACTTTAATTGCTTTCTGAGCATTGCTGAGGGTAGCTGCTAGTGTGCGTGTGCGTATGTATGTGTGTGTATATATATGTATGTATATATGTATACACTCTCTCCCCTTGTCTTCCATCTGGCTGGACCGATCTATTCATGACTAGCTGGGCAGCCAAGTTTTTTGTTACCAATATATCAAAACGAGGAGTATAGTCAGTAAACCATTCCTACTTATATGTAAGCATGTAAATATGTACTTATATGTATTCTAGTATGAATGCATTGGAGTGCATGTATATTGTGCAAGAAAGATTAGTTGAGTTATAAAAAGTGTAATGCAAGACATTGTGGATGTTTCACATTTCTATTATCAATTTAAATGTTAAATTGAGATATCAAAAGTCCCTCAGTCCCTGTTGTTTAAACCTGGTTTGTAATATATTTATGAACATTTGTTATTACGTAATCCCTCCATCCCAAAAAATAGTTCCATTTGACAAGTCAAACTTTTTAAAGATGTTGCTTTACGTGCTTGTATCTTCAAAAATTTACACTATAATTTTATCTTTTTTTAGAAACGAGACAATTTTTTTGGGACAAACCTAAAACAAAAGAGGACTACTTTTTTGGGATGGAGGGTGTATATCGTAAAGGATATCTAGTTAAGAAATCTCACATATAAATAGAAGTGATGTTAAATCAGGGGCAGACCCAAAACCTTAAATTTCTTTTCTTTTTTTTTTTTTTTGGGGTGAGGGGGGTAGTGTGCAATTTATTAGTATATACTCCCTCCGTCCCAAAAAAAAGTCCCATTTGACAAGTTAAATTTTTTAATATTGTACTTTTGCTTTTATACATTTCCTATAGTTTGCATGCACGTGGCAACTTTTTTGTGTGATACGTAATTAGATATGTCATGTTTTTGGAAAGAAAGAATAATTGGAAGTTTACAGGTTAAAGTTTAGAAATGGACTATCTTTTTGGGACAAACAAAAATAGAAAGTGAGACTATTTGTTTTGGAATGGAGGGAGTGCAATATTAAAATTATATGTAAATTTTTGAGAAAAAATAATATTGTACGATAAAGCAACTCTATTGTATGGGTCTCATATTCACGATCTAGATGACAAGAAAAACTAAAATAATTTGTTAGTAAGATTTTTAACTTTTCTGGGGCCAAATTGTATATTAATACTCCCTCCGTTCCACCCAAAGAGTCCACGTTTGAAAAGTCTACTTATTAAGAGATATATTAACATCATTGGAGTTGGTCATAATTACAAAAATACTTAAGCACATCCAAGATGATTACAACACAAGTGGAGGGTAAAGATGAATGATTATGAAAATTTTAAGCATATTTTTTTGAAAGTGGACTCTTTAAGTGAAACATCCCAAAATAGTATAGTGGACTCTTTGCCTGGAACGGAGGGAGTATAAGATAATGTATTAGATCCTCAAAATTGTTGAGGCTTCAAGAAACTTTCTGAGAATTTGTGTATGTTGTGTGTGTGTGTGTGTGTGGGGGGGGATACTATAACACTTCTATCTCACTTATCAAAGGGTTATTAAAGAAAATTCGAAAAAATTGTGCCACATGGCCCTGCGGTCCTTCCTGTCTTAAACTGGTATGTTGTTTATGTCTGTATGCTTACTTACTTACCTATGGGCTTCAGGTCTTGTGATCTTGGGCTCTTGTTTTCGGGTAAGCGTGAAGTTGATTGGTTGGTGATCAATTGAATTGCGGGTTAAGGTGTAGAACGGATGATGCTATATTAAATTGAACCTGAATACAAGTGATGGATCTAGTTTAGGAAAAGGAAATGGAAGATGAAAAATTTCGCTGAACCCACCATCACTACACTCATCTTCAACAAAACTCGGATTCTCCAATTTTTAATTATATCTTGGCATAATGAATATATCTTTTCAAACTGCGCTGATGACCTGAGACGCTTTACTACCCAATTGAATTGAACATCCTAGTACCCACCTCCACAACTATTACCCAGTTTTTGCGATCCGGTGCATTTATGAAGCGTGCTGAAATTAGAGAATGGCAGAGGTTCTTGTGATGTACTTGCTGCAAATTTTCAGATTTATGGATTCTCCTTGTGCCCTGTTGTATATCTTACATATATGTGGTGTGCATATGGGCTCAATTCTCAACCCAAGATTTTTGATTTATATATATAAGAGAGAGAGAGAGAGAGAGAGAGAGAGAGAGAGAGAGAGAGAGAGTCTGACAAGGAGAAGCCTTTCTGCCTGTTCAGGCAGCGTACTCAAGCAAATATGCATGGAAGTACTGTCGTAGTACTCACAACATCAAGTCCAACATTTTTCTCTCCACCATCTGTTTTCTATTATGGGATGATGGGGACCCATAATTGGGTTCTAGCCTTTGTTCGGAAACTTCTTTTTTATGCTTTTAATCTTCTGATCAGACCAAGTGAGAAATTGATTTAGCTGATGCACTCGATGTATTGCGCGATACCTAGAATATTAAATGTTTAGAATAAATTATGGTATTTACATTTGGGATACTGAAACTATTTCGTTGCTGTTGTTCTGAAAAAGAAATAGATCGGAAGGAAGCTCGAGTAAATGCTATGCGTGCCTCAGTATTGGAGACGTTTCCTGAACCAAACAGGCGTTTATTGCAGAGGTGATCTCTCTCTCTCTCTCTCTATATATATATATATATATATTGCACATTGCACACATAAACATTTAAATAGACACAAGGATATGCTAGAGCGCCTTGTTTCTGTGGCCCTTCCCATTAGATAAGACAAAAATACAAGCGACATAAGGATATCTATGCCAGAATGTCTTCTTGTTGATACTGCTCGTTACTTAATTCAGCATTCTTAATATTGTTGCTTGGTGAAAAGGTAAACCCTGTTTCCTTATGTGGATATTTGAAATAAGTATTCTTTTCATATTGAGCAACTAAAATTTCTTTTGCATATGCTTGAGAATAGTATTCCCTTTATATTAAGCGTAAGAGTTTATGTTTAAAATTTTTATTTTGTTTTTGAAATATTTCCTTCATATTAAGCTCGTGTTAGTTTTTGAATTGTTTTGTTTCTGGGAAACGTACTTCCATAATATGTATTCCTCATTATCCCGCTGTCAACGGAGAATGCCTCCAGAACTTGCGGTATATTTGGGGCATATCTTCAGCATGTCAACCAAATACCGGAAATTAGAAGATTTTCGCCATATATGATTTTTGTGAATTTTTTTTTTTTGCTTCTTGATGTTTCTCTGAAACAAATGCCGAACCTATTATTTATTGTTTTTATTTTGTTTATTGACTAAGCATAGTAAATTACTGGCACAATTACATAGTCAAAGGTGTGATTAAGTTAGAAAATATGAGAGCTCCCATATATTGTACGACCTTCTGAAGGAAATTTTTGTTTTTATTTCTAGGTGGATTTTGTGTATGACATGAAATTCACTTCAATTGCATCTCACATGACCTAAAGACGCAGTTAGTTTTTCAGCACACATTTCATCTGTTTCATTGTTCATGCAGAATTTTGAAGATGATGCATACTATTTCCTTACATGCTTCTGAAAACCGGATGACTCCATCTGCCGTTGCTGCTTGTATGGCCCCATTGCTCTTACGTCCTCTCTTAGCCGGTGAATGTGAATTGGAGGATGATTTCGATAATAATGGTGATAATTCTGCGCAGCTTCTTGCTGCAGCAAATGCTGCTAATAATGCTCAGGCTATCATAGCGACACTCCTAGAGGAGTACGAGAACATCTTTGACGTAAGTTTCTTAAAACTGTTGGCTTCTTATTATCATTTATTTGGGGACAGGGGTTTAAGAAAATTTTAGTTTGTTCAATGGTATGGGGGTGGTTTGTCTTTGTTATGGGCATCATCTATGGTTGACTTCAGGATATTTGCAGGGATGCATTGATATTTTGGAAAACTCTTTTGATGTTTGGCTTTAGTTTCTTTACTTATTGCTTACCGCAGTGCTCTTTCCGATTTGTTTCTCTTACAGGACGAAGCTCTGCTTCGATGCTCTATATCAGCAGATTCACGGATTGAAAGTGGAAGTGAAGATTCAACTGACGATGAAAATATGGACATTAAAGATAATGGTTACCATGATGCAGAAAATGAAGCTGATCATGAAACAGATGAGGATCCAGATCGTGTACTCAGTGGGAAGTTAAGTGAAAGCAGTGGTTATGCTGGCAGTGATCTTTATGACTTCAAGGTTCTCTCTCTCTCTCTCTCTCTCTCCCTCTGTGTGTGTGTTTGTGTGCTGTGCTTGGTGGTAGCCTTCCTACTTATGTTGGTCTTCCTTTTTGTGTTATTACAAGGCTGAGGCTATTTGAGCTCAGTGGTTTAGATATTTGAGCTGAGAGTGGTTCACAAGGAATAGGAGTTATTCAGAACTTGTTATCTTACTTAAATCAAGAGAACTCATGCTAGCTTCCAACTTCTTTTACGTCGTCCAGCTTTCATTGGAAAAGAAACTTAATGAGATACTCCTCTTGAAGGTTTAGAAGATGATTAGAAGTTGGTACTGTTAACTGGGATGTGGCATATCCTGGTGCTTGATAATGGGGCTTTGGGTTACAGAAGTTGAGGTTCTTTAATGTAGTAGGTAAGTTGCTTGGGACATATTGGAGAGGGCTGATATATAAAGGAGGATTCTACTCAGAAACTCTGGGGAAGGGATTTACAGGTGTGCCCTTGGAGGGGTTAATGTCTTGAGGCTAGATCCCAGAAGTCCATTTGTTTTGAGGTACAATTTGGACCTGAAATAAGGTTCTGGCTCGAGAGAGGTTACTGCGGCTTTTGATTCTTCTATTTGTAGAAACTTTTGTAATGGGGCCTCAGGATCAGTGGCTGCTTTTATTCCAGTCATTAACCTTCATTTGGTTTCACATAGAGAAGATTAGATGTGATACAATTGGGATTACACTAAGAATGTGATGTCTTTCTATTATTTTCTGTCTAGTGGGGGTATAACCTTTGCTTCCTTCAGAAGGCTATATGTAAAACCAAGACTTCACAGAGTGGTGGTTTCTTCTAAGTTGTGCAAGTGGTTGGAGAAGACCTAAAGTAACATGGACAGCGATTTAAGATGGATGTAGTTAATTTTGGTTTAACAGAGAACTCTTCTCTAGACAATTGAGTGGACAGCGTAGCTGGCCCCAAGTAGATGGAGGCAAATCAGTTGAGTTGAGCTGGTCTAGATACAGTAAGAAAAGAAGGGAAGAAGACACTTTATGATAGCTTCTTAGGTTTGGTTCTTTTGTGTGAATGAACTTAGAGTTTCGGATATTAAGAAGCTGGCTGTAGATGAACTGGAGACATCTGTTAGGCTGTTTAGGGGTGTTCGTGTCTCATGTGGGTTGGTTCTGGGGCGATGTGCTCAGGTGAACTGACCAAGTTAGGTAGTGAAGCTGAACCGAGGGGAATTGCCGCTGGACTGACAGGATGTGATAAAGTCCGTTGTGAATTGTTTTGGTTTCGGTTGGTTCCTTGGATTAGGTACTATCAACCTGAGTTTCAAACGGTAGAAGATTTATAAATAAATACCAGGAGGAGAAGAGAAAAGAAAAGCGTACTCTTGCAGGTATTGGTAAAGCACATAGTAACTCACACGGTCACTTCTCAATTCATTAAGCAACATTTATCAACTTAGGGTGATCATTCTTTTATAGGCTACATCTATCTCCTAAATTTCTAACGCTCTTAGGAACTGAACAAGACCAACCAATTTTGAGATAACAATAATATTTCATGTTGATAAGGTTGTAATCGATGGAACATATCTTCCCTTATTAGGATGGGATCAGGTGAGACATTCTTCTTTATATCTCATGTGATTTTTTGGTTAAGAACCCTAGCTCCTGAAAAGAGATCAGGGAGCTCACTACAGCATAACCCGTGAAAGTATTTCAAAAGGATCAGAACATGAAGCAGTTGCGCCGGGTACACCCAGTGTGTGCGGGCAATGGGAGAATTTTTCATCTGTGTCTGTCGGATGACATGGTCCCTTAACAATTTGAAGGTTCCATGTAATCATATTATTCGAGAAAACAAAATCCGTGTGTCCTCAATCATCTTCAATTTATATTGACCCCCCACCCCTTGTATATTTGTGTATCTGTCTTCATTTATTTTAAGTCGATTGGGAGCTTTGAGTGAGTCATGCCATTCTTATCTGTTTGGAACTCAACCAACATACTTATTCAGTTCCGGTTCATGAGCCCCAATGAGTTGACGAGACTGGATAAAATTAAATTAATCATACGGCTCACAAGTTGAACATGCTGGTAACTATGTTACCGTTGTGCTAAACTGCATTAGGGTGAAGCCTACATTTCAGGTACCATAGTTGAACCTTCTTTTCCTACATGGGCTCCATTAGGCTGGAGTAACACCTAGTTTCGGCCTTGTCCACACATTCAAAGATATCTTTGTAGGTTTCTAGTAGTTCAAGTTTCCAAATGCTAATCTCCATTAGCGTCTTCATTTATTGATTTATGCTTGACGTTCAAAATTACAACTGGCATGCTTTCCTGTTTTGCCACCACAAGGATAGGGTTCTGTTATGTTCTAGAAAATGTGCTTTCCTATTACTGCATGTGATTTCCTTTATGGTTTTTCCATCACACAGGCTAGCTGTCGAGTCACTTATTTACATCGCACTGTGTTCATCCTTCCTATCGCAATTGTCATTTGTCCTGAACTACTTTGTCAGGAAGACTGCAATCATGTTGCCTTGCATTGTTTTCTGAGAACAAAGAAATACAATTTTCTTATTCTTTGAGGTAGTTTTTTTAAAACAAAGAAATACAATTGTCTTACTCTTGATACCTCATGGGAAATTATCTCAGTATGCTTGTCTGTCATTCACTAGTGAAAATTACTATTTCCATGGAAATCTCTTACATGTCCAACTTAATTTGAATTACATTCTTAATCTTGAAATTGGAGACAGTGAGGAATATGCTTTTTACCCGTTCATTACCTGGTGAGTGGCCCAGTGTGGGTGATAGTAAGATAAGACTTATTGCAAAGCTACTGTTCATATCTTTTGAGCAAAAGGTCATGGAAAGGGCTCCTTGAATTCAAAACCATGATTTCTCCACGGCCAACTCAAGGTTTCACTCTCTTTTAAGGAATAGACTCTTTCCTCTGGAAAGAATCCTAATCAGTGTTTTGCAGATTTTGTCATGTGCAGCACATCCTCATTAATTTCAACACTATTGTCCTATTAGGAGAGACCATTAGTTTCATATTTTGTCCAACAAATGTTACAACTGCTTGCTTTTACAGATTCCAAGTTTGTTCCTCTCGATCCGACTTCTTGCCCTAGTCCTCTATTGATCATCTTTAATTAATATGTGCATTCATTTTCGGTCAGGCATATGGAGCTGATGATTCAGATGTTGTATCCCCAAGGAAGGAACTCAATTTAGAAGCACAATCTAATTCATTAGTGGAGTCTCAACCTCTTGAAGATTCTAATGGTCAAGTCAATGAACAACAAGTGCAACGTAGCAGGGCAAGCGGAAACGAGATGGGTAGTCCTGGCATTTTAGCTGGGACTGAATTTCATCAATCAATGGGGGAGATTCTTTCTTCTATGGATCAAGGTCTACATCGGCCTGTCACAGGACCTGAATCATCTGCTGAGAACCCAATTAGCAAACTTGCAAGCTCCAGTTTCAATGTTAAGCGGTCAACATTTTGGGGAAGAAATAATGTAAGTTATGTTTGGTTGATTTACCTAATGGTGTTTCATCCTTCTGATTATTCCATTGTTGCTTCTCTATCTAACATGATGTAAAGACTTCAGCAAATCGTTGATTTATTTCTTTCTAGTTTTTGGTTTGATAAATCCTTTTAATTTTAATTTCTAAGATGTATCCAGTGTTGCCATTTTTCTGGTCTTCATTTCCCCTCCTTCAAGCTTCAACTCAAATAACCATGCTCTTCTGCATAGTTTGAGGTCCCTTTGTTTGACGAGTTGTCTCCTAATTTTCAACTTTTCTTGCACTTTAATTGCTTAATCTTCATTAATGTCGCTCGCAGTCAAATAACAAGAAGGTATAAGGTCTTGCCTTGGGAATTACCAGTTCTAACTCCAAAACCGCTTCTCCAAGCAGGGGAAAGGCTGCAAATTGAGACCCTTCTTACCACAAAGTTGTTGGGGACCTTGTGCAGCAAAACATCCTGTAATTGAGCAACATGTTTTTAGGTGTAATTTACTTTAAATATAAGAAAAAAAATGTAGAGTTTTGCCTAACCTAATTATGGGTTTCCTTCTCAAAATACAACAATAACTTGTTCATCTCGAACTGCCCATGCACGGTGACTTCAGTTGTTTTCTGGATGGATCTTACTATTTCTTCTTCTTATCTTGGCCCATGTTGCATGGTGCGAGTATTTGTCATTACTTTGGGTTCATCTAATCTCAAACTTTGATGGAATGACGTATCATTATGTTGATATGTTTGAATATTTCTTATAGATGTTATGTGCTAAACTAGTAAATTTTATATGTGGTCGTATTACCTTCTGAAAGCCATATTTGTCATTTCGATGCAATCATGCAACAGTGGACATATCTAGATAGTGTTGTTTGCAGTTTGGCAATGCAACTTCATTGACATGCTTCCTGATAACATTTCCAACGGAAGCGTGGGGCACGTAGCCGGTACTCTTGTCCAAGTTTTCAACATGCGTACTTGATATGTTTCAAAAGTCTATATGAATAACAAGATTGTTCTATGATGTTTTTTGCAACTCACTTGGACTTTTAGGAATCTGACATTTTATATGTTTTACCATCTCTTATCACAGGGCAGAAAGACCCCCTCAATGGAATCAATTGATTCTTCTGGAGAAGAAGAGTAAGATCTGATTTTTTCTGAATTATTTTGCTGTCTTCTGTTGTTAACAATCACCATATAAGAAATCTTCGATTGTTACTTGTAATGCATATTATCTATACCCAATTAGGGCTTTTGTGATGCCTTGCTCTAATGTGATGTTCTTTTTATATGCTTACATATATATATATATATATATATATATATATATATATTTTTTTTTTTTCTATTTCTTGAAATATTCCTACGTTACTGATGAGAAAATGTGATCTCTTTCTCAAGTTCGGGTGATAGATTGCTAAGGAATTCCTATCTTTTGAACATTGGATATTCTCCATCTTTGATTGTGTGGACAATTTAAACCTCTGCATGTTTACAGTAAAGCTAGGGAAGTCAAAGTTCTTCCCAACTTTTAGTTACAATTATGTGAGTGGTTAAACACCAACCTTCCACTTGTGGGGCTCCCTGGCTAACCAATCACATCCCTGAGGACATCAGTTGCTAGTGGTGTCTCTTGTCATTTTTCTTGACCTAGTACCTCTAGCGCAGCTGTTTAAAATTAGAACTGCTACACATTCATTGTTCAAATGGCAGTTTAAGGAAGTTCAACTGACACGTGGATTGTCAATAGTCATATTTAGACAAAATTAGTTTCTATAAGAAAGATATCTGACAAAGTTAGCATGTGGTAAAGTTATGACTAGTCTTTTGAAGTGTACCTCTTTATTTTCTCTTGAAGAAGTTTCATTTTAAATTATGGCATGAACAGGAGGAGGCAAAGAAATATATACATGGATTCCTATGTGTTGATACAATTTTAGATTGCTAATGATACATAAGTAAAGTTTTCTTGAAGAAGAAAACATATTACCTTAGTATAGTGAGGTGTGACGATTTTCGTGAATCAGTTTCAGGTTATAACTTGTTTATTTTAGAGTGGCAAAAGCATGAACCTGTGGTTTAGAGAAAGATTAAATTAGTGGGTTGGAAATTTTAAAGGTGTGAGGAAGGGAATGAGAACTTTTATGGTGTAATATGATTGCATGTTTTGCTAGACTAGATAAGAAGCTTATTATTACCATTACTATGGGGTTTATGCTATCCATTGGTGCATTTGGATCAAATGGAATTCTGGAATTTTCGGGACCAGGTTTGTCTCTGGTGCTTTTGTGTGATAGAGTTATATATTTGGGTTCTCTTTGGGCATCGCTGAGGGGAGCTTTCGGGGTGGGGAATGTGCAAGTTCAGAGCTTCATCGGGATTGGCATACACTGCCTTTTAATTCTTTTTTGGTCTTTGTTTTTGTTTTTTCCCCTTTTGTCCTTTGACTTGATGGACTACTCGTCTGTCTTTTCTACTTTCTTCTATTCTAAAATATTCTATTTTTTCTGATAAAAGAAAAATGAAAATTGTACACTAAGAACTGACTTTTATGAAATTTTAATTCTGCCTTGCTTTAAATGTATCTGTGGTAGCAAAGCAAGTGGGAGCTTTTTGTGGTAATTTGTTAGTTGTTGATATGCAGTACGTTTATTCTTAGTTCTTTGATGTTATTGCTTATGAAATCTATAAATGTTTGCAGACTAGCTATTCAGAGGCTCGAGATTACAAAAACGACTTGCGGCACAGGATTGCAAAGGAGGTAGTTTAAGTTTTCATGCAACTTCCCTTCAAGCTGACTCATGCAGTATTGAGATTTCATTAATGGGAATCTGCTTTTGTTTGTCAGGCTAGAGGAAATGCAATCCTTCAAGCTAGTTTGGAAAGAAGAAAGCAAGCATTGCATGAACGTCGCTTGGCACTTGAACAAGATGTATACTCTCATCTATTGTTCTTCTACTGCATTCTTATGTTAATTCTTTCCAGTTCTCTTTATTGTACTTTCCTACTATTTTCCAGTTCGCAAATTTACTTTGGGCCCTTGTTGACAGCATCGTAATACTCCCTCCGTTCCTAAATAATCGCCTTGCTTTCCTTTTTTGTCCGTTCCAAAAAAATTGTCTTGTTTCTAAACTTCCTTTCTAAGAAAACACTTTTATCACTTTATCCTTACTTTTTCAACCTACTTTAATTATAACCACATGCATAAGGGCTTTAAAGGAAAGTACACATTATACCAATATTTATAATGAAGTCAATTAGTTTTTCTTAATCCGTGTGCCCAGTCAAACAAGACTATTATTTAGGAACGGAGGGAGTAATTTTTTCCTTTCTGATATAAAAGAGATATATTGATAGAAGAACAATGTACTGGTGAGGACAAGCTGTTGGCCGAAAATGAAAAATAAGAACAAAAGAGCAAGAATTGAAAACAAGCCAAAACAGAGAAAGGCTAAAAGAGTGGGAAATAGCTAGCTTCTAATGCAACACTCCTGTGTCTGCAGAAGTTAGTGAATGCCAAGTGGCACTCCTCTAAGTGCCACAGCTGGCGCCTACATATAGGACAAAATAATATACTCCCTAAAAGTGAAAATGGAAGAGCACAGGGGACAGTGTGATCATGGAAACTCCTGGAGTTTCTCTCCGTTCATTAGCACCACAGAACTTCGAAAACCCTACATTGCAAGAGACAACCTTCATTCTGACCTCCCCAAAGCTCTAATCTCCGTAAGAAGAGACTTTTGAATGTAGGAGGGTGAACCCACCGCTCCCAGAAGTGCCAATCAAATAACTTCACAGTTGCCAAGCAACAGGTTAGTGAAGAAAGAGATGCTCGTGGGACTTGTTATGTTGTACACAGTCAACACATGATGCATATATCCATTAAAAGAGCTTTATGAGTTCTATGCCTTCGCCTCCAGTAGTTCGTATTCAACCTGTTATGCACAACCACAAGAGATCACATTGAAGTTTTCAGTTTGAATGGGACCCTTGTTATCAAATAATGAGGCCAACGGAAAGGATGCCAGAAGTCTAGTTTGAACCAAGGACTTTTTGAATGTCAGTTTGCTTTTCTTATCAGAATTTGTTTTTGCACATGGGTTTACTAATTTAACTACATCGAAAGATTAAATCGTTATTGTATGGTTTCTGATTACTTCATAATATTGAAGGATGATTGAGCTGATTTCATCAGCATGTTGGATATGGTAGAACGTTTATACATGCAGTTCTCATCTTCATTACAATTTCTTAAAGGCTCAAGGTCGGCCCCTCTTTTTCTCTATAAATAGGCCTTCCCTTCTTTGTTTTTGCCACAAGATGTAACTTTAATTTATTTCAATGTTTATGTGACTAATGAAGACTATATAAAGTTATATTTTTGTGATGTATGGTGCAATTTCCAAATTAAATTAATTAATAAAAATTATATTCATGATGTAAATGAGCAGTCGAAAATACCCGTCTCTCATCTTTTTCCCTGTAATTATGAGTTCGTGATGTGCAGTGGAAAGTACTTGACTCTGATCTTTTTCACTGTGCTTGTTTCTCACTTGTAACCAGCTCCTGTCAGTTTTAAAAAGAACAAAGAAATTATGCATGTGATTATTGGAATAGCAAGTGAAGTGCCCTTGTAACTTGTTTGAGGATAATAATAGGTTTCAAGACTGCAAGAGCAGTTGCAAGCTGAGAGAGATCTCAGAGCTGCATTGGAGGTTGGGTTGAGTATGTCATCTGGGCAAGTATCAGGCTCCCGTGGTATGGATTCAAAGGTTTGTGTTAGCAGAATTTAGTGGTTTCTTTACTTATTGGTTAATTCTATGGGCCACTTTTTAATAATTTCACTATTATCTGAAGACAAGGGCTGAGCTAGAGGAGATTGCTCTTGCTGAAGCAGATGTCGCCAGATTGAAGCAGAAAGTTGCAGAGCTGCATCATCAACTTAATCAACAACGTCAGCATCATTATAGCTCCCTCTCTGATGCTTCTGATCGTTATCAGCATGTCCAAAACCATAATTCTCAACAGTGAGTAATTAAAATCTGGGGTTTATTGCTGTTCTACAAATAATAATCTTCATTTCAAGGTCAATTGCTTCGCTGGTTTTTTACCATCAAGGAGAGTGCTTGTACTATGGAAGATAGCTGCATTCTTGAAGGAGATGTTTATGTTTCCATTTTCTAGTATTACTATGACTGCAGCTTCATCTTCTCTTCTAACATGTGGCCTCTAAATCTCTATCAATATGAGCGAAGCATCTGAACCAACAAGAGTGCAGTATCACAACCTTACGTGAATAAAACTCATATGTATTTGTGCAACATCACAAGATAACCAACCCTTTTTAGTCACAACCTTTATGTCTGAAAATTAACTTCATATGTAGGTTTGCAACATCAAGAGATAACTCTCACTTTGTAGTTCAGTGCATCAATAATTTTAAAATAGATAGATATATAAGATATGCAGTTGGTGAATCCTTGCTAGACGCCAATCTGAATAAACTGCGCTCCGGGTATTCCTAGTCACTAGAGTACCTGGTCTGCCAAGCATCTGCAGTTATTTTTCACCCCTTCCGTCCCAAAAAGTAGTCCTGTTTTTTAGTTTTTAACTTTTGCTTCTATATATTTCATTATTTCCTATAATTTGCACCAACATGACATGTTTTCTGTATGATACATAAAAGAAGTATCATGTTTGTGGAAATAAAGAACAAAAATAAGAAAAATAATGAAAGGTTATAGATCAAAAGTTAGAAATGGAACAACTTTTTTTTAGGACTAACCAAAATAGAAAGTAAGACTACTTTTTGGAGATGGATGGAGTATATAGACTCTATTCATAATCTGTTGATGTAGTTCTGATAGTTGTTATAATTTTGAATAGTAATTAGTTACCCATAGTAATTAATGAGGGTTGTGGGAATATTTGCACTGCCAGTAGCGATGGATTTGTGGAATTTTGTGTTTAATTTGTTCCACATTTCGTGGGTTATGCCAAGCTCTGTTAGGATCTATTTTTCAGCTGGTCTTTTTTAAGCGGCAAAGGAGAAATTACATTTGGGAGGCTGCTCCATTAGGTGTATGCTGGGTCATTTGGAGTGAGAGAAATCGTAGGGCTTTTGAAAACGTAGAGTTGAATGGTGATAGATTGAAGGATTCCATCCTTCAGACTCTGTGCACAGAATCGGCTTCCTCTACTTCCAATTCTTTTCTTGAATTTGTGAATAGCTTTTCAGTGTATTAGGGTTAGTGTTGGAGTATACTTCCCGTGTATATAGGACGCGTCACCTATTTTGACGCTTATTATTTATTTATACTTATTTACATATTAAAAAAAAATTTGTGGTAGTGTAGAAAAGGACAAAAAGGAAGAGAAATTGCGGGGTCATTTTCTGAGAGGAGAAAAACAGAGACCAAGACTTTTGCTTCCTGTAGATCCAGATGTAGTTAACGTGATTGTAAATTTGAACAGTTGTGAAGCATCAATCATCTAGAGGATGCAGCAGATAGACCATAGCCTCAGAGGATGGGAAAATTTTAACTGCTTGTTGTATTTTAATTGGATACTATAGTACATCAGTAGATGATTGAAATGCAATATAATAGTTACGAGAAGAATTATGAATTGCCAACTGTTTTTAGTCAATTGATCAATAGTTATTTTTGTTTCATTTGTGCTCGATTTACGTTCTTGCAGGCGTGCACATGCTAAAGATTCTGATGTAATCTTTTCCGTTTTTTAATGATGAAATCAAAAGAAAAAGAGTTCATAAAAGAATTATGAATAGCAATTTTGCTTGTTTAATGCAAGTATGATATATATGACGAGAAAACATATCGTCTTTTGCAATATCCCTTGATCATAAATGAAACAGAGTTCATTGTTTTTCTCTGCCATCTTCTGAAAACCTGTACGGATATAATGTCATGGGGAAAGAAAAAACATAAACTGAGTGCAACTACAGAAAGAGTGTATTGTTTCTTGTTCTGAATCTTCTGATATTGTTTAAGTAATTTGTTGTCTGCAGGAGATATTTTCAGCAAGATTTCGACACCACCCTTGCTTTTTGTAACCATGAAAGAAAACAAAGAACTGAGGTAACTGCCTTGTAAACTGTACTAGTTTTTACCATACGTGATATATTTTCTCCTGCTTAATGCATTTGATCTCTTGTCAGTTGGATGATGTTTGTGGTTTGAGATGTTGAATTATCGGAAGGGAAGTTACTAAAGTTTATCATTGAAGTCTCACGCTTCCCTTAGCTGAAGTTTCTACTTGTAGTGACTGATGGATTGTCATTGGTATGTTAAAAACTAAGGAAGTGACAGTAAGGGCATCGTGACAACCGTCATACTTTCCTTGACGCTGAAAAGGTTTTATATTTTAAAGTAAGGCATTTACAGTGAGGGCATTATTTGGTCAACACGTTGAAGAGGGTAGGGTAGGGTAGGGTAGGGGGGGAACAGATGCTTCCTCTCTTCCCCCCAAAAAGTGTCCCCTATTGACTTTTGACGGGTTTAAATTTTCTTATTTTTTATTTTATTTTTTAAACTTTGTGTGCATTTTTAATACCATGAAGTTATTCACGAGTGGTGTCAGATCAAATCCATTTCGTTTCTATCTTTCAACTTAAAAGGGTACTATAGAGAATTGGTTTAATTAACTTTCTAAAGAAGTAAAGGGGACTCTCCTTTTGGGACGTTCCAAAGTTGAATAGGTGATAGTCTACCTATGAGGATAGCAGGCAGATGACACTAACCCAAGCCTTAACAACTGTAAATGTAATTTACCCTTGATACATTTGACCTAATCAAAATGCTAATCTTCTCCCTTAGTTTCACAAGCTCTTTTACATTCTTTTTACTATCTTTGTATTTGACTTGGGGTAAAGGTCATAGAAACCTTAGATTTGGCCTTGTCTACTGTTTTTCTTTTACGTCTTTTTCTGGACCTTTTTTTGTCTTTCAATATCCTCTGCATTTTTTATTTGTTGCCAAGTTTCTTAACAATCTCCTTTATTCTTATTAAGACCTTTAGGATTTCTTTTTTCCAATGCCACATCATCTGTAAGTCCTTTACCTTGTTTTTCGTCAAAAACCTTCTATATAGAATAAGAAAATTTATTGACTGAGAAGGGAATGCAGAAAAATGGAGGACAAAGAGTCCAACTTACAAAAGAAGTGGTAAACCTAATAGAAAAGAACTAACAAGAAAATGAAGTTAAGGTGTTGTTTGGATATCCCTAGAACCGGTTTTAGTTGATATAGTGGAGGCCCAACCAACTCCGATCCTAGTTTGGCAAAAGCTAAGTTTGCAAAATTGGTCCGTAATGAGCCTATCTTTGAAGTAAAACTGGAGCTGTTGAGTTCCAGCTCATGGCTGCAGTTCAACAAAACTGGATAGAATGTTGCACCCGAAACAATTCCAAATACGGGGCCGTGCTGCAAGAACTGCCTGTCCCTGTCGACCCCAAAACCACGAAAATCACGGATAGGACTTTCACTGGAGAACGGCGTACCTGTGATTCCCAAGTTCATGTACTCCTGATCATAGGAAAATGAAGGACATGGTGTGCGTGAGTCTCAGTGGCTATCTAAGATACATATCCGGAGATTAAGCCGTATGAGGCTTATGTAGTGCTCAACAATCAAGCTTGGGCAGACCAATGCCTAAAGCTTAAGGGACCTTGGCCTTCCAAAGAACCTCTTTTGATGTTCCCTTCAAAGAATTAGAAATCCTACTCCTCATTTAGTTCCACCTCTACAATCCATGTTGCTTCTTTGAACATCTCGTTTCGAACAATGCTTGTAGAACTTTTTACAGATAAGTTGGCTCAGCCTTTCCTTCATTACTTCCTATATGATCTCTGAATTTCACGTCTTTCAACATGATAGTTTCCAAGTAGAGAAGTTGGGAACCTTTTGAGCCAAAACCAATCTCATGTTCAGAAGCAATTTAAATTTTTAAAGTTATCCCTAGTGTATGAAGTTTGGTTGTACGGTGTATCAATCCTGCCAAAATGATTTACGATCAACGTACATTGGTTGTGTGATCGGTGGTTTGTATGACTTGAGAGGAATAAGAGGCATGACAATGAATGTTAGTAAACCTTTATGAAGGTACTAATCATCTTGAACATCCTTGACTCCTAGGTTTCCAATGCGGGAGATTGTTGGGTTTCCCACAGTTCTTGTTCCACAATAGGTTAGGTGCTATCTTTTATATTGTCTTTATAGTTTCTAAGTTTTAAGAAGTAAGTTTATTTGGACGTCCTAACATATAGTTTAATGTAGACATGAACTCTGACCTCCAATGTCATAGTGGAAATAAGGCAGTCCCTTTTGAACCCTTCTAGATAATTCAAGGTTATGATCTACATCAGGTGACTGCAGAGATACCTTCATGACTTGCCTTTACTGTAATATTTGTTTTTCAGAACAGAAGTATGTGTTTATTAACTCTTAGTGTTGTTCGGAATTTCCTTATTTGAATACGAGTATCGCTCAAGTCTTCTTAAAG
Source organism: Platycodon grandiflorus (assembly GCA_016624345.1). Classification (NCBI taxonomy): domain Eukaryota; kingdom Viridiplantae; phylum Streptophyta; class Magnoliopsida; order Asterales; family Campanulaceae; genus Platycodon; species Platycodon grandiflorus. The sequence continues at coordinate 29,820,890 of CM028366.1, read as the reverse complement.
CTAGTCAATGGGGCACATGTTCTGCGTGTGCATTATCAGTTTGCAAATTTTTTTTTTATTGATAATTTTTATGTTTGTAATCTAGTTTTTATGAATTTTTTGAAACTTTAATTATTATTTTTATAGATTTGATGTTTTTTGGGTAGCTACTTTTTGAAGAGTGGGAGAAGTGGATGGTTATTTTCTAGAGCTGTGGGTAATTATTTAAAAAAGGTTGGTACATATATTTCAATGATAGGGGTAAATTAGGAAATCAAAAAGCGTGTGGGTTTCGGTATTATAATAGTATAGATTTGTTGATTTAGTTATTATCTCTATAGTGTGGGTTTCGGTGTAATGTTTTCACATGAAGTTTTCAAAAGTTGATGGTGCTACTGAGTTGGTAATCGTCGTGCACATTTCTAATTTAGCAAATGTTCTGTCTATTCATACTACTAGGTTGCATGTACATATTTTCAAGTCGATCAAACTTGTTCTATTGTAAGACAACATTCGCTGCAAACTCCTTGCTCCTGTTATCTAAATCTGATTTTGAAATATTTATGATTTGATCTTTGTCTATAATTAGCCTCTGCCTATCTTACTGCAGGATAACTCATTGGGGACAGATTTGAGAAACATTAAGGGACAAGCATTAACGTCTGCCAGCAGTAGCCGGCAGCCTGCACGAAAGCAATTTCTAGACTCAACAAGCATGAGTGACACTAAAAGTACTGAGGCCTCCACAAGCATCTCTGTGGATGAATTCGGCACTGTTGATATGCCATCCACATCACGGGCAGCCGCAGCAGAGGTTAGACCGGTTACTTCAATACAAGTGTGCGAGCTTTTATTTGGGATTATTTTTGATAAATATTGGTAGTCCCTTTCTCTAAAAAATGAAGAACATGGAAGAATGATGACAATGTTCTATCAACGGTCGTCTTAATTTTAGTTAGATCATATGATAACTCCATTTAAAAAATATATTTATTTCCAAATATACGAGTTTGGTCTATTTGCATTCTCTTCTCTTTCCTTACCAGACTACTCTATTCATTCCCAAGTTTCTGCAACTTTTTTCTTCCCGTGTTCATTCAGACTTATTGTTTGCTCCTTTGCTGAGCAATCTTCTTATCTTGTGTCAATGTCCAGACTTTGATGGAATTATGGGTGGTATTGTAGGTAATTGATTACAACAGACATCAGTCAGCAGCATCTTCCACTTTGGTAGAGCTAACAACACGTCTCGAGTACTTCAAGGACCGGCGCTCGCAGCTGATGGAACAACTCCATAACCTCGATTTAAACTACAGCACAGCATCATCACAAGATTTCATGTATAAACAATCGCCTCGTTGGAACTGACTGAAGATCTAGTTAAGCAGTTGAAGACGTCTTCCATTTGTATATCCTTTTTTCCTATAGCGTATAGTTGTTTTTCTTTTTACCCTTTTGTAATATGATCAAACTCTTCTCCGAACGTCTACTTATTTTCATCCAAACATAAAATTATTTCTCTTGTACCAGGAGTCGGCTTGATTGATTTTTAGGTAAAATAGTAATTTGTCAGAACCCACGACATGTTAGTAACAGAAAAGGGTTATGGTGTTTCATGTGTAAACTAGTAGGTGAGGGTTTCCTTCGATCGAACAAATTGCTTGGAAGGAACATACTGTATTATTTTTGACGTGAATAGCATGTTTGGGTGTTGATGTGGTGAATATGTTACATGAATGCTGGATTTATTTTTCACATTTAAGTTGCATTTATTATTTTAATTATACTTTTTGTTTGGGAAAATTATCAAAATGACCAACGTACTATCAGTTAGTAACCGATTTCATTCCGTACTCCTAATATTCAAAAATTGATCTGTGTATTCACTAATTGAGTCTAATGTGGTCTCTCCTGTTAACTTTTCATTCAATTTTTTAAAGGAGTTGCTAAGCCTAATGTGGTTCTTCCTGTTAACTTTCCATCCAACTTTTTACCGAAGTTGCTAACGTGGTTAACGGAATTAATTTATTAGGGGTATTTTTATCTTTTTTTTTTTTTTTCAATTCTCACCTCCTCAATGTATGTGGGTGTGGATGGGGTGGTGGATTTGGAAAGAAAAGACAAAAATACCCCTCATAAATTAGCTCCGTTAACCAAGTTAGCAGTCCCGTTCAAAAGTTGGATGAAAAGGTAACGGGAGGGACTACAGTGGACTCAATTAATGAGTACACTGGTCAATTTTAGGATATTGGGAGCATGAGGTGAAATCAGTCACTAAATGATAGTGCGTTGGTAATTTTGATAATTTTTCTTTTTTTAAATACCATTGAAACTCCTAGTACATTCTTATGTCAAGCAATAAGAAGAGTTAACTTTGCTTTTTAGCAATAAAAACAAGACGTGCAAGTGGATCAACTCGTCAAGTTCCCATTAAAATTAGGATCATTCATTGGTTATTAGCGGCATCCCAAAAACGTACAAGATTACAAGATATTGGGTATGATATTGTCTCTAAACCACTCTTTTGTTTAAAAAAGATTTATATTTCCTTTGATTTTGAATTGTTTCTTCTTTAATTTGTTTCAATATTTAGGCGAGTCAAGCACATTTTATTTTCATTTTTTGATCCACCAATTTCCCAAATAAAGCAATTGACTGATTGAGGATGAAGAAGTAATGAGAATGCAATAGTTGCAATTGATTGGGTGGTGGGCTGGGGAGGACGCAATTTCGATTCGTTTTTTTTTTTTTTTTCAATGATCTGACATTTTTCAATTGGAATACATTTAAGTATTTGTTGTTGCAATTAATATTTAATTTAATTGCGTGTTAATTAGTCAAAAATGAGAATAACAGGGACTTAGAACGGAAACATTTTGGGTCAATTACAGGTCGTTCTCTTTTTTAACATTTCAATTCGCTCCAATTCACAGTTTTTTTTTTTTTAATTGGAAAAAGATACTTTTTGGTTGAAAAGACAGCAATACCCTTAATGAAACCAAAACACGCGCGCATCAGACATCCCAAGGTATCGGGATGCAACAATTGGGCATCAGAATGCAACAATTGGCCATTGGAATTTAATTTGAGATGCAACAATTGGGCATCGGGATGCAGTGCCACTTTCTCAAATTAATTTGGACATCGAGATGCAAAAATTGGACATCAGGATTAAATTTGAGATGCAACCATTGGGCATCGAGATGCAACAGTTGGGCATCGGGATGCAACATTTGGGCATCAGAATGCGACAATTGGGCATCGGGATATAACAATTGGACATCGGGATGCAGTGCCACTTTCTCAGATTAATTTGGGCATCGGGATTAAATTTGAGATGCAACAATTGGGCATCGGGATGCAAGAATCGTCCATTCGCGAATTCTTTCATACTCCTATGGAAGAACACAACGCTTGCTTGAAGGCTCAATATCACAAGGTAGTGAGTTTTCTTCTGCCATTATAACTTATAATTACAGTGTATATAGTTTCTTACATATTTATTACTCCACTTTTTGATCAATACATGAATTAAAATACGTACAGTTTGAAGTGTGGTTATGAATTAGCCATATGTTTTACATTGTGTGTTTGGCTAATGATCTGATTTTTTGATTCAAAACAGTTGATTGCAAAATTTGAAGGAAGTGATGTCCCTAAAGAAGGCGAAAATTCTGCTCCTCTCCAAACGACAGTGAAGAACTGAAAAATATAAACGCTAGAACAGTTATGGAAGAAACGTGGGTATTTTAGGAACAATTTTATGAAAATGTTTTTTAGCGGTTAAGAAAAAAAATGGTGGATTGGAGAGAATAAAATTTTTTTAAAGTGGACTGACTAACAATTTTTCGAAACATTTTTCAGTAAATAAATCACACTAATAAATCACACTAATCGAGACCGACGCGAGACGGGTGCTTAACACCTTCTCGCTTCGTAACCTAACTTCCGAACCTGTTAGATTAGGTTCTTATATTTAGCCTTAGAATACAAACGCAGGCGACAAATCGCTAGCTTAATCAGTTAAAATTCGTAAGACGATAAACCAATTGTGTTTTGTGACGACTCGAGATTTTCACAGTTTTCAAAATGAACACATACAAGTAAAGCAACTTAAAGGATGAAGAAGTGATGAAAATGCAACATATTCACAACCATGCGATACTGATGCATTCTGTTGTTCATGATTGACTTCATCGTTGAGATCGTGTGTTTATTCATGAAGAAAGCTTGATGGGGGAAGATCATGGAGATTATAAATGGTGAAGGATTTGGTGTGATCGGTAGTTTAGGAAAGTGGTTTTCTGGTGGTGTTCGTGAAGAATATGATAGCCAACTTGGGAAGTATTTTGTGTTATGCACTTTAGATTTAGGGTTAATTTCAATTTACTATCCTATAGTTTGCACTTTCACTATTTCACTTGAGGATCTGTGGTTTTAATTTTTAATGGGATAATGACATTGGAAGTCCCTTGACTATGGCTAATTTCACCATTAGTCCCTTAACAAATTTTTTTCATATTTTTGTCCCTTGACTATGAAAATCAGACACGGTTGGTCCTTTTGGTGGATGCCGTTAGTATTTTCCCGTTAAGTCTATCACGTGCCTCTCACATGACTTTGGTTAAGGGCATTGTTGGAATTTCAACTTCATCTTCAACCACACCCACACACACTCTCTCTTTATCTCTCTCTCTCTCTCACAGACATACACAAACACACACACATCCAAAGATAAATTAATTACCGCTTCTGTCCTCCTCGTCCTCCCCAACCTCACCTTCCCTTTTTCACTCCCCCCTTCCCATGAATCCAACTCATCATCGCCCCCCGCCACCACTTTTTTGAATTCTCCCACTCCCACAAATGGCAGTCTCCGACATCGAAGCTGTGCTTCACTTCTTGAGAAAGAATGGTCTCTCCGATTCCGAATCCGCTCTCATGGAGGACATTCTTGATAAATCCCAACTGGGTTCTGCTGATTTCTAGCGCTTCCTTTTCCCCATGGTCCCTCCCCCTCCTCCCCTCAAGTTGCCGGCCAATCGTGTCCCTCCCCCTCCTCCCCCTCTTTCAAGTTGTGATTTTGTTTTTGGATATTCTTTGCTAATTGTTGAGTTTTCCCTTTAAAAAATTAAGAACTACTATACTCCGTTGTTGTAATAGCCTTTATTGATTCCTTTTAGTGGCAGTAGCATCTACTAATCTATTGTTTCTTAGTGGGTTTCCTTGGGATGCAATTCTGTCAATTTGCTTAGTGCCATCACTGTAAACAATTTTGTTCACAATCATCCTTATGATCGATCCTCTGATGCAATTCTGTCAACCAGTTTCTGGGTTTGGAGGATTCTTGTAATGAGCTCCAAATCTTCGGAAAAAAAAGAAAGAGTGGATTCCTCCAAACAGGGCAGAGAGAGATTATCCAGAAATCTATGTTTCTTGAGCTATAGGGACATCAGACGAGACACCTTTTGTGCGAGATTACGTACGGCCCCGGTGGTGGTTCTGTCTTTGAAGGTGGTAAGGCGTTGAAGTGGGGGAGAGAGAGAGAGAGAGAGAGAGAGAGAGAGAGAGAGAGAGAGAGTTTAGATTGAAGGTGGGGGGGAAGGAGAGAGAGAAAAAAATTATTTAAAGAGAGAGAGAGAGTTTAGATTGAAGGTGGGGGAGGAGAGAGAGAAAATTTTTTTTTGTTTTAAGTATTAAAAATATCTTTGCATGTGAAATTCCAACAATGCCCTTAACCAAAGTCATGTGAGAGGCACGTGATAGACTTAACGGAAAAATACTAACGACATCCACCAAAAGGACCAACCGTGTCTGATTTTCATAGTCAAGGGACAAAAATATGAAAAAAATTTGTTAAGGGACTAATGGTGGAATCAGCCATAGTCAAGGGACTTCCAATGTCATTATCCCTTAAAAGATTGTATTATTGTTTTGTATAAGTACGTCTTTGTATTTTAGAGGACAATATTAAATGTATACTCAGATATTTGCTATATAAATATGACTTTCTGTTTTTGCCAAAACATTTTTGGCGTAATTTTACTATTTTTGGACTTAGTAGGCTTTATATATATATATATGGATTTGGCATCTATTTTTTTTCTAAATCATAAAATACGTAATCCATATTACACAAAAAGTACAATGAGTTACGTGTTTTATGGTTTTGAAAAAAAATACAGGTTCAATTTTTATTCAAAAAACAATTAATTTGACTTTAAGAAGTCAAAATATGACACTTATTTATGAACGGATTGGTGTAATTAATTATCTAATATCAATAAAGTAAGAAAATTGAGTTAAATTAAAAAAAACAAAAAACTAATCTTCTGTAATTAAAATAGTCAAATAAAAATAACTTAATTAGAAGGGAACCATTATTTTTCAACACTGACGCTAAATGACACACCCATTTATGCTAAGCGACGCACCTTTTAATGAAATTTTAAAAAATATGATTAAAGTATCCTTGGTTATTATTAGATTTAATTAAGATTTGAGTTCATATTAATGTTAATGAAAAATAAAAATATTTGTACAGTTCAGATAAATTTAACGTAGTATGTACTGTTCACTTATACAAACAATACTAATATAACTCAACTCTCTCCATTTCTCTTTAACTCTCTCACTTTCTCTCTCTAAAAGTTTATGTTGGTCCTTCCCATGATTTACTTAAAACCATTCTATCTTTTGGAATCACTTATGTTCAGCCAAGCCTTATTTTTTATGTTGGCTAATTAAGTGACCAAGCATCCTTTTAACCAAAGGTGGTTGATCAAATGACCAGCCATTCCTAGTTGGCTGATGACGAGTGAGCTGATTCAGGCAATAAATAGTGACTGATAAAAACTTAAATATTTTCTAAGCCAGTCACTGATTATTTGGCATAAGAACAGTCTAGTAGACTGATAATTGTCTTTTACTTATCTCTTGTAAGTCTATCGATCTTTAAACAAAAGCTTCCTCGATAAGCATCCGTAGTTATTTTGAATTTGTGTCAGTACTTAGCGTGTCTTATTTTCAAACATGCTTTTTTCTTTACATTTAATGAGTACTCTGACCCAATTTCCATTCCTAGCTTTTTGTTTTATTTCAGAATGAAATGACAGGTTCAACCTACCTCTTCTGTGATAACACAAAGCTCGAAGAATAGTTGTTCACCACCTTTGACTTTGCTCTGCATCAGAACATTTAATGCAACGTCAAATATTATCAAATGTCTCAAACGACAACTTTTCTAGCTCTGCCTATATAAAGCCGAAGGAGCATTGAAGAAGAACAACCAACCAGATTACAAGAATCATTCAAGAGTTTAAAAATTCATAACACTTCAAGAATTCTCTGAAGCTTCTCCATTAAAGCGCATTTACTTAGAACATTTATTTCTTATTTTCATTCTTTGTACTTTTCGTTAAAGTTCGATCATTGTATTGAATCTCTTCCAACTACAAAGTTATTGAGAGATCATTGATTGTAACACACGAGATTGTTTTGTTCCCTTGAACATTCAATCTCCATATTTCACCAGTCCTTGTTGTACACTGATCCATTAGTAATCACTTAGATTATTTGTAGGTCCCATTTTCCTAACGAATAGAGCTTAATTAGAAATAGGCTAGAGGAAGGGGGGGTGAATAGCCTGTTTTACCAAACTTAATATTTCTTGCAAAAATTTAAAGTTAGGCTGACTCTTAACTGATCTAAAGAGACATACTGACTGTTGAGCATGAGGGAAGAATAGACATTGATCAGTTAATCAGTCAATCAGCTAGTAGGATCAGCTGACAGTTGGCAAGCTGATAGGATCAGCTGACCATTGGCAGGCTTTCAACTGACTCAGAGTATGCATACTGAATGGACTTTCCTGTTTTCTTTGCTGGAACATCCTTCTAGCACGCTCGAACCTTCCTGACTTTGATCATCCTTTGGTGTTGTATTGGCCTTGATTTCTTCCACAAGTGTCATAAGACGCTCGAACCTTCCTTGCATGCGCATGATTCATTGGAGCCTCCGGTTATGCTTAACGGATCACGAACATTGACTAGACCCGAACCATGATTATCTCGACCCGAACCCTCCTTGCCCTGGTTCTCATCACTTCTTAAATCCTTTAGCTTGTTCAGTCAGTTGATGCTTGGAGTCCTAAAGAGATCAGTAGCAGTCTTGAGTCTTTGGTATTACTCTATTTAGTTGTCCTGTTGGTCTAAGGCCGAATAACTAAGGCCGAATAACTGAGTATGTAGCACGCCGGCTACTAATTGAATTCTAAACAAATTATCCTAACCTAGACAAGTTATGGTTTATGGTTACAAGCAAATATTAAGTAAATAAGGAATATTTATTTGGAGATATTATAATAAGAGAATAGGTGAATATTCCCAACATTATTAATATTAGTGCACTTCAAAAATCCAAGTTTGACCAACTTGGTAGAGGACGTAGCAGTTTTCCTACTATGAACCACTCTACATACTGTATTCATTTAATGCTATCTTTACTTAACCAAACTAACCAAAGCTTTAAGCACTTCATTACTTAAAGCTTCAGTCAACATTTGTTACATAACTTCAGTCTATCATCAAACTGTTCATAAGCCTAGTCTTCAACTGATCACTTCCATTAACCTGTTGATTGATTTTTTTAAAATCGTTATTCCGCTGCCAAAGATTTAAAAGGTTTTAAAACTTATCCAAAAAGATTTTATTAGGCTATTCACCCCCACTAGCCTTATTATTTGCGTCAAGTGGACCTGTTGGGTCCAAGGGTTGCTCAGTGTATAGGCTAGAGGGGGGGGGGGTGAATAGCCTATACTTGATGTATTAAAAATTTCATCCAATTTTTACAAAAAAATCTGAAATGATTAATACAAGTAGATCATCTTCCTTATTCTAACTGCTTAGCCGACGTTAGTGACATCGGACATCTGTGATCAGCAGATGTCAAGAGTGCAGTAGGAAGATGTATGTTGAACTTAGCTGATGAAAATAAATTTGAGCAGCGGAAGAATAAACAGCATAAGTCAAACAATTTAGATTAAAGTAACTGTAAAGATTTGATATGAAAGAGAGCTTAACAGTTGACTAAAATCTGTATTAGATGCATCATTTACTTTCCTTAAACAGATTGCACATGATAAGACAAATTATACAAGAAAGAGAAATCAAGGATGAATGTAATAAACATATATATATTATATTAAAATTCAGCAGAGGTTTGCTCAAAGGCAAACATGCTTAGTACATCAACCTAGACTCTCTATCCTAGCAATCTCCCCGGAGGTAGAAGGAAAGTGAGATGGGATACCGGGAAGACTTATATTAGAACTCTAATCCTAGCAATTCCTAACAACCTTGGAGGTCAGGGAAGGAAAGTGCTAGTGTTAGAGTGACGTGAGAAGAGAATATTAGAAGTTGTTCAAATAGCAAGTATTTGAACAACTGAGTGCTAAGCACTCGACCAACAATGATGACAAATTGTTGCACAATCGGCACAGCTTATAATGCGATATAAGTCTGCCGATATGAATGCAATCTGGACTTTTAAGTTCTGGCTCTTCATCGGACATCTTCAAGCTTGATCTGGCTTCAACGATCTGTAAGATGCTTGGTCTCTTTCTTGGATAATGGAGTTGAGGTCAGAAGAGGCGAGTTCTTCGAAGGAAGAAGGACTCAAATCAACAACAAGGTTGTTGATCAAGCAGAGCTTCTCAGCCTTTGGATTTTCTTCTCTCTCTCTCACAAAGTGTTTGTTCTTACACTTGTGATTTCTCACTCTGAAGGAGTGGTTCTGGATTGAAGAAATGAGGATCAATACCACAACCTTTCTCAAGCATAAGCATACACAGCTTTCTTTCTCTCCCTTATGCTCTCTTGAGATGAGAATGAGAGTCCTCTTATATAGGCTGGAGAAGAAGAGGTGACCGTTGGTGTATTGAATAGGTTTAAGCCCGTTGGTGGTCTGAATCTCATAATGTAGCAGAGTACATTTTTGGATCTGTTGGGCAAAGACCTTCAGTTAGGTTCGAGTCTTGAAGATGGTCCGTGAAATAGGCTGGACAAAGTTTGGACGTGTCGAGCTTAGCCTGGATGTAGTCTGACTGATTTGGACGTATCATTGCTTTGACTGGAGTATAGCGTCCTGTGCTTGGCCTTTTCTGGAAATGAAGCTTTGAAGACCGCGAACACTGTTCTGAAGAGGAAATGTCTATTGGATAAACGTGAAGGCGCAGACATCGATGCGTATCTTGGATTTGTCAGACAGATCTTACAACGGACCTATTTTGACTTGAAGCGCGTTGAGTAACGACCGATGTATCTCGTGATCTTACAGTTTCTCGGCGGTTGTTACGATGAGGATTTGGCCGATTCGAGATCGCCATTATAGAACTGCGATGTAGAAACCGCTGATGGTCACGATGTTCCTCTTGAATAAATAGCTTCTCTGCAGTTGTTCTGATGAAGTGCTTTGGCGGATACAGGGATCTGCCGATGTAGAACTGCTGGTGTAGAGATGGCTAATAGGCAGTCATAGCTAAAGAAAATGTCTGCTAGTGAGACATTTGCCGATGGTCACGTCAGCTGACAATTTGAAGAGCTAATTCATATGAAAGTTTGTCATCATTCTGGTAGGACAAAGACTCGGATATGTACAAAGACTTCCTAGTCTAATGACCTATGCATTGTTTCAACAAGCTGCCACACTAACCGGTACGCAGCCCTTTTAGCCACTTGTGAAACATGCGTTGTAATGGGGACAAGCAAATCACTGTGTTGGAATATGCATACATTTATATCAGCTGATTCACAGGCATATTCCTAACAGGACCTACAATTGGTATGAGAGCCTAACTTTTCGAAAATCATTTTCCAAGTTTTACTACTTGAAAGTTCTGATCTAATGGCAAATTTCAAAGCTTTCCTTACTCTTAACATGTCACAGGTTCCCATGTTTGATGAGGACAATTTTGATATTTGGAAAGAAAGAATCTCTAGATATATAAACAACATAGATAAAAGACTGATGTAATGTGTCTTAGGTGGTCCCATTTATCCTATGAAAATCAATACTAAGACCACTGTTGAACAATCTGATGATGTAGATGACACAGAAAATCTAACGATTATAACAGTCGATGAATTCGTGCTAAAACCTAAAGTTGAATGTACTGAAGAAGATAAGGCTACTGATGTATTAGACTCCAAAGCTGTGCACATCCTTTCAAGGGCTTTAGACGACAATGTCTACAAGCAGATTCACGACTGCACCACTTCTCAAGAGATCTGGGAAGCCTTAATGCAATACATTAATGGAGACCAGATCACCAAGGGCAATAAGTTGTATGACTACATTCAAGAATTTGAAGACTTTAAGAAGGATCCAAAAGAATCATTAAGAAATGCATACAACCGCTTTTGCAAGAAAAGTAATGCTTGTGCTGCCTTGGCAAAAACATATACAATGAAAGATCTTAATATGCATTTCCTTAGTAGTTTAGAAAGTGGATGGCATGTGAAAATCAGAGTCGTCAAGGAAGCTAGAGACTTGAACACTACTCATATACGCAGTCTTGTTGCTAGTTTCAAGATTTATGAAAAATAAGTTTTTAAAAATAAAGAACTTGAGAAAAGTTTTAGAGGTATCTCTTTAGCTGCCCAAGAAGAAAAGCCTAGTGTCTGTTCTATTTCGTCTCAGTCAACTGATGACTTTGATGAGGATGAATTTGCTGCTTTTGCTAGGCAATTTAAGAAACATAAATATTTCAAAAAGAACTTCCAAAAACTAGCTTCAACAAATTTTTAAAGGGCTAAGAATTTTAAACAAACTGAAGCCAAGGCTGATCACCAAAAACTTTTGTGCTTTAACTGTAGAAAGTCAGGCCAAGGCCACTTTGCTTCAGCTTGTCCGACCACTAAAAATGAATATTTCAAAAGAGCCCCTAGAAAATTTACAAAACAAAAAAGGATGGTAGCTGAAGATGAAACTCTCAACCTAGCCACTTGGATCTTTGACTTGGTGGAGTGGAATCAACGACTAACCAATGTCGTTGATACCTATTCCAAATCCAAAGCTGCTATTGAAACTATTATTAGTCAACATAGAGATAATGTAAACCAAAATGGCATTGACTACTCTAAAAAAAAATAGCAAAGAAAAGTAAAAAAATTGAGACTGAGACTAGACAGTCTAATGGTAGACCCAAAGTCCTTCTGAAAAGGGCTAACAAACCAAATTCTTTCAAGAACACAAATCATGGTGTTCAGTACGTTTATCCTAAGAATCAGCTTAGGAAGGCTGAGAAACAAACAGAGAACTATATAAGATGGTTAAATTCTACTAACCATTAGTCAACGGTTTAAACAAAGGCAGAGATCAGCCAAGAATCAAACTATCTAGTTGACTGATAAACATTACTCAGCTGACACGAAACAGGCTGATCCCAAGGATGTGAACAAGAGACTGATGGATACTAAATTTAAACCACTCAAGTTTGTTTCTCCTAAGTCTGCCAAGTGGGTTCCAGTAGAACCAAAGCCTAAACCAAAAGTGACTAAACCAAGTGGTCAACACAAGTTTCACACTTGTTTTTGTTCAGGTCATTTGGCCCATGAATGTTTATTTAGGTTTGCCCCTTATAAGAGGGTCAACTTGCCAAAGGTTAGGCAAGTATGATTGCCCAATGATGCTAACCCTTCGGACCTAAAATAAATAAAGGGTATCATGATCAAATCTTTTATGTCAGGTATGCTTTGTAGCTGTTGATTGAGCTTCAGAAGAATGGATCTTGGACAGTGGATGTTCAAGACACATGACTGGATCAACCAAACTCCTGACTGACATAGCTAAAGCGAAAGGACCCTCAGTCATCTTCAAAGACAACTCTAAAGGAAAAAACCATTGGCTATGGTTCAATCATAAAAGGGCCAGTCAAGATTGATAAGGTATCATTGGTTAATGGTCTAAAGCACAATATGCTCAGCATATCACAATTTTGTGACAAAGGTATGACTTGTATTTTTACATCCACACAATGCTTTGTCAAAAATACCTCAACCAATAAATTTTTTGCTACAGGGTTAAGAAAAAGAAATATTTTTGCTATTGACTTATTTTCTGTTAATAACATTTCTCAAGTGTTCTTAGTTGCTAAAAATTCTTTTGAAACATCTTGGCTCTGGCACAAAAGGCTCTTACACTTCAATTTCAAACACTTGTCAAAACTTTTTTAAAAAAATTTACTAAACGATTTACCTTCTGTAAATTTCCCACATGACAAGAAATGTAGAGCCTGTGCACTTGGTAAGCTGACAAAATCATCTTTTAAACCCAAACCATGTCTTTCAACCACACGTGTAGTTCAACTGTTGCACATGGATCTTTTTGGTCCTGTTACACCTGCTAGTTTAGGTAGAAACAGGTACACACTGGTGGTTGTGGATGACTTCTTAAGATATACATGGGTGGAGATGATGACTTCTAAGGATGAGATGTACGGTATACTGACAGCACTATTCAGAAATATTCAAACTTAAAAGAGTGTGAAATAGTCAGTGTACGCTCAGACAACGGAGCTGAGTTCAAGAATCAAGGCATAAATGTTTACTGTGATGACCATGGGATTGGTCATAACTTCTCAGTAGTCAAGACTCCCCAGAAAAATGGCGTAGCTAAAAGGAAGAATCGGATACTGATAGAAGTTGGAAAGACAATGATAGCTGAAGCCAAGCTACCAAAGTACTTTTGGGCTGAAGCTGTAAACACAGCTTGCTTCACTCAGAACTGGTCCCTCATCAACAAATTCCATGGCAAAACTTCGTATGAACTGTGGAAAGGAAGAACTCCTAACATTGCCTTTTTCCAGGATTCTTGGATGTAAGTGTTACATCCATTACAATGGCAATGACCACAGAGGTAAATTTGACGAGAAAGCTGATGAAGGTATTTTTGTTGGCTACTCCAAAATCAGTAAGGCTTTTAGAGTTTTTGTTAAGAAATCTTCAATTATTATTGAATCCGTACATATTTCTTTTAATGAATTAAATTTGTTGAGTCTGATGAGACTCAAGATTGTACTAACAAATTTGATAATTTTGAGATAGGAAATTCAAGTACAGGTTCAGCCAACCTACTAATATTCCTACTCTTTCAGCCAATCCTCAAAGAGATCAGCCAGTTGATATGCCTTCAGTCAATCCCTTTCAAATAAGCCTACCTGACAACCAACCTACTGATACCTCCTACTGAAACCACACATGATCCTCCTCAGCAAACCTCTAATACCATAGCTGATCTGCCTCAAGAAATGAGAGAGGCTAGACATCATCCAATTAAAAATATTATTGGTGACCCATTTGCTAGAGTCAAAACCAGAAACAGTTCAAAAAATGAATGTCTCTACTCAACAACCTTCGTCTCAATGACTGAACCAAAGAAGGTTGATGAAGCTCTTAAAGACCCAAGCTGGGTGGGAGTAATGCAGGAGTAGCTGAATCAATTTAAGTATTATCAAGTAGGAAGCCCAGTTCCTTGACCCACTGATCAGCAAGTCATTGGATCTAAATGGGTGTTTAGGAACAAGATGGATGAAGAAGGAAATGTCACCAGGAATAAAGCAAGATTTGTGGTCCAAGGCTATAGACAGGAGAAGGGAATTGATTACGACGAAACATTTGCTCCTGTTACAAGACTTGAAGCCATGAGACTCTTCCTTACCTATGCTTCTTTCAAAAACTTTAAGGTCTACCAAATGGATGTGAAGAGTGCTTTCCTAAATGGTGACTTACAAAAGCAAATATACGTAGAGCAACCCCTAGGTTTTCTTGATCATACACATAGGGACTATATATACAAGCTGAAGAAAGCTCTTTACGGCCTGAAACAAGCACCACGAGCTTGGTATGAAACCCCTATCTAAATTCTTTTTGGAAAAAGGTTTTGAAAGAGGTAAAATTGACACAACTCTTTTCATAATGAAACACAAAGGCAACTCATTAACATACTTTCTGGGCTTTCAAATCAAGCAAACATCTGAAGGACTCTTCATCAGTCAAGCTAAGTACACTAAGGAGCTGATCAAGAAGTTTAAACTTTAAGATGCTAAATAATATAATACTCCTATGGCTACTACTTGTCATATGGACAAAGATGAGAAAGGTAAATCAGCAGATATGACTGAATATAGATGTATGATTGGTTCTTTATTATATCTAACTGCCTCTAGAATAGATATTATATTTGCTGTGTATGTTTGTGCTCATTTTCAAGCAGATCTTAAAGAGTCACATCAGACAGCAGTCAAAAGAATAATTTGATATCTCATCAGCACTAAAAAGTTTGGTATCTGGTATCCCAAAGACTTTTTTTTTTCAATTTAATAGGATATTCAGATGCTGACTTTGCAACTTGTAAAGTAGATAGGAAGAGTACCAGTGGTACTTGCCAATTCCTTGGTAGCAGACTGATCTCATGGGATAGCAAGAAATAAGCCTTAGTTTCCACTTCTACAACTGAAGCTGAATATATTGCTGCTTGTAGCTATTGTGCTTAGATGCTTTGGATGAAACAACAACTGGTTGATTATGAGCTCAAGGTGGAAAAATGTCCTATATTTTGTGACAACACATCAGTAATATCAGTTTCTCAGAACCCTGTTATGCATTCCAACTTTTAAGACCAAACATATAGATATCAGGTATCACTTCTTAAAAGATCATGTGGAGAAAAGTAATATACAACTTGAATATATATATATATATATATATATATATATATACTGATTTATAATTAGCTGATATATTTACGTAAGCCTTAGACTACTAGATTTTCCTTTTTAAGAGGTGAACTAGAAATGCTTATTTTATAGTGACAAGTATTTTCTAATGTGTTTGATTGTTTTTGAGTATTTCAGCTACTTAATTCAGGTGAAGATTGCAACACATGCTAATCACATGCAAATTCAGTCACCATTAATCTCATTAAGTCAACCCGTAGTGACTGATTTGACTAATTTAGTCCCTTACCCTTCAATCGCCAACTCTTCAAGGAATTCACTCACCCCATCTTCAGCTCTTGTGGTGGTGACTGAAGTAAGGAAGAATTCAGTCACCTATGCATTCAGTAACCACCGCCTGACTGATTTTTCCTAAATTCAGTCACACGCGTCTTACTGATCTCACTACATTCAATCTCTCACGTTTTCTTGCTATTGGTTAGTCACCCCGGCATTTAATGCTCCGCCTCTTTTTCTGTCCTTTTCGTTGATAATGGTGCGTAGCTTATGCGAGAAGCCAACCGTTTCTCTCTTTTTTCTGACATAGATGGGACATTTTGGCTGCCCACGTCTCCATTACGTAGGCAAAATTAATTGCTCAGCCCACATTCCTACTAAAGTGTACCAATTGTTAGTCCTTCCACTCATTACCCAAAACCCTATATAAGCCAAAGCCTAAACCTCTTACCTTTTTACACTTTCATATCTCCCAAACTCTCAAACCTTTACTTGCAATCCTTCTCTCTCTCTCTTAGTAAACACTTCCAGACCTTCACTTTCTTCATCAATAGCAGAAAACTTTGTTGGGTACCTTGTTGATATCCCCTCTCCAGGCCTCTTCTATAGTTTGTGAGCTTCATGCCATGTGCGTAGCCTCTAGGCTCACCCCTTTTCTTTCCTTTTCCACCACCCACTATGACCCTGCCATGGAGCTTAAATTCTTCAACACCATGGTTCTTACACGAATACCCCCCACTCTCTCACTGGTAGTATTCAAGGTATTCAAGTAGTGATGGATTCCAACACCTTGGGAGGAGTTTTCCCAAACTTAGGTGTTGAGGTCAGGGTCGAAGTATTGGAGCATATTGAGATCACCGGATGGGCTAGAATGCGAGGTGATGTTGCTGTTGATGGGGCCTTCTTCAGAAACAAGTATAAGTTCAGGCCACTGCACTAAGTACTGTCCACTCTTTTAGACAAGTGACTGATCATCTGGGGGCCATGATAAGCTTACGGAGATTCAATGGCATCTGATTGCTACTGTGGTGGAAGGCCATGCAATGAACTGGGCTGATGTTTTGGTGAATTGCATTACAGAGAATATCACCAAGTATCACAACAATCAGCTGAAGAACAGGACTGCTAGACCTACTCACCACCTGATTTATTATTTTTTATTTTTATTTTAAAGAAACAGTACGGCACCCTGCTAGATTTTATTAAAAAAAGGAAAAGGAATACAAACATGAGGGGGACAATCAGCCTGATCCTTATAAATGGTAGGACAGAGGAACCTGACCTCAAAAAGGAAATACAATAAAATAAAATCAAAATATCTAACTTAGAAATAAAAAGAAAACTGAAAAACCTGGGAGGTCCTAAGCCTAGCAGTGCCATGGACATCGAGAATAACGTTGCCTTTAATAACCTCTAAAAGGGAAATACAAAAGACAAGAGAATAAAAATTACGAAATGCGAATCCGATATAAGCCTTAAGCATCCATCAAAAATTTTCCACAAATCGAGCGAGGAAGAGCAGACAATGAAGAATAAGTAGCATCCGTACCCGAGTCCATAACAAGATTTGCAAAACCATCAGCCGTTGAGTTAGCTTCACGGAAGCAATGACCAAAAACAAAGAGCCCTTCCTAGTGCATAGTAATTATACCACGAATATAGTTAGAGCATTGCCATGGCGAGGAGTGACCTTTAGTGAGACAACCATAAAGGAAACCATAATCCATCTCCACTATAGATCCTTTAAAACCTTGTGAAATCAACCACTTAATTCCTTGGAACAAAGCTCTAACCTCAGCAATAGTATTAGAGCAAGCTCCATAGCTAGAAGAGTATCTAAATATAAAACGCCCGTCAGAGCCCCTGATAAGCCCACCCCCACCACCAATTCTGGTGTTACCACGACTACCACCGTCAGAATCAAGCTTGACAACTCCAGAGGGAGGCATATGCCAAGAAACAACTAGAATATGAACACGCTTAGGACGACCATAGCGCAAAAAAATTACCTGACCAATTCAAAGCTCTATAATTGGCTGCAATTAGAATGAGATCGCTCGTTCTGAATAGCAAGAATAAAATTTCTTGAAGTAGAATGAACCCCTTCAAAAACTGCTCTATTATGAGCTTTCCAAAGCTACCAGAGAATGAGGGAAGGAATCAATATGATCAGCACCGAATCAGATTGAGACTACCAAAGTAAACAACGTTGTTGGATTGTAGAGTCCCTCAGGCCATACCAAAGTGACCATGAAAATGAGACCAAACATGATAAGCAATTTCACTATTAAGAAAGACATGTAAGAAAGTCTCGCTAGCAGGTTGAAGAGGGTAGCAGGAGCAACAAGAAGCAATGCTAACACCACCTAATTATTACCCAATTTTTAAAATCAATTCCTCAGCTTGAGCTGATCCGAAATCAGGATGAAATACTATTGGCATCGATGAGGAAGTTTGGCAATGATGTTATTCTAAGTGTCATTACTTCCAGCCGCTTTGGCCAAGAAGCTCAGCATGCTGTTCAACTAGTAGTTGAAGGCCAAGCTCAGCCCCAGCCAGCTCGAAGACGTGCTAGAGGTCAACCTGTAACTACCAGAGTTCAGCCTGAACAAGCTAGGGATCAGCCAACTGGAGTTCAGCTGGCCTGAAGGATCCCTAGGAGAGGAGCTGCTCCAAGAGTTGTTGATACTCATGCTGAAGCCAGGACAACTACTACCTCTTCAACCGTCACAACTTTAGCAACCTCCTCCATTAGTGAAGCTCAGCTAGTCTTGCCACATCAACCACTGCAAAATCATCAGCTAGCTGATGAGCTAGTAGAGCCTGAGAAAACTGACATTCCTCAATCAAGATCAGTTCCCTCTACTATTAGCCACCCAAATCTAGACCCACACAACTTCATTCCCTTTACCATTCCCACTACTACAACCACCACATCTTCAGCCGCTCCTTCAATCAAAGAGGTTCTGCCTTTCTTGCCCAAACAACCTCCACGTCGACATCAGCTATCGATGAACCCACTGAACCTGATGGTGAGGATACTAAAACCCAAACTCCAACCCAACCATTCACCTCCAATACCACAAACACACCCCTAATCCTTTGGCCATGCTTCCTAACTGGGTGTTCCTCATAGACCACTTACCATTCTTTGCCCATGCCCTCCTCAGCTTCAACGAAAAGCTAAATGAAAATGCCTACATTCATCCCTTCTCTAAATACTTAAAGGCTGACTTCACCCGCAAAACCCATGTCTTATATCCCTCCATTGAGAATCTCACCGAAATTGATATAACTCTGAATGTCATCAAAATATACGACGATACAAATACCAATCAAAAGTCACAGGATTTATGTCATCACTCGTATAAAGGTACTGGGAGCATTAGATAAGCCGAAGGGCATAACCATCCACTCAAACCAGCCCTCATAAATTTTAAAATCTGTTTTCCATTCATCACCCAGCCTAATTCGAATCTGATGATAGCCACTCTTCAAACCAAGTTTAATGAACACCGTCGCACCATTCAAATGATCAAGCAAGTCATCTAGATGAGGTATGGGAAATCGATAGCGGACCATAATCTTTTTCATAGCACGACTATCCACACACATTCGCCAAGCTCCATCTTTTTTTGGAATTAAAGCCAAAACAACACAAGGGCTCAAACTCTTCTGAACCACCCCTTTTTGAAGCAATTCCTTAACTTGGCACTTAAGTTCTTCGTGTTTAGCCGGGCTCATCCGGTAGTGAGGGCGATTAGGCAACGCAGCTCCGGGACAAAGTCAATTTAGTGTTGTATGTCCCATAAAGGCGGCAGGCTGTCAGGGAGATCATCCCGAAAAATGTCAGAAAATTCATGCACTAACAAGGCAACAAAGGGTGGGACAACAGTATATAGGGAAATGTCACGACCCACTAACACAAATATTTGTTTCTCAGTAAGCATGGGCAGTAAGACAATTTTTGTTCCCTCATACAGAAAACTATATGTATTTTTCGACCATCATGTATAGCCCCACGATCAAATTGCCACAGGTGACCCAACAAAATATGACATCCATCCATCAGGACAATATCACTCCACAAATTATCCTTATAAGAACTTCCAATAAATAAGGTCAAAAGGACACGATGACTTACAGTGAGAGAATTACCACTTTGCAACCATGCCAACTTGTACGATTTGGTGATGCTCAGTAGATAATGCTAATTTTTGAGTTGTGTCTGTTGCAATCACATTCTCGCAAGAGCCCGAATCAATAATATATTTACACACTTTGCCATTAACTGTGCAAGACGATTGAATTATTGTGTGCCTCTGCAAGTTTGAGACGTCCTGCCGAGGAGCTAAACAAGAATCGCGAAGAACAAGAGCTGCGCCAGCATCCCCTACCAATTGTTCCTTTGGTGTTTGGTCGTCGCCTCCAACATCAAAAATAAGCGGTCCGTTATACTCTGTATGAACTTCGTCATCTACCAAAAGACTTCTTTTTGGGCATATTGCTTGGTTGTATCCGTACTCACCACAAGAGAAACACGAACCAACCATTGGTTAAGAAGAAGAAGAAGCAGCCAAGGACCCACCTGATGGCTTCAGGGTTTGTCCAAGATGTGCACTGGATGGTGTGGGATGGACAGTGGGACGCTGGCTTGTACTAGCATGCAATAAATCAACCTTGACTTGACTACTCAGTGGGAACACATGCGCACGTCTCTGCAGTTGTTTCTTCAGCAATAAGGCACACAGGTGCGCTTCTGACACAGAGATGGGTGAAACAAATTAAGCACGTCTTGAAAGGGAAGGCGTAATCTTCCAATGTAGCGTGATGCTAATTGCTCAGTCATTTCAACAATATCATTACGAGTAAGCAGGTGATAAAATTATTTAGAATAGTCATCAAACTGAACGAGTACCTTGACGTAAATTCAGACTTTAAATGCTTTTTGAGTTTCAGCCATGTGGAAATAGCAAATTTACCCTGACGAAAATGCATTGACTTGAACTGCTGCCACCAAGCGGTAGCGCGACCACGCAAACGTATTGTAACCAGTTGTACTCGACGTGAATATGGGACTTCTTTAAAGTCCAGCACCTCCTCCACAGCATATAGCCAATCCAAGAAATCAGACACCTCCATTGTACCCGCAACTCTGGAATCTCCTTGAACCCTTGTTCCCATCGATTGTCATTGTCGCGACGCACAACACACTCATCATAATCGCCCTATCCAGGATTTGCGTGTGCGAAGGGGGCAAAAGGGTTATCCACCGTATTAGTATCATCGTCGAAAGAACTTTGATGTTCCGAAAAAGGGGCGTATTTCCTTCCAGTACGTCGGGGGGACTACCTCGCGTGCTCGCCTTTAGTTACCAGTCGCTTGGCCCTAAAGAATATCAAGTAGTTCATGTTGTTGTTGGGCTAGTTCCTGGTTTTGAGTACGCAGTTTTGTCTTCTTTGTGACCAACAAACCAATTTGTTGCTACATATGAGCCACATTGTCGTCGTCTGGGTTAGGAGCAGTGCCATGACGTCTGGGAGGCATATTCGAAGATCGTGGCTGGCTCTGATACCAACAGACAAAAGCTTAAACACGAACAAGAACTAAACATAATTCGTTGATTCGAAGGAATGCCGAATTTTATTGATAGAGGCAAACGTCAGTTTATTACAAAAACAACCACCCTTTCTCCAGCAAAAGCAAAACCTTTAAATATCTAAACCCTACTACCAAAATACCTACTGGACTGGGCCCTAAAGAAATTAAATAAAGAGTAAATAGACTATGTAAATATAATAAAGACAGGCTAACTGTTAGGAATATTCACCTATTCACTTATTATAATATCTCCAAGTGAATATTCTTTATTTACTTAAGATTTCCTTGCAACCATAAACCATAACTTGTCTAGGTTAGGATAACTTGATTAGATTTGATTAGTAGCCTGCGTGCTATATACTCAGTTAATCGGCCTTAGACCATCCCGACTCACTATGACAGGACAACTAAATAGAGTGATAACCAAAGACCTAAGACTGCTACTAATCTCTTTAGGACACCAAGCATCAGTTGATAGAAGAAACTTAAGAAACTCAAAGAAGCCATGCACATCATTGACTGATGTTCAAGGCAAAGCTCAAACTAACTCTCAGCAACTGATGCCCAGCCAAAGTCCCAAAAACTCACATCGGCTGATCAAGACTTCAACGTCAAAAAGGAATATATTTTTAGATTCTCTAAAAATATATTTTCCACACTCAACTTGATCTCAAAGTACTATTCTTCACATGGCCCTTGCCATAAAGTACTCTATGATGTATGTGACAATACCTCAAAGCTTTTCAGACACGTAAAAATATTCTCCAAAGAAGATTTTATTACCCTCTTCAAAAGCCCCAAATCCCAGACTTAGCATTCAAGGTTTTGAATTCAACCACTACAAGACAAAATCCAACAGTTGGATTAAAAGTATCTCTCAACGGCTACCCCCGTCTTTCTCCCTATAAATACACCAGGCTTCTGCTCAAGAAAGCAGTGGATAGTGGTGGATATTATGATATACTAAGGAACATAGTGAAAAATACTCAAACTACTATATCATAGCTAGCTTGTGGAAGAAAAGAAAGATAGAGGTGTGCAAAAGCAATACACTTGTGAAGTTAGAGTCTATTCAAGCGAGCCAAATCAGTCATCTACCGATTGCCCTTGAAGTTCATCGCCATCGGCCTCTCAAAAGTTTGAAGGATGAAGATTTCACGTACCAAGTGTTTAAGGAGAAGAAAGAGAGAAGAAGGAAAAGAATGCCCAAAGAGATCCAATCTATTAGCGTCTAGTCCAGGGTCTAGGTCTTCACTCCATATCTTATCCACACACACAGCCTTCCTAATCATTGTAATGGTTGGTGTGGATTTGATTACACAACCTCGTATGAGTCGGGATATCCTCAAAAGGGATGTTCAAACTTTTCTTTCAATATTCTAACTCATCTCACTTGCTTAAGTCTCTGATCATCAGAGACAATTTTCCCAAATGTTTCTAGATGATGGTTCTAGAGATGGTAACAAGTGAAATCTCAAATGGATAAAACATCCATTTGCAAATCCCATTAGGAATAGAATGAATATAAGTTTTCCTTTAATAGATTAATTTACTTTCTGTAATATGTACTTAGACAAGTTAGCTAAACAACATGTATAACTTGACTGTATTCTGTTATATGAAATATTTTATACAGTGACTGTTCTCTAGTCAACTGCTGAATTCAATCTAGTGTTTCGTTGCTTTATATATCATTGTCTATCTTATTACTTTGTAAATTGTTCCTACTTGTGAACTGAACTTACTTGTATTACTATTCCATGTCTAAACTATCGTACTAAAAGCATTAGCAAGTATTAAGTATTAAGTGACTATCATTCAGTTGAATCCTTTGTTTGATCACTCTAAAGATGAATAAATTAAATTTATGATGAATCCTTTGTCTGATCACTCTAAAGAGCATAAACTATCATTCAGTTGTTCAGATCTTATGACCACTTCAAACCAACTGAATATAAACTGATTAAGAACTGACTCTCTTTAAGTATTTCTAAAATATAAACGCTTGAGTGTGCATTTATATCCCTTATATGAACTTCAACTTTGTGATACCTAATTTTTCTAAAAATAAGTATTTCTAAAATTGGTATCTAATCCTGATGAGTAATTGAAATAAGTTTGCTGACTTACTGTGGGATCAATTATTGGCAGTAAATGAAGGATCACTGTTTTGAAAAATCTTTCATCACCTTCATTTGGTTTCTGTGTGAACTAAATTTTCAAAACCTCACTAGAAACAACTGATATAGTGTTTGATTGGTTAGTCATACTTTTCTTTATTTTAAATGGATAGACTTGGCTGGGATCACTAAATTTAACCTATCAATATACTAATTAAAGATATTCTTGAAATCTTGATTTTTTGAAGAGATTACATACTTGGGTGCGTATCAAAATTATTGTACATCATGTAGTCACGTAAAACTTGTGTAGTGGTGGTGGTGTCTGTACATAATTGGTAAAATGTGCATTAGAATCATTTGTGCGACATGTAGTCACGTAAAACTTGGGTAGTAGTGGTGGTGTCCGTTCAAAGAATTCTATAAACCCAGAGTACTACTAATTAAAGAAAAGGTGCAGCTTTCTAACTTGTAGTACTTGCATTCTCTAAACTCAAAATTCTCTGCTAAATCAACATTGATGAGCTCTCAAGACTTTCTTCAATAAACATATATTTTCTTGTCAAAATTAGACGAATCTCTTCATGTCTATCTAAAACTTTTATGACTTAACCATCTTCGTGTAAGTACATGTTACGTGACATGTTCCTTAACTTACTGGAAGACACTATAAATGATTTTTACACAAAGACAATGCTACCTCTGCTAATGGCAAGGCAGAGTAAATCAAAGTTCAATCATGCACTTCATGAAAAGAGATATATTTATGCAAAGTTTTGCTCAAGCTAAGGAAGAGTTCTTAAATAGACCTTGAAGAAAGACTGTTGTTCTACATCGTCAAGTCACTGACTTAAGAAGTCACCCAGTCATTAACAATCAGTCATTCTTATAAAATGTTAAGAGATCTAAGGTATGAATGTGTATTAGCAATCATCAAACTCTGCTGATAAACTCAATTATCTGTTGACACGATGAAATTTCCATCACCAGGTAAGTAATTTCGTTTACTTCCAGATCTATTAATTTCTATGGAATTTTATCGAATCATTTGATATTTTACTTAAGTGACATCTTCAAAACTGTTTTAATCAAAATGTCACTTTCTTAACCTATCGAAATTCCTTCGTCACAAGGTCAACTGAAAGAGATCAGCAGATCCTAGAAGATAAGTCAACTGGATATATATCGTTTCATTTTAAAACTGACACTGACGTTCATTCGTCAGTCGTCAAAAGTTTAGTTTATTATCTTCAAGTGACACTGACTGAATACGTCATCAGTCATCTATTCATTTTATCATGACATCATTAGTCTCAAAAGCTAGCTAAATGAGTTCAGCCAGCTCAAAAAGATCAGTCCAACTACAAATAATTTTTTTAATGTTATCTGACTATTCTTCAGTCAATCATCCAAAATTTCAGTTTGTTCTCTTCAAAAACATGTTAACTGACTACGTCATCAGTTAAATAATATTCTCTAAAATGACGTCATATGTTTGCTTGTAAACTTCAGCCGTGACCAACTATTTTTCTTGTTCCTTTCTGGGTCGCGATTGACATTCAAAACTGATTTCACTCAGACTGAATAATATTTCTCTCAATCATTCACAACTCCCCACTGAGTTCACTCAGCTTAGTGATCAGTCAACTTCATAAGTTGACATAATCAGTCGAAATATATTAGCTTACCAATCAAGACTTCAACTGATGAATTTCACTGACTAATTCAGTCTTACCAGTGCCATAGTGATACGTCTCATTGCTATCTCTATCAAATACTTGTAAGTCCACCCCCAGGAAAACTTGTCATCAAGTTTTTCTTTGGCCAAAGAATGAACTCTTCGCTAGTCATCAAACATACCTTCGTAAGTCCAACCTATGGCATAAGGAGGTTCTTAATGATATATTAATCGAACCTTTGTAAGTCCATCTCAGTAGCTAGGAGGAAATTAAGGTTGAATTCTCTTCAAATTCCTTTAAGTCCACATTTTCTAAAACCTATCACTAAGTTTCATTGGCTGAGAGATTTATTGTTAGATCATTATTCTTGTTGAATAAACTCTCTCATAAGCCCACTTTTTCTGATCGCCTGATCCAAATTAACCATCAAAATCTTTTCATCAACCGATCAAAGTGATTAAGTTATATAGACTGAAGATAGACTATTTCACTCAAATCAATGTTTGTCTTCATAAGTCCACTTATTCAGATAAAGCATTAAATTGCATTATCACCCACTTCTCTAAATATTCTTGCGTCATTGATAAGTCCTATTCTAAACAGTTACAACAAAAGTTCCCTCAAAAGACGTGTTCTTTAATACTTCTATCCTGACTAACTTAAAAAGGCACAATAACTTTTTAGAGTAGTTAATTTTGCCCAACCTCTTTATAAATTCTTCTCATAAAGCTTAGCAAAATTAAAAACCCTATTTTTGTTTCCTCCATAGTACAGTCTTCTATTCATCTTCTTCAATGGAATCCTCAAGAAGCAACTATCCTGAAAATGACTTTCTAGTTGATTAATAGGCATTTATAGATTCATGATCAGAATTAGGTCTAAAAACTATATTCTAGGTCATACAATAAACGCGGAAGATTTCCTTTCAGATAATGAAGTTGGGAGTAATATCTACAATTTACTTCATATGTCTGGACTCATCCCACTATTCTGTTTTCAAGAAGATTTCTACTGCCTCAAGTTGGTTGACGAATTCTGCTCAGGGATGATGTTGGCTGACAATGGATCCCATCTCTCTGGTGAGATTAGGGGTACTAGGATCGTCTTTGATGCTGAGAATATCTCGCAGGTCTTCAATCTTCCCAATATTGGACCCCTCTCCATCAATGATACCATTGTCAACAAGTCATGGCTTAATCGAACTGGTGTCTACTCTAGAGAAGAACATAGTACTATGGGAAGAGATCGATATCCTTTAGACATGTACTGTTTAAGTGAAATCTTAGACTTATGTCTTCTTTTTCGAGGGTCTAATGTATTCACTCCAAGACTACGCAACTTCATTGCTGCTATTCTTGAAACTCAAGTCCTAGATTGGTCTGGAGTCCTCTTCTCTTACATCAGTCAAGCCATCCAAAGATTCAGTGGATCACAACATGCTATCAGGTGATACGCGAGAATCATCTCCTATTTCATGTGCTCGTTTCAGTACGTCTATACGTGCCACTGTCCAATCTGAAGAAAAACTTTTTATCACTAATGACCTGCAGATCACTCGAAGCCTCTTCAGCAGGAATGACTAAAAGTATAAATGACTTTGTCTTAGTGCGTACTGGAAACTCTATTCTTTTAAAAATACTTTTGTAGTTTGCTTTGCATTATTTACTTGATATTATATAAGAAGTATTTAGTTTCACAACATTAATTGCGAGGAGGCAATTGGTGAAAGAAAAACTTTTGGAAACAAATTCCAAAAACCCAAGATGTCTCTTCATATCCTAACAAAAATCTATACTCCCCATTAAATTAAAATTAATTAGCTCACTCAAACACTCTTTAAATTCTCAGAATTTAAAGAGACGATTTTTTTTGTTTATAAAAAGCTATATATTCATACTCCTCAAAAATTTTCAACCTCAATCAGAACTTTTCAAGAAATATTTTAAATCTTCTCTTTAGTTAATTTCTAATCCACTCCACACGATGGTAAGAATCTCACTCCTATGAACTGATTTTATATGTTATTTCAGCTGTAAAAGTTCATATCACTGCTCTGCAACATTGAAAATTGTATCAGTCAACTCTTGATTAATCTATCTCTAAAAGTGATATAATAATCAATGTATATTCTTGTGTTGTCTAAATTGTTGTCAAGCATTTCTCACATGTTACATCTTTTAAGACAAGGAATGCAAATCCAGCTAGCTCTTCATCTCGATCAATCTCTTATGCTGAATGGGTAGAATGAATGATGGCTATTTTGGCAATAAGCCCTCAAATTGCAAGGAGACGTCCTCGCATCAGTCGAAGGCTAAGGAAAAGACTATGGGACCCCAGATATGATGCCTACAACTTCATTGACTGGGTTCCACCAAGAATTGAAGAATCGGTGGCAACATCAAATTCTTCAGCAGCTCAACCCTCGTTGAACCATCCTTCTGCTTCCTCCAATGTGCATGTGCCCATTAAGGAGGAGAGTATTCAATATTCAGGAGGAGAGTAATGTTCAGGAGACTGATGTTAAGGAGGAGAGAAATGTTCAAAAGGAGAACGTTCAAAATTGAAGAAGGAAAATATCTTTAAAACAAAAAGAATTGATTCAATCAGTCAAGAGGATAATACATATTTTGATATTTATAAAATGGTAATGGCCACTTGGTATCGCTGTTTTTCATAAAACTCTATACGATTAAACCTCTGGTTTGAAAGACAGTGATTATGTTTAAAATCATGCTTATTATTTTCATATACACCTCTTTCCATAGATTTTAAACATACAATTTAATTGACTTATATGCTATTTAAATACTATATCTCGTATTAAGTCATATAAACTATAATCTTTTACTTTGTACCTATGCTTGCACTCTCAATTTGTAAGTACGTAGCATTAGAACGCACTAAGCTACAATGTAAGTTTGAATTAGGACATATTTGCTTATAAAAGGGTTAATCTCACAAAACACGTCATTACTAAGATCAACATCAGTTCTATGTGCTAAAGTTATTGGTAATGGTCACAAGCAAATAGGAGGAGATTGTTGAAAATATTCACCTATTCACTTATTATAATATCTCCAAGTGAATATTCCTTATTTACTTAAGATTTGCTTATAACCATAAACCATAACTTGTCTAGGTTAGGATAACTTGATTAGTAGCCTGCGTGCTATATACTCAGTTAATCGGCCTTAGACCATCCTGACTCACTATGACAGGACAACTAAATAGAGTGATAACCAAAGACTCAAGACTGTTACTAATCTCTTTAGGACACTAAGCATAAGCTGATAGAAGAAACTGAAGAAACTCAAAGAAGCCACGTCACTTACTAATGTCCAAGGCAAAGCTCAAACTAACTCTCAGCAACTGATGCCCAGCCCAAGTCCCGGAAACTCACATCAGCTGATCAAGACTTCAACTTCAAAAAGGAATATATTTTTAGATTCTCTAAAAATATATTTTCCACACTCAACTTGATCTCAAAGTATTATTCTTCATATGGCCCCTGCCATAAAGTACTCTATAATGTGATAATACCTCAAAGCTTTTCAGACACATGAAAGTCTTCTCCAAAGAAGATTTTATTGTCCTCTTCAAAAGCCCCAAATCCCGCAAGACAAAATCCAACAGTTGGATTTGTTAGGAATATGCCTGTAAATCAGCTCATATATATGTCTGCATATTCCAACACAGTGATTTGCTTGTTCCCATTACAACGCATGTTTCACAAGTGGCTAAAAGGGCTGCGTACCGGTTAGTGTGGCAGCTTGTTGAAACAATGCATAGGTCATTAGACTAGAAAGTCTCTGTACATATCCGAGTCATTGTCCTACCAAAGTCATGACAACTCTCATATGGATTAGCTTTTCATGCGCCAATAGACATGTTCATCGGCACTGTCTCATCAGCAGTTTTACATCGGCAGATCTCAATATCGGCCAAGATCTTCATCAGAACAAACTGCAGAGAAGCTGATTATTCAGCAGACATTCCTTCCAGCCATGTCTCATCAGCAACCTTTACATCGGCAGATCCCAGTATCGGCCAAGATCTTCATCAGAACAACTGCAGAGAAGCTGATTATCCAAGAGAAACATCGGTCGTGACTCATAACGCTACAAGTCAAAATAGATCCGTTACAAGATCTTTCTGACAAGCTCAAGATACGCATCGATGTCTGCACCTTAACTATTACTCAAAAGACATTTCCTCTTTTGTGTACTGGTCTCAGTTTTCAAGGCTTTATCCCATAAAAGGCCAAACACAGTGCGCAACTACCCAGGCAAAGCATGATATGTCCAAATCTGTCAGCCTGACTCACGGGTCAACTTCAAGACAAAAGCTTAACAGAAGGTCCTTGCCCAACAGATTCAACAATGCATTCTGATGCATTGAATTGTTCAGATTTTTAACGGCCAGATTTTCAAAACTCCAACAACTAAATCATCTTCTCCAGCCTATATAAGAAGACTCTCATTCTCATCTCCAGAGTGCTGAAGAGAGAGCCTCCATGTGTGCATGCGAATACCTTTGAGAGGTTGTGGTATTGTTCTTCATTCTTTCATTCTTGAAACCACATAGGAGTGAGAAAAATACAAGTGTAAGAACAAACACTTTGTGTGAGAGAGATAAACAGAAATTCCAAAGGCTGAGAAGTCATGCTTGATCAAAAACTTAGTTTTTGATTTGAGATCTTTATTCCTTCAAATGACTCAGTCTCTTCAGTTGCTGCAATTAAAATCTTCAGCAAGAGACCAAGCATTCAGAGATTCGTTGAAGACAATTCAAGCTTAAAGATGTCCGATGAAGAGCCAGAACTTAATAATCCACCTTGCATTCATATCGGCAGACTTATACTACATTATAAGTGCTGTCGATTGTGCAATAAATTGTCATCACATTTGGCCGAGTGCTCAGCACTCAATTGTTCAAATACCAGCTATTTGAACAACGCCTAATATTCTCTTCTCACAACAAATTTATCGAGTTGAAACTACAGGAAGATACCTCAATTAATTTTGAGAACATCTTCCAATGTATTTTCGATAGATTTGATTTTGCTTTCTTAATCTCTCCTTTTTCATTCCTAAGGAGATTGTTAGGTTAGAGAGTCTAGGTTGATGTATTAAGCATGTTTGCTCTTAAGCAAACCTCTGCTGAATTTTAATATAAATCATACTTTTATTACATTCAGCCTTTACTTATCTTCCTTGTAATATTTGACATACCTTGTGCAATCTAGTTATGGAAAGTAATTGATGCATCTAATATAAGATTTTAGTTAACTGTTATGATAGACTTGTACACATTCTCTCACAGTTACTTCAATCTTATTTGTTATAATTATGCAGTTTATTCTTCCGCTGCTTAATCTCTTAACTACCAGCCAAGTATAACAATATCTTCTTATTACCTGTTCTTCAAAACTGTCGATCCACATCGTCTCATATAACATCGGCTGAGTTGCTAGAACAAGGAAGATGATTTATTCTTGTTAATTATTTCATCCATGTTTTCCAACGTAAAAATTAAATTAGGATGAAATTTTTTTTACAACACGTAGTATAGGCTATTCACCCCCCCCCCCTCTATCCTATACTCTGAGCACATCAGCATGGACCTAACAGGATTAAAAGTATCTCTCAACGGCTACCCACATCTTTCTCCATATAAATACACCAAGTATCTGCTCAAGAAAGCAGTGGATAGTGGTGGATATTATGATATACTAAGGAACATAGTGAAAAATACTCAAACTAGTATATCACAGCTAGTGCTTGTTGAAGAAAAGAAAGATAGAGGTGTGTAAGAGAAATACACTTATGAAGTTAGAGTCTATTCAAACGAGTCAAATCAGTCATCTACCGATTGCCCTTAAAACTCATCTCCATTAGCCTCTCAAAATTCTGAAGGAAGAAGATTTCATGTACCAAGTGTATAAGGAGAAGAAAGAGAGAAGAAGGAAAAGAATATCCAAAGAGATCCAATCTGTTAGCGTCTAGTCCAGGGTCTAGGTCTTCATTCCATATCTTATCCACACACACACAACCTTGCTAATCTTTGTAATGGTTGGTGTCGATTTGATTACACAACCTCGTATGAGTCGGGATATCCCCAAAGGGATGTTCAAACTTTTTAGTTTGAAAATCGCTTTTAATATTCTAACTCATCTCGGTTGCTGAAGTCTCTAATCATCAGAGATAATTTTCTCAAATGTTTCTAGATGATGGTTTTGGAGATGGTAGCAAGTGAAATTGCAAATGGATAAAACATCCATTTGTAAATCCCATTAGGAATAGACTGCCTGTAAGTTTTCCTTTAATAGATTAATTTACTTTCTGTAATATGTACTTAGGCAAGTTATCTAAACAACATGTATAACTTGACTGAATTCTATTATATGAAATATTTTATGCAGTAACTGTTATCTAGTCAACTGCTAAATTTAATCTAGTGTTTCGTTTCTTTATATATATCATTGCCTATCTTATTACTTTAAGTAAATTTCTCCTACTTGTGAACTGAACTTACTTGCATTACTATTTCATGTCTAAACTATCATACTAAAAGCACTAACAAGTATTAAGTGACTAAGTCTCTTCATGTTTTATATCTCACACTCATCACTTAGTTATCAGTCAACTAGTCAACTGATCCTATCAGCTGTCAAACGAACTTTCGCCGCCCATATTGCTCATTCAGTATGCATACTCTGATTCAGTTGAAAGCTTGAAAACGCAGCGCTTTTTACCGCAGCATTGAAACGCTAAGTTAAGGAATAAGCTGCGTTTTAACCCTGCGTTTTGACCAAAACGCGCGAACAAACGAGCTCTTAGTGTGCAAACGAGACGCGACTCTGATGTGTTTGTGTTTAGTTTGTTTAATAAAAGAGCTTTAAATAAAGTTTGGTTTATTTACTAATAACCGAGCGAGCTCCAGCCAAGCTTGTCACGAGCTAAGCTTATTCGCAAGCTAACAAGCTTAGCTTGTTTATTTTTAAATTAATATTAAATCATATATTATTTTTAAATGTTAGTACTTTTTTCATAAAAATCTAATAAAATATATTTTAGCATCATAAAATAATTATATTATGTGTTATATAAAAGAAAACATCTAAATTATATAAATAAATTTAATAACTATAATTAAATATGTTTATATAATGTATATAAAATTGTTTTATTTTTAATTTTTTATGAATGAGCCGAGCCGAACTGAGCTGAGCTTTAGCGAGCCAAGCAAACTCAAATTTGAGCTTGGCTTGTTTATATAATAAGCCTTAAAATTGAGCTTGATTTCTGCTTGTTTACGTAACAAGCGAGCTCGAACCAAGCCAAGCTAAATTGACGAACTGTTTAGTTCACTTGCAGCCCTATTTGTAGTTTGTTTTCTGAACTCGGTTTATATACTTAGTCACATTGATCTCAGTCCCTTAGAGTTTTACCAATGCAACTGTAGATTTGATCTCATATAGTTA
Organism: Platycodon grandiflorus; assembly: GCA_016624345.1. Taxonomy (NCBI): domain Eukaryota; kingdom Viridiplantae; phylum Streptophyta; class Magnoliopsida; order Asterales; family Campanulaceae; genus Platycodon; species Platycodon grandiflorus. The sequence continues at coordinate 29,788,019 of CM028366.1, read as the reverse complement.
TAAGTAATTAACACTCTCAATCACATGTAGCAATTTTTATCTCTTCATTCACATTCAAATTAAAAGTAACCTCTCTAATCTAACGGTTGATTTGATCATATATAACGTGAATCCCACCACTAGAATGGTAGAGGATAAAAAGTCTTTTTAAATTTAATAAGAAAAATGCTAATTTAAATATTTACATCCTCAAGTAAAATGTCAAAAAATCACGAGTTTCATCAAGAATGTGAAAAATTTGGTTGACACTTCGTATCCACAACTCTCCTCCACAATTGCATTGAAAAGTTTTCTTTCAAAGAATGTGTAAATCCTATGTAACACTCATTTTTTTCAACATTCACATTTGCATTGGTGATGCTCTTTATCTATAGTCCTGCTTTTTGTTTGTTCATATAAATAAATCTAAGGGCTAATTGTTCTTCACTATAATGTGATTTACTGACTGTTGAACTTGGAAGTGATTGGAATTTTGCGCATTGGAGTCTAATGTCGTGTTTTTGTTGCAATTGAGAGTCAAAATGAGTTTTCATTAGTTTTTGGATGATAAAGTCATGTGCCATCCACATACATTTTGGTGGGGTTATTTTTGTCTTTTAACACTTATTATTAAATATATGACCTCCTTCTACAACCTCAAGATCACATTGTCTCAGCTATATTTGTCGGTGAAGTGAAAGTAGAGTTGGGGAAGACAACAACGGTGATGATTAAATTGTTAGAATATGAGAATTTCTTTTTTCTTTTACAAAATAAATACTAAGAAAAAGTGATTTTAACTTTAGTTCATTTACATAGAAAAGAAAAGGAAAGAAAAGAAAAGAAAAGAAGGCTTTAATTTTTATATTTTTAGTTTTTTGCTTTCTTCAAATATGAAAATAAATGGGATAATGACATTGGAAGTCCCTTGACTATGGCTGATTCCACCATTAGTCCCTTAACAAATTTTTTTCATATTTTTATCCCTTGACTATGAAAATCAGACACGGTTGGTCCTTTTGGTGGATGCCGTTAGTATTTTCCCGTTAAGTCTATCACGTGCCTCTCACATGACTTTGGTTAAGGGCATTGTTGGAATTTCAACTTCATCTTCAACCACACCCACACACACTCTCTCTCTATCTCTCTCTCTCTCACAGACACACACAAACACACACACATCAAAAGACAAATTAATTACCACTTCTGTCCTCCTCGTCCTCCCCAACCTCAACTTCCCTTTTTCACTCCCCCCTTCCCATGAATCCAACTCATCATCGCCCCCCGCCACCACATTTTTGAATTCTCCCACTCCCACAAATGGCAGTCTCCGACATCGAAGTTGTGCTTCACTTCTTGAGAAAGAATGGTCGCTCCGATTCCAAATCCGCTCTCATGGAGGACATTCTTGATAAATCCCAACTGGGTTCTGCTGATTTCCAGCGCTTCCTTTTCCCCATGGTCCCTCCCACTCCTCCCCTCAAGTTGCCGGCCAATCGTGTCCCTCCCCCTCCTCCCCCTCTTTCAAGTTGTGATTTTGTTTTTGGATATTCTTTGCTAATTGTTGAGTTTTCCCTTTAAAAAATTAAGAACTACTATACTCTGTTGTTGTAATAGCCTTTATTGATTCCTTTTAGTGGCAGTAGCATCTACTAATCTCTTGTTTCTTAGTGGGTTTCCTTGGGATGCAATTCTGTCAATTTGCTTAGTGCCATCATTGTAAACAATTTTGTTCACAATCATCCTTATGATCGATCCTCGATGCAATTCATCAACCCGGGTTTGGAGGATTCTTGTAATGAGCTCCAAATCTTCGGAAAAAAAAAAGAAAGAGTGGATTCCTCCAAACAGGGCAGAGAGAGATTATCCAGAAATCTATGTTTCTTGAGCTATGGACATCAGACGAGACACCTTTTGTGCGAGATTACGTACGGCCCCGGTGGTGGTTCTGTCTTTGAAGGTGGTAAGGCGTTGAAGTGGGGGAGAGAGAGAGAGAGAGTTTAGATTGAAGGTGGGGGGGAAGGAGAGAGAGAAAAAAAATTATTTAAAGAGAGAGAGAGAGAGAGAGAGTTTAGATTGAAGGTGGGGGAGGAGAGAGAGAAAAAAAATTTTTGTTTTAAGTATTAAAAATATCTTTGCATGTGAAATTCCAACAATGCCCTTAACCAAAGTCATGTGAGAGGCACGTGATAGACTTAACGGAAAAATACTAACGACATCCACCAAAAGGACCAACCGTGTCTGATTTTCATAGTCAAGGGACAAAAATATGAAAAAAAATTGTTAAGGGACTAATGGTGGAATAAACCATAGTCAAGGGACTTCCAATGTCATTATCCCATCTTTTAATATAAGACAAATCAATTCAATCAAATCTTTTAGAAAATTGCATATCACAGCATGCACTATGAACTCAGTCACAATCATCGTTTAAAATTTGTCCTTTTTTCTCAAGTAACTTTAATACTATAATTTTTTTTACACAAAACAAATCTATCAAGCATCTATCAAGGGTGACCTTTTGGTTTCCCAATTATTTTTATTGGAGATTTTCAAGAACAATAAAGATATTCTACCTTTTCAAGAACAAAAGAAGATAGAAAATTGTTTTATATGAAATCCCCCAAAACACTTTACCTCAGAACAAATCCTGCAAAAATCAAACAAAAACTATTTTAATTTGACCAAAACCCATCTCAGATCAATCAAATAAAAAAATATTTTAATTTTACCAAAACCCATATCAGATCAATCAAGTAAACACCGAAACAAAGCCATTTTCTTGAAAAAACTTGTGCGTACCTGTCCTTCTAAGTCATTCTCTCGAACTTCAAAGTCAGAGATATCCTTGAGACCCAAACAAAGCCATTTCTATAGATTTGAGTTTATTTTCTCAGATCTATCAGATCTTGAACAAGAAAATAAGTTTTACATTTTTTTAGTGTTTATAAAAAATTATTTTATATTCGCAAATCTGAAAAATCATGGTCATCTTATGAAAAGATCTGTATTTATTCCATTTAACCTAAAAATTTAACAAAGATATCCTTGAGTAAGAAACCTTTATAGAAGGATTGATGAGACAGATACCGACGTTTCTTCTATAACTGGGCGGAGATGCTTCCATTAACGATGGGGAAGGCGAAGCACCGGAGATTGTTCCACGGAAGCGACGACAAGTGAGGGGTAGCCCAGTAAATTTGATTGGTTTACGAGGGTAATGTGGAGAAGAAATACTGAGTTTAGGTAACACCTACATCTCGTGTCGATACAATGAGATGGTGAACCGACTGCATAAAGCCATCTACACAACAGTGTAAAATTGACTCCTAGGATAATGATAAAAGTGACTCCTAATTTGCTTAAACTTTCTTTTAAGGTTAATTGTATTTTAGGACTTAAGAACTTATTTCATTTAACTTAAAAATTTTAACAAAGATATCCTTGAGAATACTCAAAAATAAATGTAAAAATATTTGTGATAAATGCAAATATTCGTAAATATAAGAAATTATGAAATTTAATTTTTCAACATACAAGTATATAAATACTACTCCCTCTATTCCTGGCAAAAGTCCACTATATTATTTTGGAATATTTCACTTAAAGAGTTAACTTTCGAAAAATTATGCTTACAATTTTCATAATATTTCCTCTTTATCCTCCACTTGTGTTGTAATCATCTTGGTTGTGCTTAAGTATTTTTGTAATTATGCTCAACTCCAATGATACTAATATATCCCTTCATAAGTAGACTTTTCAAACGTGGACTCCTTGGTGGTACAGAGGGAGTATATCAAAAACAATTTTGAAAAAAAATGTCCCCTTTGTGTTGAAATCAGTCACCATATAGAATGAAAAACATATATGTCTGTGCGTTAAATGCACAGGTGTAATACTAGTTTTTATTTTAAAAGCAATCAATTTGACTTTTAAAAGTCAAAACAAGACACTTATTTAGGAACAGAAAGCATGATATTGTAAATTGTTAGTACCTAATTCTTTATCGTATTTTATTATAAAAAAAGTTCTTTATCATGAAGAGATTTAACAAATATTTGACTTATGTATTTGAGATAATTTTGTATATTCACTTCATTATATATTTACATTTCAAATAGTTTAGTTTCTTATCCAACAATATACTAAGAAATTTTAGTTTATATAAAAATTCTCAAATTCAACCCTTAACTTCAATTTTTTGACATTCTCTCTTATTTAGCAAAATAAAAAAAATTACAAAATATAGACAGACGCCAAGGGTTGGCACCACGCTCTGGAGACAGGTGGCTAGGGTTGGCGTTACCCCCTCCCCCTACAAAAATTTCCTCTACTGCGATGGATATTTAGCAACAAAAAAAATGAGTGAAATTCGGATCGGTCCCTTTTAGACAATTTTCATTCGCTAAAGTCCACTATAATTGTTTTCAATCGCTTAAGGACACTTTTGTTGCGAAATGTCATCTATACCCTTTAAAAACACGGAACAGTGGACGTTGTGCATCGCAAAATACATTACCGATGTATCACAACACAACAGGATGCACATAAAACACGGAACGGCAAAAACTGTGCATCGCATCACAAAATTGTGCATCGTCTTGTGCATCGCAACACAAGACGATACACAAACTATTTTTTTCACTTGTTATACACAACTTTCTAACCAAGAACGACTCATCAAATCGAATCAAATTGCATCATATCTTTCAGGTACGCATTACATCATGTACAAACTACATTTTTCACTTGCGATACATAACTTTCTAACAAGAATGATGCATCAAATTGAATCAAATCGCATCATATCTTTCACATACGCATTACATCAGCTGTCAGAACACACAAAAAATTAAATAAATAAATTCTTCTTCACTTCAAAAACACAACAATCTTCACTTCAAAAAGAGTAAAAAATCTTAAAACCCTTCAAAAATTTTACAAAAACTTTTGAAAACAATATGATATTCTATTGGTTTTATTCCAAATGGTTGCTGCATCGTCCTCAAACCTCCAACAAGTTTGTAGGATGTTTTACGATGTCTGAATATCAGGTTAGTATTGATAAATACATTTTAACAATACTAACTAACCCATGGCTTTTAGACCACAAAAAGAAACTAATACTCTTTATTTCAAAAACACAACAATTTTCACTTCAAACGGAGCAAAAAAACTTAAAACCCTCCACCTCCAACAGGTTTGTAGGTTGTGTAATATCTACTGCTATTTACGGTTGGTTAGTGGAGTCGGATCTGAGTTCCAAGGAGCACTCACACATATCTTTTAACAAAAGCTTCACAGAAAAGTTTGGGTCCAGGATTTTATATAGTCTCAGGTACGTAATATATTTTATAAATGTACTTTTTGTTTAGAATTTCCTGAATAGAGTGAAATATGTATACAAATATTACATTTTTCGTGTTATTCCTCTCTTTTTATGCATCTGTACTAATAAACATTGTGTAATTTCTATCTTTTTTGAAATTACGTTTGCGATGCACACATTTTGTGTATCACGATGCACATAGTTATACTATAAAAAAGTACTGTTTTCTAAACTTATATTTCTGATGCACATCTTTTGGCGTAAAGCATGAACTTTATTCTTTTTTGACTTAACAAAGTTTTGTGCATCATTTAGAAACATGAACTCATAATATCGTTTTCTAAATTTTGTAAAATCTTCAAACCCTTCTAAAAAGGTTAATGGAATGGAAACAGAAGCTCATCAGGAGTCACGGGAGGTTGCTGATTCTAGCAGTATCTGATTGAGGAGACCCTTTTTAGATGAACAAAGTTTGATTTGTTTGTTAATTTGGAGTTCTATGGTGGGCTCTAATCAATATACTGAGGTGACAGCTCTCAAGACTAGGCTGAATTGCGGGGTATCAATTCGTGCTATGGATTGTATTCTTGATAATTTTTGTAATAACAATAAGAATTAATAAAAAATAAAATTATTACAGTTGATAATGCATAAAAAACACTTCACGATGCACATATTATACTGAAAATAGTATTTTTATAATTGACGATGTACAAATTATACTTGTCGATGCACATTTTTAAACACAAAAAACTGAAAAATATTACTATTATAATTGACGATACATATAGTTATACTTGACGATGCATACAGTTATACTTGATATTATACAAGTTTATGTTGGATTTATATTCAAATCCTCTGTTATAATCTCAATAATATTTCTTCAGGTATGCGGTTGCACTCGATCTGTCTCCATTGGTTTGTAAACAAATTACTTTTCATTTTACTTGTTTTGTGGACCTTGTTTACGTCGACTTTAATTTCACATTTGTGTTGATAACTTTTGCAATTCCACCTTCTTACTACGCGCATTTGGCTGTATTTAAGGCTCGTTACTACATTGAGGGCGATGCATCTGATACCAATTCCTTAGCCAACTTTGATGTTGGTTGTATAGTTATGCAAAATAGTTTAATCGTTAGCTCTGTGGCCAATGTTGAGAGAATGCACTACTTTGAATAGTATTAGACAGCTCATTCGACGACATAGAGTCTTTTTGTGTAACAGGGTGCTATGGATTGTATTCTTGATAACTTTTGTAATAACAATATAAATTAATAAAAATTACAATTATTAAAATTGACAAAGCATAAAACACTTCACGATGCACATATTATACTGAAATATTAATGTTATAATTGACGATGCACAAGATTATATTTAAGAATGCACATTTCTTAACACACACACAAAAAAAAAAACTGAATAAATAGTACTGTTATAATTGACGATGCACAAAATTACATTGACGATGCACAAAATTACCATAAAAATTGAAATAGCAATGTTATAATTGACGATGCACAAAAATATACTTGACGATGCACAAAATTATATTTGACGATGCACATGTCTTACCACAAAAATTATAAAATATATTAACGATGCACATTTTATACTTGACGATACACATGATACATATTTTTTAACACAAAAATCACAAAATACATTGACGATACTCATTTTACACAACTACGATGCACAAAAAACACTTAAAAACATCAAATGTTGATACGGGGATAATTTTAGAACAAATAGTTAATTTATCACTTAAAAGAAACTTATGCGATTAAATATTTTCTAAAGGAGACCGATTTATAATTTTTTCAAAAAAAATATTAAAATTACACTGGCAACCCATGTTGGCGCCACCTCCCCCAGAAAAAATTTACAGTATTTAGTCTTTTACCCTCTTAAGTTAGCCGCCTTTATAGAGAGGCAGCCATGTTCGCGCCACCCCACAGAAAAAAAATTTTGAATTTTTTGCTTCACTTTACACCATTTACACTTTCACCCATTGAGTTGATAAACTTAATAAAATCAATAGTCTTCACAGAAGGGGGGGAAAAAAATTGTTCAAATTTGTTTGATTTTTATAAAATTTCAGAGGGGTGGATGTGACATTTTAATATTTAGTTTCTGGCAAGGTTCAAACTATCAAATTCAAATTCAAAATTAGTAAGAACAATATGGTCATTTCACCAAAGAGAGAGAGTTGTAATTAGCACATTGGGAAATCGTATTTAGCACCTATATTAAAAGAATTTATAATCCTAATATAAGTTTCCCTTTAAGTTTGTCCTAAAAAAGTCTTACATCTAAAATCTTAGATGCAAATCTTCATAATTTTTCAATTTTTTCTTTTCAAAAACATGAAATTGTCTCCCTGTCATGCAGAAGGAAATACTCCCTCCATTCCTAAATTATTGTCTGGGTTGACCCGACACACGGATTAAGAAAACTCAATTGACTTGATTATTAATATTGGAATAGTATTGAAATAGTGTGTTGTTTCCTTTAATGCCCATGTGTATGTGGCTCATAATTAAAGTAGGAAGAAAAAGTAAGGGTAAAATAGTAAAAGTGATGTTCTAAAAATGAAAGTTTCAAACAAGACAATTATTTAGGGACGGACGAAAAAGAAAAGGAAGACAATAATTTAGAGACGGAGGGAGTAATACTTTGGAGCAATTCAGAACAAATATTGAGTACCAGTTCGATATTAAAAAATTTGACATGTCAAATGTACGTCTTATTTTTGGAACGGAAGAACTAGTACTTTTAATGCAGTTTACAAAGATTGTAATGTTATTCACGATAACTATATGAAAACATGCTAAATATTAAGTCGAAGACGGTCGATTTAACATTGAAAAGTCATAATCATACTTTGGAAATTGCAACTTTTTCTGGAGATTTATTGCCAAAAACAAGAACTAGAGGGGAAGGAAAAAAAAACACCCATGGGGGTTTTTCATTTGTACTCCTTCAAGTTGACAGAAAATTGTGCTTCATATCGAATCCCTTGGTCCCGATTATACCTTAGAAACTAACCCCTTTACTTTATAACGGCATGAAATTAGATTTGTCGTCGCTTTAATGTGAGCAAGAACAACCAAGTTCTTTGTCACTGTTAGAAGCCACCTTATAACTCTGTTCCCAAGTGTCGGATGGAGCTGCTTGCACATGACGAACATGACGAGGATGCTTTTCTCTTTTGTCTCCTTTGATCTGCTTCAATGCGTGCTTTAGGGCTGGAAATATGGCTTCCATACACTCAGCAACCGCATTAGGGTTTCCAGGCATGTTGATGATCTAACATAAAATATATTAGCATAAACCAAATCACCAAACCCTCATAGTTAGTTGTAACCAGTGTAGTGTGTCCAATTAATATCTGGCCAAGACATCTCTCTCCAGGGACGAAGCTAGAAATAACACTTTGGTCGCCCAATGTGAAAAAGAAGTAAAAGGGCCAAGAACTAATTTTCCATTTTACTGGTATTATTAGCGTAAAGATCAGAAAGTCGGGGTAATTGCCTCCCTTGGCCTATGATCTGTCCATGGACATCACTAAGGTCTCACCCTAAATTTAAGAACAGCCTCTACCATGTGCAGTATTTGCCTACAGTTAATAAACAACTCCAAAAGTAGTTAAAAGGGTAGGGTGCTGAAAGTCCAATGCAAAAACGTAATTTCTCTTTGTACAAGTGGCTTACCATTTGTACATTTTACTATCATGTAGTCGTATTCCGATTTCACAACATGGTGTCATTTATGAGTTTCATCGATTGTTTTTAGGGAATTCAGTTTCTTCTTTCTTTAATGTGGTCGTATTCCTATTTCACGATAACGGGTGAGATGTACAATTCTGTGGTAAATAACCAACTTTTAACAAAACAGGAATTATTAGATGTGTCATGCTTATACTGGCATTTAAACTAGAGTAGTGGAATGAGATTCTGCCTTACCAGCGTTGATCCTCTTATCCCTGCTGCAGAGCGGGAGAGCATGGCAAATGGTGTCACCTGTTTAAGATTAATTGAGGAGATTAAGAATATAACTTTTTACGCATATGAGCACATCACTGAGTATAGTATAAACAGAATGTAAACAAAAAGGGGGACAAAACCAAAAAGGCGACATGAACACTATAATTACTGGAAGAACTTCAATCTCGAAAAACAAAAAATAAGAAATAGAAGTGGATGATGTCCATCTGCCAGTGAAACAAAAATAATACTCCCGCAGTCCCAAATGAATAGTCCACTTTCTATATTTGACAGTCAAGTTAGGATGATATAAAACTATTTAATACTCCCTCCGTTCCTAAAAAGAGTCTTGTTTGACTTGGCACGCAGATTAAGAAAAGGTAATTTACTCTAGGGTTAAATGCACCATTGGTCCCCGGAGTTTAAGCTTATACAAGACCGGTCCCCAAACTTAGACTTGTCTCGCCACTGACCAAAGTTGGTCAGTTTTGCACACCGCTAGTCCCTGGTCCGTTAAGTGAGCACATGCTCACTCACGTGCATTTTTGTCTAGGCAAAAAAGTCATTTCCATTGATGAGAGTGAGAGGTCATGTGATGTTTTTAGCTTTTTTATATTAGTATTTCTTTTAAGTTTTCTTCTGGTTCCTCTTTCTTTTAGCCGACTATGACGTCTTCTCCACAAACTTGATTTTTTATTTTCAATTTCCTCTCTTTCCTGTGAACAAAGTCCTGATCCTGAACAAATTCAATCCTCTTTAAAGCTTTTACTTGAAAGAGCAGTTTCTTTCTTACAGCAAATTAAGACTTCAAAGTTGCAACCAAAGACGATATATAAAAATAGAAAATCTCCCTCGGGAAGGAACTTTAGAGACTCAAAATGAAAGTGGGATGTCTTCAGTTTGCAGCTAGCATCCCATCGAGGAAGCAAGGATTGAAGAAATGGCCTATCTGAAGAAAGATCTAATAACCTACAAGCGCTGCTTTTTCTTTTCTTTTTTAATATTTCTTTCAAGCTTTCTTCTTCACCCTTCTCCCATCACCCACCAATTTTCTTCTTTCCTCTTCCCCGACCACCCACCACCACCAACATCACCATACAAACAAAAATTTAAAAAGTAAAAATCACTAAGGACTGTAAAATCCCCTTTCTAGTTCCACGGCTTATTTCAATTTCAATTACACCTCCGAAATGATCAACATTAAGCTTCTTGTTAATAATCCCAACCTGGAAATAGATATTGTTGGAGGGAGGCAAATCGACCCAGATTTCATCAACATCGAACTAGAGGAACAACCGCTTGACCTGAATACCATGGAGATCTATGATGGAACCCACCTGAAGCTTTCCGGTGATCTTGCGTTCCTAGTAGACCAAGTAATTGAAGTGGATGTAACAAGCGAAGCTGCCGTGGTAAGAGAGAGCGTATTTTATGTTTTGGAGAATACAAAAATGGTGATGGTGAAACTTTGATTAATAAGTCGTGTGGATGTGTACTAAATCTAGGGTTTCAGTCAACAATAGAAATTGAAGGGTATGAATTTTTGAATTTTGGTAATGAATGAGGTGGAAGGTGATTTAGGTGGCAAGTGGATTTGTGAGAGAGAGGAAGAAACTAAAATTATTGAATGTCGTAATTAAAGTTTCACATGGACCCCTTATTTTTAGTAAAAGTTTCAAATGGCCCCCTTTTTTAATAAAATATCTCATTAACGGACCCTGAGTTAACGCCGTCCATCTCAAGAACTAGTGGTGTGCGAAAATGACCTACTTTGGTCAATGGTGAGACAAGTCTAAGTTTGAGGACTGGTATTGTACAAGCCCAAACTTCGGGGACCAATGGTGCATTTAACCCTTTACTCTATTATAAATATTGGAATATTGTGTACTTTACAAAGATACCCATTAGAGTGGAGTCCTTCAATAAAAGTAAGAATCAAATCAAGGTTAAAATGGTAAAACCGTAAAGTAACATACAGAAAAAAAAATATTAGGAACTGGATACTTTTTTGGAATGGCCTAAAAAAGAAAGATGGACTTCTTTTTGGGAAAGGAGGGAGTATAAAATCTATTGGATCTGTTAGTGACTTGATTTGTGGTTTTGGATTTTATTTGTCGTGGTCCCACTTTCTCTCTATCTCTCTCTTATTTTATTTTTTTCAATCATTACTAAATCGCAAAGCCAGACTCACATGTTTTAGGTACAACAAAAAAAGAATTTTCGCTAAAACAATATTAAGAATATTATCAACAACTTTTAGAATTTCATAAAACAAGTAAACTTTTATAAATATTTGGTCAAAGTTTAATCTAGTTGACCAAATAAAAAATGGGACCTTTTTTCGGGTGGGGTAGTAAACAAAATTTCTAGAAATGCATGATACCAACAACTTCAAATTTAGAAATACTACCGAGAATACAGGGAACATTAAGACAGACAAGAATGCTAACACCACAAAAAGCAATGAGTTAATGAATTACGACGTCACATACCACCTTCGAACAGGAACGATTTTGTGTTGAAGTTCTAAATATTGATTCTTTTTTGGACAGTATTAGTATAGCTACAAACGTATCAAAGTATCAAATGATGGGCACAACTCTGTAAACAAAAAGTATAAGTTAAAATGGCCCAGACATGGAGAAATATATAAATTCCTACAAACTACTGTGACAAAGATCCAAAAACTCCCAAATGTTCTATTCTCCCCTGAGTGCAGGTGGTTTCAACTACTCTACACTAAGACTAGCATTTTTGCTTTATATCTAATTGAAAAAATACTATACTTTTAATCATGAATAAAAATCAGTGGACAAGATGTCCAACCTTAAAGAGACAGTTATTGAGGAAGCAAAGAAACAAGAGTATCATTAATGCTCCTTGAACCCAAAATTGAAACAAAACTGTATGCCAATTCCTTGTATGATCACATAGCTGTCCCACAAGAAGCCCCAAAAGCTATGCTCCAAAAGGAAGCAATATATACCACAATCCCAGAGTACATGAAAGGATGGCCTTCTTTTGAAGAAAATTAGAGCATTACATTCCACATTTTCAAAGAGTTGGCTTTTTTCCATGATCAAAACGCTCCATTTCTGTATGAGAAATCCCCACCTTGGGATGGAAAATTCAAGGGCTACTACCAACCAAAAACAAACAATCCCACAAAGGTTGAGCAATATTGCAGTGGAGAAAGAGATGGAATGTCATTCGCTAGACAGCACATACATCACAGATACATCCAAACTTATAGCGTACCATGAATAACGGCATCCCTCCCCCCACCCCACACGCGCGCACACAGAAAAAAAGAGAGAGAGCCTTGAAGTTTAAGGAAGCTTTTGTCAGAAGCTAAAGAGAAAGAGCTAATGATCCAGACAGGAAACCAATCAAGTATCAACAAGAAAAAATTTACGGCACGTTCAGATTTCACCAATGATGATCCAAGGAGTATTGAGCAGAGCACGGAAAGGGCCTAAGAGACAGAACAAGGCGAAAGACTCCTATTCTCCGTCACTAGGATTACGAAATTAGCGAAAATCCTAAAAGAAAATCCCCCTCAACCTGAATTAAGTTAGAAATAGAAGCATCATGTAAAGATGACAACCGAAAAAGACGTGAAAGATGCCTGCCACCTACGCAGGAATCCTTTCAAAGCCGATAGGCCGCTCATCTCCTACACCAAACGTGAGGAAATAAATTCCAGAGAGTTGAGAAATGACATGGGTAAAATATACTCTTGGGCTAGCACCCTTCCATCCCCTCCATTCTGCTGAAGCGAACTCTGAGATGGATGGGCTTTTATCATTTCCAGATGTTCTATGTTTAAACAACTTTTAACTTTAAATACTTACGAATCTTAACTCACACTTTTGTCCGAAACCTCAATAAATAATAACAGGTCAATCATCATCAAAAGTAAAATAAATTCACCCCGGGCCAAAGTCAAGAAAATCAGTAAATGTATTTAATGTGGCAAAAAGATCACAAATTTATTATAGAGGGTCCAGTTACTATCTTGTCATTACTTTGCATAGTTTTGATTTGTTAAAGTCATGTATTTAAATTTAGGGGTTTCTTACAATAGCTAATTTGTAGGGGTTGTTTAAGGAACTTTTTAGATTAAGGAACTTTTTAGATTTTAGGGGGTATTTCTGAAAGATAAGGATTAGGGTTACTTGGGGTTTATAAGAGTACAAAATTTGGATTTTATGTTCAGTTTCGAGTCTTTGTATTGAGAATCATCTCAAGGAGAACAGCCGTCCAGGCCTTCTCATATTCCCTTGCCATTTCCACTAGTGATTTGGTAATTAATCTACTATTTCTTGATTTCTCTATTGTATATTTGCTAGATTGTCTCTTTTATATTTTGCTGCATCGGCATTACAAATTTATGATTCAAAACAATGAAACAACAGAGCATATATCAAGTATGTGAAGCTGTAGATACCTTCATACTCTCTTGCATCATGACATGCAGAAGCCCAGGAGTTTCCTTTTCGATCAAATCTTTTGTTGCTTCGGGTGTAACATCTCTAGGGGTGAAGCCAGTACCACCTAACTTCAGAACTTAGTTAGAAACGAGAAACCAAAAATATTTTCAACTGGGTGGAATTTCAGAACCTCACCAAGGGTAAGAATCAAATCCATTTTGTCAACATCACTCCATTTCTGCAATATGTCCTTGATTTCAGGTATATCATCTGGAACCACAGCCGTCGCAGCTACCATCGCTCCTCCTAATCTTTCTGATGAAGAATTCACAACAGAAACAGCCCTTGGACCACTGCAGATATGACATTAAACATTCTTCAATTTCATGGTATCATATTGAACAAAATTCAAGTGCTATAAATTCTTAGCTTGGATGCAAGTGTTACATGCCAGAAATACAAACTCAGCAGACGATAGATAGTAAAAAGGCTGTCCGGTGCACAGGCTCCCACCTGATCTAGAAGACCTAACAATCAGCAAGCGTTTGAAATATGGCACCATTCCAGACCTCTATGGGATAATTCTAAACTGGAGCTGGCATGTCTAGTATCTGAGTCGTGTATATATTTGACTGCTGATGTTAAGAAGCATCGAGTGTTCAGATTTTGTTGTATTCTCTAGCAGAATATTAAATTGAAAATTCAGTTTACTATAAGCCTATTTTTTCTAACTTGTTGGCCAGAAATAGTAGCTTTCTCCACATCCACTTCCCAACTTTTCTGGTAAATTTCTTGATTCTCCTGCAATTTTCCTGCTTCTTTACCAGTTAACTCAATTCATTTGTGAGCCCCTCCAGTAGACAAGTTGTAGAGCGAATTTATTATATCATATAGCTCCAACTGTCTTCTAAGTGGCTGCTTCACCATCACTGCAGGGTTTCGCAAGGAACTAACATTAAAGATTATATATATTAAAAAACCTGTGCATTTGCCTAGTCTTATCATCATAAAGCCGGTCCCCAACTAGATGGAGAATTGCATTTGGAAGACTAATAGCCAATGTAACACTTTGTCAAATCCCTACGAACATGAATCCAAAGATTATATACGCGAAAGCCAGGTGGTAACCCATCAGTAACTAGTAGCACCTTCTTCAAGGTGTTACGAAAGGGCAAGGGTAGCTACAGCTATACCTAGCAGTGGTCAGAAATCAGTAAGGCACCTGCCCCGAGTATTCCTATTTCCTAATAGGCTGCTTAGGCACAGTGGAAATGGGAAGGGCAGAGCTAAGAAGCTTTGTAGGCTTAGATTAGCAGCGTGAAATATAGGAACTATGACAGGGAAGAGAATCAAGTTGGTAGATAAAACTATTGAAGGAAAGTTAATATAGAATGCTTACAAGAAATAAAAAGGGTCAAGGAGGGAAAGCAAAAGAGATACAAAATACCATGGCCAAGTTATTATATAGCAGAAAAAATACGCAGAGATGTTATTGGCATATTAGTAGGTAAGATCTTGAAAGAAGATATACTCTTACTAGAAAAAGAGAGGGAATCATACTCACAAAGTTGTACAGAAGAAGACAAATAATTAATGTAATTACTGCTTCTAGACCGCGAGTACGGTTGAAGAATAAACTAAAGTTTTAGTTTACCTTTCAAAAGATGCACAGTTCATGAAATATTGATAGAAGAGATTCCAATGGTCATGGACAGAAATCCCAATTGTCATGTGGGAAAAGACATGTAGGAGATGATATGCTACATGGAGGTTATTGTTTCGGAGATAGGAACAACGCTGAAGACTCAACATATATGTTACGATAGCCTATGAGTAGCAATAGCAAATAAATGATTTAACAAGAGTAAAGAACATCCAATAACCTGTAGAAGTGGATTAATAAATTGACTAGATTATAAGATCTAAATCAACCTTTTCCTATAGAATAATAAATTGACTAAATCGTAATTTGTAAAGATAGTAAGACAGTGTCACATCAAGAGAAAACTTATCCTCAGAACATATAATTATGGTGTTCGATCGATTATTGAAAATCCAACTACTTTATTGGACAGAGACTGCAATCCAAGAACTGGGTGTTTGAGTTTAAAAGGAGAAAGACTAAATTTACCTTCAAAATGTGTTAAATGAAGCTACATGGAATATAAAGGATGGGACTAACAGAATGTGCAGTAAAATGTATGCATCTATGAACTGAATTTCAAAAGAGGTTCGAAGGGAATCAAAAAGTAGACACTCGAGATAAGGAAAGATTGTGATGAAATGAAAAAATCCAGAAGTTGTTAACATATTTTGAGAAGTTGCAAGAAGAACTCTCAGGAAGCATAGCTATAGAGAAGATTATCCACATACAATGTGATCTAAGTGATATATGCACAAAAATCAAGGGATTTAGATGAAACTTAAAGTTCAAAAACTAAAAGGAGATAAATTAAGTTGTACAAGCTATCATGTTATAACACTTGCCAGTTATACAATGAAATTCTGGAAAAGAATTGCTGAGGATTGACCAAGACATAAACACAAGTCTGATAATTAGTTTAAGTCTATGCCTGAAAGGTTAACTATGGAAGTTGTTCATATATTGAGGTTAATAGAAAGTTATTTACAGAAAAAGAAAGATTTACATAAGATTTTTTTTTTTTTTATTTAGATAAGGCTTAAATCAAGTGCCAAGAGTGACAACTTTGTGGGAACAGAGAAAAAAAGAGGTAGAGTGTACTATACTACTATGACAACATAACCAAGGAAATCTATGATGGAGCTATGACTATAGTTAGAAAGACAATAGAAGAAGCATGTTAGTTTCCAGCTCCAGTAGAACAACATCAAGGAACCACTTTTAAGCCCTTATCGGTTTGCTTAGTGATGGATGAAAGACTGAACATACAAAACATGACGTACAATGGTGCATGTGATTTCCCAATCACATTGTTCCATTGAGGTGATAAATGAGGGGGCTAATAATAAACTAGAAAAGAGTAGAGAAACCGTACAATTGAAATTACGCAGATCTGAAATACACAGGAATGCAGATTGCAACATTTGGTGAGAAAAGGACTAAAATTGAAGACTTAGTTAAGTTTGAGGATCAAGAAATACCACAAAGTGATTAACTGTGATTTTAGGTCAATTAAAAGAGGTGGGAGATGATGTTAGTCATAGAATTAAATCAGATAGGGTGAAGTTGAAAGCGCATCTAGAGTTTATGTGATCAGCATATTCCCGTTAAGTTCAAAAAAAATATCAACAACTATTTTACAGGACAAAATATTTGGGAACTACAAAATCTATGAATTTAAAAAGACCAATATAACCTTCAATAAACTGCAACAGTAAGAATATCTACATCCATAACTTGTATAGATAAACCAACACAATAACTAACCATCAACCAAATCCTTCTAAAGACTATCGTATGCCACTATTTGTCGCAAAGACTTTAGTACTCCAAGTTCTACTCTGAAATGGAGCAACATCAACTTCACGATTTCGCTGTAGCATCGGCAAAGTGACCTTTTTGAAACCATGATCCAAAAAGGAGTATCTTGATGCAGATGAATCTAAAATTCAGACCCTTTTTTATTTTTCATAAACAATGGACCAGTTCTTTCATAGTGGTAAACTAGAATAGATTAATTCTTAAACAAACACATTGATGAGACAATAAAGGTATCATCGTAAAAAGATGAAAAAAGTAATCACTTACGGCAGTTTGGAGTTTGGACATGTACAAAGTAGCTTTTAACTAGTGTGTCTATGATTAGTAAAAGTGATAAAATTTATCTCAATAAGATTCATGTAGTTGACTGTAAGCAGTTGTGACAAAAGCTGAGTTTAGTTGAGTAAATCAACAAAGTAATCACAAATCAAGCATAAGTTATTTAGAAAGGGGATGAAGTGAGGCAGCCAAAGAAAAGGAAGATAAGGGGAGAGAAAAAGAAATGAAAGGTGAGAATTCCCGCAACTACTCCTTTACGCGTTATTTCATACTTTCCTAAGGGATTAGGGTTTGATCGCCTAATCTTTCTCAAATTCGAAGTGTCAAACAAATCAAAACATCTTACTTAAAGAGTTCACAGAGTCAAGGACCAGGGTTAATTTAGATGTCAAATTTCCTAGCAAAAACCCATCAAGCACATAATTCCTTGGTAACAAGAGGCTATAGGAACTCTCAACATGGATAGATCTCTTAAGCAAACATAATTAAGGAAGGTCCACCCGCAATGGGCATACATGTGAAGATATATTATTAGAAATTGTTTACTCTCCGTCATGAATTATCATTATTTAGTCAAAAGTTTGTTAATAAAGGATATAGTTTCAGTTCTAACTCTTTATGAGCTTTAACCCATGTACTTAAAGAAACCAATAGAAACCCTCAATAAAATGGAACTGTAAGAATAAGATTATCTAAATCCTTCAATCAAAAAATTTAATAATAGTAATAATATAAAAAAAAATTTTAATTTAAATCCATAACTAACAGAGTTAATAACCATTAACCTACGCCTTCTAAAGACTATTGTATATTTGTCGTAAAAAATTTAGTGCTCCAAGTTCTACTCCAATATGGAGCAACATCAACTTCACGATATCGCTGTAGCATCAGCAAAGTGAACCTTTTGAAATGATGATCCAGGAAGGTGTATCTTGATGCAGATGAATTTGATTTTCAGACCCTTTTCATTAAGCACTGGACCAGTTTTTTCATAGTAATTAGCTCAAGAAGCTGTAACTACAGAGTCAAAGGAAGTATGTATTCCACACAACTTTACCCCTGCTTGCAAGAGCAAGTGGTTTTGTGGTTACACTTATGACGTCAAATGTCACAATGGACCAAGCTGACATTGCCCCAAGGCTTGTGAGTTGTGACATGAAGCCCTATCCACGTTAAGACCAAATCCCGCAAAATCAAAAGGTTAGGATGATGAGAAATACCTCCGATCAGGTCCACCCCCTGATGCAACAGTGTCACTCACTGTGAGGACAGCCACTCTAATCTTTGGACCCTGAGATGTATCAGCAGTTACCGATTCTGACATAGTTCCTTGTGGAGCAGAACCTAGATCTCGCGACTTTCTTGGGGCAAACCCACTTATATCAGAAATTAATATTGCTGGCACACTCGTTCCAGTAGATAATACCCCACCTGAGGGTGGCAATTCCAACAAAGCATTTGCATGTTTCATACTTAGAAGTCGACTACTCATCTGATGACCAGTACTTTCTGCCACAAATCTGAAATCAACATAGAGAGCAGAATTATATCTATTCCATTATGAAATGGAATGATGAACAAATGGGCAGTTCCCCAGTGATAAAGAATGTCCTAGGCAAACTCAGTTGGATCACAACCTATGAAGCATGACTAAAGATAAGAGAGTATGATACATCAAAATATGAAATACACGTATGGCAAGGTTGAAGCATTTACACACACACACACACACACACACATATATATATATATACATATATAAGACGAGCAAAATAAACACAGAGAAGACAAAGAAAGAGAAACAGAGAGAGAGGAGCAGAAAAATGAGTTCAATGGATGAAGACATGAGTGGGCAAAAAAAATTTAGGGAAAACAATAAGGAGAGACGAGGTAAGGGGAATAGGACAGCCTGAGAGAGAATTGATAAAAGAAAAGGACGAAGAAATTGTTTGCTAGAGGCAGAAAGACGTGTTATAAGTGGAGCTTTATCAATCTTCTAACTCAAACCCATTTGAGGCTTTAATAGAGGCACCTGCTTTTAAGAAGGCAATATTTTCACCATGCCATGTCGTGAAAGCATCCAAAAGGTATCGACCATATACCTATGTCACACTCAATTTTAACACATGAGAATCTGCTGGATACAGAATGTATGGATAAGTATCCAGCTGTATTCCATGTGCATGAGCATCCAAAATGTCGCTGATGCCACAATGCACCAATTTGGAACTGGAGTAATTGATGCCAGAAAACGAAAATGTCCCACCTAGACTTCCTAACTATGTGTCAATTGTGATTACCAAACCACTTATTGGTGTGCCTCATCAACAAGCAATCACATGCTTGACACGTCAGTTTGGAGTCAAAGTTGGGACATGTTCAGGATCATATCATTTTCCTTCAGAAAATTTGTGCTTCATTGGCTAAACCTACAATGCACACTAGGTACCAAATTTAGGCATTTAACTCACCCTGGAACGCCTGATCCATCCTTATCGTCCCATCTAACAATGGCACGATGAAATTCTGTGCGAACTGGATCGGTCTTTATGGACTGATTAAGGCAAGCACATACTCTGTAGCAAGGTGTGACATAGAATACATTATATATATGATAAAATATTAACCACATTTTTCAGTTAAAATGATACTAAATGAAAGTAGGTATTATGAAAAAGAAGAAGAGCACTATAATATTTTAGAACTTTCAGAGACCTTGGAAGTTGGGGGTTCGCCCATCCAGCAAGATGGCGAATGGTTGGAACGACAAAAAGATGGAAACAGACTAAACAACTAACTGGGTTTCCTGGTAACCCAAATGCAAGAATTTTCTTCATTCTCATCTTCTCTGATGATTCTGTTGTGATCTCGGCAAATGTTAGAGGCTTCCCAGGTTTCATGCTGACCTGAATATCAAATAGATGTCATCTCCCTATCTTCTATAATTACTTATTGAAGCACAACAAACCAGAGTAGCAGAAGAGAAGTAGTTTAAGAATCCAGGTACGAAATTTCAGATGCAACAGAACAACAAAGGTTGATAACCCTCCATCAAGAACTGGGGCAAAAAAAAAAATGTACCAGCTGAAACAAAAGAAAGGAGGGGGAGGAGGAAGCAAACCAAGACGAGAACACACACTACCTTGTCAAAATGAACCCTCCCTCTATTTTCAAGAAAAGGCTTGACAAAATCCCTATCTCCCATGGAAACACCTCCAGAAGTTAGAAGAATATCAATATCAGCTGAAAAAGCACGGTCCAAAATCCTCTTGATCTCTTCTTCATCATCACGGGCAATACCAAGGTCCAGAACTTTGCACTGCTGCTGTGTTGCAGCAGCAAGGATCATTGCCCGGTTAGAGTCCCTTATCTACACAGACAATTATCTATATAAGAATATCAAGGAACAAAAAATCAATGAGAAGTTCCAGAGTCAACATTATAAGTAGATAATCACAGTATAGGATTGTGATTGATGTGATGCACATACTTGGTGAGATGACAACTTCTGATAAGTGATTTTTTCCGGGCTCTTCACTCAGGAAAATGTGCAAATGCAAACCAAGTTCGATAGTCAATCGTTTTAAACAATGAAATAGTTTTTCATAAATACCTTTAAATACAAAGTAAACTGGCTCCCTCTTTTTTTTTATTATTATTATTTTTTTTTTATCAGAAAATAGATTAGATTAAACCAGAAGAGGATACAAAGAGATGGGCGAGAAGTCCATAAGAACAGAAAAACAAAAGAAAATCGAATAAGAAAAAGATACACAAAAAAAAAAAACCCTAGAAGAATAAAACTGTTGCAAGTCATGTATAATGTAAATAGTGTAGCGGTTGAAATTGTATTTATCTATATGTTCTTAGGAGTATAAATACTTTGCCCTAACTAGATTCTAGGTTATGGCTTCTCAATATATAGTTCGCTTCTCTACTCTATTAAGTAACACGGTATCAGAGCAATAGGGCTCGATCCATTGAAGTAAACTGTCAACCCAAGTAGAGTTGACCGCCTTAGGGTTCCTCCTTGTTGAAGGGACTGTTTTGGAGTATTGAAGATCAGCATTTTGAGGTTTTTTGAAGGCGTGAACAGTGTGTGAACAGTGATGGTGAACATTGACGTGAGCAGTGACTTCTAAAAAAAAAAGCTGAAATCCAATCTTATTTTACCTTTCTTCTTTGACGTGTTTTTTTATATGGTTGAATCTACAAATGAGAAGAAATCTTTTGTCACAAAGATTGTTCCGAGTGTCTATCAGGATTATTGATGAGAAATTGAATGAGAGTAACTATTTGGAGTGGAGCAAGACTCTGGGAATATTTCTTCGTAGTATTGAGAAGAATGATCACGTGACTAATGATCTACCTTCGGATCCAAGTCAGAAGAAGGGAAGGTTTGGTTAAAGGAGGATGCACAACTATTTTTGTCCATCAGGAAATCTATTTCACCCGGATCACTCCCTCGGTGAACCATTGCGAGTTTGTTAAGCAATTTATGGAGTACCTTGATTTCTTATTTTCTGGCCAAGGTAACATGAATTGTATTTATGATGCGTGTAAAGCTTTTTATCACCTAGAAAAGTAGAAGAAATCACTTATGAAATATTATATGAATTTTAAAAAAGTGTATGCAAAACTTAATACACTTCTTTCTTTTAGTCCTGATGTGAAGGTTCAACGGCTCAATGAGAGCAAATAGCTATTATGAGTATTTTGGCAGGATTACCACAAGAGTTTGCAACTGCGGAATCACAAATACTTGCTAGCCCAGAGATTACTTCCGTTATGCTTATACTAGAGTTGTACGTGCTGCGAGTGAAGTGTCACATTCCACTATCACGAGTGAGTCAAGTGCTCTTGTAACTCAAAGCTCATCATTATGATCGCAAGCGAGGTGGTCAAAAGACACGTGGTGGTAGAGATGGTGGAAATTTTAGGAGAGGTAGAGTTGGTAGTCGAGGTAGAGGTCGCAGTCGGGGAGCAGCGAGGCCATAGTCAAGGTGATCAACGATAGTGTCACTATTGTGGGGAATCAAGTCGTTTGCAGTGTTCATGTTAGAAGCTACACGGCAAGCATCAACAGTAGCCACAGTTTGCCAGTGTAGCTACTCTTCATAGTGCTACTAGATCTTCAGCTATGGCTTTTATCTCTGCAATGAGTATGCTAAGTTCACTCAGTATCAAGCTCTACAACAATTATCAAGTCCTCCTAAGGCTACTATAAAACCCACCACATGCCTTACATCATCCTCTTGTATACGGGTCATTGATTCCGGTGCCACACACCACATGACAGGTCATATGGATACCTTGTCATCATCTAGTTCATTATCCTCTCATCCTAGTGTAACTTTAGCAGATGGTTCGCCAGCATCTGTTACTAGTGTTGGTACTACTCCCCCTACTTCCTCTCTTTCTTTGTCTTCTGTCTTGTCTTGTACTTGTTTGATTTTCCCTTTGACTTACTATCTGTAAGTAAAATTAAACATACTCTAAATTGTAGTGTCTTATTTTTTTCCGATCATTGTATCTTTCAGATCTTACGACGGGGAGGATTATTGGTAGAGAACGTGAGTTGAGGCGCCTTTAAGTTCTTCACAGTGATTCTGGGGTGCCGAAGCCAGTTGCATGTTCCAGTATTAGTTTTGCCCATCAGATTCTTGCCAGTTGGGGCATCCATCTTTATCGAGTCAGAAGAAAATGTGTCCTAGTCTATATTCTCTGTCTAGCTTAGAGTGTGAGTCTTGTCAATTCGCGAAACATCATCAAGTGTCTAATTTACCTAGGGTCAATAAACGGTTGCGTCCCCCTATGAGTTAGTTCATTCAAATGTTTGGAGCCCTCCTCCTTTTAAGTCTAAATTGGGATTTCGGTATTTTGTTACCTTTGTTGATGACTACTCTCCAGTTACTTAGTTATATTTTATGAAAAGTCGTGATGAATTATATTCAATATTTTGTGCCTTCTGTGCTAAAATTCGAACTCAATTTAATCTTCGAATTCATGTTTTAAGAAGTTACAATGCAAAAGAATAATTTTCTGACCCATATCAAATGTACATGTCGAGGCATGGTATGCTCTTCATGAATCTTCATGTGTTGATACACCTCCTCATAATGGGGTGGCTAAAAGAAAGAATAGACATTTACTAGAAGTTGCAAGGGCTTTGACATTTCGAATGAAAGTTCCTAAGGTGTTTTGGGTGGATGCAGTTTCTAACGCTTGTTTCTTGATAAATCGTATGCCCTCCTCTGTCCTTAAAGGTGAAATCCCTTTTTCGGTCTTGTATCCAACACGTTCTTTATATCCGTTATCTCCACGTATTTTTGGGTGCACTTGTTTTGTTCGTGATGTTCGTCCTCGAATTTCCAAACTAGATCCAAAGACTCTAAATGCATTTTCTTAGGTTATTCTCGTCTTCAAAAAGGGTATCGTTGTTACTCTCCAGACTTGGGTCGTTATCTTGTTTCTGCTAATGTGACCTTTTTCGAATTTACCCCATCTGTTGCAGCATCTTCCTCCAATGGTGATAGCGAAGAGGCTGATTTTTTGGTTTATACAGTGCGCCCTCAACCTTCTTCAAATCCTGAGTCTTCTCCTTCTCATAGTTGCGTCCTCTAGTTACTCAGGTTTATTCTCGCCGATCGCATCCAACTATAGAAAAGCACGATGATATCTCAGACTCACCTCCTATACCAACTGCACCTCTTCCGTTGGCAGATCCAGGTCTAGATCTTCCTATTGCCTTATGAAAAGGTAAGCGTACTTGTACTCACCTTATTACTTACTTTGTGTCATATACTCATTTATCACCATCTTTGTGTTCCTTCATTACTTCTCTCATTCTGTTTCTATTCCTAAATTTGTGTCACCTAAATCAGAAGCTTTGTCCCACACGGGTTGGCGGGTTGCTATGGAGGAGGAGATGCTTTCTTTTGACTATAATGGTACTTGGGACTAAGTTCATTTACCTACACGTAAACAGGCTATTGGATGTAAGTGGATTTTCACTGTTAAGGTCAATCCTGATGATTTTGTGGCACACTTTAAGGCAAGGCTTGTTGCTAAAGAATATACAGAGTCTTATGGTGTTGACTATTCTGAAACCTTTTCCCCCGTTACTAAACTTGCATCAATGCAGTTGGTTATATCTATTGTTTCTTCTTACAATCGGCCTCTTTATTAGTTAAATGTCAAAAATGCGTTTTCGCATAGTGATTTGCAAGAGGAAGTGTATACAAAGCAACCAGGGTTTGCTGCTCAGGGGGAGAATGGTAAAGTTTGTCGGATTAAGAAGTCATTGTATGGTTTGAAACAATCTCCCCGTACTTGGTTTTGTTGGTTTAGTGAGGTTGTGCTTGAGTTTGGCTTACAGCGTAGTCATTGTGATCATTATGTGTTCTTTTGCCTAGTCATTATGATCATTCTGCGTTCTTTCGCCATTATGCTGCGGGTATTGTTTTGTTGGTAGTATATGTGGATGACATTGTTATTACTGGTAGTGATAGTGCTGGTATTTCCGCACTTAAATCGTTCCTACAAGCACACTTTCAAGTACTTTGGAGAATTGAGGTAATGCGGTCTAAGAACGGTATCTTCCTCTCTCAAAGAAAGTATATCGTTGATCTTCTTGCTAAGACCGGAAAACTAGGTGCTAAGCCTTGTAGTACACCTATGGTTCCAAATATGCATATCACGACAAAGGATGGAGAACCATATAGTGATCCTGAGCAATACTGGAGGTTAGTTGGAAGCTGAATTATCTTATAGTGACTCGCCCTGAGATATAGCATATACGATATGCAGTCGGTGTAGTAAATCGGTTTATGTCATCTTCGAGGACTACTCATTGGAATTTATTGGAGAAGATTTTATGTTATCTTAAGGGCAGTCCTGGTTGTCGTATCTTATATAAGAATCAGGGACATTCTAAGGCAGAGGGTTTTCAAATGTTGACTCGCAAGCTCTAAGATAGAAAGGAGATCTACAACAGGGTATTGCGTATTTGTTGGCAGTAATTTAGTATCTTGGAAGAATAAAAAGCAGAACTTAGTATCTCGTTCGAGCGCAGAACCAGAGTATAGAGCCATGGCACAATCTGCATGTGAGCTTATGTGGGTGCCTCAATTACTTGGTGAGTTTGGTATTGGTGGATCAACAACTCCTATGAGACTATGGTGTGATAATCAAGTTGTCATCCATATTGCATCTAACCCTGTATTCCATGAGAGGACTAAGCATATTAAGGTTGATTGCCAATTCATTCGGGAGAAGATCAAGCAAAATCTTCTCTCGACTGCATGCTCGATCTGAAGATCAACTTAATGATATTTTCACAAAACCATTGAATAGTCCACAGATTAATCATATTTGTGACAAGCTGGGCATGTTTAACATCTATGCTCCAGCTTGAGGGGGAAGTCATATGTACAATGTAAATAGTGTAGGGGTTGAAATTGTATTTATCTATATGTTCTTAGGAGTATAAATACTTTTCTCTAACCAGATTCTAGATTACGACTTCTCAATATATTGTTCTCTACTCTATTAAGTAACAAAAACATTCTAATCACACCGAATCTCCGAAAAGGGAAACCTGCGGAAAGCATCCTTTGCTGATACCAAACGAGATGCTAGAAAAACAACTATATCCCACAAAAGAGCCAACGTCCAAGCCTCATCTTTGAAAATTCTGGTATTACGTTCCATCCAAAAGCACCAAAGTGTAGCAAAAACTCCACATTGCCAAGAGCCGCCCTCTCCTTTCCCAAAACCTCTAACCTGCGTCTTCAGAAACGAAGAAATAGCAGAAACAAAGAAAAAGAAGCAGGACTAACCCATGCCTCCCCAGCCACCAAGAAGAGATTGTGTAAAGGAACCAAGCAACACCACAATGGAGAAACAAATAATCATGCGATTCCGAGAAATTCATACATATCACACACTAATAAGGGGAAGGAAAATACTTACATGCTTGGTCTTGTAGACTTAGTATACAAAGAGTCAATCACAGAGGAATGTGTTATTTTGTTCTACTAGATTGACAATATTTATTGCACTCAAAAATCTAATTGGATAAAGTAATGTGCATGTCGTTTTGTGATTGGCTTTTTGTATACTTAGTACATCCAATAAAATCCTCTTGTTGAGCCTTCGCCTGTACAATTGTCATTATATTGAGCTTATTAAGAACCATGGACTAAACAAACGCCCTAATCTTAAAGGAACTCAAGCTTCCAAATGAAAGAAGATAGGTGAAATGGAAACGAGTTTCGAGGTTGAATCAGATGAGATAGAAAGAACGATAAGTGTAATGACCAGAACCATTAAAAACCAACACCGAACAATTGACCCAAAGATAGCCGCACCGCGAAGAGTTAAAGTAGAATGGCAACCTCATCAACCTCCCGGTCATTCAGGTGATGAAAGCAATGGAAATCCCAAGATAACTTTGTCGGTATCCCTTGAGAAAATCACTGAAATAGGAGCACAATGAACGAGGAGTGCGAAAGAAGTGGAAATCCCAAGATAACTTTGTCTGTATCCCTTGAGAAAAACTCTGAAACAGAAGCACAGTGACTAACGAGATACGAAACAAGCGTGGAAAGGCAAAGCAGCAGAATATTTCCCACCCGTACATCTTCCCAAAAATGAAGATGAGTCCCATTCTCATTCCCAAATTCGCTCTTGATCACTTTATGCCAAATAGACTGTGGTTCTTGATCACTTTATGCCAAATAGACTGTGGTTCAAGGTGGAAGCACAAAAGCAACTTACCTACAAGGACACGTTCACCAACCCACCTTCCTCCTTAGGAAGGCACACCTTGGCCCAAAGCCACTAAATGGTCCCACCTTCCCTCCCCCGACCCTTCCCACAAGAAGTCCTCATAATTCTCTCAAGCCTATCACCCATACTCATCGGGATTTTAAACAAGGAGAAAAGATAAAACAGAAAGCTCGAAAGACCGAAAAGCCAGTTTCCACCCATTTAGACACTTACAACCCTCTCAACCATCGAATCCCAAAAGGAAACAGATCTAAGGTTACCCCAAGAAGAACGCCCAAATAGGACATCGGCTACGATAAGACCATACACCCTATCAAAGATGTATAGACATCAACCTCTTGCGAGTGGTCATATCAATCCCTGCTATACCACACTTTGCAAGATTAATCCTAAGACCAGAAATGGCGTGAAAATCTGAAGGAGTATGTACATTTTTAAAGTTTCTGCCCTTCGACAAAAAAAGAATCTTGTCATCCACAAGGACAAACTGAAATATGACACCATTTAAACATCTCCACTGAACATCCCTCAACAAGCCCAACCTCCTCTCCACTCGAAATCAGCCGACTAAGGACATCAACCACTAGGGAAAACAACAAGGGGGAGAGGGGTCAACCTGGCGCAAGCCTCTCGAAGCACTAAACCACTTCTGAGCCATACCATTAACAATGATCAACAAAGACAGAGATCAAAACCACCGATGCATGTATGCACTACCCCCATCTACAGCCAAACCCACGCTCCATAGCTTGGTCAAGGAACTCAGCCTATCATATACCTTCTCAAAGTCAAGCTTCAAAATCAACCCCACCCTTCCTCCCCCAACAGTTATATCCTCCACCACATCATTCGCTTCGCAACCATAGCCACATCAATACTCTCAAAACCTCCCACAAACACGCTTTGGGTGTCGCACATAGTATCGCCCAACTCTTAAATTAATCTCAACAATAAGACCTTACCTTGCTAATAATCCTATATACACTAGCAACCAACTAATAGGTCTAAAATTGCTCAACCTAGTCGATATTTCTTAAGGACAAAAGTAATGAAAGTGGAGTTGATAATCTTTCCCACGATGCCATTCCCATGAAAATCCCTGAAAACCCTCATAAGATCACTCTTCACAACGTCCCAACACAACTCAAATAAGGCCATCAAAATGCCATAGGACCCATCACCGCTCTCGTAACCTCCTCAAAAAAGGGTCTCCTAAGCTGCCCAGCCATCTCTTGAAAGAGAGGACACCGCTCCAACCCTCAACCATAGGTCTCGACTCAAACTCCTCACAAAATAGATCTCTATGAAAGCTAGAGATCTCAAAAATGATCAAAACAAGATTATGAACAATCTCCCCAGACTCTAACTCTAACTCCGTAATAAAGCTTCTCTATCTCTTGCTGAGGCAACCCTATAAAAAAGCAGAGAATTGCGCATCTTGCTTAACCCACTCAACACTAGCCTTTTGCCGCCAACTAATGTCTTCCATCAACAAACCCTCCTCTAACTCGTTCTTGTGAGTACTTCACCTAGCACTATAGTACCCAGAAAGAGGCCAACATCTTCCATCTTATCGATCTCCAATATAGCTCCTAGGAGATTTCTAAACTCTAACATCCTAGGAAGCACCCACACTCTCGGGAGGGCTACGTGTCAATGTGTTGGCGTGTCGGACACCTGACACTTTTGGACACTCTCCGATCGACACTTCGGAGAAATATTGAAATATGTTCATTGTTTGAACACGAGGCAAATGCAAGTAAAGAATTGTGAAGGAAAAGACGAAAGTTTGAAGGAGAAGAAGAAAGCACGAAGGAGAAGTAGCACAACTACTTCCCGAATCTCGACTTCTTGTATTGTTTCTTCAATGACTGAAAAGTTATGTCTTTTGAGTTCTCACCATTTGTTTCTTCTTTGGGATTTCTTATTCACCTCTTGTTTCTTCTTAACCATTTAATTGTCCATTACTGATTTTAGGGCTGACTTTTGGTTTCTCTCTGTTCTTAGAGTTGTTTTCTTGCCTTTTTTTTTTATTGCTACTTCAAGGTCATGCTCTTTGTTGCTACTATATTATGGTCATCTAATAAACCCTAAGGATGATCCCGCCAAGCATTTTGTCGGCTTGTATGACTGAAATTGATGACTATCGCGGCCAATTGAAATTTGAAATATATATACGTAACATGTCCCTCAGCTTGTCGCGTCAAAATTTTTTTGAAAGTTTCGTGTCGCGGTATCCGCCATATAGGTGCTGAGATGTCGGTGTCAGTGTTGCTTCTTAGCTAATAACTAAAAATTCCTCCATGTTCCAAACATTAAGCTTATCCTTAAGAAATCTCAACTTCTTCTTAGGAACAACCCTCCCCCCTCACCCTTAGACTTCATACTCAATCTACCATCCGCCTACATAGCGAGAAAACTAGGGTGAGATAACCACATATTCCAAAAACAAAAGGGAGTCGAACACCTTTGCATCGGGCTTGACTCGAGCGAGAAGGGGAAGTGATTAGACATGTCAATCCAACACTCTCTAAGCTAAAGAAGGAAAAGAGTCCACCCACTCGATGGAGAAGAGGAACTTATCTATATGCAACGCCACTTGATGCTGATAGGGGACACACTAGGTGTACACACCACTGGAAAGGCCAATATCTGGCACATTTTTTCTCTCAAATCAATTAACAAGGATATCATGGGAACTCTAAAATATTACGAGCTTAATTTTTCAAACAGGACTTTTAAATGGAAAACCACAAAATAGAAGATAGGACTCTTTAAATGGAATGCAGGGAGTACATCAAAAGACAAGACCAAAGAGAAAAACCACGAGACTTAATCATTTGGAACCTGTCGTGAAGGCGAAGAAAGGTCAATGAGCGACTCCTCTACCGACCCAAACACTTTAGTCCAGAGAGCAGCTAAGAAACACATTTGATTTAGAATCATGTTATCGTTTTGCAAGACGCTGTTTTTCTAGCCCTTTAGACCCTATACCTCTCCTTTCAGTGGAGCTCCTTGGCCTCACCTAGCCTTCAAAAATTATCCCAATCAATGGTGAAGCTACTACCATATGAGTTTTTTTATAGCTGTCGGCCAGTTTCAGTTTAACCTCTCTATCCATATCGAATACGATCAAGAAGCACATCAATTCCTCTGGGAGATATCACAATCAGTAATGGCGGGGTTGCTAGATTTGTGTCATGTGAACTTTCATTTGTGCTCCCATAGGATGGTCAAAGCTTGGACACCAAAATCCTTTAGGATTCAGAATTCATTGTTTCCGTTGTTTCATTGAACACCCATTTTAATTCAAGGTATGAATCCTCACTTGTTGTAGTTGGATCAAACTTCCATATCTTCTTTCTCCTTCGGTTACCCCTTATCATATTTGAGTCTAAGACAAACAAATGTCTAATTATTGGTGGCAAATGTGGAGGCGTTGGCCGCTTTTTTCGGATGTAGGGTGGCTAATCTTCCCTCTTCTTATCTCGGCTTGCCTATTGGGGCCCCCTTACAGGAGTAAAGCTATGTGGAACCCGGTGATCGAAAGATTTGAACAACGTTTGGCGGGGTGGAAGAAACAATTTTTATCTAAAAGAGGGAGGCTCGTTTTAGTGAAAAACACTCTTTCAAGCATGCCCACCTATTTCGTGTCGCTTTTTGTGCTCCCTACTTCAGTTCACAACAGGATAGAAAAGTTGGAGCGAGATTTTTTTGTCGGAAGGTCAATCGGAAATATCATCTTGTCAGGTGGGAAAAAGTCTGTGATAGCATAAAGGATCGTGGTTTAGGCATTAGAAGTCTCAAAACTTTAAATGTAGCTCTGCTTGGGAAGTCGCTGTGGAGATTTCTGAATAACAGGGAAGATTTAAGGAGGAGCGTGGTGGTGAGTAAGTTTGGTATAGGGGAGCATTTGTGGTTTCCTAATGCTATTTCAACTCCGTCAGGGGTGGGGATGTGGAAAGACATTATAAAAGGGTGGAGTTCGTTTGAAAAGCACATTTCATTTGAAATAGGGATGGGTTCTCATGTTTTATTTTGGAAGGATAAGTGGTGTGGAGAGGCAGAATTGTGGAGGACTTTTCCTAGTCTGTTTAATATAGCCGAGGACAAGGATTGTTTGGTGAGTTCTGTCTATAACAAGTTGAAGATTGCAAGGTAATTTGGAATCCAAAATTTCATAGGAATTTTCAAGATTGGGAGTTGGATGATCTGATGCGTTTTTTCGATAGGCTTTATTCCCAGTAAGTGAGCAAGTGGGTTATTCGTGCAACAGAGTGGTTTGGAAAGGTTCCAAGGACAAGCTCTTCTCGGTTAAATCCTATTATTTCAAGCTGTCTAGTAGAGATAGAGTTTTGTTCCCTTGGAAGTCAGTATGGAAGTCCTCAGCTCCAAACAAGGTGGCGTTCTTTTTGTGGGAAGCTGCTAATGGAGCCATCCTCACAGGAGATATTTGAGGAGTCGCCGAAAATTTTATGTTAACTGATGTTTCAAGTGTAAAAGGGATGGCGAAAGTGTTAATCATCTGCTTCTTCACTGCCCGGTGTCCACAGAATTATGGAATTTGCTGCTGAGTCTGTTCAACCTTTCGTGGGTGATGCCTAATTCGATTAAAAATCTTCTTCGGGGCTGGAGTTACTTTCGTAATCGTAAGAGGAAGTATTATGTTAACTGATGTTTCAAGTGTAAAAGGGATGGCGAAAGCATTAATCATCTGCTTCTTCACTGCCCGGTGTCCACAGAATTATGGAATTTGCTGCTGAGTCTGTTCAACCTTTCGTGGGTGATGCCTAATTCGATTAAAGATCTTCTTCGGGGCTGGAGTTACTTTCGTAATCGTAAGAGGAAGTATTATATTTGGGAGGTAGCTCCTCTTGGTGTCTGCTCGACAATCTGGTACGAGAGAAATAGGAGGGCTTTTGACGACGAGGAAGGATCCATCCCCTGTTTAAAACGCAATCTGCTCCGTAGCTTGATATTTGGTGTTCAAGGATAGTGCTAAAGTCTTCTCCTATCAATTCTTTTGTAGATTTTGTGAATAGCATGTCCATGACGTAGTTAGATCTTTTGGTAGTGTATACTCCTAGTGTACAAAGGATGTGTTACCTATTTTGATGCTTATTAATATATTATCTCTTACTTATCAAAAAAAAAATGGTCATGACGCTTCTAAATGTAGAAAGAATAACCTACACTTTAGCGAAACCAGTCAGCTTCCAAGCATGATCACCCAGTTGGCAATTCAAGCCAAAAGGGTGAAGCTTCAAAAGGAAATCATCAGGACACAAGAGAAAATAGAAATCATCAGGACACAAGAGAAAATATCACCTCTGTATTGGTTCCTAAATGGAGAACTAAGTCTAGATATAGCGATAACGAAGTTGGCTTTTTCATAAAGAAAATGTGAAACCTCGGGAGGAGACTTACCCAATTCCTAATCTTGAGATACGACTCCAAAGTCCCTTGATTCAACTGCCTCATCTAACCAGTGTTCAGTAGAAGGTGCTCATTTACCATAATGGTGATTCCACAAGTAATAACATTGGCTTTTCATTCAATCTATCTTCCCCTGTTATAAACAACATTGAACCCCAACCTAATATCAAATATGGTGTTCGCTGGCTTGATGAAATGTTTGAATTTCAAATTCTGATGAGGTGTTTATAGGAGAACCTACTGGCCATCATATACAATGCATAGCGAGGATGGCTACGCTCGGGCAATGTTTGGTACGCAAAAGTGGAATGGAATGAGACAGATGGAAGAATGAAAATGAAGCTAGAAGGGAATTGCCTTTCTCATTCTATAGGAGCAAACATGGAATGGTTGAAAGATGAAATTTAATTTAAATATAATAATAATGATCTACAAAAAAATAAAAAAATAAAGCATATACCCAACAGTTCACAATATCTCTTGAAATGAAATGGAAGAATAAACTTGGAATTCAATTCGCTGTTATGGAGATCTGGTGCAATGGTGGTGGTTCGCAGTGTCGAAGGATTTAGGCAGGGGATCGTTCCGCTTGCAGGAGAAAAGGGTGATGGAGGTCGCAGCAGAGAAGGATGATGGAAGTCGTGGAGAAGAATGATGGTGGAGAGCGCGACTGAGAACAATGGGTCTCATATATATATATATATATATATATATATATAGATAGAGAGAGAGAGAGAGAGAGAGAGAGAGAGAGAGAGTAGATGGAGATTGAGAAATCAGTAAGGTATAGCTATGGCGGATTGTCGGAGCATGACTAGGTGACGGGAAGAGGCGGCTGTGGAAAGGCTATGCAGATTGAATATTTTGTTTTGGAGTTGTTTTGTATAGTTTCTGAAGCAGCAAGGAAAGGCCAACCTATGGTCTGGAAACCCATCCTAATACCTTATCTTATGTAAGATAATCTAAGATTTATATTAGAACCCATAATTTATCTTTATTGAATATGCTGGCATGCAAAATCTCTTGTAACAATATTAGTGATTTAACAAGAAAACTTGAAATTCCTTAATTTCTGAAATGGCAACCCTACAAATACTTGCATGCATTTTTTTGGATTTAAACTTTACTGTTGCACCCTTTCGAATCACAGAACAATCTATTACTATTTCTTTTGGCTCCACAGCCAGTGATGTTGATAGTGTATACTCATTTTTAAATGCCAAGTGCACCATAGCAGAAAGGAATATTTTACATGGATGATCTATACAGTTCATGACTCCTGGATAGTAGGGGAGGATTTCAATGTTTTTTCAGGTAATGGCTTCCATTCTCCTGCCATTGATGATTTAAACAACTTCACTGTTCAAGCTGCTTTACGTGACGTCACTTTGAAGGTAGTATTTTTACTTGATATAATATTTCTTTTTCAATAAAAGACGTTATATTTATCCGGGAAAAAGAAATAGAGAAAGAAAAACATACAAAGTGGATAGAAGTCCACTAAGAAGCTGGTGGATACATAAAAATGGAAAAACACAAAGAAATGACCAAGGTGAAACATTAGGCCAAAAGAACTCTCCAATCTTAAAATGAATCCCGAATAGCAACCCCCCCTGAAAAGACCCCACAGCTGACAATCACAAAGGGATCAGACAAACCACTCTATCCTTCAACAAGACTGAAGGAACTGATCGCTAAAGACCCTGGAATTCCACTATCTCCAAATGCTCCATACACAGCAAGCAACCCACATATTTACAAACCTTGTTCTTTTTGTTCTAAGCCAAAGCCCTTATAAAGGACAAGAAGTATATCTCCAATTGAGGGGTTGAAACCCGATACTCCTCCAAATCACCAAACTGCCCACAGAAATGCAATGGAAGTATATCTATAGGCATCCGGCTGCCTCTCAAATCATTGATTCTATGCAGACAGAGATGAAAAACA
Source organism: Platycodon grandiflorus (assembly GCA_016624345.1). Lineage (NCBI taxonomy): Eukaryota > Viridiplantae > Streptophyta > Magnoliopsida > Asterales > Campanulaceae > Platycodon > Platycodon grandiflorus. The sequence goes on along the minus strand of CM028366.1, from coordinate 29,753,366 downwards.
CCATCTTCAGGGACAAGTTTTTTGTTACCACATTTTTTATGTCCCAGGTTGGGGAGGCATCCAAGATGTGTATAGACAAGTGAATAAGGTTTAAGATAGACTACCCAACTGGGCTCATTCTCAATTGTCCGACTTGCAGAACAGTACATCTCAGCCTCCCGACGAAGCTCTAGACCATGACAAAAATGGTTTCTACAGCTTTAGACAGATTAGTGTCATAGTCGTTAAGGAGGAAACGTTCTTTTTCTATATTCCACAGGGTTAAGGGGACGCCCCCGGCTCACCCCACCCCATGTATTCTAGAATTTTACAATTAATAAAATTTATAGGGGTTCTGTCCCCTCCCCTAAAAGGAAACACTTGATAGTTAATAGAATGGACACCGATGTGAAAGCATATGGCAGGTGATCCATGCTTCAGGTAGTGGCCTTGATGTAACAAGCTTGAGCTTCAAAAAGCAGTTTTCAAAACCATTGGAGGATTACCTGCGCTGCCTCCACCCACCCCACAACATTCCCATAAGCAAATAAATTAAACAATGAAGTGAGAGGAAACTCTCTTAAGCTGTACAATATACGGCAACACCAAAACATAGATCTCGTACACTTCCAATACCTTCTTCAATTAGTTTTTTCCTAAGTATGCCACCTTCTTCACACAAGTTCCAGATTTCATTATTTCTTTTCACATTAAAATTGAGGTAATTGTATCAGTATTAGGTTAGAGAACATTATGTATATGCCAACAAACCCACCTCGTTAACGCAACATTACTTCATTCTTCCCTGTAACTTTATCATCTAAAACCTAATTGCTAGATATGTAATACAGGTTCCACCTTTGTACCAGCCAATTTAATCTGAAGATGAGAAGTCTAACAAGTTGGCTGATTACAAAAAAACTTCCAGTACCTGGCCACGATTCAAGCACCCACTTGTTGGCTCTACAAGTTCATCGCCTGTGGAAAGCACAGCAATTGTCGGAGTTGGATACACCTGCAGAGCAGAGTTGGCCATCAGCATTTGAAATACTTCTCTAGCAAGCACTGAAATTATGTTTTTATTCACACAACGCATCTACTACCTTCACTGCCATAACACCCACTGTAGCAAGTATCCCAATTTCGGCTGCACCTAGTAGTTCTTCTGATTTCAGTACCATAGCATCTTTCTTTATGTCACATCCCTGTAATGATATTTCCAATGATTATTTCAAGGTGCATAAGCATGTATTATAGAGTACTACCATAAAAAGTCACCGCAATGACCCACGATTTAGCAAGTAGTAATGCTGCCAAAATTATTGTTTCCCTATGAAGTTTAAAGGCCCTTTTTCTTCTTTTCAAGCCTCCCTCTCATCTATTTCCTTATGTGTGTATCTACACCGATAATTGCATGTTTAAGGTTAAAGAACTGAGTTCAGATCCCCCTCGAACATCAAAAATTTTATAAGTACAAGAAATGTCTCTTTGCAATTTTTCTTTTTTATACACTTGCTTCATTATTTTTTAGTTGGGTAGAAAAAAATTCAAAGATGGGAAAGGACAGAAAAGAAAATAACGAAAGGAGGAGATCAAGAGATCGGGTCCTTCAATGCCACCCAACTCGACTCAAATGAGCCTTCACCCCAACTAATCTAGGTTAGTTTACATAAATTATTTTCTGCCGTCTAGCTACTGGGGCCCCAACTAAGGAAAAGAACCTTAAAAGCAGGTGAAAGCAAAACAAGATGATCTACCTCCAGCCAAAGAATCTTCCCTAAAGTGAGTGCCATGACCATTACACAATCCAAAGGATACATGGGGAACAACAACTACAAAAGCTAGGATATAATTTTCAAGTACTAATATGAGATGCTAAAATATTTGAAGCCAACCAAAGTGACAAAAATTTACTTTTGATCACAAGATGCCACATAAAAATAGATTCATGCGGGTAACTCGACAACCATTTAGCCACTACGAACATGTTTATAGAAACTAAACTAACTTATATTTAAACCTCACTTGTCACTGAGTTTGCAAACCATGTCCAAACATACCAGGTGATCTCAGTTCTCCTTAACTCTACACCAGCTCAAAAATATCTCTCAAACAGTTTTTTCAATTTCCGATCAACTTTAACCATAATGTTTTAGCAAAGAAATCTAAATGATAGAGCTGGCAAGAAAAAGCGGAACAAAGTAAATTGTGCTCTTCAGTCTATCTGGCACCTGGCAACACTCAGGATACCAGGATTCAGACAGCAAACAAAAAAAGAAAATACAAGGAAAGAAACCAAAAAAGAAGCGCATTCCAGTCACGCTGAATAACCGGGAGCGGGGCCCCATGGAAAGCACCCCTAGCTGACACCCAAAGGGAAGTCACGATCATCTATTCCACAAAAGCATCAAAGAAGGGACTGATCTCTGAAGATCCTGGAGTTCCGCTCCATCCAAAGGCACCGAAGAACAGTGAACATTGCGCACTGCCACAACGAAGCAACCTTCCCCAATTTCTCAAAGGCTCTAAAATGCACTTGGAGAAAGAGGCAATAGACTCGGAACTCACGCAAGCCAACCCCCCCCCCCAAAAAAAAAAAACAAACAAACAAACGATACCCAAAGTCCCGAGCACCATTACCCTGAAGGAACATGATCACGAGCTTCTATTACACGTCACGCACCAATCTGGAGATAACTTCTTCATGGCCTACCCTTTAGCAATATATCATTCGTGTTGAGTTAATTGGGCGTCAAAGACCAAACAAAAGCTCTAATTGTGAAGGGGATCCCAGCCTTCCAAATGAACAAAGACAGGGGAAAAGAAGAAGAATCAAGTACGACAGAAGTGAGAGGCAAGAGTCAATCCAGGAATACTACACTGGTCTAAAATCAAGTCAAAGGCCCATACTTTTATGATCTGTATACCAAGGGAATCCCTAAAACCAAAGAGGATGTTGGATAAAATTATAAAAACAAAATAGCATGAACTGATAACTTGAGACGCCAACTCAAAGGTAGAGCCTTCAATTGGTCTTTGGTTCTCTACAAGCTCTACACTTGTAATGTCTTGCGAGTTTGTAGACCTTACAAGAATTCTCCTCGGGCTGGTGTGTGATGTGCAAGTGTTCCTCGGAGTCGCAGGATCACTTGTTCCTTAATTGTGCTGGGGTGAGATTCCTATGGAATAGGTTTTCTGGGTGACTAGCGTGGGTTAGCCCGGCTTCAAGTTTTTCTTTTCTACAGATGCAAATTCGAGGATATGTAAGGACAGCGATGTTAGTTCGGTTCGGCCATGCAGGGGTTTTTCTAATCTCTGGTGTGTCTCGACTGAGAGGAATTCCAAAGTCTTTCAAGATCAGGTGTCTTGGCCTCTTCTTGAGATAGAGAGGTGTATTTGGCTTCTCTTTGGGCATTGGCTAGGAGTGCTTTTCCAGGAGTTCCTAATTATTTCCAGAGAGACTGGAATGATTTGGCTTCGTGAATTTTTTCATTCTCGTGTTTTTTAGTTGTATCTTTGTTTTGTTTCTTTTAGCGACTTCTCACCATCTCTGTAGTTATTTCTACTTTTACTCTATTCTTCTTTTCTTATCAAAAAAGAAAAAGAAAACAGATTTGAATACTAGAGACAAGAAACCCCCAAATCCTCTCTACCCACAGGATAAGACCGAGCCCTGCAGCCTATTCAGGTAAACAAGAAAGGAGATAATGGATCTCCCTGATAAAGACCTCTCGAGCCTGAGAACCAATACTTGGTATTCATGTAAACTATATCCTGAAAAAGACAATATAATTTGTTCCATGAGCCCTTTAAACCAGCTACTCCTATAATCCTTATGCTGCAACTTTCTCAAGAAAAATCCAATTAGCCCTATCTTAAACCCTCTCAAAGTACAAGTCACTAAGTCCTCAACAACCCTGTTGACAGAAATGATTACATCTAGAATTTGGCAAGCACCAGGGACAAGGACAGTATCCACTACAACCTCCCCAAGCCAAGTAGAAAGAGCATTGCCCAAAATTTCAAAAACGCCAAGTATCAAAAGAATGGAGGCACAAAGCTTTATTATCTACGCAAGCTGCTCTTAGTTTTAAGACTTTGCTTTTAGCATCTATTTCAGTTGACTGTTATCATCAGCTAAGGCATCTTTACTCACTGATTTCAGTGGCATTGTTGAAGAGAAGGAGGTCTGTTTATGGCAATGTATGGTGCCGGGCATTCTCTGGTGCTCACGGATAGAATGACATCTTTATATTTTCATACAAGATACTCCTTTTCCGTCAGTTGAGTAATAGGGTAATTATATTTATAAATAGAGAAAATTATATACAAGCAAAAGTGGAGAAGAAATCCACCTTACGGAAGAGTAAACAAAATGTTAAAACACAAAAATGAAAAGACAATTAAAAAGCTAAATCACGGAAAAAGAGATTTGCAGCCCCTCTAAATCAGTCAACACTGTGGAAAGCCCCAATAGCTAAAGCCAATTGAGCAAGCAAGGAAGCTACCTGACCACCAAAAGGGCAAAGGCAAGGATTGATCTTGGCAAATCCTCCAGATCCTCACCATCCAAGGCACCAGATAATGGCAAACCAACCACACTGCTAAAAAATCCTCTCATCCAGCCACCGCCACATCCCCTGGAACTGAATAAGGAGCACAACAACCAAACCTAGGTTGAATAGGCCTCACACAAAACCCCAAACAAATTATACCAGAAGACCTGAGAACGGGGATGAGATTCAATCTGGACAACATAAGCTCTGTATTTGTTATGCTACCATCAGCGTGACACTACTTTTGAATGTTACAATCCAAATTGCAAAGTCCCACCATACAGGTGAAATAATCATCTTGGCATTTCTGATTTTCAATGAACTATACTCCTCGATGCTAGTTTTCTATTTTCACTAGGTAATAAATAATCTATTTATTTATTTAACTTCAAGAAAGTACAGAAGATGAGTACTACGACAAGTAAGAAACTCATACCACAGGACGGATATCAACTCCCTTGCTAGTTTTTACCAATATTCTGACTTGCTTCAATTCAGATGAAGCACTTTCTATTTCTTCAGTATCCTCTACTTGCACAACTGCATCAGCACCATCGGGTATTGGTCCTGGCAGGAAAAATTACCTTAAAAGTAAAATTCACATAGAATGAAAAATTTGGCATTTTCAAAAGAAACAACCAAAGGTACCACAGTTCACCAGATGACAACAAGAGGGTCGGAAATTATTGCCTTGTAAGGCCTATGCGTTCGTCTCAAATTATTCGTACTCAGCCGGACAAGAACAAGGGACCATGCAAAAGCCTTCAATATGATCGGAACCTAGGCTTCCAAATGCAAGACGCAAAAGGGAAAAAAAAAGAGGGGGGAAAGGGGACATGAAAACGGGCTAAAGTCTTCATGGAGGACCTTGCCATGAAAGTCGTATCAGAATTAGAAGTCCAAGAAGCACTATAAGAACACTCACAGAAAGTGGTAAGAAGAAGGGAGACTTAACAACACAACTAATTCATGTGACTCTATTATTGAGCTGAAAAATGCAATATCAGGAAAGAGAATCCCTGACAGAAAAAATCAGAGATTGGGGCATTTTGAAGGGAGGACAACCAGAATAATCAAGGGTAAGTGATAGCCAGAGGAGACTCCCTTCTCACTCGTCTTCCCAAAAATGAACATGAGGGAAGAAAAGTTGAGAACATAGATGAATAAATTTCAAAGGACATACTAAGGTAACAGATGGACGTAGCTCGTCCATCCACATTTTACTTTCCCTTTACTATCAAATATAATTTTCTCCTTCAATCAAAAAAGAAAGAAAGATAAAGGAACGAAAATAATAGATTTACCTCCAGTTGTTACATATGCCACAGTTCCAGGAGTCACAGTCACATCAACTGCGTCATTTCCTGCTCTTGATTCAGTAATTATGGGATATTCACCTGGGCCATCTGAGGCGACAACTGCATATCCATCCTGCAAATAAACCAAGTAGGTTAATAGATGCTTCAAAGATTTTGATGTTATTTGAACCTCATGTCTCACAAAAGAATTTGAATATATGAAGAAAAAAATTATAGAAATCATACAGATTAAAATAAGACCAATATTTCCAATCTCTCTTGTCATTTTTTCTTTTCTATTTTGTATAAGCTGAGGAAAGCAACCAGCCAACCATTTAATTTATGATGACAAGCAAACCAAGTCACCCAGAATATAGATGGCTATGAAAATCAAACTAGTTAATCTTAAAGTTGTAATTAGCTGATGAGCCAGTATCGAGTTAAAAAGGGAATAAGAACATCAAAAGTTCGGGAATTCAACTAAACATTAAGTGAGAGAAATAACGTACCCATAGTAAAGTAACTTTAAATTTAAAACTGTATAATCTCTCTCTCTCTCACTGTATAATCTCTCTCTCTCTCTCTCTCACTGTATAATCAATCTCTCTCTCTCTCACTGTATAATCTCTCTCGCTCTCTCACTGTATAATCTCTCTCTCTCACTGTATAATCTCTCTCTCTCTCTCTCTCTCTCTCTCTCTCTCTCTCTCTCTCTCTCTCATGAAAGGAAGGAAAGTTGAAGAGTCAATGAAGTTCAGCTTATACTCCCACCGTCCCACGTGAATATTAAGGAGTCTTAAAGCACGATAAACATAGTCTCTCTCTCTCTCTCAAACATACTCTCCTCTCTGTCTCTCTTTTACACACACACACGAATAAGCTGGTAACTTAAGCATGGTCTCAGAGATCTCGGTCCCGGGGTCAAGTCTCCCCTCGTCCATTAGTTCCATTCCCCAATTGTCCATGCTCCCTCCCACAGCCCTGCTATCCCACTATTTAAGGAATTTTTGGTAAAGGACAGGGTTGTCATGCTATATCGGAAACCAACAGGTTGTACTTCCCCCCTGCATGACTTAACTTTTGTTAATACTTCTCACCAATAGGGGGGTTTTTTGGATACAAGAAATTGTATATATAGAAAATAAACAAATTACAAGAAGGTGCATGAAAATTCCATCAAGAAAGGCAAACAAAAAGAAAAAATAAATACTCCCTCCGTTCTAAAAATAAGTGTCCCCTATTAACTTTTCAAAGTCAATTTGACCCATTTTCAATCAGATATTTAACTTTTTTTAAATTTAATTATTGATAATTAAATTACAACCATTTGAAAGTACACAAAAACTACGACGAATTACGTGTTTTATGGTTTTGAAAAAAAATAAAAAATAGATGTCAAATTTTCATTTAAAAAACAATCAATTTGACTTTAGAAAGTCAAAAGGGGACACTTAGTTTTGGAACAGAGAGAGTACTACTTTAAACACATAGCCTACAAAAGCAAAGCCTTCCAATCCCACAAAACACACCTCTTGTTAGCGCCCATAGAGAGGCCAAATGGACCACCCTATCCCATATGAGGGTCCTCGACAAGCTTGAGCATTTCACTCCGTCAAAAAGCCGTGAAGACCCCACATTTCCATAACAAACTCGTATCTCCCTTATTCCCAAAACCTTGAATTTAACCTGAAGAAAAGGCGAGTTACGGACAGGCAAAACCCAAACCTCAACCACCCCAAAAGGGATGTGCAAAGATACCAAGCACCTTCTCAATGTAAAATAAATGGTCATAAGATTCAAAGGAGGATTTACACATTCTACACCAAACAGGAGAAATCTTGCAAGGCATGTGCAGTTAAAGCATGTCGTTCATATTAAGTTTGTTATGAACTAAGGACCAAGTAAGAGCACTGATTTTAAAAGGAACCCGAGCCTTCCAAATGAAAGGACAAAGAGTGAACAACTCAGGACATAATCAATCAGGTGAGACAAGAAGGGACCACAAGAGTACAACCCTGAACGCTCAAAGACCCAAGACCGAGAATCCGAGACACGAGATAAATGTACTCGGGACAAAGTATCAAGAAGACCCATCACCTCCACACACTCCCGATCATTAAGATTACCAAAGAAGTGGAGTTCCCAAGAAACAGTATCATTACCATTGAATAGAACTCCTCAATAGGTCACTATGTCAGTGATAGACCTTCTGGACTTGAAACTCTCTAAAAAAATAATGTGAAAACCCTAGCCATATCCGATAGCTCCATCGTTAGATTGCTCAATTGGTCACAAAATGGTTAAACTTGGTTGATAATTCTAAATTCCTTTTTTTTTAAGTAATAGTAATATTAACACAGCGCCAAAACAGATGACGCATCCATGTACACTGGGAGTATACAATCAAAAGAAAAGCACTAAAAACCATCCATCATCTCTACAAAAGAAGTCCCTAAATCAAGCTCCATCTCCGAACTCCAAAAGCCAAGGGTCAGATAAATATTCTTCTTGATTCTGTCAAGGTCTAAAATACTTATTCCTAGACACTTGCTCTTTTCCAGCAAATAGGTTCCACTACTAGTTCATACCCTCCACTTTTACTTCTTCAAGTTACATTGATTGGCAGGGTTCTAGAATTGGACAAAAATGCACGCAGTCGTAGGCATTCATAATCAAGCCGATTATTTTCTGTATTTGATAGAACGTTTCATTGGCCAGAGATTAATGTACACAAGATACAGTTCCGATTAACATACCATATAAGAAAGACCTAAAATGACACACACCCACAATAGTAGCTATCAGTCTGCCATCTGGTGGTAAAGTTCTTTAGCACTACCATTAGCAACCAACACATAGAAAAATACATCAGACTAATCCAACCAAAAGTAAAGCCTTCCAAGTTATTTCAAAGAAATCAACTTCAATATGTATGCGCAAACGTTCCAAAACAACCTCTCCATCCTGTACTGACGATTACTAAAAAGTACTTCCCCGTGTCTTCCCACCGGCACTTTCCTAAAGATACCATGCCTTGGACCTTAGACCTTGGCATATTGAGCTCAAAGCATCAACCATCAGGGCACAAGGAAAGTACTTCCTCAGTCCCAAATGAAAATGTATGCTTTCACTTTTTTGGTCGCCTTGATCTTTTTTGAATGGAAATTTGATAATGATCTATTTGTTTTTTTTCAAAAACTATAATACATTAAATTTAAACTCCCCCCATTCCTGAAAAAGATCCTTTCTTCCATTTCTGGACTTTCAAGAATAAGTGTCCATTTGGAAAGTCAAGTGCCTACTTTTCAAATTTAATGTCACATCAACTTTAAGGGTAAAAAGGAAACATAAAACAACAGAAGGTTATTTATATCTTAGTCAATTGGCTCTCTCCTTAATCTCTGTTCCCAGCCAAATGAGACTCTTTTGGGAACAGAGGGAATAGTAATTTTAATTTTAGTGTAGTTTTATGTTGTTTTTTATGCTTTTTGTTCCTTTTCTTTTCCTTGATAAGAAATGAAGACTATAGGAAAGAAATAGAAACAAAAAGAGAAACGAGAAGCCCATCAAAAGAAAGAAAATACAATGAAAAAAAGAAGAAGAATTAAAATGTTAGAGCTCTGCAATCCTGTTGCACCACTGAAACAGGGACTCTTTCAAAGGCACCCCTAGCCAAGGCCCATAACGAAGCCATAAGCACCACTCTATCTCAAAGTTCGTCTAGATGTCTTAACTGTGCCATAAACACCACTCCCAGAATTTGTTTCTATCCAAGTGCACCACAAAATTACAAACACCCCATACTCCCACAGCATACTAGCATCCTTATCCCTGCTAAAGCCTCTAACAAGAGGGCACAGAAAGGACGAAATAGACTCCGGACACACCCAAGGTTCACCAAGCACTCCAAACAATCTATTCCAAAGATACTAAACTCCATCACAATGAAGAAAAAGATGATTGTAAGACACCTAAGCATGCTTACACATAATGCACCAATCCGGAGAAATCCTCTTATAAGGCCGAGCTTGTTTGACATCATTAGTATTACACCAAAGACCAAACAAGATGAGATGGGAAAATGCATGAGGGGTTTCTGGAAAGAGTTAGAGTGAGAAAAGAAGGATTAAGAGTATAGGCCCGAGACGTCCTACACCCAAGAGCAAGAATCGGGGCTATTAGACAATTAGACAACTGTACCTAAGAAAGAATGCCACGGAGATGGAGGGTAGAGACATCCTCCGCCTCCCAATCATTTAAATTGCGAAAGAAATGGAAGTCCTCAAGCACTAAAATCACCCACCCTAACAAAAAGGCGCTGAGATAGGAACCGAAAACTAAAGAGAAATAACTGAGGGAAAGCTTTGGGGAAAAAAACAACCTACTAAGAACAAGTAAAAGGGGATTCCTTGGCTAAAACCCTAGAGGCACAAAACCACTCTTTAGGCTGACCATTAATAAACACTAAAGAAGAAAGACAGAGAACGGAATCAGAAGTCATAATTCTAATTTTCATAACTACACAAAAATAAGAGAATTGATAAAACATCAATCTGAAAATTGGTTAAAAATCTAAAAGTCAAAGCAGCACCTGATTCTTTTCAGAAATGGGTCAAAATCTTATTCAATTACAGGAGCCAAAGTCAATTAAATCAAGTGAAGTATATCTGTGTGGATTACTTAAAAACACCAAACAAGAACACACACACACACAGAGTTGTTGGAAACCTTAACAGAAGCAGGATAAGGAGGGAGAGGGTCAGGGGCACGGATATCCTCGGCCAAGACCCTCCCAAAAGCATCGTGGAGGGGGACCGTTATCGGCGGCAGACGCTTAGCTACACTCAGCACTATCTGCAGGGCTTCCTCTGGGGTTATCATTTTGTTATTTCCTTGTGTTTGAATGAGCCTTGCTTTTGTGTACTGTATGTATGCCTGTATCGTGTATCCTATTGTTTTCCCTCGTCTTCCCCCTCTTCTTTTTGAAACGCTCTCTCACTCGCTCTAAACACCTTTCAATTTCACTTTTTTAACATTTTAAAAATAAATTTATTCCAATAAACACTTTTTATATAACCCTTTAAAAATTAAATATTTATCATTCAACTAACAAACCTTACTACCATTCTATTTTCGCACCACAATCGAAATAAATATTTTATGTTTTAAATATATATTCTATAAAAAATATTCTCTCATCCCTAAATTATTGTCTTGTTTGATACGGCACATGAATTAATAAAAAAAATTTACTTGATTATTAATATTAGTATAGTCTCTAATTTCTTATTAATGTCCATGTGTATACGGCCCATAATTAAAATAAAAAGAAAAAAGTAAGAGTAAAATGGTAAAAGAATCAACTATAGGAGTGAAAAAGATAAAATGGAAGGTACTATTTCTTCTAAATTACTCTCTAGTGATAGAGAATGATTTAGAAGATTTTGGGGACGGAGGGTGGTTTTGAGACACCATTGTAAACTCCAGGGAGGTTAAATATCTCTAAACTAAATTTTAGGGGGTGGTTTTGGGACACCACTGTGGATGCCCTAACAGCCCCCCCACGCCGCCCCCCCCCCCCTCTTCTTCATGTACTCTTCCTCTAAAGACGAGGCTATTTGCCCTCCCCCACCCCCCCATGCCCACTCACAAATCTCTAAATATACCCCCTTTTAAACTTTTTTAAGAGTGGCGCTATTAACACGACATTTTTCTATTAATACATCACTTCTCTTAATACACTCCCTCCACTAATTCTACACTAACCTAATTTCTAAATACACCACCCAACATTGTCTATTTTACCCCTCTCAATTAACTCATTATTTCTTTTCCAATACACACACTCAATATCATCACACTCACCCAATATCATCACACCAACCCCCATTTCTCAATACATCAACTTTAATTCAAACGTTTCCCACAACATCAACAATTTGCAGTATACTGAGCCCTCCCCTCCGTTGCATGTGTTTCTAATTTCAAACTCAACACCTCCGTTCTGCAAACTCCTCAAAAGCAACCCAGCAATTTTGGAGAAGGAAAAAGGAAGAAGAAGACAAAGAGAAATTTTGATTTCACAATGAGGAAAGTCCTAGGTATAAAATTCTTCTATTTTTAAGTTCAAATCGTTTTAATTTGTGCATTGAATATCATTTTATTTGTTGGGTTTTGTTAATTTTCGTTATATTATGTATGGAACTGGCCGAAGGGGTGTTCGGGACTGGTTGAAGGAACACCGCAGTGGTGTTTGGGAAAGGATTCCCGAACACCATTGCAGTGTTCCACAACCAGTCCCGAACACCACTGTGGTGTTCCATAAGTTGTTCCCGAACACCACTGTGGTGTTCATTAGTCATTCCCAAACTTTACTGTGGTCTTCTATGAGTTATTCCCGAACACCACTATGGTGTTCCTTCAAACCTTCCCGACCAGAAATGTGGTATTCCTTCAGACCTTTCTGAATCCTATAAGTTGGTTTCTTCAATCTCTACTGATCCATATTGTGATTATTGTAGGTAAATTGGCAAATGTATATGAAAGAAAAAGACCCACTACTTCAAACAGAAAAGAAAAAGGTCAGCGTGAACAACAACAGCCTGAAGATCCCCCACACTAGATGACTGGCTATAATTTTGAAAGAGATGTTGGTTTTGGAGAGAATAGAGAGGAAGATGTTGGAGATGAGGGAGAAAAAAATGTTAGAGAGGAGAGAGAAGACGTGACATATACCTTATTTCCCGGTGGTCCTGTTAATCCAGCTCTACTGAGAAACTAGTTCAGTGGAGTTGTCGTAGAGAAGTATGTGACTCTCTGTGGTTGGATGTTGTCAAAGCCTCCAAGTTGTTTCGATTAAGGCGGACATCGTACTTTGAAGTTGACAAAGTCTTGGTCAGTGCATTTGTGAAATGCTGGCACCCTGAGACCAATAGCTTTCATCTACCCTTTGGTGAAATGACAATCACATTGGATGATGTATTTTGCCTTACAGGTCTTCCGATCACAGGGACTCCAGTTTTATCGAGACAGGGTTTTACACCAACCTCTACTTATGATGTTGAGCAATGGTTGGGAGTTTCTTACACTGAAGCGATAGAAGGAATGCGCGGTGCGAGGGGATCTTCTGTGAGGCTAGAATGGCTTAGGGAGAGGTTTAGTCAAGATGTTACGTCAGATGATCCGGAAAGGCGTGCATTCTCAGCTAGGGCTTATTTATTATACACCTTAGGTTGTACAATTTTTGCTGATAAGAGTGGCACTCGGGTAAATACGTCTTACTTGGAGTTCCTGGTTGATCTTGAAAGGGTTCATACATATGCATGGGGAGTTGCCGCTCTAGCTTATCTCTATAGACAGCTAGGGCTAGCGTCTAGAGTCACAACCAAACAGATGGCTGGATATTCCACGTTATTGGAAGTAATAAATTCATATTTTTACTTATTTTCAATATGTTGAAATAAATATTTATTAGATTATGAACTGATTATTGTGTCTTCTTATTGCATTTCAAGTAGGCATCGATATACGAACGATTCCCAATGATTAGGCATCCACATAACGTTTAGTACAATGAGAAAAATCCTCTTACAAAGAGGTGGCTACCAAAGGCTGGACAAGGAACATCTATAGAAAGATTAATGGTAGTGCGTGAGGTTCTTGACTCCCTTAAACCCAGTGAAATGAGTATTAATGTGTTTTTATATATTTGGTTGACTTTAAAATCTCGTGTCAAAGTTACATGTTATAATTTTTTATTTTTTAAAATGTTACAGGTTATTTGGAAGCCCTATACGGAGACGGTGAGACAACATTTTCCATTCCACCTAATTTCGTATTATCGTGGATGCATCTCACCAAACACTATTGTGGAGCCATATCATCCTGATCGAGTCCTGCGATAATTTGGATATGTACAGACAATTCCATACGTCCTTATTGCTTCCGGTGTCCCCAGAAAGGAAACTCAACAGACTGCGGCGATATGGAGGGCACTTGTCAAGTACTTTGTACAATGGGATAGTCATGTGTTATCTGATGAGAGACTTAGTAGACCTGCCCGACTAGCAGGACAGTGTGACCATTCATATCTTGAATGGTATTACACACATTCACATCACATAGTTCAAGACCCCGACCGTCGGTCCTCCTACATCAGCAACGCAGCTGATACTGATCCGCTAGATGCTTGGGACATTGTCAGATCTGCACGAGGTTTGATGCAACTGATGGTGTAACGATTGAGATCGGGAGATCGATCTATCTCCAGAGAAGAGTTTGAGTCAGTGATCTTACGAGCATATGATGCATTAGGAGGTCCAGATGATGAGGGACCACATCAGGCAGGACCTTCATATGCTGCGTCTAGTCGTAGGAGGAGAAGTGTTAGTTGAAGTTGACAATAGCAATGTATTATGTATTTCAATTTGGATATTGTTGTATTTAAATGACGATGTTATGTATTTAAATGCAAGATGTTATGCATATTGGTAGTACTTAGTACTATTATATCTTTGGATGTTATTCATTTTGTATTAAAGATTGATTTACAACCAAGTTAAATGACATAAAAGCAAAAGATTGATTTACAACACAAGTTGATTTACAAAATAAGCAAAGGATATGCTTCTACAACCAAGTTGATTTATAAAATTAACCAAAAGATTGATTTACAACTCAAGCTAATCTAAATCTACAGTCGCAGCGCTTCGACCAAATTGACTGGTTCCTACACTTTCGCTATACAAATTAAATTGGTCGCTATACAAATTTTTCTAGCCAGTTGCACAATGAAGTCGATATGTATTCCATTTATCTGCCACGGGTGGCAATGGACTCCCCTCGCGCAAAAACACCTACAAATATACTACATATCAATATCATGGATATATATAACATAAATAACTTCAGATAATATCCTTGTTATGGTGTGTACCTGAATATAATGATCATTATTCCCAAATCCAATACATATCATCTTCGGATCACTTGGGATTGGGGTTCTTAAGGATAAATACGTCATCAGAATTTGCAAATCCAAAGACACGAGCGCAACATTGAAAGCCGACGCTACCAAATGACCCATTTCTGGCAAACAAAACCAATGTTCCTTGGGTGTAGGCTCCTTATAGTAGTCTAGAATCTCCAACACTTCTTCAACGCGACCATGTTCAATGAAAACATTTTTTGTATAACTCTTGGTTAACTGTCAACTCGTGAAGAAGTGCTCCTCTAATCCTACCCCACAATTCCTTTGTGAAGCCAAGTTGGTCTGCTACGGCACGGAATCCACAATGACCATCACTTTTTACATTTTTAGTCTCTACAATCCAATTGTGCAAGTGGGATGGTAGTTGTTGGATAAAACCACTTGTAGTCGCAAGTCGAGTCCTTTGCCGGACAACCTATTGAAATAAGATGTATCAATTCTTTGTTTCGTTAGCGAATAACCATGTTAAATAACTATTCAATGTTTCTTAAAAAACGATAAAAAATACATGTTTCTTCTTTGGCTTAGGTGTCGTACTAAGAGTAAGAGGTTGTTTAATCGATGGACCAACCTCGTAGGCAATCTCTTCACATGGTGAATAGCTATCTTCAATGGACTGGACATACTCAAACTTACTCAGATCACGTTTGGTTGACTTGTCTTTTTTAGCCTTTATGGACTTAGGACGACCACGAGTAAGAATTTTCTGACCCTCGACAGGATGATTAAGTAATGTCGTTGGGGGTTGATTTATTTCGGTCAATCTCTTTAAAATTAACAACCTCTCTAGCCCAGGTGCTTGTTCCCACTTGGATGAAAGCTCAACAATTTCTTGTTTAAATCGACTACTCATTTCTTCGATTATACCAGGATCTTCTACCTTTGGAGGTATGATATCTAACTTTCTCCAAAAGGCATCAACTTTATCAAGTGCAATTGGCATGTCCGATCTCTTGTATTCGTCAATCTCATGACCACAAGGCAGCCCGCATCTCTTTCTCAGTATACACCCACACAATAGAGGGTCTACACCATGTTCACCAATAGCGCTCAATTCATTATATATCAAGTTCAATCCATATATCGACACCATCCCTCGCAGCTCTTTAAATACAATTGATTTGTATTTATGCTGGACAACATTTTTGCTCTTCTCAAATGACTGTTTGATTGCTGTGTGTGAAGTCTCAATGAGGGTATGAATCTGTCGCCAACACGTCTCAAAGTTACCCTGACTCGAGCCAAGCTGTCTTTTCAACAAGACATGTTGACTCTCCACCCTGAAATACAAGTTACAACCTTATTAAGTATATCTAACGAAATATATAAAACAATAAAATAAACACTGATATTAAAAGGATAGATACCTATTTGTTGTGGTATTGTCGAAATGCATGACTGTATCCGTCCATAAGGCCACAAATCATTCCTTGTATGGCATCAACCATTGCTCCATGACATATTTAACGACAAGTGGATATTCCTTGAAATCTGACTGGAGTCTTTGTAGCAAGTCATTATAATTTGACTCAGTATCTGCGAGAACCAACGTATTCCAATTTAAAGAAAAACAATCCCATTTATCTTTCACACGGAACAATTTCTTGCAATTTGCCAAAATATTCTTGTTAATGTGCCACCGACACAGGAAATGTCTCGAGGCGGGAAAAGTTTTCTGAATTGCATTCATTAAACCAAGTTCTCTGTCAGTAACAATCACGTGGGGTAGAGAGAATTGGTCCATCAATCCTTTTAAGACTGTCAACGCCCACATATAGTTCTCTTCCCGCTCAAACTCCAAATACGCGGCTGCAATATGAAATGTCATTTGTGTCGACGTCACACCAACAATTTTCAACAAAGGTAACTTATACCTATTTGTCTTGTATGTACAATCCATAAAGAGGACGCTCGGAAAACATCGCAATAACTCTACGCTTGTTGGGTGAGGAAGAAAATATTCTTGACAACTTCGGTCTTCTCACAGCGAAGGTGATGATATCAATATCCATGCTCATTCAACTTAAACATAAGCTGCTGCATTTGAGATCGACCCTCACGCTCTACAACTTTATTTTGCCAACGAGCATTGTAGATAGTCCTTATTGTGAACTTATTATCTACAAATTTTTCTTTTAACTCAAACAAAATGTCCTTGAGTTTACTATTTGTGTGAGACAAATCAATGACATAGTCATTCTCCTTGGGTGATAATTTACCAACATATGAGTGGCTCTCCAAATAGTCTGCAGTTGGATGATTGTGGACACCACATTGAACATCCAATGCCCATGGTCCATCAGCTGATACTTGTCTACCCTTCAAACAAAATGGACAACCACACTTCTTAGTTCCAGTTTCTCTTTTCCTCTTTGGTTTCCTCACAACGTCCTTTTGAATAGTAGCCTCTTCGTTATTTAGTCCTGACAACTTTCCAACCTTTTTGAATTCACGGTAATTCCCACTACGTTCATACGCCAAAACTAACCGAGCTCTTTCCTTACACGACCCACTATTTGATCTGATAATTACTATCACCATTCCATGTTTCTTTCCCGTAACACACATCCAATCAAATAATGCATCATGAGATATAAACATTTCATACGTCGTGAACATATTTGTGTAATCCATAACGATATCTTGAACGGGTTCAATCTCGTTCATAACCGGAGCAACACTGCCTTTGGTAGACAACATGTTTGAATCCTGTTTACAACAAAAGAATAAATTTCAACAAAAAATATCTTGAAAAGTTTATGTTTTGTAAAAGGTTATGGAACACCATAGTAGTGTTCGGGGACAAATGATAGAACAACACAAGTGTGTTCGGGAACTACTTACGGAACACCACAGGGGTGTTCGGGAACCACTGATGGAACATCCCAGGTATGTTCAGTAGGTGGTCACTGAACACCACTGTGGTGTTCCATAGACCAGTCCCGAACCAATACCATCTCCAGCATGTACAAAATCTCATGAAACAATTGAATTGAAAACTTGAGAACGACAGAGATACTTATATTCATGGTCTGCTTCACTTTTTTAGTATCCCTGCCTGATTTTTGTTACAATGTGGTTGCATTATGTCGTTCGTGGGTGATAGGAGTTTGATATGAGTTGGTAAGTTGGAGAAGTAGAAGAGTTTGGAAGTTGAGGGTTTGGCTTTGGATGTTTGATAAGAGGATTGCTGTGTTGAAGAAGTTGGAGAATTGAAGTTTCTGGTTTGCTGCTGGGTTTGAAATTGTAAGGCTTTGAATCGTGTTGTGTTATACGATGTATATATCGTGTTATGGAGGAGGGTGTATTGATAAATTATTTGGTGGTGTAAATAGAGGTTTATGTGGTGTTTTAATATAATGGTTGGTGTATTTAGTAAAGAAAGGGTATTTATGTCTAACAATGTAATAACTCGCTAAATAATTTGTTAAATTGTAATAATTTTTTTATTATATTATATTGGGCTAAAGAAATTTTTGGCCCATTTTCAATATGTGATATTAGGCTAAAAGACATTGGCCCATTTTTTTATGTGAATAAAACTTTGATTTATACCAATTGTTACCACATTGTTATCATATTATTTTGGGCTTGGCCCACTATTGTGTATAACACACACACACACACACACACACAAAGAGAAATATCGCCAGTGTTGTTTCTAGGAGAATGACCGTCAAAGTCGCTACAAAAAAAAAAAAAAAAGAGAAGAGAAGAGCGCGAAGTCTCGCCAGTATCATGTATCACGGAAGAGTGACCATCAAATGGCTTGGGAAGGTTCAGTTGATGTGGGCTTTTGGGGGAGAGAAATCACCATTGTGAGTGGTATAAAAAGGGGTGTGGAACCATGGGTTCTCTACCAATTTAGAGAACTGTGAGCGAGAGAGAAAACACAAGGACAAAGACATCGTCGAGTCTCGGAAGAAAGAAGGAGAGTTGGTGAAGAACAAAATCATCGTCGGACGAACTCGCCGGAAGAATTGTCGATTCGAGGTAAGTTAACTCGTACCGATTCTTTTCGATGTGAAATTACTAATGATACATCATACGTGCATTCTATGAGTGATATTTTGGGTAGTATAATTATATATAGATATATATATATATATATATATATATATACACTTTGAATTGGTTTACAAATAGTTTAAGTTGCAATGTTTTGAAAAAAAAAAAAGAAGAGAAAAAGAGAATAACAGAGCAATTCGGAGGTTGAAGACAACCAAGTTGCCAAGTTTACATTCTGCCCCTTATCGTTTTCTTGGCTTAAAAAGTTGGTCCTCATCTTTATAAATTGTCAAATCGATCCTCATACTGTTTTTAGTTAAATGAAGAAGATAACAAGAATCTCAACTTAACAGATTACACCCTTTCTGTTTAGACTTGCTGAAAAGTTGACAAAAAGTTCTGAATTTTCAAAAAGACCCCTTATGTTCTAAGAAAAAATAAATAAATAAATAAATAAAGACAATAACTTTAATATTATATTTAATTCATACGAGCTTGAATTGAAGTAATTCTTGAGCCTACTTTGAGTATTTACCAATGTATTTTGTAATAGATAAAATTATTAATTTAACGCGTATAAGATGTGGAAAATTTTTAATTAGTGTTTGTACAATACTTGATTTATATCACACTTTAATCGATTAGAATTAATGATATATTTTGACATATAAAACTAAACACTTTCTTAAAAAGACTTTTACTAATGTAATATCTAGATTAGCCTACAAGTGCAATTAAGACTATATTTTATTTGGTACAATCATAATTAGTAACTAGTGGTGTACTTGTGATGAATTTAGATTCGAATAAGCGCGTGTGACGACTTTTATTCGCTAAGCATATCGAGGTAAGGGATTGTACCTCTTTTAAGTATTTGAACTCTATTTTTATTTGATAGGCTTCCGCTGTATTTTGTTGTCATTAAACGTCATTGTAGACGTTATGCCCGGTACTTGTGTCGGTAGTTGTTTTAAACTCCGTCGTATCATTCGTTCTCAATCCATATTATGATTTGTCGTAAATCCTATGTATGAATCCTTGCCATATGAGAATTCTTTTTATGAAAATCATTCAATTGTGATATCTTCCAACTTCGAATCTATTGTGTATTTTGTTAAAATTTTTACTGTGATCACTAAGTTAAACAACCTGTCACACAGGGGTACTACGGTACTATGAGATACGAATTATATGACTTTTTTATGAATGCTTTACACCACCTGGCCCGTGGTGTGGTTATCCGGATATACCTTATTTATGAATTATGAATCTTCAGAACTCTTCGGAGTATTTAGTTTATTAAGGTCTTGCGACCACTTACGTGATCATAGTGTCCGCGAGTTGGACGCTACCTCCAACCGGTATGGGACGGTTGGCGGTAGTCGTACCTCTCGCAGTCAATTTGCATAGTTGTACCCTTTCCCTTGAAATTCCTATTACTCATTCAATTTTTATGAACTATGAATATTGAACTTATGATTGACTTTGACTTTTTGAAATGTATGAACGTATGATTTTCTTCGAGTCAACTCCTCCTTAGAAACCAGAGGGGTTGTATATGAACTTGCTGAGCATTGTTCGCTCACCCTTTTCCAATTCCATCTTCCAGGTCATAAGTAGGAAGGATCTTATGAACATGCAGATATCGACAACTATCATTCGAGATATTTTGAAAAAAATGATTTTATTCCTTGTAATAAGAGGGATCTGAATTATTTAAAGTTGAAGATAATTGAGAAATGTATTGACATTATTATGGGTTATTAATGTTAGTGACCTTTGGATTACATTGGTTTAAGGTTAATTTGATATTGCAATTACTCGAGGTTAATTTTGTTAAGTATTATTGTGGTGACGTGGCTAAATTGTGGGACCACGATGTTGGTACCGAATTTGGGGCGTTACAAAGTTGGTATCAGAGCACGTCCCGGCCGGAAATGTGTTGGAACACATCTTCCGGGATACCGATCCTTTATGCATGATTTGAGGTTCTGTAGACCATAGAATTAAGGATTGATTAGAATTAGGAATTTATTTGAACTAAGAATTTATTCGAAGTTTGAATTGGTTAGAACTAAGAATTTATTTGAATTAAGAATTGATTAGAACTAAGAATTTATTTGAATTAAGAATTAATTAGAATTAAGTATTGATTATGACTGCTACTATTTGGAACTCATTTATTCACTTGGCTGACTGTAGGATGGATTACGATTGGGACTTAGCCAACTGGATGATAGGGGACCAGGATGGGGTTGATCCAGATGAAGATCTAGAAGAGGAAATAGAGGAAATCCCAGAGGATGAACCAGAGGAACACCCTGAAGAGGAACCAGAGGAGGTTCCAAATGAGCCTGCAGGCAGTAATAGTCATGGTGAAGTAAGTATGAGTGAGGACAACACTGTGGAGCCTGGGAATGGAGCTGCGCAAGAGAATAATGCGCAACTCGATCCCCGAGTGCAAGAATTGGAACTCTTGCTACAACAGGCTCGTGATCTGATACGAAATGACCGCAGGGAGAATAGGGACTTCTTGAGGTTAATTTTGAATGTCTGTCAGGATATTGATGAGCACCTCCAAGTTGACATCCCCGCGATGGCAGCGTCACGTGCAATGGTTAACCAGCTGATCATCACTATACGTGGGGCGCTGTGAAGGGGTAGAGATGAGTATTAGTTTGATGAGATAAGGTTTTAGAATGACGTGACATTAATTGTATTTTAAACTCATATGTTTTTGGAATCAATAGGATATTGTCCTATGTTTGTGGAATAAATTTCATTATATAAGAGTTCTTGTGAAATTTTGATTTTTTGGCTATGAATTTAAATTAATTGTATGCACTCAATAATTGTATGATGAGCGTGACATATAATGATGTATGACGATTCATGTTATATAATAGATGGCAAGAGGAGGACGCACTAGTACACGCGGACGCGGGCGTGGGCGCGGTCGAGGTGGTAGAAATAATGTTCCAGTCGAGGATTCTTCCTCAGGGACTGGGGGAAGTGAAAATACTCCCCAACCAAATGTTGATACTAATGCAAATGCCCCACAAATCGACCCTACGATAGTGGCAATTCTACAGACCTTAACACAGACTGTTGCGGCCTTAGGCCAGGTTGCTCAGGCAGCCACCGCTCAACCTCAACCTCCACGTCAACCCCAACCTATCGTCCAGCCGCCACCAGTGGTCAACGACCCTCTTGAAAGTTTCTAAAAGAGAGAGCCAAAGACATTTTCAGGTGTGTCCGGTACTGAGAAACCGGAGAGTTGGATCCGAAGTATGGAGAAAATCTTTGGAACAATGACATGCACTAGCGAACAAAGGGTTAGTCTGGCTACATTTAAGTTGGAAGGAGAAGCAAATGAATGGTGGAAGTCAGAAATGAGGACAGCTGAGGCTAACGGAGTAGGTGCTTACGATTGGGAAAGATTTCTCTCAGCTTTTAATAAGAAATACTTTCCCAAGAGTGTAAGGGAACAGAAACTTAAATAGTTCCTTGATTTGGAGCAATGGAAAATGACTGTGGATGAATACGATGCCAAGTTCACTGAGCTGTCAAAGTATGCTCCGGCTTTCTTTGAAGACGAAGAGCAAAAGGCGAGGAAGTTTGAAGGAGGTCTGAATGATCAGATCAATTACAGAATTGCAGCTTTGGAATTGCCAACCTATGCTCAGGCCTTGGATAGGGCTAGAGCGATGGAGATTAAGTCAGCAGAATATCGAAAGAAGAAAGAGGAGAGGAAAAGAGGCGCCGAAGATAGCTCGGGAAAGTATCGTAGTTAGGGCAACAGTCAGGGAAGTTCTAGTCAGGGGAATAAAAGAAGGACCACTAAGTCAATCGAAGTCACAGTCCTACTAACTCATAAACCCATCAATTCATCATCCCCCATGGTAGGGAATTAATATATGTCACGCAGGGATTAATACTACCCGTTACTCGACTCCGTAGAGTCACTATACCCATTAATGAAATTACCATGATAATCGACGTTCATTTATTACGTCCTATTCGACTCCGCCAGAGTCAGTCACGACTAGTGTATATCTCATAATGACTCCGCTAGAGTCGTTACCAATATTAAAATGTCGGGACAAACCGTAGTATCGTCCCTATAAACTCCTATCGATTGCAATGCCCAACGCACGAAGAGTCTACTACTCATAACGATTTCATAAGGTTTCCGCTAGTGCGTAAACGACAAAACCTCAATGCTTTGATATACTCGAACTTAAGAAATACATAGCGAAGTACAATTAAATTAAACAAGTCTTCGGCGACATTATGGCCGGAACCCAACTAATATCACACAAGTATGCTTCAACCTCAATGAGTTTCTATTACTCGGCATAATAATTACTAGGACAACCGTAACAACACAACAACCACAACAATAATACCAACAACATCAAGCTCTACGAGTCTCTATTACTCGAAGTCTACGAACTCAACAATAATTCATCAATTCTTTCTTTATTCCGAAATCCTTAAATCAAGCAAGTAACGGAATATAACCTAACATCATTCGTAGGGACGATTATATATATATATATCTCCCAATAAAAGTCACGACTATCGTCGCTAACGCACCCTACATGCTTTACTCTTCCAATTCAACTCGTAAAACACACAAAGCATTATAGTTACTTACCTTCACCGCAAATCCACCACGAAATCAAGGGCTTATGGTGGAAATGTGTTCCTCCGCGAACTCTACGCCGCTACGGAGTCCAAACGCCGATCCCAAGCTCAATCCAAGTCCGAATCAAGCTTCCTCTCTCTCAAAACTTCCCTTTCTCTCTCTAAAACGTGAGAGAAGAAGTGGGGTGACAATCCTTCAACCGATCGGATGATCTAATCGGCTAAAAACATGCTCCTCGTCGCCCTCTACGCTACGGCGAAGACGGATCGTCGATCCGACCAACGGAGCTCGAGATATCGTGATTTCTTTCTCTACTCTCTCTCCTCTCTCTCTTCTTTCTCTCTATCTACAGATCTGGTTTGGGGATGAGAATGAGGGAGAAAATAGAGTTGGGTTTTATTATTAATACCATGGGTAAGTATTTGGTCCAATCCCGGGCTTGTTTGAGCATTTTAAACCACTTAAAAATGTTAAAAACCGAGAAATAACGAAAATCGGACGAACAGAGTATCCGTCCTTGCACGGCCGTGTCAAGGGAATGTGCACGGCCGTGTCACTCTTGCACGGCCGTGTCAAGGGAAGGCACGCGGCCGTGCAAAACGTTCTGGAATCTCTGTCCTCTATACGCACGGCCGTGCCAAGGAAAGGCGCACGGCCGTGCAACACCAGCACGGTCCAGTTTCGCATCTTTTCACTCCAGTTCCGAGGTTTGATCACTTGGCCACTCTTAGGTGTGATTATACAACACTTATAACACGTCTTAACGGCGTCGTGGATCGCATATTAAGGCATAATCAGTCTAACGATTCTTATAAGTATGAAACGAAATCATGAACTAAACATAATTCAACTAACGTGCTACTACAACGAGTCTAACGTGTAAATCACGCATAACATAAACAAATCACACGTATGAGGATTCGGGGTGTTACAGTCACTGAACACCACTGTGGTGTTCCATAGACTAGTCCCGAACCAATACAGTTTCCAGCATGTACGAAAATTCATGAAAAAATCGAATTGAAAACTTAAGAACGGTAGGGATATTTACATTCATGGTCTGCTTCACTTCTTTAGTCTCTATGCCTAATTTTTATTACAATGTGGTTGATTTATGTCATTTGTGGGTGATGGGAGTTTGGTATGAATTGGTAAGTTGGAGAAGTAGAAGAGTTTGGAAGTTGAGGGTTTGGTTTTGGGAGTTTGGTATGAGTATGAGGATTGCGATGTTGAAGAAGTTGGAGAATTGAAGAAGTTGATCTGTTGTTGCATTTGAAATTGTAAGTCTATATACCGTATTGTGTTATGTCGATGTATATATCGTGTTATGGAGGAGGGTGCATTGATAAATTATTAGGTGGTGTATTTAGAAGTTTAGGAGGTGTTTTAATATAATGAGGGTGTATTTAGTAGAGAAAAAATATTTATGTCTAACAATATAATGTTATTTTTATAATTTAATTTAGGAGTGTATTAATAAAAAAATGTGGTGCTAATAGCGCACTCATAAGGTAAAGGGTTATTTATGTACAGTTGGAAACAAATGTGGGACGCAGATGAAAGAATCTCGTTCCAAAAAGGGGAAAAAAGCAAAGGACATTACTATTAACACCACCTTTTCCTATTAATACAACCCTCAAATTAAATTACAAAAATGTTATTATATTGTTAGACATAAATACCCTTTCTCTACTAAATACACCCGCCCTTATATTAAGACATCTCCTAAATCTTTAAATACACCATCTAACAATTTATCAATGCACCCTCCTCCAGTTCCATACGCCATTACCAGAGATTATACGTCATTGCCAAGGGACAATCTCCTCACTTCATTCCTCTCCTCTACTCACTTCAATTCTTTCCTACGTTAACTTCATTATACTACAAATTTTTCACTTCACTTCGATTTTTTTCATGCATTTACGTATGTCTGGGTCGTGATTTATTCGGCACTGGTTTGCAGAACACCACAGTGGTGTTCGAAAAGCACCTGCAGAAAATACCAGTGGTGTTCGGGAACCACCTGCAAAACATACTAGTGTTGTTCGGGAATCACGTGCAGAACACCACAGTGGTGTTCGGGAATCACCTGCAGAACACCACAGTGGTGTTCCTTAAACCAGTCCCGAACACCACTGTAGTGTTCCTTCAACCAGTCCCGAACACCCCTTCAACCAGTTCTATACAATATAACGAAAATTAACAAAATTCAGCAAATAAAATGATATTCAATGCACAAATTGAAACGATTTGAACTTAAAAATACAGGAATTTCATACCTAGGGCTTTCCTCATTGTGAAATCAAAATTTTTCTTTGTCTTCTTCTTCCTCTTCTTCCTTTTCTTCTTCTTCCTTTTCCAAAATTGCTGGCTTGTTTTTGGGGAGTTTGCAGAACGAAGGTGTTGAGTTTGAAATTAGAAAAACATGCAACGGAGGGGAAGGTTCAGTATGTTGCGGGAAACAAATCTTTGAATTAAGGTGGTGTATTGAGAAATTATGGTGGGTGTCAAGTATATTGGGTGGGTGTATTGAGAAAGAAATAATGAATTAATTGAGAGGGGAAAAATAGGAAATGTTGGGTGGTGTATTTAAAAGAGAGTTGCTATTTACACCCACGAAATTACTTAGTACACCCAATTACTAAGTACACCCCCACCCATTATTTTCAATCCCTCAAAAAATTAAGTACACCCCACCTTAATTTTCTATTATACCCTTAATAATATTTATCCCAAAATATTGAAAATTCTGCTAAGTACACCCCACACCATACACCCTTATACCCTTGTTTGAAAGACCCGCCGGCACCCCACGCAAACAACGGCAATAAGCAAAATGCAACAACGGCAATAAGCAACCCACGGCAACAAGCAAACAACGGCAACAGCAAGGACGCAAACGGCAACAACAGCAAAACCGTTCACTCTTCACTCCGCGTTCTTCATTATTAACAATGGACGAAAACAGAGGTGTGAATCTCGTCTTTATATTCCAGGTTAAAATGCTATATATTTTTGAATATATGTGTTTAATTTTTGTTAGGTCTTAGTTACATTCCATTTTTTTTTTTTGCATATTTCTGTTGAAAAAATACAATTTAAAGGAAGTTTTGTTGTAAAAATTGCATTTTATTCGAGTGGACAGTTCGGCACTGGATAGCCGAACAGCAATGGTGGAGTTCGGCAAGGGTACCGAACAAATCTAAGTGAGTTCGGCAAGGGTTCCGAACAAATATGAGACAGTTCGGCTAGGCTACCGAACATACATAGATTTGTCCGGCTAGGGTGCCGAACAGATTTGTCTTGGTTCGGCAAGTGTGCGGAACAGTGTGTTATTAAATTTTTTTTTCTTAACCTTTGTTGATGTAATACATATTTAATATTTGCAGAAATCAATACATATAGGCGAAGAAGACCTACGGCTTCAGCTAGGGCTGAAGACAAAGACAACAATGAGAACATGCGCAACAACAAGAAGAACAGCTACAAGAACTACTGCGACAATAACAACTATAGCAGCAACAACAAGTACTTCTACAACAGCAACAGCAACAACAATTACTTCTACAACAGCAACAACAAGAACAACATGAGTATGAAAGAGGAGGCCCTGTTGAGGATGAGGATGAGGATGAGGATGAGGAGGATGAGGATGAAGAAGAAGAGACATTTGTCCCGTTTCCTGGAGGGCCACAAGTTCCATCGCTGCTCACGACCTTCAATGATCATGTAGCGACATGTATCTGGAATGGGGAAGAGCGAACATTGTTGAAGTGCTTAAATCACACTACCAAACAGGAAAAGTGGGCGATTCGTAATAACTGTAGTGAAATAATGAAAAATTTTGTCAATAGCTCGGGGCTTAATGTGTCATCCAAATGCTCGTATGCAGAAGTGGATAAAGTACTTGTCTCGGCATTCGTGGAACGGTGGCATCCAGAGACAAATACCTTCCACATGCCCTTTGGAGAGATGACAATTACACTTGATGATGTGTATTGTCTTACAGGACTGAATGTGACTGGGCAACCACTGTTTTCTAGGCGGAGTGTGTCATTTACACCTCAGGAGGTTGCGAATTTGTTAGGAGTGCATGTCTCTGAAGCGATCGTTGGGATGCATGGTGCTAGAGGGCCATCAATAAAGTTAGAGTGGCTTCGTGAGAGATTCCAGGAAGAGGGTACATCGATGATCCTTTTGCATGTGCTCGGTCAGCCAGAGCATATCTGTTGTACACTATTGGTTGCACTTTTTTCGCTGACAAGAGTGGGACACGGGTGAACACGAGCTACTTAGAGTTTCTGGATGATCTGACCAGCGTAGATATGTATGCCTGGGGGGCTGCAACTCTTGCGTATCTGTATAGACAGTTAGGGCAAGCGTCTCGAGTTGAGACAAAGCAGATGGCTGGATATTCGACGTTATTGGAGGTAACATACTTGTATTTCCAGTTCATTACATTCAAACATTAGAGAAAGTCATATGTTATGGAACTATAGTATATTTGATCGATGTGTTTTATTGCATGTAGGCTTGGATATACGAGCATTTTCCTGCTTTTAGGCCTCTATATAGATCAAATTACAAGATTCAATACCCACTTGCAATGAGGTGGTTACCACAAGGAAAAGTTGGTGCATCGATGCAAAAATTGATCCAATACCGAGAGCGTCTTGACGTCCTTAAGGCCAATGATGTGAGTGCTATTTAATTTAGTTTTCTTTTTATTTTATAACACATGTATGTTAAATTAATTTTCTGTGGTTATTATAGGTAATTTGGAGTCCGTATACGGGTCTTTTTAGGAATTTACATCCATTTCCCGCAGTTTTGTTATATCATGGATGCTTAGTGGCATGCAATGTTGTGGAACCATACCATCCGGACCGAGTTCTTAGACAATTCGGTTATGTTCAGACGATTCCATGTACACCGATGGCTGCTGATGTTCATGTGAGATGGGAAAAAAAGAGTTTGTCTACCCTCATGTCCCTTGTACCATACTTTACTGTTTGGGATAGTCACGTCCTATCTACTGATCGTCTTGGCAATATTGCCCAACTACCATGGGATTGTGCTCCTGACTATATGCGGTGGTACAATGCACATTCACATCCGTTGGTTCAAAACCCCGAGAGACGGTCCCCCCAGTTTACCGTGACATCTCCGGCTCGAGTACCTGACGCATGGGAGATGGTTACGTCTGTACGGAATTTAGTACAACCTCCAGTGCAGAGATGGAGGTTGGGTGATCGGGCGATGACAGCAGATGAATTGGCGGATGTATTGGACAGAACTTATATAATAGTGGGAGGTCTAGATAATGCGGGACCTTCTACTTTCGGGCGAGACGAGGCGGGTCCATCTACTTCCGGACGTGACGAGGCGGGTCCATCTACTGGCGGGACTCGTCGTAGGAGACGACGAAATTGATTAACTTTTGATGTAACTTTTGATGTAACTATTTATGTAACTTTTTATGAGAATTGGATAAATTGTAGCTTTTGATGTAACTTGTTATGACAATTGATGTAAATTTTTATGTTATGTTATGTTAGCGTCCCGAGAATGAATGTTAAGTATGATTGGTTTGGACAATATAACCATAGCATTATGTTAATTTTACGTTTACACGTATGATACTTTATGTTTTGTGATTGGTGTAAATTTAAGAAAAAAAATTCAACTATAAACACACTGTTCGGTAGCCATCAACCGATTCTTTCAAAGTGTGTTCGGCAGCCCCACCGAACTGATTAAGAACAATTCGGTAGCCCCACCGAACCAGTTAGAAATTGTTCGGTTAGGGTGCCGAACAATTATTAAAGTGTTCGGTAGCCCCACTGAACTCATTAAGAACAATTCGGTAGCTGGTTACCAAACAGTGTGTTGAAGTTAAATTTTTTTTTCTTATCTATCTGAACATCAATCAAAAAACAAATTCTTTCCAAACTAAACAAAAAACAACGCAAATATTGACATAAAAAATAACTATTTCCATCGAAACTACCATCAACGACAGTATAAAGTTTAGTTTACATCAATACTACCATCAACGACAATATAAACTAGCCTAAAAACACCACAAACAAAGTTTAGTTTACATCAACGACAGTATCTTTACTATCTGTGGTGCGACTGTTTCCATCAATACTACCATCGTACATATCTAGTTGAACTCTAAAAATATCCTTCCACCCAGCTGCACATTGTTTACGATTCGTTTCCCAGTATGTTGTCACCGGAGGCAATGGGGCGCCTTCGCGCAAGAACACCTTCAATAGAAATACATATATGTCATGACTTGCAATATAAAGTGTTGTTTTAATATAAATTACACATTATATAAATAGATGTGTGTGTACCTGGATATAATGGTCTTTGTTCACACAACCGGTACATATCAATTTTGGATTGGATGGGGGTTCGGTTCTCAAAGGTAGGTACATGATTGACATTCTCTTACCTAAACTAATATAGGCAACATTATAGAATGATGCAACCAAGTAACCCATATATGGGTTACAAAACCAATATTTCTTCGGTGCAGTCACCTCGTAGTAGTCGAGACTTTTCAATACCTTATCAACCATACCATGCTCGTTGAAAACCTGTGCGTAGAACTCTAAGTGGCTCGACAACTTATGGTGGAGGTCTCCTCGAACCCTACCCCAATCCTCTTCTTTATATCCAACTAATTCAGCTACAGCGCGAAAACCGCAATGCCCATCACCAAGAACATTCTTAGTGTCTTCATTAAAGTTTTTAAATTTTGGTGGTAGTAGATGAATATAACCAGTCGAAGTTGCAGCTCGGGTGTTTCGGCGGACAACCTATTGAAAAAAGATAAATTGACGTCAATATACTTTATGAAAACTAATATTAAATATGACTAATTAATTAACTATAAAAAATTTAAAGTATTTACCTGAATCTTTATCTTGGTGGTCGTGAATGTAGGACGTTTAGATGATGGACCAACCTCGTAGGTAACGAGTGGTTCTTCAGCCGGCGAACAACTATCTTGATCAATGGCCTCCACATACTCGACGCGCTAGGATCCTGTTTTGTTGATTTGGACAACCTAGGCTTTGCAAGCTTGGGACGACCACGAGTTTGGACCTGAGGTCTGGGTATCACGAGTGGTGTTGTTGCTGGATTCGAGGCTTCCATCAATCGTTTCAACATTAACAGTCTATCCTCCGTATGGACGTCTCTAAAGTTTTTTACAAACCCATCAACGCAATGAGTCATTTTAACTTCTAGTTCCTCCCTCACACCAACAACCTCATCTCCCTTAGGTGGTATCATATCTAATTTTCTCCAAAATGAATCAACCTTTTCAAGGGGAATTGGTGTGTTCGATCTCACATACTCGGAAATCTCATGACGACATGGCAATCCCCAAGTCTTTCTCAATGAACAACCACACAACAGAAGGTCTACAGGATCTTCACTGATTCCACTCATTTCTTCATAAATCTTGTTCAATGCATGTATTGACACCATACCTCGCAGAGACATAAATACAATTGATTTGTATTTATGTTAAACTATATTCTTGCTCTTCTCAAATGATTGCTTTATTGCATTGTGTGATGTCTCAATGAGCGTGTGAATCTATTGCCAACATGTATCGAAGTTACCCTGGCTGGATCCGAGCTGTCTTTTCAACGCTGCATGATGGCTATCCACCCTGAAATCAGAAATCCATTGGTTCAAAGCACATCTTTATCTAAGACATATAGAAATCAATATACATTGAAGTGAATATACCTGTTTGTTGTGGTGTTGTCAAAATGGATGACGGTATTTGTCCAACAAGCAACAAATCTCTCCTTGTACGGCACTACCCAATGCTCAATGACATACTTCAAAGCAGATGGATATTCTTTGAAGTTTGATTGCAGGCTGCTAAGGAACTGATCAAACTCTAACTCAGTATCTGCGACCAGTAAAACATTCCAAGCTGCAATAAACGAATCCCACATCTCATTTTTTCGGAAAATTTTCTTGCAATTTGCCAAAACATTCTTATTAATATGCCACCGACAAAGAAAATGTCTCGAAGAGGAAAAAGTGTGCTCAATTGCATTCATCAAACCCTTTTCTCTATCAGTAACAATTACACTGGGTAGCTCAGATTGATGCATCAAGGACTTCAATATTGTGCATGCCCACATATAGTTGTCTTCCTTCTCAGACTCCAAATACACGGCTGCAATAGAGAAAGTCATATGTGTCGATGTCACACCAACAATCTCCAACAAAGGTAACTTATACCTATTTGTCTTGTAAGTACAATCCATAAAGATGACCTTTGAAAAACACTTCAATAAATCAATGCTTGTCGGGTGAGCAAAGAAAAGATCCTTTACAGTATTAGTCTTCTCGCAGCGCCGATCATGATATAAATACCCATGCTTCTTCAATTTAAACATAAGCTGTTGCATTTCTGATCGGCCATCACGCTCAGTAACTTTACTCTTCGTACGAGCATTGTAGATCGTCTTTATTGTGGACTTATTCTGTACAAAATTTTGTTTTAAACCAAACAAAATGTCTTTCGGTTTACTATTGTTGTGTGACAAATCAACTACATATTCCTCCTCTTCCACTGATAATCGCCCAGCATATGAGTGGCCTTCTAAGTATTCCGCAGTTGGATGATTATGCACACCACATTGAATCTTTAATTGCCATTCATTAGCAGATAATTGCTTCCCCCTCAAACGAAAAGGACATCCACACTTCTTTGTACCAGTTTCTCTCTTCCTTTTTCGTTTACTCACATTAGCATTAGCCTCTTCGACATTTTCTGATGCTGATGGTAGTGCCTCAACCTTTTTCTTTTCACGGTAATGGCCACTACGTTCACAAGTCATCAACATTCGAGCCCTTTTGCAACTAGCTGTACCACTGTCCGACCTGCTGATTATTATGACAATGCCATGCTCCTGTCCCCTAGCACGCACCCAATCAAACATAACCTCACGAGATGAAAATAATTCATGCGTCATGAACACTTCTGTGAAATCCAACACAATATCTTCAACATTGTTTTCAACTCCAGGTTCATAAGGAATGATCTGATTTTCTTCAGGGCCAATCACACTGCCCTCCGAAGACAACGTATTTGAATCCTGTTAACAATTACAATAACAAGACTTAATAAGCAAATAAACATACATACTGTTCGGTAGGTAACCATGGAACAAAAAGTGGACAGTTCGATACCCCTGCTGATCATTATGAAGACAGTTCGGTACCCATACCGAACATAAGAGTAACAGTTCGGTACCCCTGCCGATCTATTTGAAGAAATTTCGGTGGGTACCAGCCGAACTAACTACAAAATGTTCGGTGGTGTTGCCGAACAGTCTATATATTGTTCCATGGTCCATTGCCGAACACGATACCCAGAAAAACTCCGAAAAAACTGAAGAAAATTGCAATTAAAGACATGAAATGAGATGAAATACTTACATAATTGGTCCCTTTGACTTGTTTTTCCATCATTAGAAGCAATGTGGATGTATTTTTGGAATTTAGGGTTTGAAGTAGGATGGAAGTTGGAAGAAAATGAGGAGGAGGAAGAAGAGTTTTGAGTTTGAAGTATTATGAATATGAATTGAGAGGTGTGTACTTAAAAATCTTGGGGGGTGTACTAAGTGCTATTGAAATTAGATAAAAAAAGGGGTGGGGTGTACTTAGTAACAATAAGGGTATTTAAGTCTAAATTTATAATGGTATTTTCGTAATTTTTTATGGAGGGTGTACTAAACAATTTCGTGGGTTCAAATAGCAACTGTCTTTAGAAATTATGTTAGTATAGAATTAGTGGTGGGGGTGTATTAAATTGAAGAGGTATTAATAGGAAAAGTGGTAATAGTCAAGTATGGCCTTTAGACCCGACATTTTATGTTATATGGCCTTTGACTACGTCAAAGAACAGGAAGACATAAACTTCCAAAAATACCCATCTTAAAGTAATTGTGGTAGATTAACTGACCATAATCGACCATTAAAACCGACCAGTAGATTAACCGATCCTAACCGACCATTAACCGACCATTAAAAAAGTTCTTAAGGTTATTGTGGTAGATTAACCGACCATTAATCGACCATTAAAACGACCAGTCATAAAACTAATTTTGGTGGATTAATCGACCCTAACCGACCATTAAAATCGACCATTAAAACGACAAGTGGTTGATTAATCGACCATTAAAACCGACCATTAAAACGACAAATGGTAGATTAATCGACCAATAAAACGACAAATGGTAGATTAATCGACCATTAAAACGACAAGTGGTAGATTAATCGAACAATAAAACGACAAGTGGTAGATTAATCGACCATTAAAACCGACCATTAAAACGACAAGTGGTAGATTAATCGACCAATAAAACGACATGTGGTAGATTAATCGACCATTAAAACGACAAGTATTAGATTAATCGACCAATAAAACGACCATTAAAACGACAAGTGGTAGATTAATCGACCAATAAAACGACATGTGGTAGATTAATCGTTTTAATGGTCGATTAATCTACCACTTGTCGTTTTAATGGTCGATTAATCTACCACTTGTCGTTTTAATGGTCGATTAATCTACCACTTATCGTTTTAATGGTCGATTTTATTGGTCGATTAATCTACCACATGTCGTTTTATTGGTAGATTAATCGACCATTAAAACCGACCATTAAAACGACAAGTGGTTGATTAATCGACCATTATAACCGACCAGTGGTAGATTAATCGACCATTACAAACGACCACTAAAATCGACCAGTGGTAGACTAACCGACCAATAAAACGACCAGTGGTAGATTAACCGACCAATAAAACGACCAGTGGTAGATTAATCGACCATTAAACGACCCTTAAAATCGACTATTACAAACGACCAGTGGTGGATTAATCGACCATTACAACCGACCATTATAACTGGAATTTTGACTAAACTGCAGATTACAGGATAAAGATACATAATAATTCAATTTTGAGTAGAAAATTTGCTACAAAATAGTATCCAAGATATCTTAATCCTAAGAACATAATGAGAGGTCATCAGTCAAGGATTTTGGAGTAGATCAAGATGGCAGTGTCCATTTTTGATCTCCTCCAGCTCTGGTCGAAGGCGGAACACGTGCACTTCTTCGGGTCATTATGAGAGCACCAAAGGGTGATGGCCACTAAGGATTTACTGCTTCGGCCATGAATCCCCTTTGAAATCAATTCCTTATTAGCTACGTAATTCAGTCAAGCTGAATTATTTGCATCAGCCATCTTTGAGGTGATGGTCCGCATACCTACATATAACCAGAAGACTTGTTGCACATGGCAATTTATCAAATACTTTCCAAACATTTGATAACTCTTTTCTGGGATCTTCTCTGTGATGTTCATGTATGCTAGCAGAGTTTCGATGGACGGATAGGTATACGCTAATCGATTTCTAGGACTTGAACTTAGTAACATTTTGAGAAAATTTGAATCATAATTTTGTATCTAGTGTAATCGATAAGCAGTTTGTGAGTTTATTCATAGTAGAGTTTGGATGAAGAATGAGCTCTACTTAAACTCATGGAGGTTAGACTGAAGGACGTTCAATAATGGAGATTTACTGTAGGGTTGTCCTTCTAAACACGCCTTGGCAGGGATAGGCTGTGAAGATTCTTGGAAAAGATTTTGATAATAAAGCTTTTCTCAAGATTCTTGGAAAAGATTTTGATAATAAAGCTTTTGTCAAGATTCTTGGAAAAGATTCTTGGCAGGGATAGGCTGTAGATTAATCGAATCGACCATTAAACGACCATTGCAACCGACCAGTGGTAGATTAATCGACAATAAAACCGACCAGCGGTTAATCGACCACTAACTGACCTAAAATAAAGTCGGTTAGTAGTCGGTTAGGGTCGCGTAATATACCATGAAATGTACAGAAGGTCGGTTAGGGTCGCGTGATCTATTATTATGTACAATTGCTAGTACTTTTTGCTTTTTACTATTCATAACACTTTTAACTTTTCAGAAAAATACTTTTTACTTTTTACTATTATTTATGTACTCCTTGTCTCCTTGACATGTTTCCAAAAATTCCTACTTTAATTTTACACGGATATTAATAAATAGTTTGACTCCTTGTTCCCAAAAATTCTTACTTTAACGTTACACAGATATTAAGAAATAGTTTGAGTCCATGTTAATGTACTATAATAACCTCAAGTTTTATTAAAAACTCCATCCCTTCAAAAAGCTTAGTATATTTTACTTATAAATACAGCAAGTTAGCAAGTCTCTCCCACAGATAATATCACCCTTCATTTCATTTCACTCTTTGAGTTTTGTTTTTTTTTTTCCGCAAGAACAAATTTAAACCTCTCTTTGTGTTTTTGTGTTACCACAGTAGCTTTTGAAGCAACATGAACAACTCGTTGTGCAAAGAGACCACAGTAGCTGTTACTGATGAACAAGCTGTTACTGATGGAGTTGGAGTTGCTGTTACTCATGGACCAACTACAACTACTACAAGAAAAGCCACAAAAGCGCGTGGAAGTGCACCCAGTAGAAGGTCACAAAGGATTGCGAGCTTTATGTGGAAGCGCAAGTGCGAAGATAATTATGGAGTTGTTATAGTGATTGATGATTAAATGAATGTATTGCTCTGGCTGTGGTCTTTTTTTGGGATATGTAATGTATTGCTGTTTGTTGCAATTGGAGCTCTGAAGTTGCAAATGTCATACAGAGTAAGTTTGCAATGTCACCAAAGGTCGGTTAATAGTCGATTATGATCGAGTAATCCACCATAAAAGTACACAAGGGTCGGTTAATGGTCGAGTAATCAACCCACATTAGCTAAGGCAATTTTAATCGACCCACTCCTTTAAAAATAGGTCGATTGATCGACCAATTTAAAATTTAATCGACCCATTTTATAACTGAAACTGCAACTTTTTTTTTTTTTTTTGGCGAAAGGAGACGGCACTCCCTAAATTTTATTAATAATGGAAAAAATTACAAACAAGGTGGGGGACATGACAACCTTAACCACCGAAATGAAATACATAAGGAAATAACTACGAGGAGGGATCCAGCTACTAGAGAGCTGCCCATTACAAAGGGGATATGGAGAATCAAAAAATAAACAAAAAACCAAAAAAGGCCTAAGCCAAGGAACAGAGGACGACTCGTCCCCATATACACTAATTCGTCCCCTACACAGGGACGACTGATTCAGGGACAGAATGGACGACTCGTCCTCAAAATGCTGAATTTGTCCCCTCCAACCCACATTAGCTAAGGCAATTTTAATCGACCCACTCCTTTAAAAAGAGGTCGATTGATCGACCAATTTAAAATTTAATCGACCCATTTTATAACTGAAACTGCAACATAGTTCAATTGAAAACTGAAATATCCAAACCAAACTGGAACTGCCATATCAAGATAACTGATTACAAAAGCAACATATCTGTACACAATAAATCTGTTTATAAATTAAGGATCAAAGTTATTTACAAAATACATCAACAGCGTACTTTTCCCTCCAATTTGCACAAGGGTCGGTTAATGGTCGAGTAATCAACCCACATTAGCTAAGGCAATTTTAATCGACCCACTCCTTTAAAAAGAGGTCGATTGATCGACCAATTTAAAATTTAATCGACTCATTTTATAATTGAAACTGCAACATAGTTCAATTGAAAACTGAAATATCCAAACCAAACTGGAACTTCCATATCAAGATAACTGATTACAAAAGCAACATATCTGTACACAATAAATCTGTTTATAAATTAAGGATCAAAGTTATTACAAAATACATCAACAGCGTACTTTTCCCTCCAATTTGCATAAGGGTCGGTTAATGGTCGAGTAATCAACCCACATTAGCTAAGGCAATTTTAATCGACCCACTCCTTTAAAAAGAGGTCGATTGATCGACCAATTTAAAATTTAATCGACCCATTTTGTAACTGAAACTGCAACATAGTTCAATTGAAAACTGAAATATCCAAACCAAACTGGAACTTCCATATCAAGATAACTGATTACAAAAGCAACATATCTGTACACAATAAATCTGTTTATAAATTAAGGATCAAAGTTATTACAAAATACATCAATAGCGTACTTTTCCCTCCAATTTGCAATATGTTCGTTTTTTACGAGATATGGAGACTCATCGATGCTCAGACACTCAATGTACTTCAATGCAAAAATCCCACAGTCACCCCTGTGATACATTCAATCAAACCACAAATTAGCTCTTACGGTCAATAAACAATTTCAATATACGTCAATTTAAAAAAAAGTAATAAAAAATAGATCACTCACGTTGCCTCCAGTTTTTCTGTTTTTAGATCCCTGTGATAATCAATGGGAGCTAACTGAATTCCAGCCCTTTCTGCAATTTCTGGAATGAACTTCAAAAAAGGGAGGAGAGCCCCATGCACTTGACCAGGAGTCAAAACACTTCTGTCGGGGTCGTATATAATCAACTTTCCACTATGGAACTCAAGGTCTGCCACAATCCAGTGTTGATTACAGCAGATAGAAAAGTAAATATGAGTACATTCAGACCATGGTTTCCCAAATATCTCCATATCTTTTTTCCATGTTCCATAGGCAAAGTCAATTACACCTTCCGACATAATGTGGTGCGGGTCATGTTTGGATATCAAAAATTTTGTATCAAGTACATTGTAGAATGTGGTATCAAGCATCGTTCGGTCGTTGTTTCTGCCGAACGATAATGGATACATCCTTTGTCTCTCCCGCATCATAAGAATGCAAACATCGATATGCTGAAATTAATAGAATAACTTACCTCATCAGAATCAAACAATAATGTAAGGTTAGAATGCCATTAATTAATAGAATAACTTACCTCATCTAAAAGATATTGCTTAGACTTGCAAAATATGTTGAACCACTCAACGTTCATCTTTATTCCACGTCTTACAACAAAATCACTGTGAAAAGAAATAAATACAAGTACTTAAAAAAATAAACTAATAACAACGATAACGATAAAGAAAGGAGTACTTAAAAGTTTTTATGTATTCAATTCAAAAACAATAAACTAATAAAAAATAAACTAATTAATATTTGTACTTAAAAGTTTTTATGTATTCAAAGAAAGGAGTATTACTCTTCAGTCGCATTTGTTAACCAACTTCTCATCACTCCGACCTTTGACTCATCCAGAACCTGGAATAGATCAGGTTTCGAGCCATCTACAAAAATTCTTTGCATATTTGACCATCAAATATGGGGTCAGCTAGCTTTGACTTTTCTTTCGGCTTTGGCTTTTCAGTGGTGAAGGGAGTTATTGTTTGGGCCGATGGTTTTTTAGTTCTCTTTGTTCCCGTTGGCAAAATATTTTCGCTTTCGACGCTATGTTTTCTTTTCCTTTTATTTTCCCTTTCTTTTACCATTTCATTCTCTATTTTTTTCTTCATGATGGTGTCAATGAGAACCCTAATGGGAGTGGTATCAAGAGTAGGAGTGGGAGTGGGAGTGCGATGATAGTAGGAACAGGAGTGGGAGTGCCGGTGATAGTGGGAGCGAGAGTGGGAGTGGGAATGGGAGTGGTAGTGGTAGTGGTAGTGGGAATGGGAGTGGTAGTGGTAGTGGGAGCGGGAGCGGGAGTAGGAGTGCCGGTGATAGTGGGAGTGGGAGCACTGGTAGGAGTGGGAGTAGGAGTGCCGGTGATAGTGGCAGTGGGAGCACTGGTAGGAGTGGGAGTGCCATGGTGAGGTGGTGACTGCCGGTGGGAGTGGGGGGGTGTCTGCAACCTCCTTGCCTCAACAATTACATCATCCTGCAATTTGAAAAAATGTCACAATAAGCTAACTTAAGAAATTAAGAGAAATCAAAACAAAAATAAATATAAAAGTAAACCAGTTTTTGGTCTAAGGCGGTGATCTTTTGGTTCATATCAACCATATGCTCCTCAATAGTCAGCCTATGAGCATCGATCTTCTGGTTGATCTCAACCATCTGCTCCTCAATAGTCTGCCTATGAGCATCGATCTTCTGGTTGATCTCAACCAAGTAATCCAAAATGTCTTTCATCCCATCATTAGTAGGAGGGGCAGTTCTATAAGAATCTCCTCCACTAGGTTGTGGGGAGCGGGCTCGTGGAGACTCGACTTGTGGAGATCGTGTGGATCGTGGGGATCGTGTGGATCGTGGGGACTGAAATCCTTCTTGGGCTTGCTCATAATTGAAAGTTGTTCTCCAAGCCGGACCAAAATCATCTACATAACTTTCATTGTTTTCAGCTTCAGTCGGGGACAAAGGAACAAGAGCATCATTCTGCCAATTCAAAAACAATAAAAACTTCATTAATGAAATACAAAAACAAAATGAATTTTTCATTATCGAGATCAAAATAATGGAAAACATTTACCCATTGTATATCCAAGATTGCAATAATTTTCTCGTAACTTGGATTTCCCTTCGACCTCCAATTACACATTCTAGGAATGATGGGATTTTCAGTCGTCCCTATATTTTGGAGCCCAAAAACATCTCGAATGCCCAAACCTAACAAAAGTTATATGTTAGAAACAACAAAAGAAATGAGAATAGTTTATTCTCATTTGATATTAAATTGAATTCAATTGTTTACCTGTAATGCAAATGGGAAGCCATAGAACGTATTAGTTTTCACACCAACTTTATCCGAAGATTTTTTCACCGAATGCAACAGGTTGGGATAAGTCCTTGTTCCCCATGGATATTTGTTGAATAGGTCCAAGTCGTCCACGATGTCTAAAAAGCCCAAGTCGATCGAAGTACTCGATTCCTTGGCTCTCAAAACAGCCTCATATACTAAGGCTAGGCCCAACTTATATCTGTCTAGCTCTGATTTTGCATTGAGAAAAGCTTCGTTTAATGCCTCAGGCTTCACAGACTTTTTCCCTCCCGCAAAATATTCATCAGCCAACCTTTTTGTTGCGGGGATGGACCTCTTATAATCTTCCTCATCACCGGGATATAATCCTGTGGTGATGGTGTAATTAGAGAAGCCAAATCTGACATTTTGACCCCCGATACGAAACCACAGATCATTTATGTCAGGTGATTGAATCCTCAAAAACACCAATGCATGAAGCAGTTGGCCAGATATTTTCATATTGTCCTTCATCTCATACAACTTCCCAAAGCAAGAAGCAGTGAACATTCTCTGATGTTCTTCATCTAATTTAGAATATACTTCACCGATCACCTTCGGCCTAAATCTGCAAGTAACCTTTGCAGGGTACCTTTGTGTTGGATCAATTAAGAATGCCATATTCTCTCTGTAATAGAAATGCAAATTGTAAACATTTTCATCACATTAAAACATAAACACACATGGTAATGTTTAGCAAGATTCCAGCCTTGAACATTAATGACAAATTTTCAGAAATGCAAATTGTAAACATTATGTGTAACACATTTGGTCATTATGTTTCAAATTTTCAGAAATGCAAATGCAATTTTTCAGAAATGCAGATTCCAGCCTTGAACATTATGTTTCTGATTTTTAATTTTCTGAAAACTACTAATTGATTTTTACAACAAGAATCACATAGGGTAAAATCAATAATCGACCTTACGTTAAACACTAAACCCCAGTAATCGACGCTCCCCGACATTGCGTTAAACCCTAAACCCCAGTAAGTAATCGACCAATACAATAATCGACCAACACAATAATCGACCTTGCATAAAGAACGAGAATGTACGGATTACCTTTTTGTGAAGAATTGAATGTTGGAGGCAATGGTGATTTGCTGAGAAAAGACTAGAACCAAGAACCAATACGAGATAAGAGTTTGAAGGAAAGTGATTTTTCTGATGATTTAAAAATTTTAATTTTATGTGGATGGTCACTGGTCAAATAACGTAGGTAGATCGTCCCAGGCAGTGCACTGTGCAGTGAACAGTGCTGGTTAATGGTCGATTATGGTCGATTAATCGACCACATGGAAGGGTCGGTTTACGCAACTATAACCGACCATTAACCGACCTTGTGTACAATTGAATTTCACATGGTAGATTACGCGATCCTAACCGACCTTGTGTACAATCAGATGGTAGATTACGCGACCCTAACCGACCATTAACCGACCTTGTGTACAATTGAATTTCACATGACAAACAGGAACAGAGCTTGACTATTACCACATTACCACACCACAACAGAGCAATACATATCCAAAAACAAAAAACAGGCCATAACCAGAGGTCAACAGTTGATTAATCGCTTTAAAGACAAGTTCATTACATGACCAAATCAAAAGTGTTGCCTTTGAACAGAACAATATACATCAATACACTAAGGAAGCAACATATTGCTGGAAATTGTGTTGCCTTTGAACATTTGCATAACCAGGCCAGCAACCACTTTCCAAGTTATCAATAGAGCAAAAAAATACCATTGCTCTCTCTCTTTTGCCTTCGTCAATTGTTCTTCCAATATTTGTTCATGTAACTTCAGCTTTGCCTTCGTTTTCTTCAACTTTTCAACTTGTCCAACCATTTCTCTGAGTTGCATTTCAATTTTCTCAAGTTGTTGCTTCAATTCCACAATTTGGGATCTTAGACGTCCACAAATGATATTTTTTTCGATCTCTCAGGCAGTGGTGGGTCAATCCAAGAGAAAAAATGACAGTGCTTAGCTCGATCCTTATAGTTTGCACAGCAGAAAAAATGACAAATTATTAATGTTACAAACATACACATAATTAATTATAAAAGAAGAAAGAGAACCTTATAGTTTGCACATCCGATGAACCTTCTACTTGGGTTTTCGTCACTCCAAGATGTCCACATAGGTGCTCGAACACCACAATTGCAAACCCTATTGCAGTCATGTGATAATTCGAGTTGCTTGCCTTCAAAAATTGGTGTTTCCATTTTTGGGGAATGGAGTTGGTTTGAGCCCTAGGTCAGAAATGAAGGAAAAGTTAAATATGGGGTTGATGGAGGGAGTTGTTGACTTGCTTTATATACCAGCTTTTTGAGAGAACGAAAAAAGGGTGGGAGGGAGATTCAAATTTTTGGGTTGGAGCAAGCGAATTTTTTTTTATATTTAAATTTTAATTTAAACGAATTTTTATTTTAATTACGATATTTAATTTTATATTTTATATTTTAATTTTAATTTAAATGAATTTTAAATTTTATTACGATATTTAATTTTATATTTTATATTTAAATTTTAATTTAAACGAATTTTAAATTTTAATTACGATATAACGTTACGTTAGGTTACGTTATGTTATAACGTTACGTTACGATATGTTATGTTATAACGTTACGTTACGATATAACGTTACGTTAGGTTATGTTATCTTATAACGTTACGTTAGGTTAAAAAAAAAAGAACAATTTTGAATTACAGTTAAGTTAAAAAGAAGAGCAATTTAAGTTAGTCAGGGTCGATTAAAGTCGATTAAGCGACCAGTGAAGTTCAATTAAGGTCGGTTATGTTAGTTAAGCCAATCACGGCTGCTTAATCAACCTTTTATGTTGTTACTTGAGGTCAATTAAAGAACAATTAAGGTCAGTTAAGTTATAGAATAACAATTAAGGTCAATTAAAGTCGTTTATAAAAGAGCAATTTTGAATTACAGTTAAGTTAGTTAAGGTCGATCAACCGACCTTCTATTGGTACTGACTGTCGATTAAACGACCATGACAAATTAAAGTCGATAAATCGACCATTGAAGGTCAATTAATGTCGGTTAAGCCAAAGGTCGATTAATCGACCTTTTATGGTCGCTTAACTGACCTACCCACTATCGTTAAATTTGCAGAGAAAACTGCACTGAAAATAAAACTTTACATAATAGGGTGAGCTGAGAAAGACCAATCTGAATCCGAAATACAAATTATATGCACGAATTGGAAAAACAAGGTAGTGGGAATTTGAGAGAAAAACTCGATTTGTAAGAATTTTAGGGTTCGACTGACTTTTAGAGAGAGGAATACGTTGATAAAACCGATTTCTTCAAAAGGGGCTATTGAAAGCTGTTGGATTAGAGGGACATTTAAGACATTTCAAACATGAGGCCTTGTGATTTGAAGGAAAGGGTATAATAGATATTTTAACTCAAAAATGGCCATATAACATCTTTTCTGGTAAGTGAGGCTATCCATAAAAACTACATATGACCATTTTTTGCTAAACAACGCACCCTTAATTAT
Source organism: Platycodon grandiflorus (assembly GCA_016624345.1). Lineage (NCBI taxonomy): Eukaryota > Viridiplantae > Streptophyta > Magnoliopsida > Asterales > Campanulaceae > Platycodon > Platycodon grandiflorus. The sequence goes on along the minus strand of CM028366.1, from coordinate 29,709,659 downwards.
AAAATTACCAACCTACCCTTAAACTTAAAAAAATTTTAAAAAACAAAAACTAACTTAACCCCCCCTCCCCCACCCCTCATTTCAAACTCTCTCATTCTATCTTACTTTCTCTTCACTTTTTCTCTTACTTTCTCTCACTTTCTCTCATTCTCTCCACTTTTCTAACAAGAACCCTATATTCCTTCAACATTTACTCAAAGAAAAAAGGTATGTTTCTTTATAATTTATGTAATCTTTTATTAAATGTTAATGTTTGAACTAAATGAACTGAAAAAAAAAAAATCGCATTTTTAGAGGGCCGGACCGGCTATGCATGCAAACAACCGGGCCGGCTATATACAAGGAGGACCGGGCCGGCTATATTTGAATATGGCCGGACCGGCTATATTTAAATATAACCGGGCCGGCTCCTTTTTTTTTTTTTTTTGAAATAATAATGATGTTCCTATTACATTATTTTTGCTATATTTTTGTTAGATTAAATTGCTTTATTATTAACTTTTTAAATTGCTATATTTTTGTTAGATTAAACTTTATAAAACATAAATTTAAAACATAAAAAAAACATAAATTGCTATATTACATTATTGATTATTTAAACATAAATTTAAACTTTTAAATTGTTAGCTATATTTAAACATAAATAAGAACATAAATTGCTATATTTAAATATAAATAAAAACATAACTTTTTTTATCGATTATATAAAACATAAATTGATATATGTTTGTTGTTTGATTAAATTTTTGTTTTACGTAAATTTTATAATTGCTAATTGTTATTGTCATTTATGTATTTTATAATTTTGTTTTACGTAAATTTTGTTAGCTTATTAACTTGTTATTGTTAATTTTAGATGTCGGGAGTTGGTGGCGGTGGCGATGGTGACCAATCGGGACGAGAGCTTATAGCGGGAGGTGAAGGATCGCATAGTAGGCTGCATCCGCCCGAGCCAAAGCAAGTAAGAGCGAGAGCGGGATAGTCGGCGGCCTAGTCGGCCTCCACCGATAGTTCATCATCCGGCTAGTGTCACTCGTGAGCGGACTCCGGCCTTTTCGACGGTCATGGATCCTTTCATCTTTGGTGGTCCTTCGCCAATGGAGAGTGATTTGGCGGTGAACGTGAATTAGAGGTAATTGGACCTCAACTGTTTCGATCGGGTCCTTCGCTAGTAGTCGGCGACAGGTCGAGCATGAGGCCGGAAGGGAAAGGGTGTGATGAGTGCTTCGCATTTTCGCGGTTGCATCGCACCTATCGATGCGAGATGGGAGACACCGATGACGATGATGATGATGACGACGATGACGGCGACGGCGATGACGGCGGCGATGTTGCTATTGGTCGAGGAGGTCGAGGTCGTGGGCGTGGGCGTGGGCGTGGTCGTGGACGGGGACGGAGTTGATACCGATGATGATGAGTGGATGTTATTCGATTCACATCCGGGGGCCCGCCACGCCGTGTTTCTTGGTTTTCTTGGCCATATTGCGCATGCAATATGGAATGGCGAGGTAAAATAAATTATTTTCACGCATAATTTTGATTATTGTTATCAATATATTTTGTATGAGATTGGTAATGATAATTATTAAATGGGTGATATTTTTTTTTAACGGGAGCGGCAAGTGTTGATTTGTCATAATCCGCCGATCGCCTTACTAAATGGGTGATATTGTGCCGAGACGAACGACCTTATTAACAGTGCAGGCTAGGACACTTGAGGCGGTGCATGTTTGGCACCTAAACATGCCTTTGATTTCTGCGTTTGTCGGCGATGGCACCGGAAACGAACGGTTTCCATCCGCCATTTGGTGAGATGTCTATCACTCGCACGATGTGCATTACATTCTACGGATTCCGGTGGCGGGGAATATTGTCATCCCGAACACATCAATCTCGGGAATCAAGGGTCATGTCGGCCCTATTAGGAATGACAATGTGCGAGATCGCCAGCGGTGAAGTCGAGCGGCGTTAAGTTCAACTTGTTGATGGAACGTCTAAGCCCAGAAGTAGTTAGTCCAAGAAATAGGGCGATGGGTTATATCATGTGGTTGTTGGGTGCAACATTATTTTTGGACAAGACCCAGAATCGATTGACTGTGCATTATTTGCCCTTGTTGGCGAGCTTAGCTGACATTTCTGGTTATGCGTGGGGTGCAGCTACCTTAGCATATTTATACCGCCAGCTGGGAATTGCTTCTAGGGCAAATACCGCCCAAATTGCAGGGTGTTTGACGTTCTTTGCGGTGTGTATAATTAATTATTGAAATTTAATTATGTAATTTTTTGTAACATATTTAATTGGCACTTTTTTAACACATTTAATTGGCACTTTTTCGACTTGGATCTACGAGTACTTTCTGCATTTAGACCGAGCAGAGGCAAGGATGGACGCCGAACTTGCCGTGTTCGTTGAGATGGGCCCCCACTGCGACACCAAGGACGTCACGAACGGCTCGCTAGAGTATAGACGTGCACTAGATCGATTATCTGCGACTTGGTACGTATTTTATTTATTTTCGTAAGCATTTAATAGAATATTTTATTAATGATGTTTAATTATTTTATAATACGGTGACGTGGACCCCATTCCATGTGAATCCGACCGTGAAGTCCCAATTAGTCTTTTCTCGGGCATAATTCATTCCAAGGATATTACCGAGCCGTACATGCCCGATCGATGCCTACGACGGTTTGGGTATACACAAGTCATACCGTCTCGGATATACATCCCATCTGTGGTGTATAGAGGTCGGAATGCCCATAAGTACAAATGCGAGGCACGAGCTTATGAAGAGGGCATGGCAAGAATGGCGACTTCTTCTGCTCAATTTGAGCGCCATTGGGTCCTCGGTAGCGAGTTACCCACATGAGGCGGTCGACGGTTACATGGCTTGGTATCGGAGCATTCGCATCCTCGAGTCTCGCCGTGAGCTAGGAGTGCCGATCTTGCTGGGAAGTTGATCCCCACGAGATACCGAAGCATCTACGGTGAGTAACTATTAATTTTTATATCGACATTTTTATCAATCATTACATATTATATTTGATTTTGAGTAACTATTAAATATTAACACTTGCGTCTGGCTGGGTTGGACACCAACTGAGCTTCGAGTCCCGAGAGGCGGGATGAAACGGACGAAGTTGTCTTTTGGGAGACACTTGATGACTTGTGTAATAAAGTTAGAGAATGGATGTAGATGAACATGTAGGGTGTTTAATTTTACTTTAACCAGGACGAATATATGTATTATTTACTGTTGGGCATTTTGCACCTGCGAGCATTAAATAAAATTTACGTCAATAATGAATCTAAAAAAATGTTATCAATTATTTTAAACAGATTTCTCAATTAACACATTGATTTCTGTACCTGTCTCAAACTGCTGCAATTTTCTGGATTTTCTTTCTTTATGGCGTTGAGTATCTGTTTCCCCTTTATGTTTGCATGACTTAATTCTTTTATCATACCGAATTCCTTCTGCGCCGTTTCAGATCTATGCCACTGGTGATAATCCGACAGTTGATGGTTGTGTTTGCCCTTCTCTTTCTTAATGATCACCTTCCACTTACCATGGGTATTTTCCACGGCTATTACTTCGAACGGGCATTCTATTTTCTTTGTGCCTCTCAAATTTCGATCCGCTTCGTCCAACTCTCCGTCATATTTGTAAACCCCACCCCTCTCACATCCAAACCACAACCTTTTACATCCGTTCGCTCTTGTTTTCTGCCTTGAATTCTTTAGGTACATATTATGTTCTTTTCCTCTGCTCTAATCCAAGCTTCAACTTCTTCTCTGGCAAACACATCATCGATCGCAAAAAATGTGACACGTCGGGAAATCTTCCGTATCATCATTAACGATGTGAATACCCGCAAATAAACATAATGTAGCATTAAAAAAATTAATTATCCATGTATTGAATTAAAGTATGTTACTTCATTTGTATATCACTTATTTGTATATAGTGTAATTATATAAAACATAAAAAATAAACATAAAATAAAATAAAAATAACCAAGACTTTAATTTACAAAAAAAACAAATAAAAACATCAAGCCATCACACTTTAATTAAAGTATGTTATATTATTTGTATATATAGTGTAATTATATTTATAGTTATATTTAACATAAAAAACAAACGTGTTAAATAATAAAATATAAATAACCAAGACTATTTAATTTACAAATAATAAAAAAAAAACCAATACACTTTAATTAAAGTATGTTATTTTATTTGTATATATAGTGTAATTATATTTATAGTTATATTTAACATATTTAACATAAAAAACAAACATTATATAATAAAATATAAATAACCAAGACTATTTAATTTATAAATAATAATAAAAAAAAAACGAATACACTTTAATTAAAGTATGTTATTTTATTTGTATATATAGTGTAATTATATTTAACATATAAAACATAAAAAATACAAAACAAAACAACAAAATTTTATTTACAAAAAAAAAATATATATATATAGAAAAGGAGGGCCGGGCCGGCTTTATTCAATATGGCCGGACCGGCTATATAACAAATGGGCCGGGCCGGTTTTTGTTATATAGCCGGCCTATATTGAATATGGGGACCGGTTGTTTTTATTTAGGGCCGTCCGACTATTTTTAAATAGGGCCGTCCGGCTATGAATTCGAAAAAAACCTAATTTAAATGAAAAATATTAGATTAAATTGAAAAACGTACCGTAAAATAGCTATCTTCGGTAAAATTGATATTATTGTTGTAATCCATATCTCCGTATATCAAAATTTAGATTGAAAAGAGGAAGAAAGTGAGAGATAAAGTGAGAGTGAGAGTGAGAGTGAGAGTGAGAGTGTGAGAGTTAAAGTGAAAGTGAGAGTGAAAGGTGAGAAAAACTATTTATACTTTTTTTACCTTAGTTTGTTTTTAAACAGTACATTAAAAAAGACATTAGATAAATAGTTTATTAAATTTGTCTGAACAAATAAAATCTAACTACAATAATATATATTAATTAAGAACTCTAATAATTTTTATCTTTCATACTAATTAAGAGCATTTTTGTCATATTTTAAAAAATTCATTAAAAAGGGTGCGTCGCTAACACTGTCGGGTGCGTGGTTTAGCGCCCATGTTTTTTAACATACCCCATAGGAAAATGTTGCGGTAATAGTAATGCCCAAAAGCAAAACAAATCACCATCAACAAGTTTCAAAATGCACACACTATTGAAAGAGTGAGAAAAAAGAGTAAACACAAATTCAAATTCTGGAAGAAGAGCGTCTCCAATGGCGGTTGATTCGAATTTCGCATCATTGTTTGAGAACCTGAAGCTTGAGGATCCATGGCTTCCTCCTCGACCATGGGAATCGATTCCTTCAGAAAGCGGCGGCCTCTCACACTTTGTCGCTTCAATTTCTCCTCAGTCTTCTTCTCCCTCTAAAGGCCTCTACGACACTTCCGCCGTCTCTGTAAGTCCCATTCAACTATGCTAGCATTTTACGTAAACTCTCAGTGTTTGTTTAGTAATCTCGATTTCTTTTCGTGCAATTTGAATTATCATGGAATGACATAAAATAGAATATAATGACAATTGTTGCGTTCCAAACGAGCACTAAACTTGTTTCAATGGATTTGTGAACCATCTATGTAATAATGGTGATAGGTTAGGAAGCGAAATGTAATCTAAAAAACATAGACCCTATTGTTTGACATTTTAAAACAATTTTAGAATTTTGATTGAATTCCTTAATTATGATCAATCATGTTGCTCAACGTGATTGAGGCAAATTTGGGACTGTTGAAAAGGGTTGTAGGCTGTTAAGCTAAGTAAGTGGATAGCATACTTTTAAATTACGTGAATCCCATATCAACTTTTCGTGAATCTGTTGGCTTTAATACGAAAGGGTTAGCTTTTGGATTCATAAGCTCGATAGGGTACATAATGTAACCATTTTTTGTGGTTATTGTACGTCTACAGGAGGCTAGCTTAGTGAGGTTGGCAATGAATGCACTGCATGGTATGGAATCATCTCTTATGAGTATTGACAAGCTTTGTACGGCCTTCCGTTCTGATCCAGCTGACAGAACTTTCCATCGAATTCCTAGTCTGTGGAACCGAACCTTGAGTACGATTGCTCTTGGAAAGATACTTAAATCTATCGGCTGCTTGGGCTGTGAAGTATTCTTACTTTGTAAATTTGTTGATTATTTCACAAATTTGAATTTGGGAGAAATGTCAAGAGGCAATGAGCAAACTAAGTCAGATTCAGAGGAAGCGCGAAAATATCATGACAGGGAAGGGAGGGAGTATCCTCCATACAGTCTCGTTAACCATGCATTTGCAATTGCTGTGGGGAAGGTTTTGGAAGGTTACTTCTGCTCTTTGGATACTTTATATTCATCTGTGGGTTTGAGACGCTCATCAAAGATTGGTGATGCGTCTTCATGCTCTGATGTCAAAGTAGGCTGTCTCACAAGTGTTGGACATGAATTTACTCTGTTGGAGGTCTACCTGCACACGAAGGGGTTAAGAACTCAGATTGAAGCTCTTGGATATGTCTGCAATGTACACAACGTGGCTCTTTGCTTTTCAGAGTCACCTTTTGAGAATTTAAGCACGACGACAAAGTTTAATAGCTTCCCAAGAGGTGGAAATCTTCTCACTTACTTGTATACACAGCTTAAGGTCAGTTATCTTTTAATTTCACTCTTTGCTTTTCACTTTGGGTGCTCTGCCAGTCTGTGCATTCATTTATTTTTCGTGTAAGGCTTCATGGTTTTTCTACTTTTACTATCACTGTTGATATATTTTCACTTATTAGCCGTCATACTGGTTAATCCTTTATCCAGAGCTGAATGTAGATGGTAGACTATATATTCCAACAATAATACTAGATGTTCACCAATATTTTATAACTTTAAAACTTCTCTTTTGTCAGTAAACATGTTATAAGTTGAAGTGAGTGCTTATTAGGTAAGGCATTTTGGTTCTGTTGTATTGTTAAAAGGACAAGCGTTCTCGTCGCAAAGCTATATGCATTATTGAAATTTGAATTTGTTTCTGATGTTTGACTATAGCTTTCTTTTCCTCTGGTTCAATGCTCACCTCTGGTGTGATTTAAAGTTTAAGATACCCATCAATTGAAATGTGTTTACGTTAAAAGTTCTGGAATATGCTATATACTTTTATCCTATTGAAAAAATGCATGACCCTTATCTAAGTTTCGGTTGGTTCTAATGCTAATCTGCACCATTGACTTTTCATTTTGGAGTACATATATTAGGTTGCTGATACAGGCCATTCTGCTCTCCTGAAAATTCTCTTCCTCCGCTCATGTGAACCATATTTTGGATTTATCAGATCATGGATTTTCAAGGCCAAGATCAGCGATCCTTTTAATGAGTTCATAGTGACCAATGCTGATGAGATACCGTCTTCTTCATTGGCTGCCAATGGAATCATTGTCGACATCCCTTCAGCCATCATCAGTGTACTGTATATTGTTATTTTAAGTCTTTTACTCCAGAGGCTGATCTCTGGAAATATATTTCTAGTATTCAACTGGTGCTGATCGTGCAACCTAAATTGTCACCGCAGGAGCGAGAGGGAGTTTCTGTTCCTTGCTTTCTGAGGGACTTATTGACTCCACTTTGCAGAGCTGGTCAGCAGCTTCAAGTCCTCATGAAGCTGCTGGAGCTGTGTGATGATGTTGGCAGTTGGAATCGTACTTATGAGGATTTCCTTCCTTATTGGAGCGGAATGCTGAGTGATTTTTTGTTTCAGACATCTTCATTGACTTTTAATAAAGAAGACATAGAAGCTACGGTATCTGCAAGGAACAATTATTACCAATATATGATGGAAAAACTTGGAAATCTTTTAACAAACTTAGAGTTCAGATATCAGCAGGTGATTCCAACAAAATGCTTGACTCGTTATGTTTACTGTATTCTTCTAATTATTCTCATACAAAAAGTAGTCTCATTGTTCCATTTTATAAGTTTTTATATAGATTGATCTTCTAGCATAAGCTACAGTTGGCGACTTAAGAGGGTTAGAAGGGCTAATAATCCAATCTTTTTCTTGTAATCCATGATCACTAGACTTGGGTTGCTCACACAAGTTTTAATGCTCCTTTTGCCAATTCACTAACGCTTGCATCTTATTAGTGATCCTAGTTGGGCAACATTTTGATTGTCTCCTAATTTAGAGAACTAAGCTTTGAACTTCTCAGCTTCTTCCTCAGTCTCCCTGTCTGAGTTTCTCTCTCTCTCCCTCCCTCTCTCTCTCTCTCTCTCTCTCTCTCTCCGAATATCGAAATTTCTTTTTCGATGTTAACTGTTTGACTTAGCAATGCTGTATAGTTGTTACCATGCCCTATGAGTTTTGGCGACTAATAATGGTAATATGATCTATGCTATTAAGCTCTGGGATTTTTTATGATCTAGTATATGATACATTTAGTTTAATTGAAAACTTCAAATGTATGATTTTCATAAGTAAGATTAACTACTTTTATTGTGTTAACTTGTCCATTTCTGTGCTTGCATTTGTATTCATGAATTGTTGTGAATGTGTTTTGGATTACAATCTGTTATCTGCCAAAAGGAGTTCGAAATGTAAGGTAAATTTTCTGTTCTTGAAAATTCTAGTGTTCACAGAAGTTATTATTTGAGTAAGAAATTATTTCTAGCCATCTTTCATCCACTTTCAAACAAACTAATTTCTAAAAGTTCATCATTGCTGCTCAAATGATTGGTTTGGAGCTTCTATAACTCTGCTTTTCTACGTAGAAAAAACTTAAGTTTAAGTTTTGCTTATTCTAGTGAAGAAAGGTCATACTTGGATAAAAATGGTAATTTATTAAAATGAAAAACATATTTGAAAGCCTTCATGCTTGCTGGCAGGCGTTCTTTATCATGTGAGGACTCATCCAACTAGAATAAATACACTACGCAAATAAACTATGGCTGGTTCTTTGATTTAGACCTGGTCTCGGTTCACATGTCGGACATAATTTTACAGTACCAAGAGTTATGTTGAGAATTTTTACTTTTCTTTGTACAACTTTCTTTTGGTAACATGTAAGCTATTTTCTGTCTAATAATCATAGTAAATAGTGAGTTAAAAGGATTGCAACCCATGAAGATGCGGATTGTAACAGATCAAAGCTGAAGACCCCAAAATAAAAGAAAATGAAAAAAAGAAAGGATGGCAGCTCTTGACTGCAAGCTGAAAGGATCTGCGCTATATTCCGTAAGCAAAAGTTCTCCTTCGAAATCTAGAATAAAAATCCATGCACCTCGGTTCGTCTCTCATCCATAAAACCAAGGTATTATGCATAAAATTATCTTCAATTTTCTACTGTTGTGTGCAGCATCTTCTGTTGTCTCCTCCCCAGTCATCCACACTAGGAGAATTGGATCTGAATTTCACGAACTTTTGAACCTTTTCAGTTTCTTGTTAACCTTCCAACTTCTTAACAGGGAGCAAGAAACTCACGCTTGACCCTTGCGGCCTTGCTATGTCAAGGATAGAGCAGCAAATTGCAAAACTCGCTTGTTGCTTCAGAGCAAAGGAGTGAATTGTTATCAGAACCACACCCTTATTGAAACATACAACACCAAGTAATGACAATATTTCTCTGAAAATCCTCCCTCAGTTTCTAGTCATGAGGTGGCTTATAATACCGCAGACTATACGTAAGACACCACCTTGTGGGAATGCTTTCAACGGAACGTTCTTGACCTCACCTCCCAAAAAATAAAAATAAAAATAACAACAAATAACGGAGAAAATACCATCGTTGGTCATTGATGCGTGGAGTCTTCTGTATTTTATTCCAAATCTCTTGGCCATGGTTTTAATCCATTTAGCTCACTAATAAAGCCACCTTGGTTCACAGCGTTAACTATAGGACTGTCTTAACCAGTTGGTGATCACCACTCTCCAAACCATAGATCCTTCCATATGTTGATTTATTGTCATTACCAACAAAAATACCAGCTTATGATCAGAAGCTAGTGCACCTTTCATAGTGCTGCACTTAAAAATCTCTTTTCTCTGCTAGCCCGTCACATTGCCTACCCCTATACTTCCTTTCAATCCTCTTCATCCAAATAATATCTTTTCAAAGAAAATAAAAAAAAAATAAAAAATCTCACCAAAAGTTTATCATGCCAGAGGTAACCCACTTAGTGCTGTTTGAGGGGTGGGGGGAGGGAAATAGGTTTTTTAAAACTATTCTGAAAAGACCTTATTGTTGAACCTTTTTCTTAATTAATTTTTAGATGGGAAAGTTACTTAAAAATCTAGCATTGGAATGCAATCGACACTAGATGCTGCGATATATAACTAGACCACAAACAAATTAAGTAAAAAGATAATATAAAGGAGAAATAAGGAAGAGAGGATGCTTACACGGTAAAGCATTTTGAGATTCGAATCTCCACGCCTACTTGCACTTCTGAGATCTTCCTTCAGTTTTCCAGCTCACTAGAATGAATGGCCTTAACTTCGCTGCGTTAGAGCAAGCCTTGAAGAAATCACTCTCTAAGCCTGTGTTAGCCTGACTCGGTCACGAGGGACAGGTGCCATTATGTGTCCAAGAGTCGGATGCATAAAGTTTAGTACTTTAACTGTTACTCCTTCCGTCCGTAAATGAGTGTCCCGTCTTTGAAAAAATTGTCCCAAAATGAGTGTCCCTCTTTCTATGAAGTTACTAATTCACCTTTGCTATCTATCATGTCCCAATTTGCACTTAGGATACTATAGTATGGATACCAAGGCCATATATATGTATATGTATATATATATATACTACTAAAATGGCCTAAAAGTCAACTTCCTTAATTTTTGCAAAAACTAAAAAGGGACACTCAATTACTCATGGAGGGAATATTCATTTATTTTATAAGTTGAATTACAGCTCTACATGAAACTTCAAATTGTGAAACATTACTTGTTTTAAAGCAATTTTATGACAAAGCTTGGTTGCCAGATGTGCTTGCTTGTAGCATAGTCTGTGAGAAGTGTCCAACCCATATTCCATATCCTTATCCAAGTTACACAGATTCCATGTTCCACAGATTCAATCTCCTGATATCTCTTGGTTACAAGTTGCAACCTACAATTTGTGGATGGATATGAGTGTGGAGTGTTGACATTCCACACTAATTTCTATCCACCAAATTGTTCACTGTAAGCTAGAGATGCTTTGCGAATATCACTCATCCAAGGAAAAGAATGTTGATACTGTATTTTGGTAGGATTACTGTTACAACTGTAATCCTTCCCTGTTGATCCAATTCGTATATGCCATATTTTCTCAAGCACAGTCATCTATGGAGATGGGAAGTGTGCTATGCTCAATTTCTTTTCATATCTAGATGATAACATTACATCACAGGTGCTATTGAAGCTTCTGAAGTATAGTGTTTGTGTAATGTTAGAAAATTGGTGATGATTTGGCGTCATGATCAATTTGTTTTTCTAGTATCAACTGTCTTTCTTACATAATTCAGCTCCTATTCTATCTTAAGTGATAATTTCAATTTTCCAGGCAATTCCACACTGTACTGTACCTTTTTCTGTTCATAGCAGCAAAAGAAGTATGTCACAATCATTTGCAGCCAACAATGCACCAGTTTCTCCATCAACTAAGAAAAGAAATCAAAATTTGTAAGATATCTTGCTCTCAGTTCATGAGTGTGCCTGTACATGGCTGCATTTAAAGTTTTAAAAGTTACTTCACTATGTCAAAGTTGGATTAGGCAGCAAGAATAAAAGAAACGAAATAGATACCATGCGTATTTCTTCTTTTACTTCTTAGTTCGGGATGTTTTTGGATCTTTATAAGGGTTTTAAAGGTGTTATTTGACTATCAGGTCTATTGGTACCGTGGAATCTGATTTATCTAGCATGATGGTCGAATTTCCTTGTCTCGAAGAACAATTGGAGTCGGCTGAATATTCATCGTTTACTAGCTCTAAAGAGGATGAGGAAGAGTATGCAGAAGAACTATCTGAAAGGCTGAGCGAGCTTCCTGATGATACAGTTGGGCAGGAGCACAAATATTTATCTGCCTTAAGCTTTTTTTCAAGTAGCTCCGCTGATATTTCATTGCAGAAGCCTTCTCAAAGAAATATGTCATGCACTAGAAAAAGTGATTCATGTGAAACATCTAAAAGAACTTGTTTACCTGGCTACTTTTTGCATCCCCATGATGAGGAAACAAATTTGAATGACACTTCGCCCCTTGAGTTGGATAGGAATTTATTATGGACGTCGGAAGTCGAAGATCTTAATAACCAATATGAGATGAGCTGGCCAATAGGCTGTCTTTTGAAAAATCCTTTTTGTGCTGATAGAGGAAAAGTAGATGACACGTGGTTACATGTTTCTGATTGTGGGCTGAAGGCAAGCAGTATATATTCAGGAGTCCAGGCTGATTGCCCATCATATAGCAGCGATTTGATTTTCTCGGAGAATGTTTTAACAGAGGTGGCTGCTTCTAAAGATCAACATCCAATTAGGAATTCGTTTAGTTTGAAACCATGGAAGGTTAAATACCATCCTGATATTCTAAGTGCAAACCCAATGTTGACTAAGAACTCATTTGTCCACCTGACAAGCAAGCTTGGAGAACGATTCAACACAGAATATGCAAAATTTGTTCCTTCCGTTGACTTTATATCTGTTAAAGATCCTCTTAAGGTTTATGTGAACAGGTTAGCAGTCAGTCCTACACAACTCAAAAGCAAACTTTCAGTTTCAGCTGATTCCCATGCTTCTGCTGCCGTCTCTATGAACAGTTTCCATGATAAAGAAGGTTATAGCATTGAGGAGGTGTCGATAGATAAGATCAGATCTTCTTGTGTTTATTCTCCTCTTGATGTGGAAGCGAATGTTTCTGGTGGCAGTGGTTGGGAGATTCTGCTTGGTAGTTCTGGAAATACTGCCAATGCCAGTGCCACAGAGCAAAGAAAGACTGCAAGACTTGAGATACCACTGGATTATATCATCGAGAAATGCCTGCTGGAGGAGATTCAGCTTCAGTATCCTTATTTTATGAAATGTGCAGACCGAAATTATCGATTTATGCAGGGTATTGTTATGGTTCTCTTTCTCGTTACTGGTGTCTTTTATCAGGCCCTAAGCTGAAAAAAGGTTTTCTCGTTGTCATATGAATTGACTTTTACTTTTGACCAGATTGTTGGCTCTCCATCAGTGTTAGATATTGATTTCTTTTCCTTGTTTCTTACTGATCATCTGCATCTCAATTTCAATCATGCTATTATAGAATTAAGAGTATCTACAATATATACTCGAACATCTGCCATTACATTGAGATGACATGCAATATCTGTAGTTTCTGAAATTTTGTTCTGACCCCAATCACATGGGTTTGGGTATATAGTTTGTTTCCATCTCTTTATAGTGCAATGAATTCAATTTTATGGCTGAGAAGAATTTATACAGGGATTTATGTCTGGGGCATTGTTAATTCAGATATTGAGTGAAGGAGGCTGAATATTATTGTTATATAATTTAGGATGTTGAAATGGTTGAGGATTTTAAACTTTCCTATGTTTTAGAGATTTTGATATCCTAGGATATAAGTTATAACAATCTTAAGAAGTTTATATGGCTTTACTTATGATTTTTCCTTAAGGACATTGAGAATGAACAATTGCTTAGAGGCATGGGCAGATTCATGGTTAAAGGTCATAGATTTTGGATCATAGTTTTGCTAGGCTTTCCAAACCTTTGAGAAATTATTTGGTCCTGTTTGTTTTGTGATTTAAGATCTGATTTAAAGGATGATTTTAGATTTTTTGTTTTTGTAATGATTGAAGATAAGTAAGAGAGAGACAAAGAGAAAGCTGTGGGACCAAAGAGAGAGAAATCTAAAATCATCAACATCATGCCTAAATCAGGCCTTAAATCACAAGGCAAACATGGCCTTAGAGTTTATGAATAACTTTCTTTGAAAAATATGGGGAACTTGCTAAATTGTTTTTGCAAGTATGAAGCCAGGATGTCTTTGGTCTAATTGTGTGTCTACAGTAATATATTTTGGCTGGCTATTAGATGTGCCTAACTTAAGTTATCACATTTGTCAATTTTATTATTATTATTATTTTGGTAAGAGTTCAGTTTTGTGTTTATTATGGATTAGCAGGCTGTTAGCTAGAGCTATATATGCTTGGAATTTAGGAGCCATCTTTGTTCAACTGCACTCAACTAAACATAGCCTAGTCCCAAATACTAGGGGTCCGCTTTAATTTGTTCTGTGATCTTTTTGGGCAATAAACCAATCAAGTTACAGGCTATTATACCATCTAGTTACTACCTCTAGCCATGCCACTTTCATCCTTCCTCTGTCTAGTATTACCAATGATTGTTATTAGATCACTCTTCATTGGTGCACTCTTGCTGTATGTTATATGTGTCCAAACCGTCTATAAGACTCACTCTCTGACGAGCACTATAATTGTTAGATTTCAGTTTTTCCTGCACATCATCATATGATTGACACAGTGGACGGATGTTATTGGTGGTTAGATTACTGACCCATTAACTTAGAATCAATATATTAACTTTGTAAAGGCTTTAATAGCCAAAAGTGTAGTCAATGCTCTAATATCTAATATCTATTAAGTTAATAATCTCTAATAACTAGTAAAATTTTTGGAACCTACTTTGTTCCACATAGGATAACTAATAGTTTAACCTACTCGTAATTACTAACTTTGTAAATAAAACCATGTGTAGTGTTATTTAGTAGCATGTAAAAGTAGTTATATGTTAGTATAATATATACTTTAGGCATATATCAGTAAAGATATACACTAGTGCCTAAAATTACAATAAAATACGAAGACAATCGACCAATGAGTTTCTTGCTGAAGCTGAAGATGAAGGCAATGATAATGAATCATTAGCGTGTGTTACAACAAAGCAATTCTTGACTGCCACTTGAAATATTACCAAGTGAATGTGGCAGGCTTAATGCATGTGCATGTTCCCCCCTTCTCTTTGTTATCTATTATTTTTATTTTTTCAAATATTTGGACTTCTTTTCTTTCTTAAAATAATTTTGATGGCTTTGATCAGTTATCGTTTGATGAGTGGAAGAAGCTGATTGTTAGTGTTAAGGGTTGTAGATAAATTTTTAATGTGAAGGTAATGATTACTATCCAGAGTTATTTATCCAAAAAAAAAAAAAAAGATTACTATCCAGAGTTGGGGTAGTTTTGGCAATCCCAAATAGGAGTTCAAAAAAGTCCCTCTTGCGTTCTAGTAGAATTATAGGATGTTAGCATGCTGGAAGAAAATTTCTACCATTTTTGATTTACTTGTTTTTTTGAAGTTAATGTATCCAGCAAAATCCGAGCCTGGCCTATGCTTGGTCAGAAGGATAGTATGAACTTTTGTAGACAATAGCCAGATTTAATATATCTGCGTTTGTGAGAAGACTGAGATTTGTAATTTATTAATCTTTCATCTTCCATGATTATTGATTATCAGAGATGCAACTCTACCAATCTCAGGACTTACAAATATCTTATGAGGTTTTTATGTTCTTGGAATCATGTGATTTAACAGTACTCCATGTAGAGACCTACAGTTCCATGAGTGATTTGTACTAAGTCGCCTATTCATCTAAAAAGCATTGGCTCCAATGATGTATATCATGATTTGATTCTCCCACATATTAGCTTACAGATGGGAAAAAGAGTAATTTGGTCAATTTTTCCTTGTCAAGATTGGATTTATTGAACAGCCAAGATAGAAGTTGTCTTTCAGTTATGTTCAGTATTATGGTACATGGAAACACAGAGAGCTGGCCCTCCAAATGAACCCCAAATCCTATGCTTAGTTTTCCTTTCACTCTCTTACCAGTTTAGCATTCAAGTCCAGTAGAGCTAAAACGTTAAGTTATTACAATGGACATATCATTAGGTTTAGTGGAAGCAGACCTTGTTCACCATGAAGTTATTGTCTTTGTAAGTGTCCAATTATGTCCCCATACCAACAGGCCATACTTATCTATCAAAAAAAAGTGTCTCAATTATGATTATGCATAAACATGTGCAGCAATGCTTGATTTATTGAAACATATCATACAACTGGGAGAGTCATTTCATCTAGTCAGAATTTTTCCTAATTATGCTATCGATTTTATCATAGTTTATCTTTTGAGTTTCCAGCCTATCAAGCTAATTTATCGCGGTGTATTGGATCATACCTAATTCGATATGTGGCTAATGAGCTGTTTTAATGCCTGTGTTAGTGATTGATGCTAGAAGTCTAGAAGCCACTAATTTGAAACTAGAGCTATTTTGTGCAGCCCAAGATAATCTGAAAGGATGTGATAGTCTGTTTGGGTTTGAATATATGATAGAAGACCTGTAAAGGACTAAAGATAGAGTCTCTAGAAATAAACACTATTTATTAAAGACACGAGCTGGTTATGGATCTTGGCTCTTGAAAGATAAGGTGTAGTGGCTACTGAGAGTTGTTAGTGGCTGATATGTTATACTATTTTCAACCCTATTACCGACACATCTACTCGTAATACTGTACTGCAACAAAATTTTCTCAACGATGTTGGTTTCTTTCCCTCATGTCTTTCTGTAAACTACCTCTTCTTGACAGAGAAGGGATTTTCCCTCAAGATCTTCCTTCATGAATAGCTATAGTTTAGTATTGTTTCTCTCTTTAACATGGCTAGATATGAGTACGTGAGCAAGTTGACAATCAAGCTGCTTGAAGAAGGATTCCATTTGCAAGAACATTTATTGGCCTTGCGGCGCTACCATTTAATGGAATCAGCAGATTGGGCAGACTTATTTATTTTGTCTCTCCAGCGTCATGTAATTCTAATTTCTAGTCATTTCCTTCAGGTCTAATGCTTCTTTTATATTGTCCTGGATAATTATTATTCCCTCTGACAAGTATCCTGTTGATTTAAAACCAGAAATGGTATGTTACAGAGGTAGATAAGAGAATATCAGAGATCCAGGGGCTTTTGGAGTTGTCAGTTCAGAGGTCTTCTTGTGAAACTGACCAGAGTAAGGATCGATTATTTGTGTACATGAAAGAACAAAGCGCAGTGCCAATTCCTGCTTCTTCAACTGGTACATTTAATATTGCATGTTCAATGTTTTTTTGTTTCTCCCCCACCCCACCCCCCAAAAGAAAACCATGTATCATCTCATCTCTCCACTCGAAATGGTGTTTTTATGTTCTGACTTCATCTTATTAAGTCAGTAAACATGTTGACTTTGCAGGCATTCATTCGTTTGATGTTTTGGGTTTGGGTTACAGAGTGGATTGGCCAGTCAGCATAGTTTTGACTCCTGTTGCATTGAAAATATATGCTGAGATCTTCAGCTTTTTAATACAAGTGAAGCTTGCAGTTTCTTCCTTAACTGAAGTGTGGTGCTCATTAAAGGTATGGTATTGTAGATATGGTCTACTCTGTGCAAACATACCTACATAGACACGATCCTAATACTGGATTATAAATAGTGATAGACATTCATGAAGGCTACTTCTGCTAGACTTTAGCTGATTTGAAAAGGGCTTGCTCCTCGTAGCTAGACCAACCTGTTTATAGCATCGATATGCCTGATTTTAGATAGTAGCCTCCGACCTACCCACCCGTCTAAAGAAAAAAGAAAAAAGAGAAAACATAAACAATAAAAACCCTTGTGGTTTTGCTTGTTTTCTCTTTTTCCGTGCTTCTTATGTTTGCATTTTTGCTTGTTTGCTTATTTTCCCTGAGACACTGGTCCCCAATAGTATTAATCATAGTTAGTAAGAACTTGCATTATAGATATTGAATGTACGTAGGAACAACTGAAAAAGCCTCTTGTTTCCCAAACCAAACTTAATGAATAATACTCGTACTTTTGGGTTGAACTGTATAGTTCAAGTTACAAACTTTAAACGTACTGTTCTTCACGTATAACTTCGTCATAATTTTTTGAAATTATTTCACTATTTCAATTATTTGATTTGTATTATTAATCTTTTGCAAATTGATCAAGTAAAATAATATTTCATTTTAAGATGAAAATAGTAATTATGACATCTAGGAAACATAACTTTTTATTTCAAATACTGTTACAATACAGTTAAGCGTTTATATGTTTAATCATGCTTTCATGGCTACCGAGCCATATATATACACACACACACACACACACACACACATATATATATATATATGTATGTGTGTCTATATATACACACACACACACACACACATATATATATATATGTATATTTGTGAAAAATGAGTAATAATATGAAAGTAATAGCTATGAGAGTGTATATATGTGATAATACTAAGGTGTTTAAACCTAAAAATCATCAAAATGTTATGATATCTTGCAGAATCGGCGTATCTTTGGTCCTGATATTTCAGTAATAATCGTTTTCTACCAGTCCAGAGGTATAGAAAGTGTTTTTGCCGTTTACGTCTTTTTATGCCGAACTTTTCGTCGTAATTTTGAGAAAATCCGTATTAACCGTTCCATTTTTTACTAACTATGGTATTTAATTGCCAGCATTCGAGGCCCATTGAAAAATTGATGGAACTAGTTAAATGGTCTCCACCCGACCCGTAAAAAGACAAAGAAAAAGCTATATTGGCATTTTCTCATCATTTTTCTTTTCCTTTTTCTTCTTCCATGTTTTTCTCAAACCACGCATTGATGATCTTATCTTATTGCAAAATATCTCTTGCTGTTATAAGGAAAGGAAAAAGGATGAAGAAAATATCATAGGACAGCTATTAGATCTGCGTTACTTCATAGAACGTAATGTTGGGCAACTGAGAGAGAGGTCAAAATGAGAATGTTAAGATGGATAAGTGGTAAACCTAGGGAAAACAAGATCCGAAATGAAAGAATCTGTAAGACGGTAAAAGTCGTGCCAATAGGGGATAAAATGAGAGAAAAAGATTGTTAGGACACATACAATGTTGGCTACTAAGTGCACCATTTAGGAAGTATGATAGTATGTTACCAATGACTAGGCTAGAGGTAGGGGAAGACCAAAACTAACATGGACAAGTATAGTAGAGAAGGATATGAAGGAGGTGATTTGTGTGATGACCTTGCGCTGAACCGAATGACGAAAGAGGATTCCTGTACCCATGAGTTTAGTTATATGTCTAAAAACCAGGAGAATTGCATGGAAATTCATATATGCACACACGCAAGTATATATCATTGTTATTAAAGGCGACGCTCGCCTGAGGCGAGAGGCGAGGCGAGGGTACGTCGCCTCTTGAAGGCCAGGCGAGGCGATGTTGAAGAAGCGAGCCAAGGCGATTGCCTTTGTTGCCTAGGCAAGAGGCGAAAGGCTTGAAAAGGTGAGGAGAGGTGAGCAACTAACCTTTCCGGCCCACATCCAAAGGTTTTCGACTCAGATCTAAAGGTTTTCGGCCGAGATCTGAAGTTTTCTGGCTTAGATCTAGTCGATTTCAGCCTAGATCTACCAGATCCGAAGGTTTTCAACTCAGATTTGAAGGTTCCTGGTGAGATCTAAACTTTTCTGGCCTAGATCTAATAGATTTCAGCGAGATCTACCTCTAGATCTTCTATATTTACCCAATCTAAGGCTACAACTACGATTGCCTTGACATGGCGACCTTGTCTGTGGCTTCGTCGTCGCCAGAATAATTATCACGCGCTGGAGCCCGTACCGGAATTTTTTGCTGGACCTAGGCAGACTTGGTCACCGGCGCTTATACATCTTGGTCCCTTGCTTGGTTTTTAGATTTGAGGAGTTTCAAGCTGTTTTTGGTGTTTGTCTTAGGGTTTTCACTTTCTTGTTCAAGTACTATGAGACTTTTGAAAAAATAAGGTTTTTTTGGGCTAATAGCAGAATATTTAGAAGTAAATTAAAGCAAGTTTACACTTATTGTTTTAAGTTTTTTGTTCAAAGTAATATGAATATTATGAACTTAATTTTATGTATTACTTCCATTGATAACATGCTTTTAAAAATTGTTATAGAAGATATATTTTGATTTATTTTCTTTAATTGTCATCTTGATCGCCTTTTGCTTGCCGCCTCTCGCCTTAAAAATGTACCTCTCGCCCGCCTCACGCCTTTTCGCCTTTAATAACTCTGGTATATACGTATATATATGTACATGTATATATGTGTATATACGTATACACACACACACACACACATATATATATATATATCTACATGTATATATATGTACATGTACATATATATATATATATATATATATATATATATATATATATATGAAAATATGCATGAAAACCCAAAACGGTTCTCATGGAGTTCAACAGGTATGGGCAACCTAGCTGATTTGAAGTGGGCTTGTCACCATTATTTATACAGGGGATGTTTTTGATTTTAATAGTTGGGCCTTCTATTTTCTTCTCTCTTGGAACCTGGGTCTCTTAATATTTTATCTATTTAACATCTTCATGCACCAAACACCTTCCACCATCTCCTTTTGAGGTACTTAATAGGCTATGAATGTTGGTCTACAGGAGCTAAAGCATTTAAAGTACCAAAATCGTCATTCTAAATTACATGACTCAGAAGCATGCCGTGTCAACATCTTGATGAGATTGAGGTATGCCATCCTTCTTGAATCACTGGTTGCGCATTGGCCGCAATATTCGAGAAAATTCTACACCTTAGTCTTCCATTAAATCATCGTATCTGGCTTGAAAATTAGTCACTTTGTTGTTGTTGCACAAAAGATTCAAAAAGCTCAAATATGTTTAATGATCCACACCTCTTAAAATTATATATCTTTTATAGGCTACCTGATACAAAGGCTTGAAGCCAAATTGTTTTTTTGTTAAGTCAATCAGGGATGCTTCAACACCTGTAGGCATGTTTGTTTACTGGGATTTGGCTGGATTTCGAATAAAAGTTTGCAGTCCAATCCCATCCAATGCTTTGGTTGGGATGGATTTAAGACATGAGAAAGTTACTCTCATATATAACGGAGTTTTTTCGGGGTGTGGGAGGAGGATATAATTAGTCCGAGGACTAAGGACTATTGAGACCTCTTATACCCTTAGGCCTTAGAAATCAAATTACCAGAAGATCTGAAGTTAATTACTATTTGCCTAATCATGTTTGCGCAAGTCATTTTCCTGAAAAGAAGGCTTCATTTTCCGTTGACTTGTAAAGGATCTTACATTGACTACATTTTTCAAATATTACCAAATACCAAAAAATGAGGAAAATGTTTTCCGGAAATCATTTTCCGTGAAACAAACAAAGCCTTATATTCTTTTTATTTGTAAGCGATAGAAACGAGACCTATGAATTGTTTTCCTTTTTAGCTGTTTCATTTCTATTTTCTAATTTTGTGCATATAAAATCATTTAGTTTTCTTGAGCATGATTAAATATAATTTCTTTGGGAATGCAAAAAAAAAAAAAATGGAAAAAAATTATAAAGGGAAACAAAATAATTAGCGAACTTTGGAAAATTGTTTTATTTTTAAATAAGGTAGGTTGAAAGGAAATTGTGTTATGCATTGATTAACTCGATTAAATTTTAATGATTGTAGTGGATAAACAAATATTGTAGTGGAAATAGACTGTGCCATGTATGTGCATATATTTTATACATACACACACACACACACACACACACACATATATATATATATCAAGGAAGCTTTCATATGAGTATGAGTACGAGGATACATCAAAATACAAAAATATAGGATACGGGTATGACAAAGATACGAATTTCTTTAATATAAAATATAGTTGTTACATTCCACCTTTAATTGATTTATATTATAATCATGGGTCATGTAGATAAGTACTTTATAAAAATATAATCCCTTCGTTCTACCCAAAGAGTCCATGTTTGAAAAGTCTTATAATTAAGGGATGTATAAGTATCATTAGAATTGGTCATAAATACAAAAATGTTTTGAGTATAGTAACTATGTTTATACCACATGAGGAGGGTAAAGTTATAAAATTATGAAGATTGTAGGCATAACATTTGGAAGTGAACTCTTTATGTAAAACATCTCAAAATAGAATAGTGGACTCTTTGCCCGGAACGGAGGAAGTATAAATTTTCACTTCTTACATATCAACAAGCCGAAAATAGCTCATTAAAGAGAGAGATCAATAGAAATACTCAGAAAATATCTTTTAAAAAAGGGGTCTAACCGGCTAGATAGCATTTGTTAGAAACTATGTTTGAAAAAGAGGAACAAAATTAGAAGGGAGAGATGAAGAGGTACTAACAGAAAGAAATAGAGTGAAGGGAGGGATGATAATGAAGGAAAAGAAATTGAGAAAAAAGATAGATTTATATATATATGTATATATATGTGTGTGTATATATGTATATGTATATATATACAGAGAGAGAGAGAGAGAGAGAGAGAGAGAGAGAGAGAGAGAGAGAGAGAGAGTTTGGTTGAAACTGAAGAAAAAAAGAGGAACAAGAAGATAGACTTACAAGTTTTTGAGGTGTTTCTCTCAGTCCTTGCACTAGCAGCTTCAATGGTCGCTTTCTTTTTTCTTAGCAGCAATCTTTTACATATAGGGTGTGTTCTCTTTCGCGATTTAGTGGCTGTGTTTATGGTGTTGGTCTTTCTCTCTCTTTGGTCCTACTAGTTTTCTCTTTATATCTCACTTACTTTTTCTTCAATTATTACAAAAGAAGCTCAGATCCCCAAAATCAAATCCCTAAATCGCAAAGGTAAACACGGCTACAAAATCTTGGGCAAGATATTAATAATGTTGAGTACCAACACATTTATCATTTTATCTGTTAGCCCCACAAGATTTTGGGGTCGTATCTTTTGGGAGATTATCTAGTACAGCTTAGTAGAATTATCACTTAACAACTATTATTATATGCAAAGAAGCCCGTGCTAAGTGAAAAATATAATCTTGACTTCGATGTATTCATTATGTATCCTCCATGCATCCGAGCATAAAAACTAAATATTAATATCTGGATATGTACAGAACGTATCTGATATGCACTCAGCCATACCCCGGGGCCCTAGTATCCAAACCGTAAGTGTATCGAACACCGCGACAGAGGCCATTTTGGTGTATCGGTAACAATTTATCCATCGTAACTTTCTCACTTACCTAATCCTTTTCTTCTTCTTCGGACCAATCCTCAATAATAACCTCTCTAGGGGCTAGGCCAATCAAATGTTTTAACAGTGATAATTTCATTTTTATAAAAAAATATGGACCTTCATGAACTAAAGGTGTTTTATTGATATAATCATTATAAAACATGAGTGGAAGTGAAAATGTCAGTACGCGCCATAATTATTAACGGTAAAAGGCCTGAGACGGGTGAGTGAAAGCCGAACAAGATGAAAATTAAAGAAAATAAGTTTAAAGATATTCTTTTGTAACAATTATTAAAAGCATGTTATCAATGACAATAATACATGCAATTAAGTTCATAAAAATCAAATTACTCGAACAAGAAACTTAAACATAGAGTACAAACCAACTTCAACTTACTTCAGTGAAAGAAAAATATTTAATTTTTAGCCCCATGGCAATCATATCTTCTTCAAAATCCCAAATTACTTGGACAAAAAACACATGGGACTGAAAACTTATCTAAATGATTCTTAGGTGAATCATTAGAGATGGAATGTAGCACGTAATACTTTTTATAATAAAGATTTCCCTTTCCTTGCTGTACCCGTTTCCTTTATTTAGAATGTGTTGTCTTGCGGTACCCGCACTGTTCCGTACCTGTATCCCTCACCCGTGTTGATGCTTCATTGACATGCATGAGTTGAATGTCTCACATGTCAAGTAAAGGCCTAATAGCCTAATATCTTCATTCATTTGCTGATTATTTAAAGGTGAATGACTTTGGCGCTCAAGGAAAGTTGGTGATAGGTATTCTTGGTGGTCAATTTTATAAACTGAGCCCTTACTTTTTGACAAGACCATATAACATTGTTAAGATCTAAGATCCCAATACAATCCATCGTGGCAGCCACTTTTGCAGCCCCACAATAAAAGCTACTGGACTGTCGCTAGCAATAGAAACCTCAAAGAACATGGATCAGACTTGAAATAGTTCCTAGGAAAGATCTGCAGTAGAGTCATTTCAAACGACTAACTTTCTTTGAGAATCTGGCTCTCCCTTTTGTAATATTCTGGAACTTCCTATGGGCATTTTTGTATTGTCAGGCCAAATTTATAAAAGGAATCACAATAGATGCGCTTGTAAATGCTCAGTCAAGATCACACATTGTGAAGAAAGAAAAAGTACTTGGGCAAGCTGGTGTTTTCCATGTATGCTGGAAATGCTGATTCAGCCCACTACAGGTCCACTTCAAGATATGAGCTGGTTTGTTGAATAAGCTAAGCTAAATCTTACCTGGGCAGATCCAAGAATAGGATCGGATACAGCTTCAAAATCTGAGCTCGATTGTTTTTACCCACCTTAGTTTGTGATCTTAATACAGATCTGGAACAGGAAGCCAGCGATTGCGGAGTCCCTGGTATCAGCTGCATTAATACCAACCGCTGCAGGTGAGAAAGGTCTGAAAGCAAACTAATCTTCAGTATAGCTCCTTTGAATGAGGATCAAACAAACTCGCCAAAGGCAAATGCTTGATTTGAGGGGAAATTATTCAGTTATAAACTAAGTGTATGTCAATATTAATCAAATCCTGGGGTCCCTGTTCATTCATTCACCACATAGTGAATATTATACCTGGTACTAGAAGCTTCTAGATGACCTGATTCCAAAGTAACAGGCATTTCCTAGATACTGAACTCAGCTTTTTCCCCGAATTCCTGGGGTCTGCTGTGTTGTTTCCAGATGCTACAGTAAAATAGACATGGTGTGAAAGGCTTCATAATCTCATAAGAATTACAAATCTAGTGAATATTGTTTTTAATGGGGCATGTACTAGTGGCATAAACTGCACTGGCACAAGCCAATAGGAATCTGAAATGAGCTCAAACTTTGATTTCGTCAAATAGTGAATAAATGATTGAAACATGTAGGCTTGATCTCAAATACCACCTTTCAGCAATCTCTTGCATCTATGCTATTTCAGGCAGCAGGTCTATCATTTTGTAACTACATTGCAGCAGTATGTCCAATCACAGTTATCCCATGTATCCTGGTGCCGATTTCTACACTCTGTTGAACATAAGGTATGAAACAACTTTAATTACTTTTATCTTTGGAATCTACTATGTGCTGGTCATTTGTATTTTCGTTGCTACTTATTTGACAAATTCATGTCCATACCTTTAATTTCTTGGGAGGACAGGATAGAGCGTGATTCACTGGCGGTAAAGTTAATGCTGATTTTTCATATGCTTTTGTGAATGATGCGTGCTTTATTTTCTCTTTTTTTGAATAGAAAGAGGAAAGATTAAGTAGACAAGGAGTCCAAACAAGATCAATTGGACACATTCTCAAGAAAGTAAAAGAACAGTACAAACCAAAACAAAGCATCAAGACAGATTCACTATATAGTCCTCACACTAATCAGAAATAAAGACTCCCTAGAAAGAGTCATAGCTGAAGACCATAAAAAAACCCCAAATAAAAAAAAAGGAACAAAATAAAATAAAATAAAATACTGATCCCTAAAATCTTATCATGCTGCTCCTAACAAATGCTCCATAAAACCACAAAATTGTCATACATCCAGAAAATCTTCTTCTCTAGATGACAACTAGACCTCGATAGAAACAAGAAGCATATCTGCAATTGAGGGTGGGGTAACCCATGATTCACGGAGAACTGCATATAACCCATGTGATACCTGCCAAGAAAATGCATATGTAGGTGACAATTGACTCATCATGCTGCCTGCAGGGAACTCAAATATCGGGGAAAGAGCCTTATAGTGCCTACGATCATGCCTCATGCCGTTAGTGTTTAACTGGCTTTGCTCTAGGGTCTAAACTGAAGTTTTAAACTTGAAAGGAACCTTGGCTTTCCAAATGAAACTTGCCAATTGATGTATTTAAAGAACGAGTGGGACAGTCCATGAAAGATCTAGGAGATATTAGCCTTGTACGGTCAAGACTCTATATCCGTCTATGAGGAATTTGTGACTAGAGAAATTATGAATTAACTCAAGAAGGGCTACTAGCTCATCGAATTCTCCATCATTAAGATTCTGGAATGATGAAAGTTCAATGCAACCTTATCCCCTTTTGTTGTGGGTAAGTGGCTTTGGCCTCTTCCCTGGGAACCACTGTCATAAAGTGATCAAGAGCAAATTTGGAATGTGTCAAAATGGGTGCGATGCTAACATCAACAGTTCTATCACTTAAGGAACCTCTTGAAGTTCATTACCAATGCTATCCTTTGTTTATTCCTCTTACCCAATTAAGGGAACGATACTCGTGTGCAGTTTTCGGAAGATGTTTGGGTGGTTGGTACCTCGCTTTGGTCAGCTTTGCTCCGATTCTATTACTTGTCCTCAGTTCATTTTGCTCCCATTTCTGATATCTATTCTAGGAATTGGAATGATGCTGTTTCTTGGGACATCCACTTCTTTCGTGATCTTAATGATTGCGAGACTGGAGGTGGTGGGTTTCTTGATACTTAGTCGTGGTTATTTATCTCGTGCTTCATATATATATATATATATATATATATATATTGATAAGTAAGAAATAAATATATAAACACAGCGTCAAAATAGGTGATGCGTCCTTTGTATACAGGGAGTATACTCCAACAAAAGATTTACAAAATAGAAATTCTATCCACCATTGTAGCAAAAGGATCTCCTTCACTCGAACAAACCTTGGAACACCTAAAGCAAAGAGTCTGTAAATTTTCTCCTTTAGTCTCTCCGTCTCTCTGTGTCTAATTCCACATTCCCGAAAATCCTACGATTCCTTTCCTTCCAAATGCACCAGCTAACAACCAAAGGAGCTGTATCCCAAACGACATTTCTCCTTTTGCGCTTATACAAAGACCATCCTCTGAAAAGCTCGATAATGGATCGTGTCTCATATGCTCGGTCTTGGGTCTTAGAAGGTTCAGGGTTGTATTCTTGTCTATCCTTCTTGGCTCATTTGATTCGGTCTCTTAATCTAGAGTTGTTCCCTCTTTCTTAGTTCATTTGGAAAGCTCGGGTTCCTTTTAAAATTAGGGCCTTTACGGTCTTGGATCTTAACAAACTTAATACCAATGACATGCTTCAATTGCGCTGACCTTAAAAGAGGATTTCTTCAGATTGGTATGTGCTGAGTGTGTAAGTCCTCTGAATCTCACGAACATTTGTTTCTACGTTGTGAAGGTGCCTGGTCTTTTTGGTGTAGGCTTTTTGGGGTGGTAGGTGAGGATTGGGTCTGACCTTGGTTCTGTCTCCTCTTTCCTTCAGGTTAAGTTTTGAGGTTTTGGGAATAAGGGAGATAAAACTTTGTTATGGCAATGTGGGGCCTTCGCAGTTTTATGGTACATTTGGACGGATAGGAACGCCAGAACTTTTAAGAACTTTAAGAGTCAGAGCTTGTCGCGGACCCACCTATTAGAGAGGGTGGTCCATTTGGCTTCTTTTTGGGCGTCACCAATGTGCACCTTTCGTGGATCCCTCTCGGTAATTCAAAGAGATTGGAAGGCTTTACTTTTCTAGCCTATGTATTTAGACGTTCACTTGTTTGGCTTTTTGTTTGCCTTTCTTGATGGATCTCTTGTCCATCTTCTTGTAACCTGGTTCTACTTCAATAAATATATTTACATTTATACACACACACACACACACACACACACATATATATATAACTTTTAATGGTGGACTCTTTGATTTGAACTGAAGTATCATTTATCAACCACCATTAAGGAATGATCCTTCTCCACACCAGAAGAGAATTTACCAACCAATTTTCCATTGTAGCATATTTTGTCGAATTTGGCTTAGAAGCTTTTTAATTTTTCTTGTGAAGATCGTCACATTGGCTAGGCTACCCGAAAATGAAGCGTCCTTTCTAGGTCCGGGCTTCTTGCTTCTAGCTCATTTGGCTGTTGCGCTAGCTTGCCTTCATTGGCTCAAGATTGTCTGCTTCCTAGAGAGAAGTGAGCTCTACTCTAAAGCTACCTCTTTTTTTTGTGTGTGCGCTTGGGGGGAGGGGGTTGAGAGAAGGGGGAGCGCGAACAATTGATCCATGCTACTTTGAGACTTCTATTCTCAAAGTTCTGCTATACAAAAGAATTGGTCAGCGACTACGATCCACACAACAAACAACAAAAGATGGTGAGAGTTCCAGTGAGAATTATTTTCCAAGTTGGTAGGAAGACGTTTGATGTAATCAGATGTGCAGAGAAGGTACACGTGATTTTTTGGTTGGTGGAGAGGTCCAGAGACAGACGTCACGGGGTTTATCTCTCTTTTCGTGAGTTTGTTTGGGTCTGCGAATAGATGGGCAAGTTTCCTTCTAAGGGTGGTGGTGCTTGCTGGAGGTAGCGGCAAGGAAAGCATCGAGAAATCACTGTGGCGAAAAAGAAGAATGCTGCAGGTCAGTTCATTCGAATTCTAGTCAAGGGCACAAGGAGGTAGGGATGATTTGTATCCGTGAATATGGCTTTAACGCAGGGTGGAGTTTGGTGGTGGAAAAGATGTTAAGATTTGCAAGTGGTTCGACTTTCGAAAAGAGGAACCTTCCTAAGTCTTACAAGGAGGCGGCAGAAATTCCATAGTGTCCTGACTTAGTCTCTTGTTGCAGACTTGATTGTTCAGAGGTGGATTTACAGATAGATGAAGGAGCAGATGAAGGCTCCTGTTCATAGGCCTTGAAGTTTTTGGATAGATGCTTGGTGGGGAGAGCCGGTGATCTCGACTTCCCTATCCCCTCGAGGCTTGAACATCAGAGATGGGTTGATTGTAGATGGAAAACAGCTGGAGGCTTCGGAGTGGTGATTATGAATGGAAAATTCTTTCTCTTTGAATTCCCTTCGAAAGAGGAAGCCAACACGATTATATTGCAGAAGAATTGGATGTTTGATAATAATCCATTGTTGTTAGATCAATGGAATCTAGTGTGTTGTTGCCATCGCGAAGGTCGGAAACCAAAGGTTGCATTACATCTATGGGGTAGTAAGGTCTTTTGGGAGATTGGTGATGTGTGTGGAGGTTTCATTAACATTGATGAAGAGACGGAATTTAAAAGGGATTTGAGATGGGCAAGAATTTTGGTCCATTACAAAAAGGAGTTGCCGGCCACTGTTCGTATTGGAGTCGGTGGGAAAACCTTTGAGGTTCTGATTTGGGCAGAGTCGACGAGTTTTCGCAAGCCTTGGAGGAGAACCGGTGGTGGTGGCATCGGAGATAGTAGAGCTAGGGAGGGAGATTTTGTTAAGAGAAAGCGTGGGGGAGAGGGGATTAGTGAGCATCACGCGCGAGATTCTTACCCGCTGAGGAGGCCTGATCATAAGTTAAAGGATAAAGTTATCCGTTCTGATCGTGGCACGTGGAAGGACAGAGGTTCAAAATTTAAATCACAAGAGCTAAACGTCATTGGGAGAAAGGGTAAGAAGGATAATTCGGGCTTCTATAGAAATATGGGTGGCAGGCGTAGCAGTGGGCTGACTCAAGGTTCAAAATCTTGTAGGGGGCCCTCGTCGTCGGCTAGTAAAGATAAGTGAGGTTTTAGGGATTCAAACAATGATGGGCTGAATACCCAAGTGGGCGGAGTGGGTCTTATAAATGGCCCATTTCCCTCAAACTTTACAGGTGTCTTTGAATCCCGAAGCGTTAGTGGTTGCGAACCAAATAAGAAGAATTTTCGGGATATGGCCCATTCGACAATGCCTGGAGGCGGTGTTTGCCGAAATTACGCAATCACAATGGAGGTGTGAACAGCTAGGGCTTCGAAGTGATCACCTTTGATTGCGATTCGATGGGAGGGGTCGAAGCGAGCAGTTGCGAGGAGAAAGGGGTATGCGACAGGCTCCAACTTATCAAGTGGCGACTAAGGAAAATGGGTTTGAATCACAGATTTGTGAAGGGTGTTTGTCTGGTGATGAAGTAGAACATGAGCAATTTGCGCAAGAGGTAATGGGATCAAAGGCTGTTGTGGCCTTTGCAGAATTTTCAGAAACGCCCACAGAAGAGGCCATTGAGTGTTCGCCTTTGGCTGTGGTGACCAGAGTCTTTGCAAAATTCAGACTTGTTGTTGGGTCAATTGGGAATGACAATATTTCAATTTGGGTGAAACAGAGAATTAAGGGCTTTGGGTGTTTTTTTGGGGGTATCATGTACATGCTTCGAACATAAAATCTTGGGTTTGTTGTTGGAGATTGAAAAGGAAAGAAAATTAGTGGGAAAGGAAAACATTTCTAGGAAGCAGAAGCCTCGTTTGAACAGTAACAGGGAGCTGAAAAATCTTTGCTGCAGTTTAAATTTCGAGTAGGTAGGTAGCAGGGGCAGGGGTGAAATCACAACTTGATTTAACTATGCATTTGGCCATTTGCTGATTATTTCTAGGAACGTGAGGGGTATAAATGACGAGTCGAAAAGGCAGGTGATCAAAGTGGCTTTTAGGAGATGGAAGCCTCATCTGTTGTGTCTGCAAGAAACAAAAATGAAGATAGACAGAGGAGTAGTGTTGAGTGTGTGTGGGGGCAGATGGACTCAATGGGAACATTTAAATGCAGTCAGCATCTTGAGGCATTTTAGTGATGTGGGATGGCAGAGTTGTGTCCAAGATTGGGACGATGGTTGGTGACTACTCAATCTCTTGCCTGTTCGAGGGAGTAGATAATTGTTCGAGGTGAGCCTTTTCGGGGATTTACGGCCCTTGCGTGGATGCGTTGCGAAAAAGTTTGTGGGATGAGCTAAATTAATTCCTCAGCATTGGAAAAGTTCCCTAGTTTGTTGGGGGGGGGGATTTCAATGTTATCCGATTTTCGCTCAAGCGTACCGGGGCTACGACTTTCTCACAATCTTTGATGGATTTTAATGATTTTATTATCGAGTTGGAGTTGATGGATTTGTCGCTAGTAGAGGTCAGCTCACCTGGTCGAGAAATAACGATTCCCCATAGTGTTCGAGGATCGACATGTTCCTCATGTCACGAATTGGTTTGATTTTTTTGGTGGGTCCACCCAATCTTGTCTCCCGAGGGTGGTATCCGATCGTGTCCTCTTCGTTTGGAGTGTAAAGGCTATGTTAAGGGACAATCTCCGTTTCGATTTTAGAATGTGGTTGAAAGAACCGGGTTTTGTGGATTGGATAAAAAGCTAAGTGCCATTCCTATGTGGTGGTAGGCAACCTTTGCTTTGGTTTTGCTAAAAAGTTGAAATCGCTCAAAGAAGATCTAAAAGTATGGCACATAACCACTTTTGGGGACGTAAATTCTAGATTGAATAATGCCTCAAAAGAAGTAAGAAGTTTGGATGAGAAAGAAGGGAATGGCAGTCTAAGCGTAGATGATTCAGCTCGTCGGGTTTCTTTAAAGGCTGAGAATCAGAGATTACTTGTCAATGAGGAAATATTTTGAAGGCAAAAATCTAGAGCGAGTGCTTGAAAGAGGGGGACAGGAATACAAAGTTTTTTCACCGGATGACAAATATTCATAGCGGGCCAACTAGATTAGCAAGGTGAAGATTAATGGAGTTGTTCTAGAAGACATGTCTGATATTAGAAAGGGGATTGCTGGATTTTATGAAAGCATATTTCAGGAGAACAGTGGTTGGTTTCCTAAAATGGAGGGAGTTACATTTAAATCCCTCAAACTGGAAGAGAGGGATTCTCTCGAAGTTCCGTTTTCGGAAGAGGAGGTTTTATCTACTGTTTGTGGTATGAGTGGTGAAAAAGCTCCAGGCCTAATGGATTTCCCATGTCTTTTTTTCAATACTACTGCGGTGATCAAGAATGATCTTATGGAGGTTTTCCACTACTTAGTTCATAAGCGATTTGAGAGGAGTTTTGATGCCTCTTTTATCGCTTTAATTCCTAAGAGGATTGGTGCGGACGACATAAGGGAGTTCAGGCCAATTAGTTTGTAGGGGGGGGGTTTATAAGATTATTGCAAATGTGCTTTCGATTCGTTTGAGAAAGGTTATTGGGAAGGTGGTATCTGAGCCTTAACATGCGTTTGTGGGGGGACATATATTACCGAAGTAGTGTTGATTGCGAATGAAGCAGTTGATGTGAAAATTAGAAGTGGGATGCCGGGACTACTCTGCAAACATGATGTTGAGAAAACATATGATCATTTTAAATGGAAGTTTGTCTTATTTGTTTTCTAGAATGGGTTTCAGGGGTAGATGGAGAGATCATAGTTATTAAAGGCGGAAGGCAAAAGGCGGGCGAGAGGTACTTTTTCAAGGCGAGAGGCGAGGCGAGACGCAGGCGAGCAAAAGGCGAACAAGGCGATAATTAAGAAAAAATAATTTAAAACTATTATATGTTGTAAATTTTTTCATAAACTATTTATAAATAAAAATATTTTATGTAACTTAGTTAACAAATTATAATAATATCACTATTCTCAACTTTTAAGTTATGTATTTAAACCAAAAATTGCATTTTTTTCTTGAAAATCCAAAGGTTAAAGGTGGATTCTCAAAAATATAAACAATAACCATCTAGATCTTCTTCAAACCAGCGATTCAACTTTGAATCTTACATGTGCACTCTTTGGCAACTATCTAGTTCGGCACGTTTCAGATTCCGGCGCCGGCCACGGGCCAACTTTTCCAGTGAGATCTGGTGGTAAAAATGGTATGAATGTGATCGTCTTCTTAAGGAGATGACGATTGTGGCCTTGGATTGGGCAGATATTTAGTAGATTTGTCTAGATCTAAAGAAAATATGTCGAGATCTAAAAAAATTTCCAAATTTGGTCAAAGTTCCACTGGTTGTCGCCTTTGCTCACTTCTCGCTTAGGCAAAACTGGCGACTGCGTGGGTTCGCTTCTCTAACATTGTCTCGCCTGGGATTTGTGTGGCTACATACCCTCACCTCCCCTCGCCTCTCGCTTCAAGTGAGCGCATAGTTATTAAAGGCGAGCACCTTGGTCGCCTCAGGCGAGGCGAGGGTACATCGCCTCTTCAAGGTCAGGCGAGGCGATGTTGAAGAAGCGAGCAAAGGCGATCGCTTTTGTCGCCTAGAGGAGAGGCGAAAGGCTTGAAAAGGCGAGGATAGGCGAGCCTCTTACCTTTCCGGCCCAGATCTGAAGGATTTTGGCCTAGATCTAATCGATTCAAGCCCAGATCTAGCTACCGATCTTCAATATTCACTTAATCCAAGGCCACAGCTGCTATCGCCTCAGCATGGCGAACTAATCTTTGGCTTCGCTGTCGCAAGAATAGTGCTCACGCGCAGGTGTCGGCGCCGGAATTTTTGCCGGACCTCCACAGACTTGGTCGCCGATGCTCGTTTAAGTTAGTCCCTTGCTTGGTTTTTAGATTGGGGGAGTTTCAAGTTGTTTTTGGTGGTGGTGTTAGGGTTTAGGGCAGCTTTAATCACATCTTTTATTCTTGCCTTTAATAGTGAAAGTGAGAAAAAAGCCATTCTATTCTGGTCCAAGTAATATGAGACTTTTGAAAAAGATACTATATTTTGACATATTTTCTTTAATTTTCATCTTGTCCGCCTTTCGTTCGCCCGCCTCTTGCCTCGCCTTAAAAATGTACGTGTCGCCCGCCTCACGCCTTTCGCCTTTAATAACTATGGGTGAGCGCCCCGGTCGCCTTTGATAACTATAGGAGAGATTTGATTCTCTTTTGCATTTCATTGGTAAAATTCTCCGTCTTAATTAATGGATGGAGAGCCTGAGGGGTTTTTTTCTAGTTCGAGAGGCTTGAAATAAGGAGACCCTCTACCGCATTTTCTTTTTATTATGGTTTTGGAAGCTTTAAGCAGGATCTTGGATGACATGGTTTCAGGTGGTTTACCTACTTATTTCATGACGGTGTTTACTCTTCCTTTTTCTGTGCCCAAGAGGCTAGAGAAGCTAGAAAGGAACTTTTTCTGGGAAGGGCAGTTGAAAGATCAGAAATTCCACCTGATCAAGTGGGATTTGGTGTGTACTAATCAGAGGAGGGTTAGGGATTAAGAACCTTAGGTCATTTAATTCCGCTCTAATGGGAAAATGGATGTGGAACTTTTTGGTGGAGAGAAAGCTTTCTGGAGGAAAGTGGCAGAGGGTAAGTATGGTGTTAGTGATGATGTGTGGGCACTGAGCGAGACCCACACAACTTATGGGGTTGGTGTATGGAAAGACATTCAGAAACGGTGGGACCAGTTCAAGAGGTTTATTGCTTTTGGCATTGGGAACGGAGGATCAGTTAGATTCTTGGAAGATAAATGGTGTGGGGATGGAATTACGGAGAGCTTTATTCACATTATTTCGTTTATTTCATTTCCCTTCCGCAACATCAATCCTGAAACGGCCATGTGTTTCTAAATTCATTAATTACGATGCCTGGTCTAATCTGTGGTGGAGTCAATCAGCATCCGTGATCCCTGTATTATTGTTTTTATGCTTCATCATTTGTTCTGCTTCCTTCAATTTTGTGTTGTGTCTCATGATTTTTTTGGTGTGTTCTAGGTCAAGGATATGATGGACCTGGAGTCGGCACATATGGAATACCTGAGTGATTCGCTACACATGTAAGTGTACACTTGCCTCCCTTTCCATTTTTTTTTTTTGTGGTGTGGTGGGAGGTGTTTAATTTGTCTCTTCTGTCTTTTTTATGTTTTTTATGCTACTGGAAAAATTTGTTTATGTTACCTTGCAATTTATAATCATAAGCATTTCAAGTATGTGGAATTGCATTTCTGATCCCAAGAAATTTCCCAGATTTCAGGCTTCTTCATATACCCAGTTAAGCTATGAAAAATATCCATCCTCTTTATTTTCCTTTATGATAAGATGAAATGTTATTGATGTGAGAGAGAGAGAGAGAGAGAGAGAGAGAGAGAGAGAGAGAGAGATATGAATGTGGAAAAGAAGTCGCACAAAGATGCTCCGGAAATCTTGTAATTCCTTATGATAGAAGAATTTGCACCCTTTCCTTACTGCCAACTAATTTTAAACCGAGAACTCTCTCTCTCCCTCTCCATATTTCTTACAGCCCTATAGCCTGGAGATGAATTGTGACGCGAGTAATGCAGATGACAGAAATCAGTTCTTACCTTTCATACTCTCCTTTTCTATCTGGTTGCTCTCTTTGATCAGATATTTTTTGCAACTCAGATCTGTCATGTAACCTCGTTTCCTCTCATCCTTCCTTGTCATCTTCTATAATTTGGGGTGGATCAATGAATTTTGGCTGCTGATGCTCTCAACTATTGTGGCGAAACCGTCTTCTTTTCATGTTTACTCTGCTCTGCTGCATTCAGACGGCAAATTTTTTAAAGAAACTATTGCTCTTGACTCATTTTCCTTTGTGGTGTCAGCGAGTTTTAAGTCCATAAGTTTAGTCTTTCATTCAAGCCGGGGATTTGGCGTAGATACAAGCTCATTCTTTCTTGATAAGGGAGAATGTTGGATGGTGTGTGAGAAACTGTGGTGCCATCTCTTGCTGGGTAGGTATCAGTTGGGAAAGTTTGAGCTAGTGCTAGATTCCTCTTCTCTGTAGGTCCATCTTGTTTCAACCTCATCTGTTTGGAATCGGAATGTTTTACATGATGATTAATGAATGATGAGGGGTATGGCTCCTCATTCGCGATAGAGTAAAGTTGGTCGTTGGAAGAAGCATCACACTTTCCTCAAGGTAGTTGGTTCGTGATTGTGAGATTACCTTTTCATTAATTGAGTTTGTTACGAAATAAAGTAGGGAAGAGAACAATATATTGAGAAGCCGTAACCTAGAATCTGGTTAAGGCAAAGTATTTATACTCCTAAGAACATATAGATAAATACAATTTCAACCCATACACTATTTACATTATACATATGACTTACAACACTCCCCCTCAAGTTGGAGCATAGATGTTAAGCATGCCCAGCTTGTCACAAATATGATTAATCCGTGGACCATTCACAATTTTACTCTTCCAAAATACTAAATTACCATCAACAAATACACAGTACCCTGTTGTAGACCTCCTATCTATCTTAGAGCCTGCCCAGTCAGCATCTGAAAACCCCTCTACCTTACAATATCCATGATTCTTATATAAGACACCACGACCTAGACTCCCCTTAAGATAACATAAAATCTGCTCCAATAAATTCCAATGAGTAGTCCTTGGAGATGACATAAACTGACTTACTACACTGACGGCATATGCTATATTAGGGCGAGTCACTATAAGATAATTTAGCTTCCCAACTAACCTCCGGTATCGCTCAGGATCACTATATGGTTCGCCATCCTCCGCTGTGACATACATATTTGGAACCATAGGTGTACAACAAGGCTTAGCACCTAGTTTTCCAGTCTCAGCA
This sequence comes from Platycodon grandiflorus, assembly GCA_016624345.1. Lineage (NCBI taxonomy): Eukaryota > Viridiplantae > Streptophyta > Magnoliopsida > Asterales > Campanulaceae > Platycodon > Platycodon grandiflorus. The sequence continues at coordinate 29,673,239 of CM028366.1, read as the reverse complement.
AGAAGATCAAGGATATACTTTCTTTGAGAAAGGAAGATACCTTTCTTAGACTGCATTACCTCAATTCCCAAAAAGTACTTCAAGAAACCCAAATTCTTTGTTTGAAAGTGTGCTTGTAGGAACGATTTGAGTGCTGAAATGGCAGCACTATCACTACCAGTAATAACAATGTCATCCACATATATTACCAACAAAACAATACTAGCAGCAGAATGACGAAAGAAAACAGAATGATCACAATGACTACGCCGTAAGCCAAACTTAAGCACAACTTCACTAAACCGACCAAACCAAGCACGGGGAGATTGTTTCAAACCATACAATGACTTCATAAGCCGACAAACTTTACCATTCTCCCCCTGAGCAACAAACCCAGGTGGTTGCTCTATATATACTTTCTCTTATAAATCACCATGCAAAAAAGCATTTTTGACATCTAACTGATAAAGAGGCCAATTGTAAGTAGCAGCAAGAGATATAAACAACTGCACAGATGCAAGTTTAGCAACAGGGGAAAATGTTTCAGAATAGTCCACACCATAAGACTATGCATACCCTTTAGCAACAAGCCTTGCCTTAAGGCATGCCACAGATTGACTTTAACAGTGAAAACCCACTTACATCCAATAGCCTGTTTACTTGCAAGTAAGTGAACTAGGTCCCAAGCACCATTATGTTCTATGGCAAGCATCTCCTCCTCCATAGCAGCCCGTCAACCCGAGTGAGGCAAAGCTTCTGATACAGATTTAGGAATAGAAACAGAATCGAGAGAAGCAATGAAGGAACACAAAGATGGTGATAAATGAGTATATGACACAAACGAAGAAATAGGGTGAGTACAAGTACGCTTACCTTTTCGTAAGGCAATAGGAAGATCTAGACTTGGATCTGCTGACGGAGAAGTTGCAGTTAGTATAGGAGGTGAGTCTGAGACATCATGCTTTTCTGTAGTCGGATGTGATCGGCGAGAATAAACCTGAGTAACTGGAGGACGCAATGGATGAGAGGGATCGAGTTTTGAAGAAGGTGGAGGTTGCACTGTGTAAACCAAAAAATCAGCCTCTTCGCTTTTATTATCGGAGGAAGATGCTACAACAAATGGGGTAGACTCGAAAAAAGTCACATCAGCAGAAACAAGGTAACGACCCAAGTCTGGAGAGTAACAACGATACCCTTTTTGAAGTCGAGAATAGCCCACGAAAATGCATTTAAGAGACTTCGGATTTAGTTTGGAAACTCGAGGACGAACATCACGAACAAAACAAGTGCACCCAAAAACACGTGGAGATAACGGATATAAAGAACGGTTTGGATACAAGACCGAAAAAGGGATTTCACTATCAAGGACAGCAGAGGGCATACGATTTATCAAGAAACAAGCGGTAGAAACTGCATCCGTCCAAAACACCTTAGGAACTTTTATTTGAAATGTCAAAGCTCTGGCAACTTCTAATAAATGTCTATTCTTCCTTTCAGCCACCCCATTCTGAGGAGGTGTATCAACACATGAAGATTCATGAAGCATGCCATGCCTCGACATGTACAATTGATATGGGTTAGAAAAATATTCTTTTGCATTGTCACTTCTCAAAACACGAACAGGAAGATTAAATTGGGTTTGAATTTCAGCACAGAAAGCACAAAATATTGAAAATAATTCATCACGACTTTTCATAAAATATAACCAAGTAACTCGAGAGTAGTCATCAACTAAGGTAACAAAATATCGAAATTCCAATTTAGACTTAAAAGGAGGAGGGCCCCAAACATCTGAATGAACTAACTCAAAGGGGGACGCAGCCCGTTTATTGATCCTAGGTAAATAAGACACTCGATGATGTTTTGCGAATTGACAAGACTCACACTCTAAGCTAGAGAGAAAATATAGACTAGGACACATTTTCTTTAGACTCGATAAAGATGGATACCCCAGCCAGCAATGAATCTGATGGGCAGAACTAATACTGGAACATGCAACTCGCTTCGGCACCCCAGAACGACTCACGTCCTCTACCAATAATACTCCTCGTCGTAAGATCCTGAAAGACACAATGATCGGGAAAAAATAAGACACTACAATTTAGAGCACGTGTAATTTTACTAACAGATAGTAAATCAAAGGAAAAATCAGGTAAGTAGACAAAGAAAGACTGGAAGTAGGGGAGGCAATACCAACACTAGTAACAGACGCTGCCGAACCATCTGCTAAATAACACTAGGATGAGAGGATAATGAAGTAAATGATGACAGGGTGTCCATATGACCTGTCATGTGGTCTGTGGCACCGGAATCAATGACCCATATACGAGAGGATGATGCAAGGCATGTGGTGGGTTTACCTGACTGGACCATAGTAGCCTTAGGAGGATTTGATGATTGTTGTAGAACTTGATACCGAGTGAACTTAGCATACTCATCTCCAAAGATAACAACAGACGGCGGTTGAGGCACAGCGGAAGATCTACTAGCAGTACCAACAGTAGCTACATTGGCAAACTGTGGTTGCTATTGAGGCTTGCCGTGTAGCTTCTAACATGAACGCTGCAAATGACCAGATTCGCCACAATAGTGACACAGTCGTTGATCATTTTGACTATGGCCTCGCTGCTCACCCTGACTGCGGCCTCCACCTCGACTACCAGCTCTACCTCTCCTAAAATTTTCACCATCTCTACCACCACGTGTACTTTGACCACCTCGCCTCCCATTATTCCATGAGCTTTGAGTCACAAGAGCACTTGACTCACTCGGGATAGTGGAATGTGGCACTTCACCTGCGGCACGTACAATTCTAGTATAAGCATCTCAAAGGGAAGTAATCTCTGGGCTAGCAAGTATTTGTGACCTTGCATTTGCAAACTCTTGTGGTAATCCTGCCAAAAAACTCATAACATCCATTTGCTCGCGTTGAGCCTGTTGAACCTTCACATCAGAACTAAAAGGAAGAAGTGTATTAAGTTCCGCATACACTTTCTTAAAATCCATAAAATATTCCATAAGTGATTTCTCCAGCTTTTCTGGGCGATAAAAAGCTTTACACACATCATAAATACGATTCATGTTACCTTGGCCAGAAAATAAGAAATCAAGGTACTCCATAAGTTCTTTAACAAACTCGCAATGGTTCACAGAGGGAGTGATCTCGGGTGAAATAGATTTCCTGATGGGCAAAAATAGTTGTGCATCCTCCCTTAACCAAATCTTCCCTTCTTCTGACTTAGGATCCGAAGGTGAATCATCAGTAGGATGATCATCCTTCTCAATACTACGAAGAAATATTCGCAGTCTTACTCCACTCCAAATAGTTTCTCTCATTCAATTTCTCATCTGTAATTTTCATAGACACCGGAACAATCTCTGTGACAAGAGATTTCTTCTCATTCGTAGATTCAGCCATCAAAAAATGCGTCAAAGAAGGAACAATAAGACCATTTTTTTCTTTCAAAACCACTGTTCACGACGGCACTGTTCACGCACTGTTCATGTCCCTTGAAGTGCTGATCTTCAATACTCCAAAAACAGTCCCTTCGACAAGGAAGAACCCTAGGACAGTCAAGCCTACTTGGGTTGACAGTTAATTCAATGGATCGAGCCCTGTAGCTCTGATACCATGTTACGAAATAAAGTAGGGAAGATAATAATATATTGAGAAGCCGTAACCTAGAATCTGGTTAGGGCAAAGTATTTATACTCCTAAGAACATATAGATAAATACAATTTCAACCCCTGCACTATTTACATTATACATATGACTTTCAACAGAGTTCAATAGACTTTCAAATGATTGGTTACGGAGGATTTGTTAAATTAGGTGATTGATCGGGAAATTATAGGAATTGATTCTGTAGTAGAGGTTGTGCCACATCACTCTAGGTATTTGCCACATAATTACCTAGTCTACCCCGAACTAAGACCTACCGTACGAAAACGTACTAGGCTCCGGGTGACAGCCTAAAGGGGGGCCGAGATTGAGTACTTTAGCCTAAGGGTAGTAATACTCAAGTCTCTACGCACCCGGCTTTGTTAATAATCTCCGTGAGCAAGTTGGCAAGGGTCCAAACGCTCCGTTAGGAGAACTTTTGCTCGACCCTATGAGATCCGGTTGGCCAGAGCCCGCATCCCCGAACATTAGGGTTCCAAGGAATTAACTTTACGCCTCGTAAAGGGCAACAATTTACCACTAGCACTTACATCCTTCAAGGATGACCCGGCTTAGGCACTACCGGGATCTACTCTAAGTGTACGGCCGGCCCAGGTCCCAGACCCCAAAGGACGGGCCGGTTCTTGGGAACCTCGAGGGTTATTGGTTTTGGCGAGGTCAAGAGAAAGTCTCACCCGTTGTACACGTATGTTATCATGCACGTGCGACGCGTGTGACTGATTACCGAAGAGAGAAAGAGCGATTGCGGTCCCCACTTACGGGACACGTGTCCTATGATCATTGGATGATCAATAGGATGATGACACCTCACGGGAATCTTGGAATATTCCTGTGTCATCCCATACTCATTATAAATAGAGGTCATAAACCTCATTTGAAGGATAATCATTATTCGATATTCGGAGCTAGTGAGTATTCAGCCTTTGCCCTCTTTCTCTTTACGATCGCCTTGACTTCCACCCCGACCTTTACTCTTTTGAGGTTCTTTGATATACACGTGTCACGCCAAGCATTATACCCAAGACACATCACACCCTCGGGGACACTCACATTCTACATTCGCGACTCTGGTTTGGTATTCACGTTCACCATGCCTCCGAAGAACAGAACAGGACGGTGAGTCGAATACATTGGCGATAATGTTGATGAGGTCGGTTCTCATAATGAGATGATGTCACCATCATCAAGGTATGGTAGCTACGGCGGTGAAGCTCCACCCAAAGACCCAGTGATCATATCTCGCATACCTCACTCACTCCTTCGAATTATTCCAACATGGTTTCTCAATCGGGTGGACCGCCGCCCGGAGCTTCGGGTTCGGGAACCACGGTCAACAACGCTACTACCCTCCGTAGTAACTAATACTACTACCACTCCCATCCCTCCACTAACAACCACCGTTACCCCCGTGCAACACCCGAACCTCCTCCCGTAGCCCAACCAACTAGTGGGCATGTGAATGCTAGTACACTGCGCCAGAGGAGCCGTACTCACCTACCCTTCCTACTATTCGGGTTCAGCCTCAGCTCGTGGATCCCTTGCACCAACTCGGGCTCGATGTTGGCTTCATCCGGATGGTGACATTGGATCAAGTAAAACAGCTTGTTGGAGTCTCAGTGGCTAGGCTTCGACCATCCCGGTGAGGATGATTCGGTCCTCCCTACCCTCTTATCATTCGGCAGCGCCTTACCCGGAGAATTATGTTTCCCTACCTTTCGCCAATATGGGGAGGGATGGAAATCCAAGAGAGCATGTCCAAAGGTTTCTAGAGGAGTTAGAGCCTTATACCACAAATGACACTTGTGTCCGAGGGAGTTCCCAAGTCTCGAGTCATCGCTTACGGTTGGTATTATCGTCTAGATAAGAGTAACATCTATGATCGGGAGACTATGTCGAGGCTGTTCTTATCTAAGTTTTTCCATACGGATGAGAAGCTTACTATTTTTCGCTTGACCGAAGGACAAGCGTGCAAATGAAACGCCACCGGAGTATGTTAAACGTTTCAAAAATAAGTCGTTGGCTTTGCATGATCCTCCGAAGGAGCAGTTTTGGTAAAATATTGTTTGGAAATGATGCATTATGACTACAGCGTCGCTTATTAATCTTGACATTCCTACCTTTCAAAGGTTGGTAGAGGCACCTGGCAATCTTATCCTGCCGGGAGAAACGCAGAATAGTCTGGTGGAGTGGAAGCCGAGCTCGCACCCTCAAGCTGTTACTCGAGGTTATAGGGATAATCGTGGTAACAGGTTCAATCAAAGGGGACCAGCTGCCAATGTTGCCCAACCAAGAGGTGATAAGCGAGACACGGGCAGGAATGTTCGACCTAAGTATGAGAATAACGACAAGTATGTGGCATCAGATTATCCTTGTGGGATGATGGAAGTGATCGATACTTTGAATAATTGGATCCAAAGATGGGACATCATCTTGCCGCCTACGCGGCGTGAACCAACACAATGATATGGACCACCCGAGGTACCGTCATTATCATCGGCGAGTAGGACATCCAACTCGTGATTGTTTCTCATTAAAAGGTATATTTCACAAGGAGGTTGAGGAAGGCCGGTTGAGGTTCGGCCACGAATGTTCATGAAAACCCCGCCGGTTCACCTGTGCAGATAAGGGAAACAAGTTAATATGGCTGCAGTCTATGAAGAGGACTTAGATGAAGATGAGTGTTGGCGCCATAAAAGGCGTGGGGAAGAGCTTCGCATACGGCCGGGAGTATTTGATCCAGATGAGTACCGGCCTCCTCACCCCGATGAGACTTTTACAACAACTCTTCCTCCCACTATGGATTTCATGGCGAAAAACTTAGGGATTCCCAAAGTTTAAATGGTTGTATGATCGGTTAGAATTCACGACGGAGGCGAGGCACGCCGCTACTAAGGCCCTTATGAAGTGGCTCGAAGTACAATCAACCTTGTATGAAGGATACGGGGCGCTCGAAGACAGTTCGGGAACTTACAAATTCGTCACTTTTTCGAAGCGACAAGAGAGTCCCTTATCCCCATAATAGGCCACTTTATGTAACAGCTCATATTAATGGAGTTGAGTTCAGCGAGCTCTTCGACAATGGCTCTGTTAATATCATGCCAATTTCAACCTTTCGCCAGCTGGCCTAATGGATGTGCATTTGCGAAGCGCATCATCGTATTACGGGGTTTGGGGCTGATTCAAAGAGAACCTTGGGGTTCGTTGTTATTGCGATCGATATGGGGGTAAGGAGTAGGGCAACGTTTCACGTGATTGAGGCAAATACTTCGTACCATCTTTTGGTGGGACGGGCCTGGATGCACCCAAATGGGATTGTCCCATCTACTCTTCACCGTGCTAAGGGTGTTCCTAATGGCAAGTTAGTGACTATCGAACCCTCTCCTGCACCGTTTGCTCGGAATGAAGCTCATCATATTGATGCTGCCTATTACACTAACCTCAGTGATGCTCCATTCCAACCCAATCAACCAGACTATCATCCTATTCCTTTGCCTAGCCGGCCGCCTTTGCCTAACAAGTCATTTCGAAGGCGGGAGATGCTTGTTGAGGTTACAGATTCTTCCCCCGTGCCCGTGCCCAACCGAAATACCCCGACCAAGAGGAAGTTTGAACAGCTTTCTGCTACTGTGGGCAAAAGCACACGAGTTGTCCTTCCAAATGGGCAAGTCAAGTATCGTTGTGGCGGTATCGATTTATGACGGGGTGTAGGGGCATCATTCTACCCCGAGGATGATGACCCTGATCCCGAATGTTGGATTATTGACAAGTCCGGGGAGGTGGAGTATTTCGATAGGCCTGAACCAATGCCCAAGGAGTTACTGAATGAACCTAAGCCTCAGGCGCAGGAATTGGAGGAAGTTAACATGGCTTTGCCTGGCTCGGATCCCGTGCCTATTTTCATTTCTAAAGACCTTGCCCCTTAAGAAAGGGAGAAAATGCTTAATTTGATCCGAAAATACATGGATGTTTTTGCTTGGTCTTACGAGCAAATGCCAGCTTGGATTCGGCTCTTGTTACTCATAAGTTACATGTTCAACCGGAGTCAAGCCGGTTCGCCAGGCTATGAGATTCTTCAAGCCGGAATGGAGCTCAAAATTAAGGATGAAGTAGAGAAGCTACTAAAGGTGGGCTTTATCGTACCAATTCAACACCCTATTTGGCTCTCTAACATTGTGGTTGTGGGTAAGAAGCGCATGCATCAGATCCGAGCATGTGTTGACTTTCGTGATCTTAACAAAGCTTGCCCCAAGGATGAGTTCCCTTTGCCAAGTATTGATGCTTTAATTGACGGCACGGCGGGTGTGAAATGTACACTATGATGGATGGATACAAGGGGTATAACCAGATTCGATGGATCCGGTCGACGCTCCTAAGACGCTTCCGAACACCTTGGGAAACTTTTATTATAAGGTCATGCCCTTTGGCCTTAAGAATGCGGGGCAACTTATCGAGAGCAATGATGGCTATTTTTCATGACCTATTCCATCGTATCATGGAGTTTTATGTAGACGATTTGATTGTGAAATCTCGAGATAGGGTGATCACCTTCGGATCCGGAAAGAGTGTTGCGCGGTGCCGGAAGTACAATCTTCGGATGAATCCGCATAAGTGTGTTTTGGGGTTACCAAGGGCAAGTTCTGGGGCATATCGTTGACCGTTCGGGATTCAAATGGATGGTGACAAGCAAAAGGCCATTCGAATATGCCTCCACCAATATCATTGAAGCAGCTTGAAAAGTTTTTGGGAAAAGTGAATTACCTTCGCAGATTTATCCCAAAGATTGGCCGAGGTAATTCACCCTATCACTCACCGCTAAAGTCAAGTGTAAAATATGAATGGAAGGATGAGCATCAAAGAGCTTTTGAGAAGATTAAAGAAGTGTTGAGCTCTCCAAAGAACTACGGCCGTGCCTAAGTCCGGAAAATCACTTCTCTTATACTTGACTTCTACGTCTCGCTCCGTTGGGGCATTGCTAGCTCAGAACAAGATAATGTGGAGAAACCAGCTTACTACCCGAGTAGACTTGTACATGGTCCAAGCTCGTTATACCCGGTGGAAAGACATTGTTTAGCATCGTGTTTGTGGTGCAAAAGCTCCGTCACTATTTCATGGCTTTCACCGTGGAAATTGTGACCAAGTCGATCCTATCAAATACTTACTTACTCGGGCCAATCTCGTGGGGAAGGCAGCCAAGTGGTTTTTGATTTTGTCGAGTATGACATGAAGTGCGTCACGCCAAGGGAATCAAGAGTCAAGCCTTATGTGATTTACTCGCCCATTTCCCTAGCGGGAGTATGAACCAACTCTTGAGGATTTACCGGTGAAGAACTTTGTGCGATGGCCGAACCCGTGAAGGGTAGTGAGTGGTTTCGGATTTTGATGGATCGTCCACGCGAGAGGAGGGCGCTGGAGTAGTATTAACATCCCCGGTGGTGTCGAAACACACTGCTCGTATAAGCTCGCTTTGCTTGCTCTAATAATGAAGCTGAATATGAAGCCTTGGCGCTAGGTTTAATGGAGGCTCGGGCCAGAGGTATACAAGATCTATGCATACGGGGCGACTCTAATTTAGTGATCAAGCAAACAGAGGGGGAGTATTCTCTCAAACATATCCACTTGGCTCCGTATAGAACTCTGATCCAAACTATTGGGGTTATTTAACTCGGTGAGAATTCAGAAGCAACCAAGGATGGCTAATCGGCATCCTGATGCCTTGGCTACCCTTGCATCCAAGATTAGGATGGAAGGAAATGAAGCTCAGATCATCGTGGTGAATCAGGCAGCCCCAATTACTTTGTTACCTTACTTTGAGCCTGCCCCAGTTACAGATTGGCGAGCACCCATTATTAAGCAACTGGAAACTCAAGAAGGGAGTCTAAGTTTGTCTGATTTAAGCAAATATTTTCTCTTGCAAGGGGAGTTGTACAGAAAGAACCCAAGTGGTTACCTCTCTAGATGTATCGGCCTGGATGAGGCAAAAGGGAAATTGGAGGCCATGCATGGAAAAACCTGTGGAGCAAGTGATATTCCTCTCTATCGTCGTGTTCAGCGTGAGGGATACTTTTGGCCTAATATGGCAAGGGATGCAAGTCAGGTTCAGCAAGGATGTTCTCATTGCCAAAGTTTTCCAACCTTCAAGGAGGCTTGTCTAGTAGAGGTGAATGAGGATTGGCGTGTTCCCTATGTTGATTACTTAGTAAGAGAAATATTGCCAACCGACAAAGATGACGCCTTGGCCATTAAGAAGCGAGCATTCCGGTACTACATGTTAGAGGGACAGCTCTTTAGGAAAGGTTATCATGGCCGACCCCTTCGTTGCATCCAAGGGGACGAAATTCCAGTTGTGTTGAGAAAGGCTCATGAACCAGGTCACATAGGGGGAGCAAAATTATATGATCAACTCATGACCTTGGGGTACTATTGGCCAACCACGGAGAGTGATTCGCCGAGTTTGTTAGGCATTGTGATTCGTGCCAGAGGCATGGGAACTTGGTTCATGCCCCATCTGTGGCTTTGCATTCTTTATCATCTCCGTATCCCTTTCATACATGGAGCTTAGATTTGATTGGGAAAGTGACCCCTGCCTCAAGAGGAAAAATCTGGATTTTGGTAGCTACTGAGTCATACACCAAATGGGCTGAAGCTATTCCACTCCGAAAAGCCACCGGTCCAAATGATCGCTAATTTCATTCGAGAGTACATTGTTTGTCGGTTCGGCATTCCAAGTGTTGTCATCACGGATAATGGAAAACAATTTATACACGGGATGTTAAGGCGTTAATGGCTCAAGATAATATATCTCACCGTTTTTCTACTATCGCTACCCGAAGAGCAATGGTCAAGCCGAGGCGACCAACAAGACGCTCCTTCGATTTTGGCCAAGTTACGAGATGATTATCCTGGGGCATGGGACGACAAAATTCCTTTGGCATTATGGGCGTAACTTCTAAACGTCGACCTACCCAGTTCACTCCTTTTCCTTGGTATATGGAGCGGAAGCGTGTTACCCGTCGAATTAGCGGTCCCTTCACCGAATGGCTTTGCAAAGATCGCTTATTCCCGATATGCGCCCGTGCGGTTGGAGGCTTTGGATGAACATCGGACAGGCCAAGAAACACTTCAATGTATACACAAGGCAACTCGCTCGGGCTTATGATGCAATGGTTAAGCCAAGGCGTTTCGGGAAGGCGACCTTGTTTTGAAGCGCTACTCATGTCATCCGAATATGTCGGCTCCAAAGTTTACTCCAAATTGGGAAGGCCCGTTTATTGTTAAAGAAGCTCATGGTTCGGGTACTACAAAATATGTAAGCCTGGGAGGAAAACAAATGGTTCCCAATCAATGCAAAGTGGTTGAAACTCTACTACCCTTAGAGTTAATTTTGTTTTAGTAATATTTCCTAAGCCGCTTAGGCTAGGAATTTTCCAGCTTTATGAATAAAGATGAGTGGCTCAAGTCCTTAGACGGGCACTCTTAATTTTGGTTTATACTTTGTGCATCTTTCAATGATGGAGAATATGAATTAAATTTTGTGTTGGGATACCTCAGGTTGATTATCAACTCCCACACTTACATTTTATATTTTGTGTAAACATTTAGTCGGATTTACATGTCTCCATCTACCCTATTCAAGAAGCTTTATTTTATGACATAAGTTCAGGTGTAGGGTGGTTCTTCGGACCAATCCTGATCTGATCCCATCGAATACATTTGTTGAGGGAAGTTCATGACTTGCCTTACGCATAATTACTCTCCTTTGAGGAAGCCACCGGCTCACCTTAGGCATAGTTGCATACTTTTGCCCGCTAAATCTCATTTTACGCGCCAAGTTCCCCATCCAGTTACATGATGGTTCTCCGGATCAACTCCCCTTAGTCGGATTTAGTCGAAGGAATTTCTTAGAGGAAGCCAACGGCTTGCCTTACGGAAGTTTTATTTCGCAATATTAAGTAAGGGACAATTATTTTAGAGATAAAAAAAAGATGTATTCCAATCATAAAATAGCCCTTATGTAGCTCGAAGTGTGAATATAGAATGAATGTAAAGTGAACGAGCTAGTGTAATATCGTGCAAAATAAAAAATAAAAGAGAAATGTAGCCTCCGGCTCCTATTCTACCCTAGCATACGCACGAACCAAAAAAAAAAAAAATTAACTATGTGATAACTCTAGCATGTAGCGGGAATCAAGCTTTTGCCGATCGCACAATTCAACGTCATAACTTCGGTGCCAATTTGTGACTCGCTTCTTTCAATACAGCCTCTCGAGCGAGATGCAAATCATTTATCATCCGATCAACTTTGGTAAGTCGCTGCTTTAATCTCTCTTTTTCAGCGGAGAGGGCTTCAACCTTCGTATCCAAGCTATCCAACTTTTGTAACAATGAATTGCCAGACTTCAGCTCCATAACCTTTGCTAAGTGCTCAGTAGCCCACGAGACATTGCACTTTAACACAGTTTGAGTATCTTGCAATAAACCTTTCAGGCGAGCTACACCATTTTCATCTAGCTGCCCCACAATAGCTAAGAAAAACTCCCTCATCCATTGGCAAAATAAGGACAAGCCTCCTTCCCAACCCGAAGCAGAGTGAAATCCCATTTAAAAGTGTCCGGAAACTTTGCATCGATGGCAACGAGGAGCTTCCAATCTGCTTCACTCACCCTATGCCCTTTCCAGTTAACTACAGTAGAAGGAGGCCCGCTATCAATCTTGGAACACTGAGGGATAGACGCTGAGAACTCTTTGTGTATAAGGTTACCATTAGTCATGCTCGAACCATGATTATTTGGAATAACTAGTGCCGAAATGCTATGAGGTTCACTATCGCATGAATGGTAGTGTTAACTTCAGCGCCACCCTTCCTTGAACTTGCTCATCATCGCCGTCATCACCTTCGATTCTTCTACAATTTCTAATTCTTCCTCTAGATCGGCATGGGCGAATTCAATTCGGCTCGACGTCATCACAATCCTCAACAGTTCGTTGGGGTCTTCTGCTCCATATCCATCATTATCCTCCGTGTGGCTGCTATTATCACTATTCGGAGATACATCATCTACCTCATTTATATGTTCCGAGCCATCCGAATCACTCTCTATCCCCACGACCTCAGAAGGAGGTCGGGTATAACACTCTCCGCATGTGCCAAATCCTTTCCTTTACCATGATGCAGTACTACGGTGGTCGTACCCTTAACCATCAAGGATTTATCAACAACCTGTCGTTTAGATGCTCGCTCCTTAGCATTTTTGTGAGGCTGTTCCAAAAAGTGTATAATTTAGTCAAATTACGCTTCAACAAAATAGAAGAGAGAAATGGAAAAAGCTAAATACTGAGAAGATTAGTGTATACCCGTTTCTTTGTCACTGAGAGATCCTGCTTCTTAGATTTGGGGGGATCATCTTCAAAGCCTATGTATTTGCTTTGAGGCCCAATCCAACTATCATCCTCGAGGCCGGAGCCTTCATAAGTTTGTTATTTTTGGCTAAGGGCACTAGTTCTGATGGATGAGCTCGCTCTTGCTCCAATCCTAAAAAGTTATGAAACCTCACACCTTGTGAAACCCAATATGATCGTGCAGTAGGAGTCCTTTTCAAACGCCGAACTGCAGCAGGGAAGTATAATCGTCCTATTTTGTATGCTTCACTCATTAAATTATTTTCAAGGAAACGAAAAAAGCTCTCTTCATAATTTTTCGTAACGCATCGAGGTGCTGTTGATCAAACCCACATTGTCGAGCACATCTGAGGATTATAGACACGAGAAATGCCATTTTCTACGTCATTAAGCACCGGTAGCCATGAAGGGTAGGCGTTACACAATATATATATCTGACGTCCGCCTGATTGAGAGCTGTGAGTAACTTGCTTCATTAAAGTCTTTGACCCATATAAAGCAGAGCTCATGCAATTTTTAGGAATGGAGGAGTAGGGGCGAAAACAAAAACGCTGCTTGTCATCTATGTATTCCTGCAGCCTACGTGAACATGACTTTTTATCCCAGCAATGTGCTCTTGGGCAACGCATATCATCCTGCCTCTTCAATTCATTTCTGGTTGGGGCGAGCTGTGGAAAGTGCTCGAATATCCACATTTGAATCAACGACATGGGGAGATAAGCACGTAAGTCAAACCTTCCTGCTGAGCTCTTGAAACCGAATACTAAGTGATCCAGCCGAGAATAAAGGTTGCCTAAAACCATGGCGGCTAGTGGGATATTTTTGCCCAAGGATAAACGCGCCGCTAAATCCATGTATGCCTCAACTGGTCCGTCGCCTGGGGACCCAGGCATCAGAAATTGACTGATCAAAGCCAAAATATAGGCTGCCAGATGATACTTATGATGTGTGAATGCCCCATCTGAAGTAGAAGAGTTCGCGTAATCGCGAAAGCAATATCTTTGCCACCCTGGAAAATCCTTCTTATTTGAAGAGTTCACAAGTTTCCTTTTCGAACCATGACAGCTAGACAACCAATCTTTGAGGGTGGCAATCACCTTTTCTTCCTCGTCTGAGCAAGGTTCCGCCAGGGAGAATTTCCCAACATAGTCAAGGCTCGTAAGTTCCACTACATCCTCGAGCGTAAACGTCACCTCCCCCCAGCCTGTTACAATAGTGTGTGTGGAGGTGCTCCACCGTGAAAGAATCAAGTTTATGTGATCTAAATTCTTGTTCAGGCGCAAATGGCGAAATGCTCGTACGGTATCATGAATCCCAACCAATTTCAAAGTCTCCACATAGTCGGGGTTCGATAAGATAAAGTCAGTCCATTTCTCCCAATCGGCAGCACCCCCACTAGGACCCATCAACTGCACAAAGCACCATGGGAAATCCCCCCGCTCGATATGCAAACGAAGAATGGAGTCTTCCTCAATAAATTCCACACGAGCCTCAGTCGGCTCCTCTCCGGTAATAATTGGGTTCTCTACCGGTTCACCGTTCTCAGAAAAATCCTGGACTACTTGCCAAAAGTCGTCATCCTCGCCAAATACGGGTGATTTATGATACATATTCTCCGGTGGCATCTTCCCAGAATCTAAATCTTTGCCTTTGCTATTTGTTGGAGGTGGTTCGCGTACAAAGCCGAGGTCAAGTTCCGCTTTTGTTGGGGCTGGACGAGTTCTTGCCATACTCCCTAAAGGAAATAGTGGGTGAAAGAAAAATTTATTAAGTCGTAAAGTGCATATTTGGAGTTCGAAAAACAGGTGTGGGGACGAAGGTGCTAGACATGTATTTTTTTTTAAAAAAGAAGGAAAGCAATCAGTAATATAGTGCAACGTAGCAGCAGTATATGGATTGCAAAGAGCTCTTTCGGCTAAAGTATATATTATAACAGAGGCAATAGCAACATAGTAGTTTGTTTATTGCTACCAGGAATAATGAGAATTTTGGTTAAGGCACCGAATTTTTCCCGACACAGCCTTGTACTTCGGGGATAATTCTATTGACTCTAGAATCTATACGAGGGATAATATATGAAAATTGTTCTATGAAAGCAAAGCATAGCAACAGTTCATCACCAGTGGGTTCATTCAAGAAGTATTTCGTTCATATTCTTACAAGTTTCTATCCAGCAAAGTGAAAGACGGTGAACATGCAAACTAGCATGAGGGTAAAAACAACAACAAAAACAGAATTTTGTTCAAAGTATCCGATTTATACATTCAAGGGTTGCAAAGAACTCCGAAAGCAAAATAGAGAAGAGTAAGCACATGAAGCAAAAACATGCAAGCAACTAATCAAAAGCCAAAGAACACTTACGATGTAAGCTGCTACTTGAGGCCCACTCCAAGAGAGATTTTTGCGAAATCAGTCAAGGACCCCTTCTGTTCAAAACTCTTGGCTCAATAACTTTAGTACCAAAAGCTCTCCCGGGCGAAGCTATAAATTGGCTTTGAGTGGCAATTACCAAGTCCCGAAAGGAAGAGGATGAATTTCCGAAACTCACTACCGCCGCAACTATGTTGTGCGAAACTTCTCGTGCCGAAACCAAATTTGATTAGGACTCCTTGCTTGCGGAAGATTGCTTTGCCGAAACCTAACCTTCGCGGAATCTAAGGCTGCGAAAACCCTCCTAGTGAAATCTCTTGTGCCGACACCCACTATGCCTGAACTCTTTCCCTTCCGTGGCCGAAACTCGTGCCGAAGCAAATATCTTTTGCCGTAATCTTTTGTGCCGAAAGTGTCGTACCTGATCTATGCGATGCCGAAACCCCTCTCTAAATTAACTTATTTTTCTCTAAGTTAATAAAGATTACCCTTGGGGAATCCTATTGTACGCCAAGCCCTAAGGGAAAGAAGCTTCTTACCCAAACCCCTCAAAGTATTTCACTTGTTACCTGAACCCCTTGAGGTTCTTAATTTGTTACCTAAACCCCTTTAGGTGCTTATTTTATTACCCAAACCCCTCTAAGGTATTTATTAGCTCAGGATTGAGTTAATGCCTAAACTAACACACCATTTTGGAGTTCCCCAACTCAATTCGAAATTCTTAAATCTGAACCCCTCAATTGAACCCTATGCTTCAGTTGTATAATTAAGATCAGGCGACCATCCGTGCCCGGAGTACAATATTCAAGTTTTAGTACAACAATAACTTCACCGCAATCACTTTATATAGTACTCTTGAAATCACCTAAACTACTTTATATATGTCAGGGATACTTCCCTAATTCATGTCAGAAACAAATTCTTGACTCGGAGTAGGATTCAAATGCAAGGGGACATAATATCAAAGGCATGCTCATTAGTTTTACCTGAAGCCCCTGAAGAAATTAGCTTGTTACCTGAACCCTTTCTCGAAATTCCCAATCTGAACACTTCAACCAAACTCACAACTTCAGTTCAGAACATGGGGTTGAGGCATGTATCCATACCCGGAGTTCAAATTTCAGGTGTTCGTAAAAAAAAAAAAAGGGGGTGGATGATAATGAGGGATCCTCCAAGCTCCTATATTATACAACTCTTCATATTCTGTGTACGGGCACTTTCCAAAGTGAATATCTACATACAAGGGGACAAGTAAAGAATTACCTTCATCGGAATTAAGGCGAGTAAATCTCAAGGGGACATGATAAACGGAACCCTCCAAAAGAATTTTTTTTTTTTTTTCTAACAAAAAAGAGGCCGCGAAAAAAAAAAAAATTCAAGTCATGATATTTCGCAATTGCAAGATAAGTTCCATATGACCAAGCTGAGCAAGAATGTTCAGTTATGGAATTTTACATATAACCAAGCTAAGCAAGAATGTTCAGTTATGGAATTTTACACGTGACTAAGCTGAGCAAGAATGTTCAGGGAATTTAAACGTGTGACCAAGCTGAGCAAGAATGTTCAGTTATGGAATTTTATGCGTGCAAACCCTTACTTCGTAACGCTTCCCACGCAAGGGGACAAATGTAGTAGGGGTTGTGCCACATCACTCTAGGTATTTGCCACATAATTACCTAGTCTACCCCGAACTAAGACCTACCGTACGAAAACGTACTAGGCTCCGGGTGACAGCCTAAAGGGGGGCCGAGATTGAGTACTTTAGCCTAAGGGTAGTAATACTCAAGTCTCTACGGCCGCACCCCGGCTTTGTTAATAATCTCCGTGAGCAAGTTGGCCAAGGGTCCAAACGCTCCGTTAGGAGAACTTTTTGCCTGACCCTATGAGATCCAGTTGGCCAGGAGCCCAGATCCCCGAACATTAGGGTTCCAAGGAATTAACTTTACGCCTCAGGTAAAGGGCAACAATTTACCACTAGCACTTACATCCTTCAAGGATGACCCGGCTTAGGGCACTACCGGGGGATCTACTCTAAGTGTAACGGCCGGCCCAGGGTCCCAGTACCCCCAAAAGGATGGGCCGGTTCTTGGGAACCTCGAGGGTTATTGGTTTGGCGGCTGAGGTCAAGAGAAAGTCTCACCCGTTGTACACGTATGTTATCATGCACGTGCGACGCGTGTGACCTGATTACCGAAGAGAGAAAGAGCTGATTGCGGTCCCCACTTACGGGACACGTGTCCTATGATCATTGGATGATCAATAGGATGATGACACCTCACAGGGAATCTTGGAATATTCCCTGTGTCATCCCATACTCATTATAAATAGAGGTCATAAACCTCATTTGAAGGATAATCATTATTCGATATTCTGGAGCTAGTGAGTATTCAGCCTTTGCCCTCTTTCTCTTTACCTGATCAGTCTTGACTTCCACCCCGACCTTTACTCTTTTGAGGTTCTTTGATATACACGTGTCACGCCAAGCATTATACCCAGCACACATCACACCCTCAGGGACACTCACATTCTACAGATTCAATGAAATGGTGATTTCCTAACTTACATCTCTGTTACTGGTGGGGGCTTTGGTATCTGATCCAAATTAATGTCGAGAGCTCGCCATTAGTGCTTGGTGCCCTGGTTGAATTAGAGGAGAAACCAGGAATGCCCGGTCCTGGTGACACCATATAAGCTAGAGTTGAAAGTGGTAGAGGTGTGGTAGGTGCTGATCAGTTTTTAAATGGCTAGGGCTGCAGTTATTCTATCAACTCATGTATCTCGTGGTAGGAAAGCTGGTATGGCTAATACTAGGTCTGGGTGGAATCATCATATAGTAACACTCTGCCTTTTCTCTTCAGAATGCGATGAAGTGCATGGCTTGGGGGAATAGCATGCTACTAAGGTAGCTACTGTTCATTGTCAGGCATAGATCCAACAATCTTCTACAAATTTGTTAGTTTTTTCAGGCACGCTAAAATGGGAATGTGATGCCATTTTTCATATTTGGCATATTCAGCATATTTTTGGAAAAGAGAAGATGGCATCATGGCCGATTCTTTAATGAGGTACTCCTGATGTCATTCTCCTTTTAAGAGTCTAATCTATAGGTGGTTGAGGGACTTGTTCAGCCTGTGCTCTCCCCGTGGGTGTTTAGGGTGTGAGTTCAGGTGGTTCAGATTATATCCCATGGATCAAGCTTCTTGGCTTTCATTAGGACGGGATCCCAGAAATTATTTCTTGGAAATTTTGTTTTCAATTTTGGTTGATACGTTTTTGGGTAATGCATCAGGGACACTTGTGGGTGCTGGATGTGTTGGCCTGCGCTTTCCGCCGACCCCAGTTAGTTCCTTGTTTACCTTGAACTTTTGTTTATTAGTGGTGGTGGTGGTGTGGGTGGGGGTTCATGAGAGTCTCGTGTGCTTCATCCAGCTAGCTAATGAATGGGATGATGATCAAGAGACTCCTAATGTCATATACAAGTTGAGGCTCCAACTTGTTTGTCTTATAGGGGAAGAGCTGAAAGTTGTGGTTTCCTCAAAAGGGTTTACATGGGAATTGATGTAGGAGTTAGTATAAGCCCCAAAGCCCACGCTAATTAAAAAAAATTGTCCTTCCCCCGTTAACAAATAAGTAACCACATTATTTTTGAGGGGGTAAATGTGGCACATATTTTAAGCTACGCCTTTTTAAGATTATTGGATAAACACTTGGGGTTTTTTTATTCCCTAAAATCAAGCATTGGGTCTTGAACGACTGATTTTATCCCTGGTTTACCTAATCAAGGTAACAGTTTAGTGCATATCGTCTGGATTGAAGGATTCCTGCATTAATCCCGTGTCCTCTATATGGTTTGGGTTTATTCCTATCTATTCTACGTTAGGTCTCATATTAGATCAAAGGTCGACGAAAGACAATGTGTTCATCATGCCCCCAAGATGAGACACACATTTGGATCTCTAGAGGTTTTCTAGATGATATCATGATAGAGTGATGAGCCATAAATTCGGATTTCTAAAGCGTAATAAGGTATTAGTTCATGAGGTAAGAGTAATGCTTGTCCATGGGATATGTTTTTAGAATGTTGAAATGACTCTTGTTTTTTGATAAGCAAATCTCAAAGTATGGTCAACTGATCACATCTGCATTTAATAAACAATGGCTAGCTTAACATCACATAATATTATATACACACACACACATATATATATAATGGAAGTGGAATGCATTTGGGTTAAGGATTGGAATCCTCTTGGATTTTGGATTGGAATCCACTTGGGTTTAGAGACTTATGTTAGCCTATATATATGTTATAATTCAATTTAATGAGAGATTAAGATAATTGAGTAGTACTATTTTCTCTCTCCCTCTACCTCTTGCTTATAGTTGTGTGGGTATAAACATGGTTTTAGAGCCTTAAAAGGACGAGTAAAGAAAGTAGAGGTACGTGGTATCCTTGACAAAACAGAGACCAAGGTTATGGTCGGCTTGGTAAGATCCAGATCATCTATGTTGGGTTTTTCGGTCACGCATAGCCAGTGCGATGTCTCAGGCGAGATTTTATTGGGGGTTAAGGTCGGAATTCCCTACCCAGCCTGTAGGAGAAATCAATATGGTGATTTGAAGTCAGTAGGCTGATTGATTTGGTGTAGGTTGATTGAAACCCTAGATGTTGGTTTGAACCTTGAAGTAAGAGGATCTGTTTTCTGGTGATTTTGGAGCCATAGCTCTTGGAATTGTAGGGGGCTTCGTTTGTGATGTTGTGGTGGAGGACAAGCATGTGTAAGCTTAGCCTACAAAGGTTGGGCCAAAATTGATGTAGAATGCAGCGGGAAAGAGCAAAAAGAAAGCTATATTTAGGGATTTAATAGGTTGAAGAAAGGGTTATGGTTTTAGGGTAATTTAGGCTCGCACAAGAATAGTTTGCAGGGGGTGTTCGGGCAATGTGAACAGTAACTTGGTCTGGGAAGTCGTAAATAGCATAAAATTGAGAAAGAAGAAAAGGAGAAAGAGGATAAAACCTGGCTTCACACCGACGCAACCTTAGGCATCATACTTACCTAGGGTTCTTGAGCATCACACCCAAGGGAATTGCGTCACACAATTCAATAAAGGAAGCTATTTGCTGCTGAAAATTCTCTTATTAATAATTTCTCTATTTATTAAAAGTATTACGAGATAATTATAGGCTAATACTAATTCCCAAACCCAAATGGATTTCGATTCCTTAGAAAATTAAATCCTATAATTTTACAAGGATTTGGACTCAATAAATAACATAATACTTAAATTAGAATCCTAGGTTAATATGGATTCTCTTCCCAGAAAAGCTGCAAAATTACCGAAATACCCTTGACTCTTTAAGTATTAAAGTACTAGCATGAAACTGAACTGCAACTTATTAACCCTATAATACTGTAAGACTCTAGTAATAATAAAATAACTTCATTTATACTTCGCCTTGAACCACAGAAATTATGAATCCTCTTGCGCACTTGATTTTACTTTTTCTTGATTCTTTTATGGACTGCATCATGTCGTGTGATGATTTTGATGAGAGGAAGGGTTGTTTTGGTTGAGTTGGTGCGCAGATGGACAGATTGACCAATCTGGAGGTTTATTTGATAATTTGATTAAGTTAGAGGGGTTAGGTTAATAGTCTGGTTAATCTGGAAGGTATAATTAGTAATTTGGTCAATTTTAAGGGCTGATTTGACAAGGTTGGTCAGATGGATAGTGGGTACTGTTTCTTGAGTACGAAGATGGAGTAGGACAGAGTGTGACTACTGTGTTCCCAAACTAGGTTGATTGACATTATAACGGATGCGAATGGGTCAAACTTTACAGAGTGGAGGTCCCTGATATACATAAACATAGGAGGTTTTGGTAATAAAAAAAGGACTTCTTGTTGAAACATGCCGGTGCGATGGTGGCCAAGATGTGGAAGGATGATGAGATGCTATTGTCCAAGATTGTGAACTGCATTAGTAGGAAAGTTATTCTTTGTATGCAACATTATAAGACAGTTAAGGAGTTGTGGGATCTGTTGCACAAGTGGTTTTTTGTTTCGAGTAATTTGAACGGATTGTATCATATGTCGCAGGAGGTTCATCAACCTAGTCTGAAAGGGCATAGTGTTATTGATTGCTGTTAGAACTTCAAGCATGGGAGCGAAGATATCAATGCAGCTACGCTATCTTGGATGATGTGGAGAACATGAGAGCTCAATGCGAGAAGTGGTGATGTTTGGTTGGACTTCTGGCTTAGACAAGGAGTGTGATGTGATTCAATCTTAGTTGTTACTAAATAAGGACTTGGGTTCTTTTGTCTGATTCTCTAGAGAGAGTTACAAATGCATGAGTGGCAGTTCGTTACGGAGGAAATATCTAATAGGTCAGCATTAGTTTCACTAGGCACTGGTTATAGATGTGGAGGTGGGGTGGGAGGTTCTTGAGGTGGCCCAGGTTGGTAGGATGCCTACAGCTTGTGGAGGACCTAGTGTGTGCTTTAATTTGGGGAAATAGGCTCACTTCAAGAATCAGTAATCAAGAACAGGTGTCCTGAGCTTGTTTTAACAACGGTATATGAACAACATTATCAGCAGCCGCAGCAACAGCCCTGTTTTGCCGATACAGGTTATAAACAGTCGAGCCGATTTCAACTTGCCAGCCAGAGATGCACAATTGTTATGAGTGATGGGGAGTTTGCTAAGTTCACGCAATGGCAGATGTCAAAGCGGACTTCTTCCTCCCCTTCTAAAGCAACTCTTCCTGACTTGGGATATTGCTGGTAGAGAAAGATAGTTTGGTTGGTCATATCTGATCAAACTGTTGTTACCCTCCCACCTATTTTCTGGTTGTCATAAGAGTCTGTTTCTTGTTTACCTTGAGTCTTGTGAGAAGTGATTCAATTTGTAACAAGCTTGAACTATGCTCCAGTTTGAGGGGAAGTGTGAAAGTGGAATTCTTTCATGTAGGATTGGAAACCACTTGGGTTTAGAATTGATATTAACCATTATATAAAGTTGTAATCCGTTCAGTTTAATGAGAGAATAAGAAAATTGAGTTAGTATTATTTCCTCTCTCCCTGTATCTTGTGGTTATGATTGTTGTGTTGATTAACACACACACACACACACGTATACTTTCTCTCTCTAGGCGATTTCCTGTGGTGTGTTGGCTCTTGCCTCGCCATCGGCGGTGATAACCTAGTAGTTGCTCTCTCTTCTTTCTTTTCCTTTCTCATGTAACTTTTTGGAACATCTTTTCCAGCCATTTAAATGTTATCTCAGCTCAAATCTTTGCACTGTCCTTATCCATCTCGCGATTTCGTTTGCCTGTCTTGGGTAATTCTAGCCTTAGGAGATAGGTTGTTTGTGGTTTGAGGTGTTTTATCATGGATGGTGTGAGGTGTGCTTTGGATTAGTTTTGCAACATTGCAGTGCCTATGCAAAGTGTATTTCATTGCTGCAAGGTGTAGATTAGTATTAATGGCATTAGGTGCGGCTTGTGTTATGGGTTCTTGTTCGGTGATAGTTGGCATCATAGGAGGGATCATTGGGGGAGAAGTTATTCTGATTTGTGGATGGTACTTGGAAGCACGATGGGAGCAACATTTCCGACAATCAAGTGGTGACTGGCTTTTGCACAAGCGGCGGCTGGGATTCCTTTAGGGTGTTAGAGTTTCTCAGATTATTGTATTGAGCTTTGGTTGGGTTGTTATGTGTCTTAGGCCTGGGTCATTAGGGTTTCTTAGGCCTTCAGGGCATTACCATATTAGGTTTCTTGGATTTTGTTTTTAAAGGTTTTGGATGTTATTGGGTCTATTTTGGGTCATTAAATTCTCAATGGTCTATTTAGGTGTTTGAATTGTCTTATTGGGAGACTTTGGGTGTTCTGGAGATCCTGGACCTCCTGGTGTTACTTTTTATCTGAGTAATGTAATTCAGTGTTTCTGAGCAATAAATAAATAAAAAGAATCAGTATTTAGTAGTATTTAAATCTTCTTGAACAGACTCTTCATTCTTCCAGCAAAGGTGATCAAGGAGGTGGATACTACATTAAGAAATTTCTTATATTGTTCTGCGGTTCATAAAGATCATGCTATGGTTGCTTGGGGTGACATATTTTAATGCAAAAACAAGAAAGGGGGATAAAAAAATGTTTGTTATCTGAAACAAGCTTACTGCTAAAGCATAGGCTAATTGTAACAAAGAGCACTCCCTTTTATGCGAAAAGATGAGGGTTACTGGGAAGTAAGCAAGGCTACTGAATGTTCATGGACTTTGGAAAAAAGCTCAAACCCGGGGATAATGCTTAGCCTTTAATTGGTTATACTGTTGAAATGGGCTTCAAACCAAGTTTATGGTGGAATAATTGGCACCCATGAGCGCTAGATAGGGATACACAATCATGTATGATGCTGCCATAGAAAGTTTTAAGTTCTGTAGCTGCTATTATAAATGGGATGGAATGGAATCAGCCCAATGATTTTAATTGAGTTAGAAGACGTAGTACAAAATACCCTGCTAACTTCCGTCATATTGCAGACATGGATGATGAGCGTTGGTGATTCCAGTAGGCAATGGGGAGCAGCATCATTCTCAGCTTTGCCATTGTGAGTTGGGTTGCTTGCAAGAATCGATTGATCAATGGTGAGAGCATAGTTATTAAAGGCGAAAGGCGTGAGGCGGGCGAGAGGTACATTTTTAAGGCGAGAGGCGGGCGAGCAAAAGGCGAACAAGATGACAATTAAAGAAAATAAAGCAAAATATATCTCTTATAATAATTTTTAAAAGCATGTTATCAATGGAAGTTATACATAACATTAATTTCATAATATTCTTATTACTTTGAACGAAAAACTTAAACCAATAAGTATAAACTTGCTTTAATTCACTTCAATAAAATAAAATATTTTGTTATTAGCCCCAAATTAACCTTATCTTTTTCAAAAGTCACATATTACTTGTATAAGAAAGTGAAAACCCTAAGACAAACACCAAAATCAGCTTGAAACTCCCCAAATCTAAAAACGAAGCAAGGGGCAAAGATGTATAGAGGCCGGCGACCAAGTCTACAGAGGTCCGGCCAAATTTTCCGGCACCGGCGTGTGGGGGCGCGTGAGGACTATTCCGGCAACTTCCGGCAATGACGAAGCCACAGACAAGGTCGCCATGTCAAGGCGATCGCATTTGTAGCCTTAGATTGGGTAAACATAGAAGATTTAGAGGTAGATCTAGCTTGAAATCGATTAGATCTAGGCCGAAAAACTTTAGATCTGAGTTCAAGACCTTCGGATCTGGTAGATCTGGGCTGAAATCGATGGTATGTAAGACGGAAACCTTCAGATCTACGTCGAAAACCTTCGGATCTAAGCCAAAAAGGTTAGTTGCTCGCCTTTCCTCGCCTTTTCAAGCCTTTCGCCTCTTGCCTAGGCGACAGAGGCGATCACCTTGGCTCGCTTCTTCAACATCGCCTCGCCTGACCTTTAAGAGGCGACGTACCCTCGCCTCTCCTAGCCTCTCGCCTTAGGCGAGCCAAGCGCTCGCCTTTAATAACTATGGGTGAGAGACAATTTCAATGGAGTTATCCTTGAAGTAAATGCCTTTTGCATCACGGTGTAGAGGATTTCCTGGAACATTTGTTTATTGCATGTGATTTTCATCAAAGATTTAGACTAGAGTGCTGCAATGGAATGGGATCTACGAGCATCTATTAAACTGGAATAATGAGTTAAAGTTTGCTGATGATAAACTCAAAGAAAACTTCTTGGTTGCCAGGATCAGAAGGCTTGCTTTGAAATTGTACATTGTCCATGGAAAAAAAACGAAAGATGAGTGGGTTTAAACATACTGGGTCTCCCAAATTTGTTCAGAGTTCCTTCAGAAAAGATTCAACTTTTTCCAGGAATTCTCAATATTGGTTAGTAGGTAAAAGTTGGAGTATAAGTGAGGAAAATCTTACTATATTCAAAAAATCGTAGGATGATGCAAGGTTGATTATGTGAGTTTGATAACCTTGTAAAGGAGGGTATGCTCCCTATTTTGATTGTAAAGCTGTTTGAGTTTCTCAATAAATGCTTACTCTCCTAAGAGAAGAAAATAAAATGTCGGAGTATGATTAGTTTGGTCAGCAAAAAGTTCACGGTTGGTGTCGGGCAGTTCCGTTATGCTATTAATACTGCTAGGTTAATTGGTACCATGTAAACATTCTTGTTGATGTTAAGAAGGATATCCCGAGTTTCCTGAGCTATTTATTCTCTCAGTTTCAACATTCTCTCTTCCCTAGGTTAATTTTTCTCAAATTTTAAATGTTGATAACTTATCTAGATTACAGATATATTCTTGAATTTTAGTGAGGTTTTGATTGCAATACAGAGAAGAAGATTTTGCGGATGTTTGGTACTTTTCAGCTTTATAGAGCAGTCTGGAGGGAATGGATTCTAGAACTTTTAGGAATCTGTATTTGCCGATTCAGCTGGTTAAGGATAGGTTGATTTATTTATGCATGGATTGGAAAGTAGTTTTTGTCTAGATACTTTGCTTTGGGCTAAATTATTTTTGATTTGTTAAGTCCTTTCCCCCATGGTCTTTTGTGCACTCCATGTCCACTTTGTACGTACTTTCCTCTTTGTTTTCAATAGAATCTCTTAATTTACTGAAAATAAATATCGCTGATTTATTTGATAATTAGCGGTTAATGATATTGTCTTTGCAGATGCTTTTTATCTAATGAAACGCGAGCTATAGCTAACATTGTGCAAAGCATATTGCAATGTGCACTTGACCTGAGATCTTGTCTGGTTGGAAGCACATGGGAGGCTGGAGTGAAAGAAGGTTTCCCAAGTATAGTATCTCGGATCAACATTTCGCAGGTGAGTCTTACATGTCATTATATTTAATATTCTTTGGGGTAAATCAACTCCTAGATTGTTTCAACCCATATTTGTGAAATTTGAAGTAACCAACTTATCTAAAAGCTTAAGCTCTCAGAGAAAAATGTATATCATGCTTCAACACTTACCCTCACGTGCGACTAGTGGTGGATGCCTGTCGTATGTCAGCTTAATGTTATAAATTCTCCCCACTCCTTGCCCCCCAACACAAACACAAGATAATATTTGCGACCAATGTAGATAAATTGCCCTAATATGTAAAAAAATCCATTTAAAGTTTTCCTTTATGAGACGAAGGCAATGGTAGTGTGGGGTTTTTGAGATCGTGTGGTGTATTTGGATGGAAAGAAATGCCAGAATATTTAGGGGCCAGGTTGTGTTGCTGAATTTGCTGCGGGATAGGGTTGTTTTTTTTTGGCTTCTCTCTTGGTGTCAGTTAGGAGAGCTTCTAGTGGGGTCCCTTTCTCGAGGATAAAGCGTGATTGGAGCGCTTTGCTTTTGTAATTTTTGTTTATTCTTTGTTGTTTATATTTTCTCGTAGGTGGACTCCTCGTCCATGTTGCTGTACTTTCTCCGTAATCTATAATATTTCTTTTTTTATCACCAAAAAAGAAAAAGAAAAACATTGTTGGGGTTTCTCATAACCGCTTAAGCCTTTAGATGTTGGTAACTTAACATGGTATCAAAGCATAGTTATTAAAAAAGAGAGGCAAGCTCGGGTGTTAGGAATATTCCCTTGTTTTGTAATTAAGATTCACTAGGAATATTCCTTAGTTTTAGATTTGCTTGTGCCTATTACTTAGTCTTAGTTAGAGTGTCAACAAGCAACCTTGTATACATAGACTGCCTGCCATACTGAATAGGAAACTCTACTAAGACTTAACGATAGCTAGCAACTACATGGAGTGTGTTACCCACAAAAATCAGGAGACTTCATTTGATCAACTTGCGCTCTGAAGAGTAAATGTCTGCTGTTGTACTCACTCTACAAAGGCTGCTGATATAGAGGAATGAAGTATGCTTAACTCTAATCTTTCGAGGAATGGATAAGAAGATTTCCCTAGGGAATTTTTCACATTATCCATTTACAAAGGTTTTACTTCAAGTACTATGATCTGTGTAAGCGCATGGGTCTGAAAAAGTATTTTCCTCTTTTAGGCAACAAATCAGAAAGGACTTATTCAACAGTATTGTTGCCTATGACATTTGAAGGAAGCTGTCACTACAATCTGAACTGCAACAGCTTTAACAGCTCATAATCAAAGACTGTGAAAACAGCTCAACCAATGAGATTTCAACTTTAACGGCTATATTCATTTAATTCATTCAAATTTCAAATCCAGCTATTGAAACTCATCCTCTCCAGCGGCTCCAAGATCTTATCTATAAAAGCTACATTTAGAAGCATTGAAGACTGATCTTGGCCAAGCTCTCTTATCTTGGTTTGAGTTTTAAACCCTGTTCAAAACTTAGTCTCAGCTTATTCCAATCGACCAAGCTTATATAGATCAAGATCCAAATGAATGATAATGTTCAAACCAGAGATTGACAGAATGAATTGAAGAGCTAGAGCATCAACTCTAGATCATACTCAAGAACAAACAATATTACATTCTACTGTATTCACTCTTTGGAGTATGATCACACATATAGCTATTGTACCCACAAGAGAGAAAATCTATTTTCATTTAACAGATCTTTCTTCTCTTGTAAACATCATGTCAAAGCAGTTTTTGTACACGATCCATTAGTGATCAAGTTTGTTATTGTACTCAAGTTTCTTCTGTGAAAACTTTACAATAGTGTAGGTTTTATACTTTTAACTTATGGATGGAATAGTGCACAGTTCAAAAAACCCTGGGCTGACCACCTTGGTAGTGGATGTAGCACACTATTCTTAGTGTGAACCACTTTACATTATATGCTGATAAGCTTGTTAAAACTAGCTGTTGTAATCTGCTTCAAAGTTTGCTAATTCAAATAGCAAACTTTGCTGTACCTCACTTCTGCAATAGCTACTTTTAAACATGTTCAAACTTATTTTTGCATTTTACAATCAGCAATGTTTTGTAAAATCTACATCAACTTTCCTGCCGATTGACTTGGTTTATCTTAGGCTGTTGTGTCTTTTATCAAATTCTACTAATTCATTAATAGGTGTTGTGTCTTTTATCAAAGTCTAGTAATTCATTAGTAGACTTTGCTGAACTTATCACATTTGCTGCAGTTTGTTGTCTTAAACTATTAACTTATCAGCACATATAACCGAATTCCCAAAAAATGACAAAACATTGAAAAAAAAAAACAAACACACCCATTAAGTTTCTTTTTGCTCTAATTTAGAAACTTGGAAGATGAAATTTATGTTATTATTTTCAGTTGTGAACTTAATTTCGGTATTATTGCTATTCTTAACTAGTTTATAAATTTTTTTACAACATTAATATTAAAATTATTATTTTCTAATTTTCACCTTGTTCGCCTTTCGCTTGCCCGCCTCTTGGTCTCAACCTCTCGTCCACCTCTCACCTTTTAGATTTTGGGTCTAAGTCATCCCACATGAATCTATTTCTCCCACTGTTTTTAATGCAGGCACAGACACTATATTTGGTTTGTGAGTGATGCACCTCGGCTTGCAGAGGGGTTGGACGTGAAGAGGGGGGGGGGGAGGGAGTGTTAAAGCAGTCATAGATTGTTGACAACTTAAGCTTTAGATGTGTTGGTAACAACAATGTTGAGTCTAGTTTTGAGATCTTGATCTAGGTGTTTTGTGGTTTGGGCAAGGGTTTTTCTGGGAAGCTGACACTCTCAAAAGGTTCTTACGTCTGTATCAGACACATCAGACACCCGAGACGCTCGTGACACTCCAAAGGTCATTGTTTTGGTGTCAGACATGTGTAAGAGACGGACGCTGTTGTGGACGTGTTGAAAACGGTTTAGAGTATCACAAACAGTTTGCTGGAGCCGTTAAACTGCGCAAAAGGCCTGATACTGATGTTATATTAATAGAAATGTGGGTGTTACCCTGGAGCTAATGGATTGATATTAAGAAAAAGGAAAAGTCTCAAACTTTCCATTGGATGCCTTGATGAATTAGGAAAACCTCGTCTAATTGCTTTCTTTTTTTCCACGCTTATGTACAGCTTTTTTGTAAATGGAAAATATATTTACATGTCCCCAGCATACAGTGTCCATTTTTCTCCTAGTGTTTTGTGTCAGTGTTCTTGTGTCATTTTGTATCAGCGTGTTAGCAGCTCTTTTAAGTTATTTGTACTTGTGGAGTATGATTTGAAGGTGTTATCTGTCAGTAGAGAGTTTTTCTCTCATTTTTAGTTTGATTCAAGTTTGTTGGCTATTCAAACAAAGGTGTATAGATATAGTTGAAAAATCATAGGCCATATATAATCTAGGGTATCCCTGTCAACCTTGTCCTTTGCACTTGATCACAAGACAAAAAGAAGAGGCGAGCTCGGCATATCATACCATGTCCAGAATTTTTGCAGCTCTGCCCAAAAAACTGTTGGGTAGAGTAAACTCATTGAAATTTGCTTGAACTTGGCTCGATATTTCTGTTATCTGGCACTTCGAGAAAGGTGCAGTAAGGAATCTTTCCTAGGCTCTTTCGCTCGTTAATTTTGGTGATATGGCTTGTGGCTAAGTAATTGGCATCATCACTTTGAGTATTTAAGTAGTGTATATTCATATTTAGGGGTGCAGACAGCTAAGAGAAAAAGTTTTTGTTTTTACGTATGTTATCTCAGAAATGCTTAGTAGTGGTCATTTAAGGTTCTGTTTTAGAAAATATCAAACTTACTTTACAGCTGTTATGAATTTTAATGCCACAAACACCATCACAAAGATCTTTTGAAGAGTGTGCTAACCATACGACCTTGTTTATATTATGCGGGGAAATGTTACATTTGCATAATTTGAATGGTTTAAGTTGGAGAAACCTTACTGTAGAAAAAGTTTCCATCAGTTTACAATGCTGATGTGTTTTAGGAATGAAAAATTGTGATGGAAAGCAGCCAACTGTTGTATTAAATTGATTGTGTATCACTTGCAGGTTGTCACCGTAAAGGAAACATTTGTCAAAAATATCAAAGAACTGTTTTTGTGCTATCTGAAGTCACCTAGAAATCGAGAGTTCGGTCTTGCACAGTTCTGGGAGTATCTCGATTACAACGAGCATTACTCACAGGTTATTGGTAAAGAAATGAGCCACTATGTTTTGTAGATCTAAAGCTCTGAGTCATGGCGATATTGATGAACTGCTAAAGAAAATCCTCGGCCTTGCAAGGCTGGGCTTTACTGGTAAACAGTAGAACGAATGCCTTTCTTCCGGGCAGAAGTGCCAAATATGCATGCTTTTATCACTAATGTATTCTCGAATCTTGTGTGCCTATGGCCAATTTTTTAGTATAGCAGTGTGGAAATGATGCATTAGTTGTGTTGGTGTGGTTAGAGCTGTAGTTATGGAAGATATATGTATGTATAACAAATTCGTTGTTTGGATCACTGTGTGTACATAATATTATGTGATTCTTTTTTCCACAAGGTTATCTCCACACACACACACACGGAAGATATACGTGATATACGTTCACGCACACACACACACACGGAAGATATACGTGATATACGTTCGCGATTTGGTTTTGACAGTGATCAAATAATGAACAAATTCAGCTGTCACTGTGTGTACATAATCTTATGTGATTCGTTGTTTGGATCACTGTGTGTAAATTGATGTAGGTCACGCACACAC
Organism: Platycodon grandiflorus; assembly: GCA_016624345.1. Classification (NCBI taxonomy): domain Eukaryota; kingdom Viridiplantae; phylum Streptophyta; class Magnoliopsida; order Asterales; family Campanulaceae; genus Platycodon; species Platycodon grandiflorus. Next base: position 29,642,151 of record CM028366.1, on the reverse strand, counting down.
ACGGAAGATATACGTTCCAGTCTCAGCCACTCGATCCAATCAATCTTTACTGGCTTGAACAAGTTTGACGTTGGATCGTGTTACAAGTCAGTCTTATGACCCATTACGACCTGACCTTCCCTTTGTCAGACCTAAGTCTTGCACAATCGATGATGCCAATTCCCTCAACCAGGGTGCGCCAGAAACCTAATCTAGAATCAATAAACTGAGATAGGTTCTAGGGCTTGTGATGGAGATCCTTTCTGGGAATGAAAAACTAGCCCTTTAGTCCCTCTGCAACAGCAATAAAAATGAAAAAATGTTGATAAATTCCTTCAATATCGAGTTTCAAGCCCTCCCTAATTGATATTCTTATTCCTGCTTAGAAGTGTGTAACATGTCTAGGGGAAGGAGTGCCAGTTTCTTGGTACGGATGAACCGACTGACGGATGAGGAGCTTATATGACTTGTATAGGTGATGGTATAGCCAGTTAGGCCGAAAAACTAGACCTACCATCCATACCTTCTAATCACAATGTCTTGTAGCGGAGTTCATGGTCCAATTCGGTCTATTTTTTTGTTAATGGATTGGTTCTTGAAAATTTAGAACCAGGACCAGACTAAACTTAGCGAGAACCGAAACATTGGTTTTGGTTGCACTTTTTTATTGGTTTTGAACATTACCTTTATATATTGGTTTGGTCCGGTTCTCATTGCTTCTATATTTTTCAAATTACCAAATCAATCGACCGGTTCTCACTTATGAACAGAACCAAACCAAAAGTAATAATTCAGTCCGATTCTTTCGGACTGGCGGTTTTTTTTTTTTTTCACAGCCCTAATGTCTTGGTGTGATGTGTTACTCTAAATTTACTAATTACTAATTCTGTTGGCATGAATTTCCCAACCGTAGGGATAGATATAGGTGGGACGAAAACACTAACGGAGAAGTAATAGTGAAACTAAGACTCTCCTTGATTTCAAAGAAATGTTTTTTAACTGAAATGAAGTACATTAACAACCCACTATGAGTGGAAGAGAAATATTCGGTGGTTCCGGATCCGGAGTATCATGTGGCACGTTTATGTGGTACATCACGATTAATTGCGATACATTATAATGTTAAAGTGGTATAAAGTTGACTTTATTTTTTTGAACCAGTTTAACACTAATATGCCGCTATTGATCGTGGAGCACAAGTAAACGTGTCACGTGGTGCTTCGGAACCATGAAATATTTTCTCGGAGTGGACCACATTCATCGAGACCTCATTGGGAATTATCCATCATTTCGTGGAAGGGGATCTCCTTTTCAAAGAAGCCAACTAGAATCAAATGTGATGGGTCTGCAGACTTTGAGGGGGAATGTGTGAATTTTCAAAACTTTGAGGGAGCTGTGCCCTGCGTTCCTCTTTCTTCTTCTTTGTGCAATTGTAGAACGAGTTTTCCATATCTAGTCTTGCATCACGTTGTCCAAAATCCAGACTTTGATCCCTCAAAATTTGTAGTGAAATTAAGTTCTTAGTTTTACTTACCAAGTACACACTTGGGTATTACCAACCAATTAATAATGTTGTGTAATACTCTCGTATCATTTGATTGGTTGAATTTGTTGAACTTTGACTTTGTTGAACCTTGATTTTGTTGAACCTTTTAACACCTCTCAACCATTACTCACCGAACATGTTTAGATGGTATCGAATTTGTGAACATCAAGAAGAAAATACCACTCCAATCATGGGAAAAAAAAATAAATTTTGTTGTTGATAAGAGGGTTTTGTTTTTTTAGTTGTGGTGTTTGTAAGTCTTTATGCAGGGTGTTCTCATGTAATAAAAAATAAATTGATTTTGGGGATTCAATTTTTTTTTGAGAAAATAACTTTTTTATCCATCGTACAATTTGGGGATAGACAATTTAACAAACGTGCTTTTAATATTTCAAATGTAACCAATGGACTCATAATTTGTGTTTAATTGGGTTCCTCTCGTTAACTTGCCATCCGAAATCGGAGCTACTGATGTGGTTCTGTGGGTCTCATTTTACCTTCCAAGTAGAAAAAAAATTATATATACATATAGATATAAATTCAGATTCTTTTGTTTTTGTTTCTAAATTAATACTCCCTCCACCTCAAACAAATAGTTGCATTTCCAACCCCCAAATAATTTTAATATATATATATATATATATATATATATATAACATAAATTTTAACTTTTAAGTATATAATTTTAAAGCAAAATAAAATTTGATTTAGTTGAAAATGCAAAAAGTTTGAAGAGGATGCGAGAATATATATATATATATATATATATTTTTTCTTTCTTTTTGGTAAATGTTATACTCCCTCCGTTTCTAAATAATCGTCATGTTAACATGACTGGGCACACGGATTAAGAAAAATTAATTAACTTTATTATAAATATTGGTATAATATGTAGTTTGCTTTAAAGTCCTTGCACATGTCACCATAGTTAAAGTAGGAAGAAAATATAAGGGTAAAGTGGTAAAAGTATTTTCCTGAAAAGGAAAGTTTGAAAGCTGGACAATTACTTAGTAAGGATGTGCACCAGCCCTAAGCCCGCGGGCATTGACAATGCCTAGCATAGGCCCATCAGGCAGCGGACATCATTTTTTAAAACCCAGTACAGCAAATTAACCCACGGGCATTAGTGGACGGGTTTTGGGCGGGCACGGGCAGGCACGAGCTTGATGGGCTTACAGATTGATTTTCATGTTTTTAAACAGTTTTACCATTCAAATTTTGAGCTTCAGCCCATCAATTCATTACCATGGAGTTTCTCTGAGACCATTATAAAATATTTGTCATTTATCCCATCAAATCATTGCACAATTATTCAAGATCAAAATAAATAATGATAATCAATATGTTACAAATTAAAAGTACTAAGTACTAACTTTAAATGTAAGGACACAAAAGTTTCTACAGACCATGTTTAAAATTACAAGTTCCAACTTCAAATAAATTAAAAATGAATTGAAGTCTAACAAGTTATAGTCCAAGCATTCATCAAATCATCATTTCAACCTTACAAGTCCCAACTTCAAATTTAAAATTACAAGTTCCAACTTCAAATAAATTAAAAATATAGACAATATCATCCATAAAACATTCCTCAACTTAACTTCATCAAACTACAATCATTCAATAATCTCTTGAAAGAGCTTGAATAGTCGTGGAAAGTCATCTATATGAGACCAAAAAAGTTAAATGAAAATCATGAAGGGGAGCGCTATAAACACCCCCCTTTACTCTTAATACACTACTTTTCCTAATTCACCCCCTCCACTAATTCCACACCAACTTAATTTCTAAATACCACCTCCCACATTTCTATTTTACCCTTCTTAATTAACTCACTCTTTCTTTCCCAATACACCCACTCAATATCATCACACTCACCCACATTTCTCAACACACCAACCTTAATTCGAACACAGTAGCGGCAACAGCAAAACCCGCAATCAAGCCTCCATTGCATGCGTTTCCAATTTCAAACTCAACAATTTGCAAGCCTCCGTTTTGCAAACTCATACTAAAAGCAACCCAACAATTTTGGAGAAGCAAGAAGGAAGAAGAAGAAAAGGAAGAAAAAGAAAAAGAGGAACTTTGATTTCACAATGAGTAAAGCCCTAGGTATGAAATTCCTTCTATTTTAAAGTTCAAATAGCATTTTTGTTTGAATTTGTGTGTTAAATATCATTTTATTTGCTAGGTTTTGTTAATTTTCGTTATATTATGTTTGACACTGGTCGAAGGAACACCACAGTGGTGTTCGGGACTGGTTGAAGGAACACCACAGTGATGTTCGGGAATGGTTGAAGGAACACTGGAGTGGTGTTCGGGCAGGGCTAACGGAACACCACTGTGGTGTTCCTCCAACCATTCCCAAACACTACTGTGATATTTCTCCAACCATTCCCGAACATCACTGCAACCTCTACTGTACAACATATTGTGATTATTTACATTTCTTGTTTAATTGATTTAACTAAAAATATTTTTTATGTCCAGGTTATGTAGCAAATGTATATGAAAGGAAAAGACCCACTGCTTCAAACAGAAGAGAAAGACAGCGTGAACAACAACAACCTGAGGATCCCCCACGTGTCCTACAGGAACAAGAACAACCTCCTACACAGATGGTTGATTATAATTTTAAAAGAGATGCTGGTTTTGGAGATAATAGAGAGGAAGGTGTTGGAGGTGAGAGAGAAGAAGATGTTAGAGAGGAGAGAGAAGACGCGATATATACCCCATTTCTCGGTGGTCCTATTAGTCCATTTCTACTGGCTACTTATGAGACACACGTACCACGATGGATATGGCAGGGGGAAGAGAGAGGGGTTCTCAGGTGTAACAATCACACTGAGAAACTAGTTCAGTAGAGTTGTCGTAGAAATGTATGTGACCCTCGGTGGTTGGATGTTGTCAAAGCCTCCAAGTTGTATAGATTAAGGCGAACATCGTACTTTGAAGTTGACAAAGTCTTAGTCAGTGCATTTGTGGGAGGCTGGCACCCTGAGACCAATAGTTTTCACCTACCTTTTGGCGAAATAAAAATCACATTGGATGATGTATTTTGCCTTACAGGTCTTCTGATAACAAAGGTTCCAGTCTTATCGAGACGAAGTTTTACACCAACATTCACTTATGATGTTGAAAATGTGTTAGGAGTTTCTTACGCCGAAGCGATAGAAGGAATGCGAGGTGCGAGGGGGTCATCTGTGAGGTTAGAGTGGCTCAGGGAGAGGTTTAGTCAAGATGCTAGCTATGTCTGATGATCCGGAAAGGCGTGCATTCTCAGCTAGGGCTTATTTATTGTACACCTTAGATTGTACAAATTTTTCTAATAAGAGTGGCACTCGGGTCAACACATCGTACTTAGAGTTCCTAGTTGATCTTGAAAGAATTCATACGTATGCATGGGGAGCTGTGACTCTAGTTTATCTCTATAGATAGATAGGACAAGCGTCTACATTCACAACCAAGCAGATGGCTGGATATTCCACGTTATTGGAGGTAATAAATTCATATTTTACTTATGTTTTTTTTATTGAAATAAATATTTATTAAATTATGGAAATATTATTTTGTGTGTTTTTATTATATTTCATGTAGGCATGCATATACGAACGATTTCAAATGTTTATGCCTCCACATAACGTTGACTACGATGAGGAAAATCCCCTTGCAACAAGGTGGCTACCAAAGGCTGGACAAAGAGCAACTATAGAATGATTAATGGCAGTGCATGAGGTTCTTGACTCCCTTAAACCAAGTGAAGTGAGTATTTATGTGTTTTTATATATTTGTATACATTGAAATGCATAGTTAATATACATGTTGTAATTTTTTGTTTCTTAAATTGTTACAGGTTATTTGGAAGCCCTATACGGAGATGGTGAGACAACATTTACCATTCCACCTAATTTCGTATTTCCACGAATACATCTCAGCAAACAATGTTGTGGAGCTATATCATCCTGATCGAGTCCAGTTTGGATATGTGCATGCAATTCCATACGTCCCTATTGCTCTTGGTGTCCCCAGAAAAGAAACCCAACAGACATGACCGATATAGGGGCGCTTGTAAAGTACTTTGTAAATTGAGATAGTCATGTGTTATCTGACGACAAACTTGGTAGACCTGCCCGACCACCAGGATAGTGTGACCATTCATATCTTGAATGGTAGACCTGCCCGACCACCAGGACAGTGTGACCATTCATATCTTGAATGGTATTATACACATTCACATCCCATTGTTCAAAACCCTAACCGTCGGTCCTCCTACGTGAGCAACACAACAGATACTGCTCTGCTAGATGCTTGGGATATTGTTAGGTCTGCACGGGATTTGATGCAACCGATCGTGCAGCGATTGAGATCTAGAGACCGATCTATCACCAGAGAAGAGTTTGATTCAGTGATCCTACGAGCATATGATGCGATAGGAGGTCCAGATGATGAGGGACCATCGCATGCTGTGCCAGATCAGGCACGACCATCACATGGGGTATCTAGTCGTAGGAGGAGAAATATCAGTTGATGAACAATATTATGTATTATGTATTTCACTTTGGATATTATGTATTTAAATGTCGATGTTATGTATTTAACGGCAAGATGTTATGCATATTGGATGTTATGTAGAGACTTGGTAGTACTTTGTACTTAGTACTGTTATATTTTTGGATGTTATGAATTTTGTATTAAATTTATAAAAAATTAGCAATGTTATATCTTTGGATGTTACACATTTTGTATTAAATTTATACAAATTGAATTGATTTAATACACACATCAAAAGATTGATTAGGAAGCAAGTTGATTTAAAAATAAGCAAAGGATCTGCTTTTACAACCAAGTTCATTTACAAAATAAGCAAAGATTGATTTATAACTCGAGCTAATCTACAAATACGGTCTCAGTGCTTCGACCAAGTTGACTGGTTCCTACACTTTCACTATACATATTAAACTAGCCACTATACAAATTTTTCCAGCCAGCTATATAGTTATGCCGATATGTCTTCGATCTATCTACCATGGGTAGTGATGGACTCCCCTCACGTAAGAACACCTACAAATACATTACATATCAATATCATGGATACATATAACATAAATAATGACACATAATATACTTGATATAGTGTGTACCTGAATATAATGATCATTGTTCACAAATCCAATACATATCATCTTCGGATCAGTTGGGATTGGGGTTCTAAAGGGTAAATAAGTCATCAAAATTTATAAATCCAAACATACGAGCGCAACGTTAAAAGCCGATGCTACCAAATGACTCATTTCTAGCAAACAAAACCAAAGTTCCTTAGGTACAGATACCTTATAGTAGTCTAGAATGTCCAACACTTCTTCAACGCGACCATGTTCAATGAAAACATTTTTGTATAACTCTTGGTTAGCTGTCAACTCATTATGAAGTTCCCCCGAATCCTACCCCAAGATTCCTCGGTCATGCCAAGTAGTTCGGCTATGACACAAAAACTGCAATGACCATCACTTTTAACATTTTTAGTCTCTTCAATCCAATTGTGCAAGTGGGAAGGTAGTTGTTGGATAAAACCACTTGTAGTCATAAGTCGAGTCTTTTGTAGGATAACCTATTGAAATAAGACACATCAAAGTCAATGTTTCGTTAGCGTATAACCAATGTTAAATGACTGTTTAATCTATCTTAAATGGACGAGAAAAAAATACATGTTTTGTCACACCCCAACTCAAGCATCTAAACAGAGCCTAAATCCGTGCATGAATCCATTATACATAATCATAATAATCACCTGTTTAACACAACCTCACACTTAACACCGAGACATGGAAACACACCGTTCAAATTCATAAACTAGAGAGGAACAACTGACATACAATCCAAATTAAAAGGCATCCAACCCTTATATATAATGCTAATGATACATAAACAGTACAATAAAACCACTATCCTATCATATATACAAATCAAAGCCAACCCAAAATAACGTCAACCACCTGTCATTGAACCACCAGTCATACAGCTTCAATTGTATAACTCCTTTTCACCTCGCTTTAATCTAAGGAAAAACAATAGTAAAAGGGTGAGTCGCCTATAACTCAGTAAGGTTCTATTATACTTATGTATGCTATGCATGTATGCAACAGTTTAATTATGATACCATGTAGAGAACAACACAACAATTTTAACACGATAAACATTCAATAACACAATAAACATTCAAGTCCCGTTACTACGTAGCCGGCTCATAACCTTCATTGTCCTATACCAGCGAATGAAATGACCCATCACGAGTTTTGAGATCTCATGCTACACATAAGACATAAAGCCAACATGTTAAGGATACAAGGTCGAGATACATCTCCGACCATCCGCTTCCATCCTTGTTACCCCTCAATTGTTGATGAAGCTTGAACTATCACGATCATCTTCACAAATTACGATAAATATAGCCCGGGCAAAGTCAACACGTGGCCGGGTCCCTACAACCCCTAGCTCGCATGAAAACTACACTACCTCCCGCAGGGGTAGTAAAAAAAGAAACCTCTGTTATGGCCAATAACAAAGGGTTAGGTCCGAATAGGATACTGCTGCTGACTAGCACTGCACTCTGCCCCGTAACATAGTCAGAGGTTACCCTAAACTCCTTGGATGTTGTTCTCATACAAATTCACAAGTTTCTCACATTATCACCACTTGGGTGTTCTAGCCATGCCACTTCTGTTATTCACATTTCACTATTTCATGACCATTGAAAGTAACATATGAGACATTGATGAGTTATAATGTAAACTCATCCTTGCCATTAACAACTCACAATTTGCTACACCACGTTTCAAGTACATATACAAGATTCAAGTAAGTTGTATCCAAACAACTAACTCAATTCACATAGATCTCACAATACGAGATAATGTCTCATACTAGCTCAAGTAGTCTTGCTTAACAAGCTAAGACTTGTTCAAGTACACAATTCCATCCACATATCAATAAATTGTTAACACGTTCACAATAATACAATTTTAAGGTTTAGCACCTCACAATCTCATACTCATATCCCTTCTTAAATTGCAAATCTGTAATAAGTTAATACCATTCATTTATGAACCCCTTCATATCCAAAGATCTACCTCAAGCTACACATGTAAATTTTACATAGCATTTGGTCATCAATTACTTCACGAAACTTATTTCTTATACAACCACCCTCACATTATTCATTACTTACCAATCCTTTGGATTCCACCTTCATAAGCTTATTATTGGAGTTCAAAGAAAGTATGTCCCACACTACTAGCTTACACGAAATATCATCCTAATAGAGTCCACATAATATCATCCTAATTCAACCCAAGTATATTATTTATCAATCAGTGAGCAACTGTACCATTAAATTCACCAAATATTCATCCCAAGTCTAAATATTATAAATCATACATATTTAGAAACTAGACATTCCAAAATACAATTTACCACTTTGAATCACTTCATTTAGACCTATAACCATCAAGTTCTAACCATTCAAAGTTCAAGTTACTAACCAGATTTCCTGCTAACAGTTCACTCAGCGCAGCGACAATTCATAATGTAATTCCCGAACTCCAAATCTCATGAAAATTTACAGGCTATTTTATAACACATGAATGTACAACATATCCAAAAATCATAGAATTCTCATGGACGAATTTTCCACAGCACCTTCTGGACAGTAGCCTAAAACAGGGATTGCTCCTATTGTAACTTATAAGTCTACCTTACCAAACCAACCAATAACTTTCTAATCACTAAGCCAACGTCAATACACAACAAGCATGCTATGATCCACTGAAGTTACAACATAATAGAACCTCAAAACATCAACACAAAGAGTACAAACTATCACCACAAACATGCTTGGACTTGACACATATTATGAAACTCAATTTATCAACCTCATATCACCAATTTTAATCACAATTATGAACATACATAAGCAAGATATCCCCTTATCAAGTTGAAGAACTATTCCACTGATTCAAATTCAATATTTTTATGTCCTCTTGATTCCCAAGTCGAGCTCTACAACTTTAATGAAGCAACCAAGACGAAAGATGAAGTTTTCCCCCTTCAAACCCTAGCTTTCTCTCTTTAGAATGACCCCTCTCTCTCTCTCTCTCTCTCTATGTAGGAAGAAGATGAGAACTGAATAAGGGGATGAACTAATCTCATTTCTCCAGCAACTTTAAGTCATTAATCAGCCATAGCAAGCTTGAGGTGGCAAGTTGTGAAATGGTCAAACATTGTGTGCCCTAATTTGATTGGTTGGTCACTAATTATGTGATTAAGCTAATTAAACGGGATTAAGTCTAGCTAAACATGTTTAGTATCCCTTAACCTTGATTAGAATAGCTAATCATACTTAAATTTAATTAATCATAATTAATCACGATGCTTAACGGGTGATTTAAGAACTTTAAGGGCTAGAATGCAAAATTTAAAATATTGGTGTGGTGTTTAGCGATAACAAGTCAATCTTAAACCCAATTAACCCTTTTTAGCCTTAACTAATCATTACTACGTCTCATTATGCTTATTTACTAATCAATTTGGAATCAAAACAAACCGAATTATACAAGTTTAGGGGGTCAAATTGCACTTTTTCTAAAACTTTCAGGCCAATGCAAGAATGAATGTACCACATCCCAACAATAAAATCAAGCTATAAGTACATCAATTAGGAAGTAATATGAGGCCGATTCAAATATTAAATAAATACAACCTAGGCTGTGCGAATGAGAAATCTTGGGTGTTACATGTTTCTTCTTTGGCTTAGGTGTCATAGTGAGAGTAAGAGGTCGTTTAATCGATGGACCAATCTTGTAGGCAATCTGTTCTCATAGCGACCAACTATCTTCAATGGACTGCACATACTCAAACTTACTCGGATCACTTTTGGTTGATTTGTCTTGTTTAGCCTTTATGGACTTAGAAAGACCACAAGTAAGAATTTTCTGTCCTTTGGGATGATTAAGTGATGTCGTTGGTGGTTGATTTATTTCATTCAATCTCTTCAAAATTAACAACTGCTCTGAACCAGGTGCTTGTTCTCACTTGGATGAAGGCTCAACAATTGACTCTTTAAATCGACTACCTATTTCTTCGACTATACCAGTATCTTTTACCTTTGGAGGTATGATATCTAACTTTTTCCAAAAGGCGTCAACCTTATCAAGTGGAATTGACATGTCCAATCTCTTATATTCTGAAATCTCATGACCACTAGGCAGCCCGCATCTCTTTCTTAGTATACACCCACACAGCTGAGGGTCTACACCATGTTCACCAATAGGGCTCATTTCATCATATATCAAGTTCAATCCATGTATCGACACCATCCCTCGCAGCTCTCTAAATACAATTGATTTGTATTTATGCTGGACAACATTTCTGCTCTTTTGAAATGACTATTTGATTGCCATGTGTGATGTCTGTATTAGGGTGTGAATCTGTTGCCAATACATCTCAAAGTTACCTTGACTCGAGCCAAACTGTCTTTTCAATAATGCATGTTGACTCTCCACCCTGAAATACAAGTTACACTCATTATTAAATATATATCTAACAAAATACCTAATAAACAATGAATTCAACATGACATGATATTATGCGTTAAATACATATTTGTTGTGGTATTGTCGAAATGCATGATTGTATACGTCCAAAAAGCCACAAATCTTTCCTTGTATAACACCAATCATTGATCCATGACATATTTAATGACAAGTGGAAATTCTTTAAAGTTTGATTGGAGTCTTTGTAGTAAGTCATTATAATTTGACTCATTATCTACGAGAACCAACGTATTCAAATACATAAAAAATAATCCCATTTATCATTCACACGGAACAATTATTTGCAATTTGCCAAAATGTTCTTATTAATATGCCACTGATAGAGGAAATGTCTCGAGGTGGGAAAAGTTCTCTGAATTGCATTCATTAAACCAAGTTCTCTATCTATAACAATCACGTGGGGTAGGGAGGTTTGGTCCATCAATGATTTTAAGACTGCCAATGCCCACGTATAGTTTTCTTCCCACTCGAACTCCAAATAGGCGACTGCAATATGAAATGTCATCTGTGTGGACGTCAGACCAAAAATTTCCAACAAAGGTAACTTATACCTGTTTGTCTTGCACGTACAATCCATAAAGAGGACGCTCGAAAAACATCGCCATAACTCTATGCTCGTTGGGTGAGCGAAGAAAATATCTATGACAACATCGGTCTTCTCGCAGCGATGGTGATGATATAAATATCCATGCTCATTCAACTTAAACATAAGCTGCTGCATTTAAGTAGAGATGTTAAAAGGGCCACGGCCCGTAGGGTTGACCCGTTTAAACCGAAAAAAACAGTGTTAGGGTTCAATATTTTTAGCCCGTTTAAAATCAGGGCTTTTTAGGGCTAGCCCGTTTAACCCGCGACCCGTTAGGGCTAGCCCGTCAGGTTTCAGGGTTGGCCCGCCAGCCCGCGTAATATGAATTAGGCCGTAAAAAGTTTAGAAGATATGTAAAATAATCACCATGAAAATAAAACCAACAACCTTTAATCCAAAGTCAAACACATTTATCATTTGCACTACAAGTTTTCTTTGTGTACTTGTGAATAAATACTGAAATATAAACAAAAAATTTGGAAATAACTGCTTGGTAAAGTTATTACATTGTTTATTTTGAGAATAACAAGTTGGAAATTATAAGACATTGATGTAAAAAAATGTCTAGTTTATATTTCTTTTGAAAACATAAGAAACTATCAAAGTTATGAATAGTTTATTGATTAACCATTTCAAAATATTGTTATATTATATCTTTAATCGTGGCCCGATAGTGGCCCGTTTAGCCCGAAACCCGCTAGGGTTAGGGTTAGGTTTGCAATATTAGTGGCCCGAAAAAATTGGACCGTTTAGCCCGTGGCCCGTTAGGGCCACAACCCGTTAGGGCTGGCCCGAAACCGTTAGGGCTAGCCCGTTTAACATCTCTACATTTAAGATAACTCCTCACGCTCGACAACTCTATTTTGCAAACGAGCATTGTAAATAGTCTTTATTGTGGATTTATTATCTATAAAATTTGATTTTAAACCAAACAAAATGTTCTTGGGTTTTATTTGTGTGAGACAAATCAATGACATAGTCCTTCTCCTTCGGTGATAATCGACCAACATTTGAGTGGCCCTCCAAATACTCTGCAGTTGGATGGTTGTGGACACCACATTGCACATCTAATGCCCTAGGTCCATCAATTGATACTTGTCTCAACCGAAATGGACAACCACACATTTTCGTTCCAGTTTCTCTTTTCCTCTCTGGTTTGCTCACAACGTCCTTTTCAATAGTTTCCTGTTCGTTATTTACTTCAGAAAACTTTCCAACCTTCCTGAATTCATGGTAATTCCCACTACGTTCATACGCCAAAAGTAACCGAGCTCTTTTCTTACATGACCCACTATCTGACCTGGTAATTACTATCACCATTCCATGCTCTTTTCTGGTAGCACACACCCAATCAAACAATGTATCGCGAGATATAAACAATTCATACGTCGTGAACACATTTGTGTAATCCATAACAATATCTTGAACAGGTTCAATATCGTTTATAACCGGAGCAACAATAGCCTTCGTAGACAACGTGTTTGAATCCTGTTTACAACAAAAAATAAAATTCAACAACAAAGAAGATGAAAAGTTTCTGTTCGGTTAAGATTGATGGAAGACCATAGTGGTGTTTGGGCAACAATGATTAAACAAAGAAGTAGTGTTCGGTAACTGATGATGGAACAACACAGGGGTGTTCGGCCACCTCTGATGGAACACCGCAGGTCTATTCTGCTGGTGGTGACCGAACACCACTATGGTGTTCCATTAACCACTACCGAATAAATCTCGTCTCCAGCATGTACGAAAATTCATGAAAATATCAAATTTCAAACTTGAGAATGGTAGAGATACTTACATTCATGGTCTACTTCACTTCTTTAGTCTCCATGTCTGATTTTGTTACAATATCGATGTTGAAACTTGAGGGTTTGGGTTTAGGAGTTTGGTATGAGTTGGTAGGAAGTTGGAGAAGTTGTGTATGTTTTGGAAAGGAATGAGTTTATATCTTATTATGATGGAGGGTGTATTGAACAATTGTTTGGTGGTGTATTTAGAGGTTTAGTGGGTGTGTAAATATAGTGGTGGGTATATTTAGTAGGAAAAATAGTATTTATGTCTTTTGAAATAATGACATTTTTGTAATTTAATTTTGGGAGGTGTATTAATAGCAAATGGTGGTGTTAATAGTGTCACTCAATTATGAAACAAACTCTAAACAACAAATCAACAAGGCAAAAACTAGTATAAAATGTTACCTTTCTCAACTTGTCATCTCCAATCAATCCTCCTCGAAACAATTTGTAAGAGACTTGGGTCGACTTTTCAATTCATCTAAGTTCATCTTTCAAAAACTTAATGGCACTATCATTAGATGAAGCATTATCAACTGTAATTGTGAAAACCCGATCAATACCACATTCTTTCAAGCAATTATAAACCAATTTCCCGATTGTTTTCCCCTTGTGATTAGCAATTGTACAAAAGTTCATTATTTTCTTTCTCAAAATCCAATCATCGTCTATCTAATGAGCCGTGAGACACATATAATTATGTTTTGACATGATGACCAAGTGTCGGTGGTAAGACATACTCTTTGCCCCTTCAAAAGAGTTTTCAATTTTAATGTCTCCTCTTAGTAAATTTGCAAGCAATCTTTAGCAACCGTCCAACGAGAGGGAATTTTGAAGTTGGGGTTCAACTCCCAAAACATCTCCCTAAGCCTCTCATCATCCACAATACTAAAGGGTCTCTTATCTTTTATGCACATCCTAGCAAGAGTCTTTCTAGCTCTTTCTTGATTAAAGACATAACTTGTGAGGCTCGCTCCATTATCCCTCTTTTTTGGTTCACTCTTGAATTACACAACTTATCTTCTTCGGATAAGATTTCCCTTTAGGTCTCTTAAGATGTTCCCACACCCAAGAAGTGAACTTAGAATCACATGTCTCCGCATCTAAGCCAATCATATCATTTTTAACATTTTTCTCGCTATTTTGTTTCTAACTAGTTTCTGTTTCCATTTCTAAAAAAAAAAAAAAAAAACAACAACAACAAGACCAAACACAAATAACCATTTTAGTCAAAACACCTAGGCAATTAAATTAGGGTGTTGCTATTCCCACCCCCAAAATTACTTAGTCTACCCATTTACTAAGTCTACCCCCCTTTTAAATTCTATACCTCCTATATTACTAAGTTTACCCCCCCTATTTTCCTATTTTACCCTTTAAGCTTAAACCCCCAAAATTTTAATTTGCTAAGTATACCCCCCACCTACATCTACCCATCTCCCTCCCAAAACAACATCGATCACGGACGCTCTCTTCTTTCCTTTCCCAGACAAACCAACTCCATTTCTATCTTTCATTCTTTCCCTCAAACACTTTCTTTCTTCTTTCTTAGCTACCTACTTCCACAATCTCCTTCTTAGCTACCTACTTCAACAAATTCAAGCCACTACAAGCTAGATTTCAAAGTTCAAAAATAGAACCATTTGGTAAGTGTTTCATTTAAATTTTGGCTTTTTGGTTGCATTTTGGTTGCATTTTTTGTTTTTGTTTTTGTGAACACGCATTTTTTTTTTGAATTTTTGTTGCATTTTACCATTTTTATGAAGTTTTTTGGGGAAGCTGTGTAAGTTATGTGCGGCAGCCCCATACCGCACTTACAGAGGCGTGCGGCCTCCATCCATACTAGTCGGTGCGGTAGGGGGTTGCCGCACATTATGAGTTTGTGCGCTAGGTTGTCCCGCACATAAGCAGCTGCGTGCGGTAGATGGCTGCCGCACATTCCTGTGCTAGTGCGGCTGAAGGGTACCGCACAGGCCAGGACTCGTGCGGCCAGGTCATGCCGCACAGAAGGTTGAACGTGCGGCCAAGGGTGCCGCACAGAACCTTTTTTTTTAAAAATCACTTCTTCAATCAACTTGCACATCAACTATTTGATGAATGTATGTAAGCTTATTACTTCCTCATTATTATTTCCTTGTTCTTACATTACTTTGGCTTGAATGAATGCAGGAAGGACATATATGCGCAGGGTTACGGCTTCCGCTAGGAGGGCACAGAATCCCAACCCTGAAAATGAGGTCGCACGTATACAGGGGCTAGTTATGACTGAGGGGGGTGGTGATGAGGGGGTCGGTTATTCTGGGCCGGGTAATTTGGGGGCTGGTTATTATTCGGGGCCGGTTATTCTGGGGCCGGTACTTCGGGGGCCCGTACTTCGGGGGCCGGTTATTCGGCCTCCGGTTATGATGAAGAGGAAGAAGATGTTGATAATGAAGGGGCCGGTGATTGAGGTACTGGTGGTGATGGTGGTGACACTTTGCCTGAAGAGGAAGCCCCATTTCCAGGTGGGCCAGTTGATGGTTCACTGCTAGTTACGTACAACACACATATAGCTAGGTATGTGTGGAATGGGATAAAACGACCGGTGCTAAAGATGCAAAATCACACATCTAAGTTGTTGAGTTGGTCGGTTTCACTTGCAAATCCGGAACAGTTGGAGAGTAGGTAGTGGGATATTGTCCTGAGGTCTGGACTATATACGCTACCTAAGTGTTCTTATAAGGAGTCATCGAAAGCCTTGGTTGCTGCTTTTGTTGAACGATGGCATCCGGAGACGAACACCTTCCATTTACCATTTGGTGAGATGACAATCACCTTGGATGACGTGTTTTGTCTTACCGGTCTTCCAATAAAGGGGAGGCCTGTTGTTTATGTAATGAACATCTTCTTTATTAATGTATTTGTTATTTACAAACAGTTTGTTGCAACGTGTGATCTCCAGACTTGGCATTTTTCTAAGTTTTTCATATCAAATTCAATTTCATGTTCAATGATTTAACAATTATATTCGAACATAAACATACATAAACAACAACACATTTCATAACGCAAATGAAGCTCATACATAAAAATTCACTTGTCCATACATAACATTTTCATTCACAACACTTGACTATTCTAATACAATAGGTGTACGCTTGTTGCTAACACGACTATTTCCTGCTCTTTCACTGTACTTAGCCCATCGTTCACTATATATTGTATTCCACCCTTTAGCCATGACTTGTTTATAATCAGTCCATCCGCTTGCGATTGGTGGTAATGGGGAATCGTCGCGCAAGAAGACCTATACACATTTAAAAAATTTATCAGTAATTTAACAATTGTATTCGATAAGTGACAGACGATATCCAAACAAAATGTTAGTTTTATACCTGAATATAATGGTCCCCGTTCACGAATGCAATGCAGATCAACTTAGGTTCTTCGGGGGCTTCGGTTCTCAACGGTAAATACGTCAAAGAAGATGATTCTGAAAATACAACAAAGCACACATTGTAGAATGATGCTACTAAGTAACCCATCTCCGGAGTCTAAAACCAATGTTGCTTTGGTGCAAAGTCAGCGTAGCAGTTGAGCATACTTTCAACTAAAACAACCGATCCGCGCTCCATGAAAACATCTTCGTACAACCCATGGTATGCGTCCAACTCCATAGCTAGTTCACCTCGAACTTTACCCCAATGGTCCTCCTTGTCATATATATGTGCAGATACGGCACGAAAACCGCAATGGCCATCTGCAATGACATTCTTCGTCTCGATGACAAACTCTCGAATCCATATTGGTAGTTGATTGATATAATCACTAGCCTGTCCAAAGCGGGTATTTCGGCGAACAACCTATTGAAAAACAAAGTATGTAAAGATTATCCGGTAAGTAAAAAAAGATGTTGACCAAAGTATGTAAAGATTATCTCGGCGAACAACCTAGTTGATTTACCTGAATCTTTGTCTTTGGAATAGAAGTGAACATCGGAGGTTTGTCTGATGGATTTACTTCATAAGTTACCATATCATCAACCGGCGACGGCGAGCAACTATCTTCAATCGATTCCACGTACTCAAACTTGCTCGGATCCCGTTTGGTTGACTTTGGTGTTTAGTCTTTACAGTCTTAGGACGACCTTTAGGCTTCGGTCGAGTCGACTTTCGGGAGCGGGCATAATTAGTCCATGGTAACAGGATTGTCTACCTCCATAAGCCTTTTATACATTGCTACCTTCACATCATCGGTGGCTTCCTTAAACTTAACATCGAGATTTTGATGAAGTACACTCCATGCGCCAACTATTTCCTCCCGACACCAACAACATCTCCCTTGCTCGCGAAATCTAATTTCCTCCAAAAGCATCAACCTTGTCGGGGAATAGGCTCCTCCAATCGGATATATTCAGATAATTCATGCGCACAAGGAAGACCACATGTCTTTCGCAATGTACATGGACACAACGGTTCGTCAACACTGTTTCAGAATAGCAACCATTTCATCGTATATCTGTTCAATGCATCCACCGACACCATACCTCGGATCAACCTAAATACATTTGCCTTGAATTTATGTTGGACGACATTCCTACTCTTCTCGAATGAATCCTTTATTGCAACGTGTGATGTTTTAATAAGCGTGTGAATCTGTTGCCAACATGTGTCAAAGTTTCCTTGGCTCGATCCGAGCCGTCGTTTCAACATTGCGTCGACTCTCCACCCGAAAAATAAGATACGTATGTAAGATATTGATGCATGAGAAAGTTATGAAAGCTGCATTTTATTTAAATATACCTATTCGTTGTGTTATTGTCATAATGCATGACATTATCGATCCAACAAGCCACAAATCTCTCCTTATACGGCAACAACCATTGCTCCATTACATAGTTCACGCATTGAATCCTTGAATAGAGATTGTAGTCTTTTAAGTCCTCTTCAAATTGTCTCGATCATGAAATCACTAATACATTCCAATGAAGATTAAACGCATCCCATTTCTTTTTCGGCCTAGCAATTTCTTGCAATTCGCCAAGACATTCCTATTTATATGCCATCTACAAAGAAAATGGCTCGACGTAGGAACGTTTTCTCAATTGCATTCATTAAAGCCTTTTCCTGTCGGTCAA
This sequence comes from Platycodon grandiflorus, assembly GCA_016624345.1. Taxonomy (NCBI): domain Eukaryota; kingdom Viridiplantae; phylum Streptophyta; class Magnoliopsida; order Asterales; family Campanulaceae; genus Platycodon; species Platycodon grandiflorus. Next base: position 29,623,520 of record CM028366.1, on the reverse strand, counting down.
AATAACGTGGGCAAGGAAGATTGGTGCATTAGTGATTTCAAAATTGACAAGGCCCACGTATAGTTCTCTTCCCGCTCGAACTCCAAAATTGCGGCAATCGAAATGTGATCGTGTAGATGTCACACCAACAATCTCCAACAATGGTAACTTGTACTGTTTGTCTTATACGTGCAATCCATGAAGATGACTTTCGGAAAACATCTCATCAAGTCAATGCTCTTTGGGTGAGCCCAAAAAGATTCTTCACAATGTTGGTCGATTCGCAGCGTGTATCGTAGAAGGTATAACCATGCTCCTTCAACTTGAAGATAAGTTGTTGCATTTCGGATCGACCATCACGCTCCTTAACTCTATTCTTTGTCCGAGCATTGTATATTGTCTTTATTGTTGACTTATTTCCCTCAAATCTTTGTTTCAAATAAGATGTCCTTGGGCTTAGTATTGCCCTTGGAAAAATCAACAACAAAGGTCTCCTCGATTTCTTCAATCGACCTATATATAAATGACCCTCCATGTGATCGCGGTTGGATGATTGTGTTTGCCACATTCAACCACTAATGCCCATTCATCAATCGAGACTTGCTTCCCTCTCAAACGGAATGGGCAACCACACTTCTTAGTTCCGGTTTCTCTCTTCCTTTTCCCCTTACCTACCACATCATCAACATTTTCAACCTTCTCTTCATTATCAATTCGTAATGATGAAGACCCAATCTTGACCTTTTCTTTATAAACACCACTACGTTCACAAATCAATAACAGCCGAGGTCGTTTCTTACCGGCACCACTGTCCGACCTACCAATGATAATCACAATGCCATGCTCCCGGCCTCTAGCTTGAACCCATTCAATCAATTTATCCCGAGAAATAAAAGATTCCTGAGTTGTGAACACATCTGTGAAATCAACATCAAGTGCTTCTTCGTTCACAACATGTTCAACTGCAACAATCTCTTCATTATTCGGACCCTTCACACTTGGCTCCGTAGTTAACGTGTTTGAATCCTGTTAAACATTACAAAAAAAAATTAAAAAAAAAAAATTAACATCACTGTGCGGCATGACCCTGCTGCACACTCTATAGAGTGTGCGGCAAGACCCTGTTGCACACTCTATAGAGTGTGCGGCAGGTTCAGGTCGCACAGTCTATAGAGTGTGCGGCAGGTTTAGGTCGCACAGTCTATACATTGTGCGGTCCTGGCCTGTCGCACACGACGGGGTAGCAGCTCGGTTTTTTGAAATTTTTTTGCATTTTTAACCTAAACTAAACGGTAAAATGAGTATAAAAAGAGTTGTAGTACTTACACAATTCATCTCTTCCACTTCCTTGTGCTCCTTTTCATCAATGTGGATCGATTCATTGCTAGGGTTTGAAGGTTTGGAATCCATTTTAGTGGTAGAGTTTTTTTGAATTTTTGTTAAGTTGTTAAGAATGGGGATGGTGAGGAAAGGGGTGAGAGTAAAAGGAGATGGGGGGTATACTTAGTATTTTTAGGATTCTAAAATTCAGTAGGGGGGTCAACTTAGCAATGGATTTATTTTAAGGGTAAATGAGTCTTTTTATATTGTGGCAATTTTTGTAATATTACAAGGGGGGTAAACTCAGCAAAAAGGGGGGTTGGAATAGCAATTCCCATTAAATTATGCAATATGAAGAAATTATGCAACGAATCAATCACATCCTTACTAGTTTTCATTTCCTAAATCTCAATAAAAATTATGCAACGAAACCTATAAGGTCACACAATCGACTGCATATTGCACAACACTGGGCAATTTCAATTTTCAGCAAGTGTTGAACTTAACAAAATTGTAGGCACAGAATGTCAAAATCTTAACAAAATATGGAATGTTAGAATCTTAACAAAAGAGGCAACAATAAATAAAGCCTTAGTTTTCATTTCCAAATTTTGGTGGAATCATGTAATAAAATTTGATTTACCTATTGTTGTAACCCCAGCTGCTTGTAGACGATAGCGGGTTCCGGCTGAGAGGATGGTTGTTTGCATGTTTGAAATTGAAAGTGATGTCAGTCACTCAGAGAGAGAGAGAGAGAGAGAGAGAGAGAGAGAGAGAGAGAGAGAGAGATGAAGATGGGTTTTGGCCTTTGGGCGAACTCATCGACTCCATGATGACGAGGGTGTGCTTATCTGGGTCTGGGAGATCAAGAGGAAGCGGCGACGTCGAGGCTGAAGCAGCGACGACGTCAGCAAGGTTGATGCGGCGAACTCAGGTGACAGCGCCGTTAAAGAAGAAAAAGGGCTGAAGGGCGTAGAGCCGAAGACGAACTGCGAAGTAGTGAATTAGCGATAGCGACGACGATTGCAATGATCTGCGAACTCATCAAGACTCAAGACGACGAAGACGTCAACTGATCGCTACTGTCTAATTAGGGTTTTAGTCTTTTAGATTTTACTATTTTAATTTACAATATGTAATATGTAATTATGTATTATGTAATAATATGTAATATATATATATATATATATATTATAAAACGACGTAGTTTTAGTACTCTACGGGCCAGGCTGGGCATAACGGGCAGTAAGAATTGGAGAGCCCAAGACAGCCCGAGACCGCAGGCTTTCATCCCAACTTAGGCCCAACATTGTGTATTAGCCTATGGGCACGGGCTTTGGGGGGCCGGGCATCGACGGGCTCAGCGGGCTGATGGCCCGGTCTGCTCACCCTTAGTACTAACCGAATATTTTAATGACATTTTTGTAATAATTAAATAAGGGCAAATATGTTAATTTTTATAATGACATTTTTATAATAATCAAAAGGGGTGTAAGTGGAGAAAAGGGGGGTGTGAATAGCAAGTCTCAAACTTTAAGGTGAGATTAGATTCGATTCATTATTATTCTATGAAAATTGGTCAAATGATTCGTAAATTTACAATGAAGCCCAATAAATCCGTCCTTTATCCTCCGGACGACCGATATATCACCCACCCTGTACGGTATTGACCCACGGCATGTTATCAGAAATGGATGGTGGAGATACAACAAAAATAACAAAGGACACTCACACTCTTGTGTTTGCAGTTAACGGAGAGAGGTTTCAGCTCTCTTCTGTTGACCCTTCCACTACTCTGCTCCAATTCTTGCGTTCCCAAACCCCTTTCAAGAGTGTCAAGCTCAGCTGTGGTGAAGGTCATCTATATATGTTTCAACTCTCTGTTGTTTTTACTGATTGATTTTCTTGCATGTTCTGATCCGGGTTTGTCTGTTTTGCTATTAGTTATCGAGTTTGACACCTGACCAATTGAAGGGTCTTGATACTTGTCGTGTTGTTTTAACTTATGGATTAAGTGATTTTTCAGTTGGTCAGAGGTGCTGGACTCAGTAATTATCAGACTCAATCTGTTTGGTCTGATTGGACCCTTTTAATTTTATGATTGTAGGAGTTGTGGTACTTGTCTTGTTCTTAGTGATTGATTTCTGCCTGTTGATGATCTGGGTTGGTGTGTTCTAGTACTAGTTATCATACTCAACCTGCCTGTTGATGATCTGGGTTGGTGTGTTCTAGTACTAGTTATCATACTCAACCTGTTCTTTGATTGAACCAGTTTACGGATTTTATCGATTGTAGGGGGTTTAGTGATTGATTTGTGTATGTTGGTGGTCTGGGTTGGTTTGTTCTAGTACTACTGGTTATCATACTCAACCTGTTCAATATGATTGAAATCGTTAGCAAATTTTATAATTGTTGGCCGTTCTGGTGTTTGTGTTGTTATTAGTGATTAATTTTTGCATTTTGTGATGTGGGTTGGTCTGTAGTATGAAACTCAACCTGTTCAATTTGATTGAACTCGTTAGCAAATTTTACGATTGTAGGCTGCTGTGATGTTTGTGTTGTTCTTTTTTTCTTTGAAATGACTGATTTTTGCATTTTGTGACCTGGGTTGGTTTGTTCTATTACTAGTTATCATACTCAACCTGTTCAGTTTGATTGAACCCGTTTGCAAATTTTATGATTTTAGGCAATTGTTGAGAAAATATTCAATTGTTTCGAAGCACCACGTGGAACGTCTACATGGTGCACCTTGACCAATTACGATACATTATTATGCCAAAGTGGTATAAAGTGAGTCTCACTTTTTGAATCACTTTGGCACTATATTGTGCCGCTATTGGTCATAGTGCATCACGTAGGCGTGCCACGTGGTGCTCTAGGACCATGGTGCTTGTGTTGTTCTTAGTGATTGATTTTTGCATTTCGTGATCTGTGTTGGTCTGTTCTAGTACTAGTTATCATACTCAACCTGTTCAATTTGATTGAACCCTTTTATAAATTTTACAATTGTAGGCGGTTGTGGTTTGTTGCGAAATAAAGTAGGAAAAAGAACAATATATTGAGAAGCCGTAACCTAGAATCTGGTTAGGGCAAAGTATTTATACTCCTAAGAACATATAGATAAATACAATTTCAACCCCTACACTATTTACATTATACATATAACTTACAACACTCCCCCTCAAGTTGGAGCATAGATGTTAAGCATACCCAGCTTGTCACAAATATGATTAATCCGTGGACCATTCAATGGTTTTGTGAAAATATCAGCAAATTGATCTTCAGATCGAACATGATCGGTCGATAGAAGATTTTGCTTGATCTTCTCCCGAATGAAATGACAATCAACCCCAATGTGCTTAGTCCTCTCATGGAATACAGGGTTAGATGCAATATGGATGGCAACTTGATTATCACACCATAGTCTCATAGGAGTTGATCCACCAATACCAAACTCACCAAGTAATTGATGCACCAACATAAGCTCACAAGTAGATTGTGCCATGGCTCTATACTCTGATTTTGCGCTCGAACGAGATACTACGTTCTGCTTTTTACTCTTCCAAGATACTAAATTACCACCAACAAATACACAGTACCCTGTTGTAGACCTCCTATCTATCTTAGAGCCTGCCCAGTCAGCATCTGAAAACTGCTCTACCTTACAATGTCCATGATTCTTATATAAGACACTACGATCTGGACTCCCCTTAAGATAACATAAAATCTGTTCCAATAAATTCCAATAAGTAGTCCTTGGAGATGACATAAACTGACTTACTACACTTCAAGGCGAGTCACTGTAAGATAATTCAGCTTCCCAACTAACCTCCGGTATCGCTCAGGCTCACTATATGGTTCGCCATCCTCCGCTGTGACATGCATATTTGGAACCATAGGTGTACAACAAGGCTTAGCACCTAGTTTTCCAGTCTCAGCAAGAAGATCAAGGATATACTTTCTTTGAGAAAGGAAGATACCTGTCTTAGACTGCATTACCTCAATTCCCAAAAAGTACTTCAAGAAACCTAAATCCTTTGTTTGAAAGTGTGCTTGTAGGAACGATTTGAGTGCTGAAATTGCAGCACTATCACTACCAGTAATAACAATGTCATCAACATATACTACCAACAAAACAATACCAGCAGCAGAATGACGAAAGAAAACAGAATGATCACAATCACTACGCCGTAAGCCAAACTCAAGCACAACTTCACTAAACTGACAAAACCAAGCACGGGGAGATTGTTTCAAACCATACAATGACTTCTTAGGCCGACAAACTTTACCATTCTCCCCCTGAGCAACAAACCCAGGTGGTTGCTCCATATACACTTCTTCTTGTAAATCACCATGCAAAAAAGCATTTTTGACATCTAACTGATAAAGAGGCCAATCGTAAGTAGCAGCAAGAGATATAAACAACTGCACAGATGCAAGTTTAGCAACGGGGGAAAATGTTTCAGAATAGTCCACACTATGTGACTGTGCATACCCTTTAGCAACAAGCCTTGCCTTAAGGCGTGCCACAGAACCATCAGGATTGACTTTAAAGTGAAAACCCACTTACATCCAATAGCCTGTTTACCTGTAGGTAAGTGAACTAGGTCCCAAGTACCATTATGTTCTACGGCAAGCATCTCCTCCTCCATAGCAGCCCGCCAACCCGAGTGAGACAAAGCTTCTGACACAGATTTAGGAATAGAAACAGAATCGAGAGAAGCAATGAAGGAACACAAAGATGGTGATAAATGAGTATATGACACAAACGAAGAAATAGGGTAAGTACAAGTACGCTTACCTTTTCGTAAGGCAATAGGAAGATCTAGACTTGGATATGCCGACGGAGAAGTTGCAGTTGGTATAGGAGGTGAGTCTGAGACATCGTGCTTTTCTGTAGTCGGATGTGATCGGCGAAAATAAACCTGAGTAACTGGAGGGCGCAATAGATGAGAGGGATCGGGTTTTGAAGAAGGTGGAGGTTGCAATGTGTAAACCAAAAAATCAGCCTCTTCGCTTTCATTATCGGAGGAAGATGTTGCAACAAATGGGGTAGACTCGAAAAAAGTCACATTAGTAGAAACAAGATAACGACCCAAGTCTGGAGAGTAACAACGATACCCTTTTTGAAGACAAGAATAGCCCAAGAAAATGCATTTAAGAGACTTCGGATCTTGTTTGGAAACTCGAGGACGAACATCACGAACAAAACAAGTGCACCCAAAAACACGTGGAGATAACAGATATAAAGAACAGTTTGGATACAAGACCGAAAAAGGGATTTCACCGTAAAGGACGGCAGAGGGCATATGATTTATCAAGAAACAAGCGGTAGAAACTGCATCCGCCCAAAACACCTTAGGAACTTTCATTTGAAATGTCAAAGCTCTGGCAACTTCTCGTAAATGTCTATTCTTCCTTTCAGCCACCCCATTCTGAGGAGGTGTATCAACACATGAAGATTCATGAAGCATGCCATGCCTCGACATGTACAATTGATATGGGTCAGAAAAATATTTTTTTGCATTGTCACTTCTCAAAACACGAATATGAAGATTAAATTGAGTTTGAATTTCAGCACAGAAAGCACAAAATATTGAAAATAATTCATCACGACCTTTCATAAAATATAACCAAGTAACTCGAGAGTAGTCATCAACAAAGGTAACAAAATACCAAAATCCCAATTTAGACTTACAAGGAGGAGGGCCTCAAACATCTGAATGAACTAACTCAGATGGGGATGCAGCCCGTTTATTGACCCTAGGTAAAATAAGACAATTGATGATGTTTTGCAAATGGACAAGACTCATACTCTAAGCTAGACAGAGAATATAAACTAGGACACATTTTCTTTAGACTCGATAAAGATGGATGCCCCAACCGGCAATGAATCTGATGGGCAGAACTAATACTGGAACATTCAACTGGTTTTGGCGCCCCAGAACCAGAACCACTGTCAAGAACATAAAGGCCCCTCGACTCACGTCCTCTACCAATAATCCTCCTCGTCGTAAGATCCTGAAAGACACAATGATCGGGAAAAAATAAGACACTACAATTTAGAGCACGTGTAATTTTACTAACAGATAGTAAATCAAAGGAAAAATCAGGCAAGTACAAGACAGAAGACAAAGAAAGAGAGGAAGTAGGGGAGGCAATACCAACACCAGTAACAGACGCCACCGAACCATCTGCTAAAGTAACACTAGGATGAGAGGATAATGAAGTAAATGATGACAGGGTGTCCATATGACCTGTCATGTGGTTTGTGGCACCGGAATCAATGACCCATATACGAGAGGATGATGCAAGGCATGTGGTGGGTTTACTTGACTGGATCATAGTAGCCTTAGGAGGATTTGATGATTGTTGTAGAGCTTGATACTAAGTGAACTTAGCATACTCATCTCTAGAGATAACAACTGACGGCAGTTGAGGCACAGCTGAAGATCCACTAGCAGTACCAACAGTAGCTTCATTGGCAAATCGTGGCTGCTGTTGAGGCTTGCCGTGTAGCTTCCGACATGAACGCTGCAAATGACCAGATTCGCCACAATAGTGACACAGTCGTTGATCATTTTGACTATGGCCTCGTTGCTCACCTTGACTGCGGCCTCCACCTCGACTACCAGCTCTACCTCTCCTAAAATTTCCACCATCTCTACCACCACGTGTACTTTGACCACTTCGCCTCCCATCATTGCATGAGCTTTGAGTCACAGGAGCACTTGACTCATTCGGGATAGTGGAATGTGGCACTTCACCTGCAGCACGTATAACTCTAGTATAAGCATCTCGAAGAGAAGTAATCTCTGGGCTAGCAAGTATTTGTGACCTTGCAGTTGCAAACTCTTGTGGTAATCCTGCCAAAAAACTTATAACAACCATTTGCTCTCGTTGAGCCTGCTGAACCTTCACATCAGAACTAAAAGGAAGAAGTGAATTAAGTTTCGCATACACTTTCTTAAAATCCATAAAATATTCCATAAGTGATTTCTCCAGCTTTTCTGGGCGATAAAAAGCTTTATACACATCATAAATACGATTCATGTTACCTTGGCTACTAGAAAATAAGAAATCAAGATACTCCATAAGTTCCTTAACAAACTCGCAATGGTTCACCGAGGGAGTGATCTCGGGTGAAATAGATTTCCTGATGGGCAAAAATAGTTGTGCATCCCCCTTAACCAAATCTTCCCTTCTTCTTACTTAGGATCCGAAGGTGGATCATCGGTAAGATGATCATTCTTCTTAATACTACGAAGAAATATTCGTACAGTCTTACTCCACTTCAAATAGTTACTCTCATTCAATTTCTCATCTGTAATTTTCATAGACACCGGAACAATCTCTGTGACAAGAGATTTTTTCTCATTCGTAGATTCAGCCATCAAAAAATGCGTCAAAGAAGGAAAAATAAGACTAGTTTTTTTTCAAAACCACTGTTCACGGGGGCACTATCCACGCACTGTTCACGGCAGCACTGTCCATGCACTGTTCACGAGCACTGTTCACGACCCTTGAAGTGCCGATCTTCAATACTCCGGTCCCTTCGACAAGGAAGAACCCTTGGACAGTCAACTCTACTTGGGTTGACAGTTAATTCAATGGATCGAGCCCTATAGCTCTCATACCATGTTGCGAAATAAAGTATGGAAGAGAACAATATATTGAGAAGCCGTAACCTAGAATCTGGTTAGGGCAAAGTATTTATACTCCTAAGAACATATAGATAAATACAATTTCAACCCCTACACTGTTTACATTATACATATAACTTACAACATGGTTCTTGTATTGTTCTCAGTGTTTGATTTTTGCATGTTGTTATCTGAGTTGGTCTGTTCTAGTACTAGTTATCATGCTCAACCAGCTCAACTTGAATGAACCCTTTAGTAAATTTTATTGTTGTAGGCGGCTGTGGTGCTTGTACTGTTCTGTTGTCCAAGTATGATCAAAGGCTCGGTCAAGTTGAGGATTATGCAGTAAGTTCATGTCTCACTCTTCTTTGCAGTGTTAATGGGTGTTCAATTACTACAACTGAAGGTCTCGGAAATAGCAAAGATGGGTTCCATCCCATCCACCAACGGTTCTCCGGTTTCCACGCTTCTCAGTGTGGCTTTTGCACTCCTGGAATGTGTGTTTCGCTCTTTTCGGCACTTGTCAATGCCGAGAAAACGCATCGGCCCGAGCCCCCAAAGGGGTTCTCTAAGCTTACTGTTTCAGAAGCTGAAAAGTCTGTTTCTGGAAATCTTTGCCGTTGTACTGGTTATCGACCCATTGCAGATGTCTGCAAGAGTTTTGCAGCTGATGTTGATATGGAAGATTTGGGTATTAATTCTTTTTGGAAAAAGGGTGATCCTACTGATGTTAAGGTTAGTAAACTACCTTTCTATGATTCAAAGAAACAGATATGTACATATCCAGAGTTCTTGAAAAATGAATGTAAGCCCGCGATGCTTTTGAATAGAAAATCTTGGTATTCTCCTGTTACTATTGAGGAGCTCTTTAGCTTGTTGGAAACCAGTTCTGCTGAAGGTGGTGCGCTGGTAAAGTTGGTTGTTGGTAACACAGGGACTGGTTATTACAAAGAAGTAGAGCAATTTGACAAGTACATTGATCTGAGACATATCCCCGAGCTGGCCTCCATTAAAAGTGATGGCGAGCAGATCGAAATTGGAGCAAGTGTGACTATCTCTAAAGCTATTATAGCTTTGAGGGAAGAAAGGAAAAGTGATATGTGCTCAGAGAGGCAGCTGGTGTTCCACAAGATTGCTGGCCATCTGGAGAAAATTGCTACAGGGGCCATCCGGAACTCAGCTAGTGTAGGGGGAAACTTGGTTATGGCACAAAGAAATCATTTCCCTTCAGATATTGCCACGATACTTCTTGCCGTGGATTCAAAAGTTAGTATAATGACTGGTCTCAAAGAGGAAAAGCTTACACTTGAGGAGTTCTTGGCAAGGCCTGCATTAGACTCCAAAAGTGTTCTTTTGAGTGTTCACATTCCATGCTGGAAGCCAATTAGAAATGGCTGCAACAATAAATCTTACTCTAAGCTACTGTTTGAAACCTATCGTGCTGCTCCACGGCCTCTTGGAAATGCATTAGCTTATTTAAATGCGTCTTTCTTGGCTGATACTTCTCCCGGTGAAACTGGTGTTGTCGTAAACAGCATTAGGTTGAGTTTTGGTGCATATGGGACTAAGCATGCTATAAAGGCAAGGAAGGTTGAAGATTATTTAGCTGGGAAAATGGTAAGTGTCGGTGTTCTGTATGAAGCTGTGAAATTAGTTAGAACCACTGTGTCACCGGATGATGGTACTTCGGACCGTGCTTATCGGTCAAGCTTGGCTGTTGGTTTTCTGTTTGAGTTTCTTTTTCCCCTGATTGATGCTGGTGCTTCAACCCATAGTTTGCCTGGTATTGATTCAAAACTGAGGGTTGATTACAACCAGTTTTATCATAATGAAAATCGAGAACTGCTGTCATCTGCAAAGCAGGTTGTGGAATCAAGAGAAGACTATTATCCGGTGGGTGAACCAATCACAAAATCCGGTGCCGCCATCCAAGCTTCTGGTTTGTTATGCCTCGTGTGGTGTTTTATTTTTGCCTTCTTTTAGTGCTTAGTTTTTGTTTCATTACTCATGAGCTTGAACTTCTATTTTCTGCTTCCTCTTCTAAAGAAGATTGAATACTACAAATGTCTATAATTGCAGTGTGTTTCTTTCTTAGTACTTTCTCCTTCTATATATCCTTGTTTTTCTATCTTTTGTTTTTGCGGGATGAGGGTGGGAGGCTTGGAATTCCATGGTTATGAAATAAAACTCATGATTATTGGTCATTTCATTCCTTCTTCCTCCATCCTCATCAAAATAGAATTTTGATTCTAACTAATATTCATTTAAACTTATTCATTCAATTCTTTAAAAAAAGTTAACATTTTCAACTTCTTTCAATCTCTCTTGACCCTCCCTCTAATTTTGGTTGTAGACTTCACTACATTAGTTAATTGGACTAGTTCCACAACTTCCAAACTACAGGAACACTTGGATTACTCATAGTTTCACTTAACAATTATCTAGGTGAAGCTGTATATGTGGATGACATCCCTTCCCCCACAAACTGCCTTCATGGAGCATTTATTTATAGCACCAAGCCTATCACACGGGTAAAGGATGTAAAATTCAAATGTAATTCACTACCAGATGGTGTAGAAGCTGTTATATCTTGTAAAGATATTCCAAAAGGAGGAGAAAATGTGGGATCGAAGACGTTGTTTGGTTATGAACCTTTATTTGCTGATGATCTTACTGAGTGTGCTGGCCAACTTCTAGCTCTCGTGGTTAGTCAAGTGTCTATGATTATTGTCTCTGTGAATCTCCGGTGATTTCCTACCTACTTCATGAATCGTCACTATTAACAGAGGAAGAACTTAAACTCATTTCTAATTGCTTCTGCTATACTAATGGATTTTAATGTTAGGTTGCAGATTCACAGAAAAATGCAGATATGGCAGCCGACATAGCCGCGGTTGATTATGACACTGAAGATATGGGCTCGCCCATTTTAACTGTTGAAGAGGCAGTTGAGAAATCGAGCTTTTTTGCAGTCCCTCCTTTCTTATGTCCATCACCAGTTGGCGACTTCTCAAAAGGAATGGCTGAAGCTGATCAAAGGATTCTATCTGCTGAGGTACACAGTGATGTAATCAACATCTCAAGTTTTTGTTATTTTATTTTTCCTAGTCTCGATCATTAGAGTGAAAATCTATTTTACACTCTTACACTCGTGCGGAATCTTTTTATAGACTTGTTATCGAGTTTCCTTTTTACTCTGGTAATCAGATCCGGCTTGGGTCACAATACTATTTCTATATGGAGACACAAACTGCGCTAGCTGTCCCAGATGAAGACAACTGTATGGTGGTTTACAGTTCAATTCAATCCCCTGAGTTTGCACACAGTGTGATTGCAAGATGTCTTGGTGTTCCCGAACACAATGTCCGTGTCATTACAAGAAGGGTTGGAGGAGGCTTTGGTGGCAAGGCCGTTAAAGCTATGCCAGTGAGTATCCTTTTGTATGTTGCTAGTACAAAGTATATTTTCTGCAAATACTTGAAATCTTTAGCGATGTTTCCTCGAAGCTGCTAATTGGATTCTTTTAATTTCTGTTGTAGACTAACTTTGTGAGCTGAACTGTTAGCTTTATACTGATCTTGGGAGATCGTTTTGTAATCAGTGAGAAGAAAGTAAGAAAACATTTGATTCACTTACCTTTTGGAGGATACCATTTATTACTTAAAAAAGCCGTAAATAAAGAAAAAAAAAATCTGTGTGGTAGCTGATATATTATCAATTACTGAGAGGGTGGAAAACGAAACTGGAATCATTATTTTGTTAATTTTGGAACATTGAAAAGCTCTTGCATTATGAGGAGAAGCCGGAAATGCAATCAATAATGTCAGATTGTATTTCATCTTCCTTATCCATAAGTCACCATGTGGTGTTAATTCTCGTTGATCCATGGATTCTTCTTTTTCTTACATACGGTTTCAATTACTAATTTGAGCACACTTGACAGCTGCCATGCACATCAAAAGGGTATCTTAAGTGGTAACCTCTATAATATAAATAAGTATATATATATATATATATATATATATATATCTTGAAGTTGTGAATGAGGAATGGCATTTTGTTGTTTGATCTCGAAAAGAAAAAAAGAACAGCAAAACCCAAATACAACAATCCTAGAAGACCCTGAAAGGAAAGAACTTAAATTCACGATCCCCATTCTTAAATGGGTATTGACGTGCTAAACATCGGAATAGTACCACAGTTGTCGGATGGGCTCATTGATTTTATTAACTTGCTTTTGTGTTGGTACTGCTTATTCCAAAAAGAATAGAAATTAGTAATGGGTACAAATTAAGTGTTTAAATTTGGAATCTAAAATTTTTCCCACAAAACGCAAGGAGAAAATTTTGAGTATGCATTTTCTTCTGTTGGTAAAGTATGAAGGATCATTTGTTATTAGTTAGGATCTCTCCATAAAAGAACTAGAAAAGAATTAGGACAAAGTAAATTGTGCTAAATAAAGTTTAGATATTTCATGAGAATAGGAAAGCTAAGTCCCATAAGCACATCCATTCTTTTATACATGCATAAATAGAGTTGTGGATATAGATATATGAATATGATTGTTTGATTTGCGATTCTGTAATCAGCAAAAGAATTATAGAAAGTACCTGATTCATTTATATTCTAATGAATTTGTTTATTGAATACCAGAGCAAACTGTTAGTTACTTACTTGAGTAGCTTTTCATTACATTTTATTTAGAAGTTTCAAAATTGGAATTATACAGGGTCATGCTAGCTGACAAGATGTTATAGGGTCATGCTAGCTAACGAGAAGCAATGCTTTGAGGATTAAGGATTTTACTTTGGGAATGCTCATCATTACATTGCACAGTGCTGCTAATGCTTTGAGGATTATGGAGTAGTCCTAATGCCAAAGCTTGCAATAGATATGTGTTTGTATTTCCCATTTATACAAAAGTTGGAATCATCTTTCAGTATGGGGAAAGCTGGATTCACCATTAAGTGATTGGATGTGGCTGTCAAAGAAGTCCAGTTGTCCTTTTGTTCACCATATATGTGTTAGCCAATATATGGCCAGAACCTCGTGGATCCACCCCATACTTGTTATTCTCACATATGTTTTAGGTTACATGTCATTCGCGCTAAGCTATGAACTGTCAAGAAATTCCATCTCCATAAACTCTTGATGTCAACTAGCCCAACAGCAACCCCTCGGCTTCCCCCAACCCCCAACCCCAAACACCCTCCAGTGCCACATGTCCATATATGCTCCCAATAATGCTTGTATTACCCCTTTAGATTGTAAGATGCACGTAAAATCTATCCACAACTACTGATACTTAATGATTATGATTTGGTACCACAAGCTCAAGTAATTTTACATTCAATTGTGTCTGATCAAGTCTAAGGAAAATGATAGTCTTTGATGGCTTAGTCTTTCTTAGGCAGGCTTTCTTTTATTCTAAGGATGATGCCTGAATCTCAGGAGTTTTGACACTATTTGTTTTTACAAGTTTCTTTCATGAAGAATAAAATCTGCGGCCATGATAGTGTCGAATGAGGTTCGATACAATCTATACGTAATACGTACAGCTTTCTTTCTATGACTTATGTCAGCATACAAGAAGGGTCCTATGAATTTGGACATGTTCTATTGATACTAGTTTCTTCTACTAATAACATATTAACAATGTCCACGTACATAACAGAGTCCAATGAGTTGGGGCATGATTTTTTCTACAAGATTTTCTTACAAAGAATGCTGCCCGAGATCATGATACTGTCAAATGAACTTAGTGGCGATGCCCTTACATATTACTTTTACTAAGAAGATGTCACTGAACACAATAGTGTCCATCGAGTATGGACATAATCAACGTTCACAAGTTTCTGTTGACTATAAACCATTACGACACTCAACTTGTTCTCTGCCTGTAAACGACAGTCTAGCTGATACACAATTTAACAAAAAGATGAAATTTCAGAAAATAATTGATTAATCTATAAAGATTATGATAAAATAATTAGCTTATTTCTTGCAATTATTTAAAGCCTTAGTTCACTGGAGATCTTCAACAACTAATAGCCTTCCCCCTGCATCCTTTCACAAAAACTATGTATCCCCGGTCCCCCCTCTCTCTCACACACATGCTTGTTTGTACTTGCACATTTCTTGTTTGTTTTGTTATTTCATCATCTATTCATTTTGATTGTAAATTTGAATTATTTTCCATGTCTATCATTACCCCTTTTAACATACCAGTTACTATCTGATGCTTTAGGTTGCAACGGCTTGTGCCCTTGCTGCACACAAATTACGCCGCCCTGTCAGATTATACCTCAATCGCAAGACAGACATGATCTTGGCAGGCGGAAGACACCCCATGAAGATAACTTACAGTGTTGGGTTCAAATCTAATGGGAAAATCACGGCCTTACACCTTGATATTTTAATCAATGCAGGGATGTCTGTGGATATAAGCCCCGTAATGCCGCATAATATGGTGGGCGCACTTAAGAAGTATGATTGGGGTGCTTTATCATTTGACATAAAAGTCTGCAAAACAAACCATTCTAGTAAATCTGCAATGCGGGCCCCAGGAGAAGTGCAGGCGTCTTTTATTGCGGAAGCTGTAATAGAGCATGTTGCATCTGTGCTATCTCTGGAAGTTGATTGTGTCAGATACAGAAATCTTCACACATTCAACAGCCTAACTTTATTCTATTCTGGTAGTAAGGGGGAGCCGGTAGAATATACTTTGCCTTCTATATGGGATAAGTTGGCCAGATCTTCAAGCTTTGACCGAAGGGTTGAAATGGTGAAACAGTTTAATCGCTGTAATAAATGGAAGAAACTGGGAATTTCTCGAGTTCCTATTGTGCACGAAGTGATCGTGAGACCAGCTCCAGGGCGAGTAAGTATTCTTTGGGATGGATCTGTAGTTGTTGAAGTCGGTGGAATTGAGCTGGGTCAGGGTCTCTGGACGAAGGTAAAGCAAATGACTGTGTTTGCTTTGAGTGCAATTCAATGTGATGGGACTGTGGACCTCTTAGAGAAAGTACGTGTCATTCAAGCAGATACCTTGAGCTTAATACATGGGGGTTTTACTGCTGGGAGCACTACATCTGAATCAAGCTGTGAAGCAGTTAGACTTTGCTGCAACATTTTGGTTGAAAGACTCACTTCTCTGAAGAAAAAACTGGAGGAGGAAATTGGTTTGGTAACATGGGACGTCTTAATTCTCCAGGTAGCTATCTATCTTCAAATATATAACTTTTGACTTCCAACTTATACAAGTTCATTACCCCAGAGGTGTAGGTAGACAAACAGTGAAAGAGCCTTTTGATGACATTATACTCTTGCCCTTGCTCTATGCTTTTCTCCACTTAAGTGTTACCCCGTAGGTTAGTTTTACTGTCAAGTGTCAAGTAATCAACTTATCCAAAATCTTAATGCTCATTTGGTATGCAACAATGGGCACTCCATTCCGTACCATTTTAGTTCAAATAGCATGGAAAGGAAAGGAATCACGATTGTTACTTGCCAAACAAGCACTTACGCTATCGGTATACATATCATGTTCATTTGGTATACGTATCATGTTTGTCACTCGTCACATGCGACCCTGATGCCCAACTGAATAGATAGACCGAGGTGCATCACTAGGCACTAACCAAGCAGAGCTGCAATAAAGTACCATGGGTAACAAATGGAACTAGAACCAGGACTACCCTTTGCATGCTATTGGTGGGTTGAGCTGATTGCCCTCTGATTGCTATATGGTTTTAATTCTGATTTTAATTTGTTTTATTTATTTATTTTTTTGTTTTGTTTTGTTTTGTTCTTTTATATCCTTTTTGTGGAAAGAAAGGGAGGATTGGATCTAACTAGATTGTAGAATTCCTATGTGCGCACAAGTAGGGTTACCATGCCAGGGAGTCCAACAAGAAGGGCATAAAATGGTGCTGACCTTGTTGTACACACAATCTATTTCCTCAAGCCAAGCTTCAGACATATCCTAAAGCCTTAAACCCAGCCCTAGTGGAGGCATGGTGGATGAAGTCAGTGCCTGAAATTGGTGGGGAACAATCTGGTGCATGAGTACAAAACTTGTATATTGTGTACTCCCTCTGTGCCATGAACAAAAAGGGACCTCATTTTGGGATGGAGGAAGTATTATATGCGGTCTATATTTAAGAATATGATAGGACTATTGATCCAGTTATATTTTAATATTTTTAGAATTGTGTTTAGCTGAATGAAACTGAGAAAGCTAGTATTGGTACTCAGTGATGTCAAGTAGTGTATAATTTATTGAAAAAAATTCGAAAGGAAATTTTGAATGAAGAATGACATTTTGTTGTTTGATCATTCCTGAAAAAACGTCCAATCACAGCACAACCCAAGAAACTTTAGGGATAAAATAAATTGTGTTAGAGAACCTATGTAAAAAGTATATTTAGAATGAGAACGTTAAAAATCTACAAGTACATTTTATATATACTATATTTAGTATGGATTAACTGGTGTGATTATGCCAAGTAAAATATATATAAGTGGGTGTGACAATGTGCATGGCCATTATCTAAACCATATTCATAACTAGAAAAAGGGATGGCCGAGTGCACGACACTCCCACCATTGCGGGGTGGGTCTGGGAAGGGTCTAGTTTACGCAGTTAAGGAGATAATCACATTTTATTATGAAATCCGGAAGCATCTCTAGTGAGGATTTGACTATATAGCGCAATTGAATGGAGTAAGAATGAGAGGTTTAAGTCTTGTTTTACATAGAATAGAGTTCATCTTTTCAATATCACACCTTGGAAAATTGTAGCTAACATGTCTTCGCGCAGACAAGTTCAAGCATTAGTTGAACTTGATTCATCTCTTCTCTTTGATGGCTTGAAGGTGGAACCTATTACCCTTGAGAGATGATACATGAGATACCAGTTGGGTAAATTTCCAGTATCAAGAAGATATGCATAAGAAAACATAACATGGAGAAGATTTGTAGGCTTGACCTTATAAACTGCGCCCCCACCCCACCCGCCTCTCCTCCCTTATACTCCACGTAATACACATTTTTAAATAGTAAAAGAGGGGATTATTTTAGTTTTGTTCGTTTTTGTCATCTCAGGAACCTTGTGGGGAAGAGGGGGGTGGTGGTGGTGGTGGTTCAAACTACTTCCTTTTAAATGACTAACTGGGAGAAGTAGGTGATATTGTAACTCTCTCTCTCTCTGTCTCTCAGGAAGACAACCTCTTTTTGGACTCATGAGTAAGTTTAGAAATTGACACACTTGTCAAGTTGGTGGTAACAAACTGAAAAGAAGATGGGAGAAACTTCAAGAAACAGCTTGAGATAGTTTGACCATGCGGATTACATGTGCGAAAGATGAAATAGTTCAGATGGATTAGATTGAGCTGATCACTAGGTGGAGATGGTTAAACAAGGTTCCCATCATTGTTATTATCAGTTTTGGAATAGTCAAGAGTGGATTATTAGGGAGTATGAGTAACATGATAATAGGGTCATTTGATGTTGTGAGAAATTATATTGTTAAGCAGAAATATGAAAGCATTTTCTTTAGACAACTCTTGATTAAGTTCAATATCTTGAAAATTCTTATTCGTCATGGTTTTGTTATTCCTGGAAATGCAGGCACATCTCCAATCTATTAATTTATCGGCGAGTTCTTTCTTCGTACCTGACCTCACTTCCAGGCAATACCTTAATTATGGCGCTGCGGTTTGTGAGGTAAATTTTGTGCTTACAATATGTTTCAAGTTTATGCCTTGAGCATTGTTGTTTGAATACTAATTTCCTTAATGTGAATATATATTGCTATTTGTGAAAGCTATCCTCCTTTAGCACCATCAGCTTCTTTACGTAATATACTAAGAGGAAAGTGTGATTATTACAGGTTGAGGTAGATCTTCTGACTGGAGAAACCAATATCTTGCGAGCAGATATCATTTATGACTGTGGGCAGAGCATGAACCCTGCTGTGGATTTGGGACAGGTTTTCTATAATTCTGAGCATTCGTATTTCAGACACACTCTTTAATTATAATATACTATATGGTTCATATTATGAACAATACCAGAATTGAATTTCTGATTATTGAATTGCTATCAAATGATTTTCAAATTTGTATTTCAGTCAGTTTGTCTGGCCAAGATAATTGACTTGCATGCCTTATGAGTTTCAAAATATTTCTCCCTGCAGATTGAAGGAGCTTTTGTACAAGGGATTGGATTTTTTATGCTCGAGGAATACCTTACAAATTCCGAGGGCTTGGTGGTTGTGGATGGCACATGGAACTATAAGATACCAACATTGGATACGATACCCAAACAGTTCAATGTGGAAGTACTTAATAGTGGGCATCACCAGAAACGCGTTCTCTCATCAAAAGGTATATTTTGTTCCCTCAGACATAATTCAAGTAAACTGATTAAATGACGTGAAAGTTACTCCCTTCGCTCCGAGAAAAGAGTCCATGTTTGTAAAGTCTAATAATTAAGAGATATTTTAGTATACTTGAAGTTGTTTTTTGAGCATGCACAATATACTTAAAGGTTATGGAGATTTGTTTTACCCGAGTGGTTCTAAATAGGCTAGAGGAGGGCGTGAATAGCCTATGACCAATGTAAAATTTACATTGGTCTACTTTCCAATTTTAACAAAGTAACCAACTTACTAATTAAGAGCCCGTTTGTTGTAGCGTTTTGAAAATGCAGTGTTTTAAAAATGCAGCGTTTCTAAAACGCAGATTATTTAAAACGCGGCTTTTTTCTTTATAAATGTGTTTGAGATATTATGTCAAAACGCTGCTTTTTATTCCCTACTGTGTTTTAAAATTTGCGTTTTGGAAAAAAGCTAGGAATTTCAGCGTTTTAAAACGCAGTTGCGTTTTTAAAACGCAGCTTTTTCTACCGCAGCATTGAAACGCTAAGTTAAGGAATAAGCTGTGTTTTAACCCTGCGTTTTGGCCAAAATGCGCAAACAAACGGGCTCTAAGTTGGGGCAGAATTGTATTATAGGAAATGTACTTTTATAAACTATTCTTCCCAATTTCCCGTACAATTATAGCAAGGGTAGAGACAAGTGTAAACAATAAAGAACTCAAGTTGACTTTTGGAATAAACTTTTAGCTACTTTTTCCTTTCTATTTTATTTATTTGTTTATTTGACAGAAAGTATTTCCATTTTATGGTATTATGTACACTTACACACATGGGTATATTTTTCATTAATATATTCAATCAACTAATGTTGTTGTCGCCATCCATAGAATTTTCTAGTTGCAATCACTCCTTGACATTAGGTTTAGTCATTGTAAGAAAACAAATATACCAATCCCTCTTATCTAGGCTTCTTCTTTTTTAGGAAAGTCAAGAACATATATCATGTTCTTTGTCAATCTATTCCCTATATGGAGAATAGACAAGGTTGTTAGACTACCAAAATTTAGTTAAAATAGATTAGACGTCAATAGTTTATTCATAATTTACGGTTAAATGGTTACTTTCTTTCATTTTCGTGTAAACAAGCAGCAAGAAAATTAATTTGAGGTAAATACATAACTTTGAAGGGATAATAGCGTAACAAACTTTCAAATAGTTAGTTAGTTTCCAACTAGTGAGTCTTGACTTAATGAGATGGCTTTCAACTCCTATAGGCTTATCGTGATGTAGTCATCTTTTACGACTTTCATTTTCTTTCCTGCACTTGCACTTCCAACTACCCATCGCAAGACCCAAGTGCCGATTAGTAGCTTCCTGGTACAACAGTGGCCAGCTGCATTTTGCGACATTCACAATAACCAACCTACCCAACCTCATAAGTGCAAGAAACACTTGCTTGTCATGGACAACTTCATAGTGCACGACCTTTAGGCCATTGACTCGCCCAGAGTTTGTCTCCTCATGGAAGTTGATGTCTTTGTTCACCTTATAACGAGGTTCTTTCGCTCCAAATTCGGCACAAATCAATATTCTCTATCTTTATTTCCGCTATACGCTAGAGACGTGGGACCTATGAATATATCTAGTACTCTTATTTGTCTATCTCTATTATATTTGTTTCTTTATCTTATTTCCATTTCCTCTACCCAATAGATTATACGTATAAAAATAGAACTTGAGAAGATTTGACGAAGCTTCACAAACACAAAGTCGGAAGGCTTCTGGAACCACGAGTGGCATCAACACGGTGCATGCTCCGAGCATGTAATTACTTCAAACAAACCCTCAAGCTAAAAAATAAGCATAATATCTTCAAGTAAATCATATACCGATATTGGGATATCTTGTTTGACTTTTTTGTTGAAGTACTATTACCATTTGCTTGAAGGGTCTCGAAGATATTGTGCTTATTTTTAAGCTTGATGGTTTGTTTGAAGTAATTTACTTGATACATGACATGCTTGGAGCATGCACCGTGTTGATGCCACTTGTGGTTCCAGTTCCAAAATCCTTTTGAATTTGTGTTTGTGAAGCTTCGCTAAATCTTCTCAAGTTCTATCTTTATTATACATTGGGCAGAGGAAATGGAAATAAGATAAAGAAACAATATAAGAGAGAGACAAATAAGAGTACTAGATATATTCCTAGGTTGTGCATTTGTAGCGTATAACGAAAATAAAGATAGAGAATATTGATTTGTACCAAATTTGGAGTGAAAGAACCTCTGCAGTTATAAGATGGATAGAGGCATAAACTTCCATGAGGAGTCATAATTTTTTGGCCGAGTCAATGGGCCAAAGGCCGTGCACCATGAGGTTGTTCGTGACGAGCAAGTGTTTCTTGCACTTATGGGTGTTGGTTATTGTGAGCGTCGCAAAATGCGGCCGTGGGTTGGGAGGGTTGGTTATTGTGAGCGTCGCAAAATGCGGCCGTGGGTTGGGAGGGTTGGTTATTGTGAGTGTCGCAAAATGCGGCCGACCAGTGCAGCATGAACCTATTAATTGACACTTGGGCCTTGCAATGGGTAGTTGGAAGTGCAAGTGCAAGAAAGAAAATGAAAGTCGTAAAGATGACTTCATCTCGACAAGCTTGTAGGAGTTGAAAGCCGTCTCGTCAAGTCAAGACTCACTAGTTGGCAATAACTATTTGAAAGTTTTTATGCTATTATCCCTTCAAAGCTATGTATTTACATAGAAGTCTTTCCTCAAAATCATTTTCTTGCTCCTTCATTATATGAAAATGAAAGAAAATGACTATTTAATCGTAAATAATAAATAACAATAGACGTCTAATCTATTTTTACTAAATTTCAGTACATGTAAGGTTTAGTTCAGCAGGGTTGAAAAGGTTGCTGATGTTAAAAGTGTGCTGATGTTATGTTCTTGTGTTCCATAGATGACTTAGTTGATTTGTGTTGAGTCTTAGGGCTAGTGGATTACGCCACCGGCTATGCCTTCACTAGCACGACTGGAAACACTATGTATCCCTATACTCAAACACTAAAACAACTTGTCAATTTAATCTACTACAATATCAGCAAGGTTTACCATCAGCAGGGTTCAATCAACCTAGCTTTTACAATAAAATTTAACATAGGAGTCTTTCCTCAAAAATCATTTTCTTGCTGCTTCATTATACGAAAATGAAAGAAAGTGACCATTTGACCGTAAAGAATAAATAAAATTGATGTCTAAGCTATTTTTACTAAATTTTGGTACATGTAAGGTTTAGTTCAGCAGGGTTGAAACGATTGCTGATGTTAAAAGTGTGCTGATGTTATGTTCTTGTGTTCGATAGAATGACTTGGTTGATTTGTGTTGAGTTTAGGGATAGTTGATTAGGCCACTGGCTATGCCTTCACTAGCACGACTGGAAACACTATGGATCCCTAAACTCGAACACTAAAACAAGTTGTCAATTTAATCTACTACAATATCAGCAAGGTTTTACCATCAGCAGGGTTCAATCAACCTAGCTTTTTACAATAAAATTTAACATAGGAGTCTTTCCTCAAAAATCATTTTCTTGCTGCTTCATTATATGAAAATGAAAGAATGTGACCACTTAACCGTAAAGAATAAATAACAATTGACGTCTAAGCTATTTTTACTAAATTTCGGTATATGTAAGGTTTAGTTCAGCAGATGTTAAAAGTGTGCTGATGTTATGTTCTTGTGTTTGATAGAATGACTTAGTTGATTTGTGTTGAGTCTTAGGGCTAGTGCATTAGGCCACTGGCTATGCCTTCACTAGCAGTCTAGCATGACTGGAAACACTATGTATCCCTAAACTCAAACACTAAAGCAACTTGTCAATTTAATCTACTACAATATCAGCAAGGTTTACCATGAGCAGGGTTCAATCAACCCAGCTTTCTACAATAAAATTTAACCTTAGTGAAATTTAGGCATAATAACAGCTACTATTCAAATCACAACCTAACATAAGAGCAGTTTATCAAAACTTTGCACAAATATTTGTATGAACAATTCAAAATTGATAAACATGAATTCTTCATGGAATGTAATTTAAACAACATTTAATGATACAAATATGTATATAAACTTAAGAGCATTGTTATCATAGTTGGATCTACTGTTGTTTCAAGAATTTCTACCAAGAACAGTATATTTGACATGGATCTTGTTAACTTGTGCCCTAAGGGCATATGTTAAAGAGCATTAATTAGAGTAGTTAGTGGTGGAATTTTGCAAAAGTAAGCATTAATTAAGGTGGTTAATGTGAAAGTAAGCACTAATCACCCTATTTAATGCTCCTTAACATATGCTCTTAGGGCACAAGTTAACAAGATCTATTTGACATTTATGAACAGTTCATGGCGAGAATTATATAAATTTGAAATAAAATAACAGAGATGAAGTAAGAACACTGACCATTGCGATGATTCGAAGGGTGAATTAAGAAAGCTTTGGAGAAATTTAGAGAGTACAGTGAGCAGAAAATAGTTTAACACTTCTGAGAGAGATTTTTAGAGAGAGTGAGTTCAAGATTTTGTAAAAAGTGAAAGTGAAAAGTGAACTATCCTTTATAGAGAAATTTTTTAGTGAAGAGATAAGATTATAGCTTTTGAAATTCGAGAGATAATGAAAAGTTGAGAGTTTCTTGCCAATTAATGAATGGTTTTGAATTAGTTAACTTTGACAGCCTTTGGTAAAAACGAAGCGCCTACTTCCATCATTTAAGAAAGTAACCGTCGAAAAGTGAGATCCAGTCCTACAAGGTTAGAGAAACAGATTCCAAGGTTCAGGGGTGATAAGAGTAATATTTAAAAGCGTACTTACCTGGACCCACCTGTTGGGATTAGTAAGGTTTAGCTAATCACACGCACAGTCTTGACTTATTGAGTAGAGAGGCTAACTCTGCTGATTGAGGGACATTTCAAAGTCTGCTAATATACCAAAGTTTGTTGGTATATCAAGACTGTGATATACCAAAAACTATTGGTATAACAAAGTTTGTTGATACTACTAAAACAATTGCAGAGATTAGTAAGTTAAATCAATTGAGAGAGTTTAAGTAGTAGGGTCAAACATACCAAGTTTTCCTCTTAATAAGCAAACCTAGCAGCATCAAGTGGCTTTGTGAGGATATCAGCGAGTTGTTACTCATTTGAGACATATTTCATACTAATATTTCCCTTCTCCACATGATCCTTTAGAAAGTGATATCTAATGTGTATGTGCTTGATCTTGGAATGCGATTTTGTGATACTGAGATTGCTGAAGTGTTGTCGCAAAGGATCAGACATTCCGCAGTCTTTGTATCATAGTCCACCAGCTCATGTTTTATGCATAGGATTTATGAGTAGCAATGTATTCAGCCATAGTTGTTGAAGTTGAAACAAAAACTTGCTTTTTGCTGCCTACGAGACAAGTCTATTCTCAAGGAATTGACAAGTCCTACTTGTGTTTTTCTTGTCAATTTTTCATGCAACAAAGTCTGTGTTAGAATAACCAATAAGATTAAATGAGGAATCTCTTGGATACCAAATACCCAAATTGGTTGAAAGATATTTGATAATCCTTTTGACTACTTGCAAGTGTGATTCCCAAAATCTAGTACATACACAAACCGCAACAATGAGATAAAGTAAAGAATCTATCGTGCCTCTATAGAGAGTTGTGAACTCTTGCCTTTCTCATCTTTGTCAAGGTGACAATTAGTAGCCATTGGTGTGTTGAAGCTATTTGCTTTGTCAAGCCCAAACTTATTGATCAATTCCTTGGTGTAGCAGCAATGTATTCAGCCTCAGTTGAAACAAAAACTTTTATTTTGCTACCGATGAGACAAGTCTATTCTCAAGGAATCGACAAGTTCTACTAGTGCTTTTCTTGTCAATTTTACATGCAACAAAGTCCGTGTCAGAATAACGAATAAGATAAAAGTACATACACAAACCACAACAGTGAGATAAAAGTAAAGAATCTATCATGCCTCTATAGAGAGTCATGTGAACTCTTTTACCTTTTTCATCTTTGTCAATGTGACAATTAGTAGCCATTGGAGTGTTGAACTATTTGCTTTGTCAAGCCCAAACATCTTGATCAATTCCTTGGTGTACTTGGCTTGAATGATGAATATCCCTTAGAAATCTATTGAATTTGTAGTCCAAGAAAGAATGTTAGCTCCCCCATCGTACTCATCTCAAATTTCCTCTGCATTAAGTTCTCAACTCTCTTGCACGGGGCTTCATTTGTTGATCCAAAGATGATGTCTTTCACATATATCTGAACCAACAAAGAATGGTCTTTGTGCTTCATGATGAACAGAGTAGTATCAACCTTCCCTCTCTAAAATCCTTGTTTTGTTAGAGTGTCATACCAAGCTCTAGGAGCTTGTTTAAGCCCGTAAAGAGCTTTCTTCAATTTATACACGTCTTGAGGTGTTCAAGAAGCCCGGTGGTTGCTCAACATAAACTTGTTCTTGCTAGTCACCATTGAGAAAGGTACTCTTCACGTCCATTTGAAATAGCTTGAAGTCCTTGTGTGATGCCCAGGCAAGAAAGAGCCTTATAGCTTCAAGTCTAGCTACGGAGAAAAAGTCTCATCATATCCAATGCCCTCCTCCCGTTTATAGCCTTCAGCTACTGGTCTTGTCTTGTTCCTTGTGATGTTAGCCTCTTCATCCAGCTTGTTTCTGAACACCCAACTTGTGTCAATTACAAGCTGGCCTTGACACCGATTGTCATGGGTGTATGACCCCTAGCTTCTCTAACCTTAGCAGGAAAATCATGCCTTATTGATTCTTCCTTAAGAGAAATTGGAGTTGGAGGAGTGGAGCGTTTTGAGAGTACGGTTGTAATGTGAGTTGTTGAATTGACTACAACATTTCAGTGGAATTGCTTTAGCAGCCTCTTCATTAGGTTGAACTCTACTCGTTCTTCATTCAAGCTAGGTGGATTAGGGATGTTGATATCTACAGATGGTTGGTTGGTAGGTGTTTCCTTTGGATTAGATTGACTGTCACCTGCCTTATCAACATGATCGCAACATTTGGAGCCATATGTTGCTCAATAAGATCAAATTCATCAAAATAAACGCGTACTGATTCAATGAGTTTCATAGATCTTTTGTCAAAGATCTTAAAAGCTTTTGAATGCTTGGCATACCCCAAAAATATTCCCTCATCTGCTTTGGGATCAAATTTACCTCTATGTTCTCTACCATTGTAGACAACATAGCATTTGCAACCAAAGATTTTAAAGTAAGCAATGTTGGGTGTTCGGCCCCTCCATATTTGTTATGAAACTTGTTGATTAGGGACATGTTTACAGCACCCAAAAGTAATTCGGCATGTTTGCTTCAACAAACATTGGTTTCCCGGCCTCAAAACGTCCTATTCTTCTTCTCTGCAACACCATTTTGCTGTGGTGTACGAGAAGTTGTGACCGATGCCGTAATCATCACAATATTGTTCGACACTGCCGTTTGAACTTTGATCCATCGTCTAATCTAACAGGAGTGATGTCGTCTTCTTTTTGTGTTTGGAGCATTGTGAACAAGGAAGTAACAATGGCATAGGTTTTATCCTTGGTAGCCATCATTTCAACCCATGTATAACGTGAGTAATCATCAGCCAGCCATCATTCCGAAGCTTAGCATCAGCACGTTTTTTAGAAGCCTTCTTATAAATAGTAGTCTTTGGTTTAGCTAGCCTAATAGGAGGCTTTTGAACCCAAACCTTAACCATAAATAAGATTGTTATTGTTAAGCTTTTCCTTGGCCTTTAAAAATGCCTTCCCATACTGGACCTTGGGGTAGACATAGGGGGCTTTTGTGTATCCCACTCTTTGTCTACCTTTTGTTAGACTCTTGTTGTGAATTAGGTTTCTCAAAAATTTGCTTATCAAGTCTAACTTCTTGTGTGTCAAAAATACTTCTCACATTGAGCTCACTTTGATATCCTAAGCCCGTTTTGTCCTACTAGGCTTTTGATTAGAAAGGATTTTATCAAAAGTGCCTTTTGAGCTTGTCCAATTATCAATCATCTTTTTAAGATCAATGTTCTCATCTTAGCTTATTGAGTTTCAATTAGGAAAGTAATTTTTTCTTTCAAGAATTTATTTTCTTCTTGCACTTCGGTACTTTCCTTTTGTTGTCTCAACTTTGACAACAAATGGGATTCTCTTTTGCAAGCTTATCATGACTCATGACTAGCTTTGCATAAGATTTTTCTGAAGGCATAGAACTCCTCAAACAAGTCTTTAGCATTTTTGATGAGTTCTTCTCTAGAGGTTGAACATCTTCATCGTCCTTGTTGCAAAAAAATTGATGGGACATCATTTTCTAGGTCATGGGAGGATTCTTTTTCCATAAGGCAAATGTGTGCTTCCTATGAGAAGTCACACTCATCCTCCTTTTCGGAATCTATCTTGTACCACGTAGGCATTTTGCTTTGTTCCTTGTCCTCTTACAGCATCCCTTTTTGTTTTGAAATTTTTGTTGTCGGATGTCTTTTATATAATTCAAATTTTGGCTGTGTACAATTTAAAGCAAAGTGTCCTAGCTTTCTACAAGGTCACTTTTCTTCTTGGACTCGGCAACCGTTTGAAAAGGCTATCTATCTTCTTCATATGTGGGGGTGGACGGTTTCTGTTTGTTTTGAAGATGTTGGCTCTTCATCTATGGCAGGTAAAGATAAGTTTCTGAAATGTTTCTTCATTAAGCTCATAATTTGTAAGGCTTGCGTAGATGCTCCTAAGAGTCATTCAGCCATTCTTTCATGGAGGTTGTTTGGACATGCCATAGACTGCCTAATGAGGCAAGAAACCTTATGTTTAATTCCTTTTTATTATATTATTTTCCTAAAGAAAAGCAAGAATTAACTATCTCGCAAAACTTGTCGTCCCTAGCTTCTTGAAAGAATTGAAGTGTTGGATGCACGTGTATAGTCGCTTGTCTCTTGGTCTCCTTTATAGTTATTAAAGGCGTACGCCTTGGCCGCCTGAGGCGAGGCAAGGCGAGAGGCGACTAGTCGCCGCCTTGCTGGAGATCAGGCGAGGCGAATACAATACAGGAAGGCGGTATAGAGGCAGTCGCCTCACTAGTCTGGTCGCAAGGCGAGAGGCGTTGCCTTTATGACAGAGTGTAACGACTTCAAAAAACCCTCTTTTTCTTGCCAAACGACGTCGCTGGATTTGGATTCTTTTTAGATCTCGACATATTTTCTTAAATCTAGACAAATCTACTTAATGTTTTCCCAATCCAAGGCCACATTCGTCATCTCCTTGAGAAGACGATCACATCTCTACCATTTTCACCGCCAGATCTAGCCGGAAAAGTTGGCCGGCGGTGGTGCCGAAATGCTGGACAAGGTCGCCGGAGAGTGCACAAGTGAGATTCAAAGCTGGTTGGTTGATTTGAAGTGGATCTATATGGTTATTGTTTATATTTTTGATAATCCACCTTGTAATTTTTTAATTTTTAAGAAAAAAGTATAGTTTTTGGTTTAAATACATTACTTAAAAGTTAAAAATAGTGTTATTATTATCATTTGTGGACTGAGTTACATAAAGTAGTTTTATTTATAACTAGTTTATGAAAAAATTTACAACATATAATATTTTAGAATTATTTTTTATTAATTATCGCCTTGTTTGCCTTTTGCTCGCCCGCCTCTTGCCTCTCGCCTTTAATAACTATTCTCTCCTTTTAAGTATTAACCAGAGCTTCCCACATTTCCTTGGGGGTTTCACGATGGATGACTTATTGTTAAGTGCTAGGGCAAGAGCACTAGCTATTATGTTGAAGGCTTTGCCATCAAGATCACCAAAATTAGGAATGACCTTTCATAGATTTTATTCGACGTGTCTCAATACATTTCCAAAATTTTTTGTCATAAAATTCAAGTGTCGTTAATCTTGTCCTTCCACACATCAAAGTGTTCTACGTCCAATATTGGGATGTGATTCAGATTTGATGTTTGGATCATGTGATGAGTCATGGATTGTTACTATCCCGAAGGTTAATCTAGGAAAAATGAGTTTTAAAGAGTTAAGCTTTGAATACCGATTATTATACCCTAGTGGCTCTAAATAGGCTAGAGGGGATAGCCTATGACCAATTTAAAATTAAACTAGTCTATTTTCCAATTTTAATGAATAACCAACTTATTGATTAAGTTGGGGCAGCGTAATACTTTGGAAAATTAATCACATGACAATCTACTTCTATCAACACAGTTTGTGATTTGATGCAGTTGTTGTTGAGGTCCTTCGTGATTTGATGCAGTTGTGGAGTGATGTGTGCACGTCAACCCTCAAGCTATCGTAGCTTGAAAACCTTCGTATGATTTGTAAACCACACACCTAGGATGGAACAATCTATTGGAGATAGCTTTTCCTCGACCCGTAGGCTATATGAGAGCCTAGAACCTCGGAATAGACCTTGACCCGTAGACTACGAGGAAGTCTAGAACGAAAGGTATATGAACGCCACAAGATTGAGCTCACAATCTTGATAAGTTCTAAAACACCGAACTCTCTAAACAAGAGAAGAACTCGGAAATTTTAAGAAGTTGAGATTTTATTCATTCAAGTGATCATCCAAGGCAATAGGCATGTAGGCTATTTATAGGTACAAAGAGACTCTTCGCCTTAATTCTAGAAGATAGAAAAGAGATTCTTCACATACTCCTAGAACTAGAAGATAGAATTGTTCTAGAAAATTCCTCCTATCATACTATCTAGAATATTCCATCACTACTTTCTAAAGTCCAATGACTTGGGTTGTTTTTGGACTTTAAAAATTAAGGACTCCAAAAAGATATTACGCCCTGAAGAAGACATCAGCACCCTTGAATTTTCTGTTAGGCGTGATCACGCCTAATCCAAGCTAGTCTTTTTTATTAGACAACTTTGTGTTAGGCGTGATCACGCCTAATCCAAATTAGTCTTTTTGATTAGACAACTTTGTGTTAGGCGTGATCACGCCTAATCCAAACTAGTCTTTTTGATTAGACAACTTTGTGTTAGGCGTGATCACGCCTAATCCAAACTAGTCTTTTTGATTAGACAACTTTGTGTTAGGCGTGATCACGCCTAACCCAAACTAGTCTTCTTGATTTTAGTGGTTTATTTTAGGGGAAGTAGTAGTTTCCTATATTAAGTAGGTAAATCACTATAATTACGCTAAGAATCAATTAACATTAATTAGGAATATCTATTGTAGGCAAGTCTTGTTGGGAAAGTAGTTGTCATACTTGTAACTATGTATATATTTGTATTTTTCTGCATTAATGAAAATAATCAATTTTGATTCCCCTCAATAGTTCTTCTTGGTAGTCTCTTAGCAATGTCGAAGAACGATGGAGAAGCTGGAGTGATTGCAACTGTGGGAGGATCAATGAGTATGGATGTGATATCCCCATACTTTATCAATCCTTATCTGGTCAAGTGTTCGTGAGCGAATTGCTTGATGAAACAAACTATGGCTCATGAGTCGAAGACATGAGCAATGCGTTGTGAGCAAAAAATAAAATTGGATTTGTAGATTGTACAATTTCCAAGCCAGCAGCTAGATCGAAAGAATTAATGCATTGAAAGTGCTGCAATGCAATGGTGAAGGAAGGGATGGCTCAAAAGTGCTATTGGATAGGAGGTTCAAAGCAGTATAGGCTATGCTGAAACTGTGAGAGACATTTGGGTGGTGCACCACAAGCATACCAAGTGCAGAGAGCAATTTTGTTCTTGCTACAAGACAGGATGACACTGACTACTTATTACACCAAACTCAAAGGTCTATGGGATGAGATGCAAGCTATTGCGCCAACACCGTAGTGCGCGTGTCAAGGTTGTACATGCGGAGAGTCAAAGGAGATTGCCTCCATGAAGGAGAAGAAAAAATTGTATAACTTCCTAATGGAGTTGGATGAAGGTTTTGATGCTA
Organism: Platycodon grandiflorus; assembly: GCA_016624345.1. NCBI lineage: Eukaryota > Viridiplantae > Streptophyta > Magnoliopsida > Asterales > Campanulaceae > Platycodon > Platycodon grandiflorus. The sequence continues at coordinate 29,592,232 of CM028366.1, read as the reverse complement.
TCAAGACACAAATCTTGGGCATTAAACCGATGCCCAATCTTGGGAATGCATACCACTTGTTGTGCAAGATGAGCGCAGAAGCAAGTTTGAGCAGCTTGGAGACGCGGCTATAAGGAGAAAGGCACTGGAAGATGGCAATAGGCCCCAGTCCAAAAGTGTCGCATGTGATAGGTGGTGATGAAGACACTTCCACTCAAGCAATGATGCCGGGTCTCACGAAAAGTGTGGCAGAAGCAACCACTTCATCGGATCAACCAAAAGTGAACATGACACATAATATTGGACGAATGAAGTCTCATATCATCGATTCAGGTGCCACCGAACACATTGTAGGTTTGGATAAAATCTTGCAGCATGTAAATACCAATGATGTGGGACCACTGGTAACGATTCCTAATAGAACCAAAGTCACAGTCAAGGGAGTTGGCACAACAAAATTACCTAATGGCTTGGAGCTTTCTAAAGTTTTAAATGTTCCAAATTTCCATTATAATTTGCTCCTAGTTAGTAGAATTACAAAAGACTTTAACTGTGTGCTAATCTTCTTTCCGGACTTTTGTGTGATACACGATGTGACTACGAGGAAGCTGATTGGTGTGGGCCGGCTTGACTGTATCACTTCGAGACAGGACAAAAGGAGGCGGTAGCGTTATCAGTCAATACAGAGAAGAGAACAACTCTGATGTTTGGCATAGGCGACTGTGACATGCTTCAAACGGGAAGTTACATCAGATTCGAGATCATTTTAATCAAGTAGGTTATACCGATATTGTTTTTTGTGATTCACGTCAAAAGGCCAAACAGATGTGGCTTCCTTTTCCTATTAGCTCAATAAAATCAAATTCTTGTTCTAAACTTATACTGTGACATTTGGGGGGATTACAAAACACCATTGTACTCGGGGGCACATTAGTTTTGACGATTGTGGATGATTATAGTCGTGGGTTTGGTTATCTTTTATGAAGCACAAATTCGAAGTTGGCACTTTACTACCTGCATTTTGTAACATGGTCGAGCGACAATTTGGTACTAAGATCAAACAGATTTGGGCGGATAGTGGCCTAGAATTTCAATCCAACAAAATGATTGATAATTATAGAGATCATGGGATTATGTTAGAGACCTTTGACACACCTTTTGAAGAGACATAACCGTGCTCGGGTCTTTACCGAGCTTCGATCAGACTCGAGGTCTCCCCGCACCATGGCTGTGGGTTTTTTGCTCTCCCTTACATCCTGAAACGCTACGCTATGCGCTCTGGCCAAGTTTCGATCCCTAGACCTCCAGGATATAGTCTTTGGGCAAGGGACATGAGTACCACTTTAATTTCTTCTGGATTGGCTCTATAAGCCGACTTGTTTGGTAGTGTTACGCCCGGGATAAGGCCAATCTCGTGCTCAATTCCTTAGAATGGTGGCAATCCACTTGGCTCCTCCTCCGGAAAGATGTCAATGTATTCTTGCAAAAGAGACATAACATAGCTTGGCAAAGTTTGGGTTAGATCATCAATGGTTAGACAACACTCCTTGTACACTAACACTAGAACACACTGATTTTTGACTAACGCCCTCTTCACCTCTCTTGCTCCTGCATAAAAGTTTAATTGTCTTTTCTTTTTTTTCTTTTTCCACCACTTTTTTTTGCGCTCTCTCTCTCTCTCATCATCCCTCTTTTTCTTTTCATCTCCTTTTTTCTCTGCACTCATACTCACCACCTTTCCACTTTCTTTTTTTTTCTCTCAATCTCTCTTGCTTGTCTTGCCTTGCTCACTTTGAGTTGTTGTTCATGTACTTGATATGGGGTCAATGATACAAGAACAATGGACTTCCCATGATGCTTGAGAGATGACCCTCTGATCAAACTGTCTGCGAGAAGGATGTGGCTCACGTGCATAGGTACGACGTCGCACATCACCTCGTCCTTGTACTTACCTATCGAGAAAGTTCTCACTTCTATGCAATTGTTTAACCATTGAAGCTTGTAAGGATGCCGATGTTTAAGGGTAGGCAGGTTGAGCTTCTCTATCACCTCGGTAATCCAACGTTGGTACAACTTCCTCCGTCAATGATTAGATTACACACATTGTCTTGGATCTTGCATTGGGTATGGAAGATGTTCTCACGTTGCTGGAACTCTTCTATCTTGACTTGGGTGTTCAAAGCTCTTCTCACCACCAATGACTCTCCATATTTAGGCTCAATGGTCTCCGCTCCGCTCCCTCCTCCTTGTCATCCTAGGAATCTTCATGCTCACTTTCTGTCTCCACTTCTTTGGTGTCATGCATGATCATGACTCTCTTGTTTGGGCACTGGGAGGCAATATGGCCCATGCCTAGACACTTGAAGCATTTGATGTCACGATTCCAAGCAGGGTTGGCTATGGCCTTACCTTTATCCATAGCCTCCCTTGGTTTGGAAGTGTCTCCTTGGGACTTGGATGGTACTGGACTTGAGTATTTGAACATCTCTCCCTTTCGTTTGCTAGGAGATTGAAAAGTAGAAGTATAGCTTCGAGAGAAAGTGCCCTTCTTCTTTAATTGTTTCTCTACTTTGATGGCCATGTGCACTATGTCTTTAACTTCTGTGCAAAGGTGTAGCTCTACTACTTGGGCAATCTCCCAGTTTAATCCACCGAGGAATCTTGACATTGTGGCTTCACGATCCTCTTCTATGTTGGCCTGGATCATTAAGACCTCCATCTCTTTGAAATACTCCTCAACGGTCTTTGTTCTCTGGGTCAAAGCTTGTAATCTTCTATATAAATCACTATAGTAGTGACTAGGGACAAACCTTTTATGCATCACATTCTTCATCTCTTCCCATGAGGAGATAGGTCTTTCTCTATTCCTCCTCCGATTGGTCACCAACAAACTAGGGCATAGCCTGTGAACTCTGTGGCGGCTAAGTTCACCTTCTTCTCCTCGGGGTAGCTGTTCGACTCGAAGATGAAATCTACCTTCTTCTCCCACTCCAAGTACGCCCCCGAGTCACCCCTCCTTGGAACGAAGGGATTTTTATTTTGATATTGCCTACGCCTCGGTCACCTCCTTGATTTGCTCTTCTATGGCCACGTCTTGGAATTTCTTCTTCAAAATCTTCCTCCTATTCATCCTCCACTTCCATGTGTCGCCTTGGTTGCCTCCATTGAACTGCTGGTCTTTGTGTCGATGCTCTCTCCATGGATGTTATTTGATTATTGATTTGGGCTTCTTGTTCATCTAGTCTCTTATTTATCCTCTCCATTTGTTGACGAAGAACTTGCATACAGAGTTTGAGTTCTCCACCAATTTCTTGACTAGTGGATGTTTCATGTACTTGTGAATCGCTATGGGACATTTTGAAAGGTTAGTGCATAAGAAAGAAGATGTACCTCACTTTCCACTAGTGTTTGCACTCCGCTCTAATGTTCTCACCTTAATCTCTCAATTTCTCTTGGAAAGCTTAAGTGAAATAGAACAGACCAATATGGATCTCAAAACAAAGCGTTCAATAAACCTTTAGCCTTTTTACTTCTCGAAGAAATCAAGCCTATTTGAGGTTGAACAATTTGGTCAAGATAGAATTCAGAATTTTAGAATTTGGAGGATTGATCTTTGATGCAATCAAACAATGGAATGATGCACAAATGCTTCAATCTTTGAGGCTATTAGCACTCAAGATCATTGTAAACAAAGGGAACTTGGGTTGTATCAATGAGACTTGAGTAGTATGATAGTATCAATGAAAACACAAGAAACTTGAGTATGAACAAAATTTAATGAGTACCAATGAATCAAAAGAAACTTGAAACTTTTGAACTTTTTTTTGTAGGCTATTTGGCTACGGTTTTTATGGACTGTTTTGGGATGGTTTATACGGCTAGAAGTGTGTAGCATGGAAATTTATGGGCTGGAATTATGGTGGTTTAAGGGCAGCTATGAAGAAAAAAACTAAAATAGAAGAAGAGAAGATAAACTCGAAATTAAGAGATAAAGAAGACAATAAACAAACAAACGAAAGAAAGAAAAGATATATAGATTGCACTTGAACATGGCTCAGATACTAGATGGTGGAGTTCGAGCTTCTAACTCTCACTTTTGTGATCCATTGAAGATTTCTACAGGTCCGAGAAAGAGCTAAAAGAATGAAAGAAGCCTTGGAGAATTTAGTTGTCAAAATTCTAAACAAAGGCCCAATTGAAGAAACTCAAGTGGCGCATGGTTTGTCTACTATTGAAGCTATTGGACCATGAACTAAACGAAAGAAAAGATATATAGATTGCACCTGAACGTGGCTTTGACACCAATTGATGTGTGCACGTGGACCCTCAAGCTATCGTAGCTTGAAAACCTTCGTATGATTTGTAGACCACACGCCTCGGATGGAAAAAACTAATGGAGATGAGCTTTTACCGTAGGCTATATGAGAGCCTAGAACCTCGGAATAGACCTTGACCGTAGACTATGAGGAAGTCTAGAACTAAAGGTATATGAACGCCACAAGATTGAGTTCACAATCTTGATATGTTCTAAAACACCGAACTCTCTAAACAAGAGTAGAACAACTCAAAAATTTTAAGTTGATATTTTATTCATTCAAGTGATCTTCTAGAGCAATAGGTATGTATATTTATAGGTATAAAGAGACTCTTCACCTTAATTCTAGAAGATAGAAAAGAGATTCTTCACATGCTCCTAGAAGATAGAATTGTTCTAGAACTGTTCTAGACAATTCATCCTATCATATCATCTAGAATAAACCATTACTACTTTCTAGAGTCCAATGACTTGGGGCTCTTTTTGGAATTTAAAAATTAAGGACTCCAAAACGAAGCCCATTAGACTAAACAAGGCCTAAGCTTAATTAAAAAACCCAATACACCCAAATGTTAGTTCATGGTCCAATAGCTTCAATAGTAGACAAACCATGCGCCACTTGAGTTTCTTCAATTGGGCCTTTGCTTTGAATTTCAGCAACTGAATTCTTTTAGGCTTCTTTCATTCTTTTAGTTCTTTCTCTAGTGATTGGACCTGTAGAAATCTTCAATGGATCACTAGAGTGAGAGTTAGAAGCTCAAACTCCATCATGGACTATTTGAAATAGATAAGCGATGAAAGCACCAGCAAGCTTATTACAAGTTATTGTATAGAGTTTAAGTTCAGCAAAGTTTGCTATGAATTCAGCAAACTTTGATAACAAAGACATAACCTAATTCAAACAATATTTTAAACAGTTAAGTAAAAGACAACTATTTGAAGCGGTTCACATTGTTAATAGTGCTACATCCACTACCAAAGCGGTCAACTTTGAATTTTAAATATGCGCACTATTTTATCTACTAGCCTACACTTATTCTAGCTTTCACTTATGAGAACTTGAGTGCAATAACTTTTCTTGATCACTAATGGATCGTGTACAAAAATATTTAGATCTAGAGGAATTTAATGAGAGGAATGTTCTATAAATAAGAACAAATCACTTTTGTGGGTGTGCAACAACAGAATGTGGTGAAACAACAAGAAGAATAATAAAGACTAAGAATTAAATGCTAAGTGTTACTCTGTCGATCTTGAATGCTTAGAAGTATTCTGTCAAGATCTTTTGAATGCACTTGGAAGTTTTTGTTCGTGGTTGTTAGGGCTTCTTCAAATCTTCAAGTGATCATATTGAGACTGAAGTTTGTATGCATTAAATGCATATAGCTCTTGGTTTCCATTCCCATTGACTGAGCCTGTTTGACAGTCTTCAAATGAGTTGTAAGCTTAGACTGCTATGCTCAAAATGGTTGGGCAACATAGCTGTTTCAAGTTGTCCTTCTTGGATAGTTGCCTATAAGAGGAAATTACTTTTATCAAACCCATGTGCTCACACAGGTGATAGTACTTCCAACACATGTGATAGTACTTCAAAGTCAACCCTGTGTGGATGGATAAGATTAGAAAATCTCAAAGGAAATCTTCTTATCCAACGCCACGTCAAATATTCATTAGTAGTCTGTGAATCCTCTATCATGAGACTTTGTTGAAGTAAAGGAATAGGCAAACTTGGCTTGGCAGCACAAGTCTACTTGTACAAAACATTCTTCAACCTATTGTATTGTTGCTAAGTCCTAACATAGTTGCCTAAGACAATATGGCACGCATCCTGTACAAAGCATCTTCAACCTATTCTATTGTTGCTAAGTCCTAACAGAGTTCCCTAAGACAGTAGAGCACGCAGGCTATTTACAAAGGTTTCTTATAGTCACTCTTAGTAAGATTAAGTAATTGGTACAAGCAAATCTAAAGTTAAGGAATATTCTAATCAAACTTGGATACAAATCAAGTGAATATCTTAACAAGATTTAAAGCATAATTTTAAAAAATTGACAAGTGAAACATTCCAAAATAAAATGGACTCTTTACATGGAACGGAGGGAGTACATCCTAGAAGAATGTGATATGTTTAATTAAAGGTAAAAAACATTCGAAAGATCTGATGAGTGATTATACTACTGTTTTTACTGCAAAGTATCTGATCTCGGTTTTGGAATAAAGATGGAAAAAATGTATATGGAGATACTCCACATAGAACATACTTAACTTAAGCACTGCCCCAAATGCTTGGGGATAGGGTTGCTGATAGTGTGCAAAGAACAATCCTTTTCCAAGCCTCGAATCCAATAGGGTTCAGCAAAACATATTTATATTTCAGTATCACTTGTACACAGACTATTATACGCCTATCTAGCTCAAAGTATATTTATATCTTGCAATACTGCCCCTCAAGATGGAGCATAGATGTTAGACTCTCAGAGTATCATCATCTAAGAGAGATTGTAAGTACTTATCTGTAGGATCTCCTTTATCCTTGGGTTGGTATCATGCTTGATTTACAAATGGTTAATCGAGGGACCACTCAAAGCCTTCTTGAGGATATCAACCAACTGAAACTCCAGTTTTAACATGACAAGGGCATTCATGGAGAGGAATGAAAATTTACGTCAATATGCTTTGAGTGATGATCAGTGAGATCCAAATCAATGTGAATAGCAAGTCAATTTCCCATCTAATCCCCAATACGTGTCAATGTCCCAAGTAGCTCTACACCTTCGGCTCTAACTTGTAAGATGCTTGTTAGAAGCCATGCATGCATAAACTGGTTCCTAGTTTTTGGTTGGTAAAACAAGTTGAGTTAATCAATTCACCCTACAAGAGTCGCTCATTTGGGTGCAAAAATTATAAAATGAAAAGAGACTAATTTGGTTATAGAGATAGTAATCTGCTTCTGATTCTTGTTTTTCACACACACACACACAGAGCCCAATGCAACAGGCGAGCATTCGCACAACATAACATGCATGCACATTGATATAAAACACCATAATTGAATTGTTGCAGCTTCTGGAGAGCCACCATTACTACTGGCAGTTTCCACTCATTGTGCAACAAGAGCCGCCATTGAAGCAGCAAGAAGCCAGCTTCTTTCTTGGAATGGATCAGATGTGTCTGATTCAACAGTATTTCATTTGGATGTTCCTGCCACGATGCCTGTCGTCAAGAAGCTCTGTGGACTCGACAATGTGGAGTTGTACCTACAGAGCTTGTTATCTAGCTGCTGAACATGCTACTCTTAAGGTTTTTTTTTCCAACAGCTTTGGTTAGACGTGCCTGGAGAAGCGTGATAAATCTGTGAGGTTCCCATATTCGACCAATAATTAGGATGCTTATATACGTCAAATGGTATGTGTTAATTGTCGTAAAAGCATGTGTGCCTAATTGAAATAATATTTGAACCAGTGTAGACGTACAAAGAAAGAACTAGAGTTTGATCTTAGTTTTTGTTGTGCTCTGCTTATCTGAGAGATCTTTCGCAACTTTTATGGCCAAATGGTACTGTATATAATACTCCCATTGTTTCGAGAAATAAACAAAATTTCACGTAGATTCTCGTAGATTTTACGATGTTAATAGTAAAAAATGATATTTATATATAGTCTAAAGTTCATCAGAATGTCTTAAAATCTGTGGTACATATGTAGACTGAGGAGCAAAATGGTTGATTGGAAATGAGGAATTAATACATCTTAGTCAGTCATTGACTTGGAAATAGGAAAGTTTGTTACCCTCTTAGGTTAGGGGTAAATTCATTAATTCATTACTCTTTTGCAAGTAAAATCAAATCTGTTACTCTTTCATGCTTAAGTTTGTGTAATAGAAAAGAAGGGTGGAGTCCAATAAAGCTCTTTGTACAAGTGGATTGGTTAAATGAACACATAGTTTGCCAAAGAGGACAATTCTGAAAATAGAATTTTATCGGCATTTTATTTTTCAACTGTGACACTCTATAGTGCAGAATGTGAAGCATTAATACAAATAAAATCAAAAATTGATAAAGTATTGTAGTTGAAAAATAAAGTATTGGCTTATAGCGATTCTTGTCTCAAAAATTACAAATGATGCTCAAGACAATGAGGTTTAAGAAAATTGAACAAAAGTTTCTCTAGTTTTTATACAATACTTCAAAGTTTGGAAACTGAACAAAAAACTTAATTCATACGGTTTTTTACACAATAATGAAGAGTGATTTGACTTGTTTGAATTATGGTTAGTACGCTGAAGCGGGGGTTTCGGCTACCCAATCCTACTCGACTTGAATGATTTGACTTGTTCAAATTGTAGTTAGTTTGGCTACCTGATCCTACTCGACTTGAATAATTTGACTCATTTAAATTTCTCCAATCCGATTTGAATGATTTGAAGCGTTTGAATTCCCTATGTTAAGTTCCATTGGTTCACCTGAATAACTCTAGAAGCTTAACTAGCTACTCCCGAACTAACTTGACTCAATTTGTAAAAGTTTAAATATTAGATTTATTTTTATGTTATGTACTGTATGTGATATTTATATATTTTTATATTAATCTAAAATAAAATATTACAAAATAATTTGACCAAGCTTAGATGACCTCTAAATCCAAATCCTAAATCCTCAGAATTATTAAATAGATTTTTAAAATCCTTTTTGATATATAAATGAGCATTGCTATTAACACCACCATTTCCTCTTAATACACCCATTTACTTAATACACCCACCCCACTAATTTTACACCAACAAAATTTCTAAATACACCACCCAACATTTCCTATTTTACCCCTCTCACTTATCTCATTATTTCTTTCCCAATACACCCACCATATATCATCACACCCCCACCCTATTACTCAATACACCACCCAATTCAAACCCAATTTCAATTTCAAACGTCTTCCTACACCTCCTACACCGTTGTTAACATCCTCCAGAAATAAACACAACACCAACAACACCATTGACAACCCAGCTTTGTGCAAGGAAGAAGGAAGCCAAGAAGAAAGAAGAAGAAGAAGAAGCTTCACCTTCATTTCACGAAGTAGAAGAGGATCAAATTCAAACAATGAAGAAAGCCCTAGGTATGAAATTCTTCTACTTTTTAAGTTCAAACGATTTCAATTTGTATGCTGGGTTTTAATTTGTGTTATAAGTCCTAACTGATCGAAGGGAATTCGGGCCTGGTTCTTCGAACAAAAATGAGCTGTTCGGGACTGGTCCTCGGAACACGGCAGTGGTGTTCGGGGGGTGACTCCCGGACACCACAGCAGTGTTCCTAGGATCAGTCCGAACAAACGCCCTGTGTTCCATAAGTCAGACCGAACAGTGCTGATATGTTCCACTGCATAGACCGAACACTGCAGCAGTGTTCCATAAGGCAGACCGAACACCACTAAGGTGTTCTGGACTCTTGCCCGAACACTACTGAGGTGTTCTAGAGTGCTTCCCGAACAGTGTGTGGATGATCTTCATACCTTCTCAATTTCCTCTACATGTTATATTCTTCAACCTCTGTATATATTGTGATTATTGCAGTAAATTAGCAAATGTCTACGAAAGAAGAAGACCCACCGCTTCAAACAAGAGAAAGAGCTCGGCGTGAACAACAACCGCCCGAGGATCCCCACACGTCTCACGGAACAACAACACTCTCTGTACACATGATGACTATAGTTTTGAAAGAGATCTTTGGTTTTGGAGATAATAGAGAGGAAAATGTTGGAGATGTAGGAGAAGAAAATGTTAGGGAGGATTTGGCAGACGAGACATATACTCTATTTCCTGGTGGTCCTGTTAATCCATCTCTACTGACTACGTATGAGTCGCACGTAGCACGGTTGATATGGCAGGGGGAAGAGAGAGCTTCTCAAGTGCAATAACCATACCGAAAAATTAGTTCGTGGAGTTGTCGCGAGATGTATGTCACCCTTTGTGGTTGGACGTTGTCAAAGCGTCCACGTTGTTTCGATTAAGGCGAACCTCTTACTTTGAAGTTGACAAAGTATTGGTCGGTGCATTTGTGGAACGGCACCCCGAGACCAATAGCTTCCATCTACCCTTTGGCGAAATGACAATCACATTGGATGATGTATTTTGCCTTACCGGTCTTCCGATCACGGGGACTCAGCTTTATCAAGACGGAGTAGTACACCAAAGATCTACTTTTGATGTTGAGCGGTGGTTGGGAGTTTCATACGCCGAAGCCATAGAAGGAATGCGCGGTGCGAGGGATCATCTGTTAGGCTAGAGTGGCTTAGGGAGAGGTTTAGTGAAGATGCTATGTCGATGATCCAGAAAGCGCGCCTTCTCGGCTAGGGCATATTTATTGTACACCTTAGGTTGTACAATTTTCCGATAAGAGTGGCACTCGGGTAAATACTTCTTACCGGAGTTCTTGGTTGAGCTTGATAGTGTTCATACATATGCATGGGGAGCCGCCACTTGCTTATATCGTATAGACAGCTAGGGCAAGCGTCTAGGATTACAACCAAACAAATGGTGGATATTCCACGTTGTTGGAGGTAAGAAGTTCATATTTTTACTTATTTTCAATATGTTGTGTTAAATATTTAATAGATTATGAACGATTATTGTGTCTTCTTATTGCATTTCACGTAGGCATGGATATATGAACGATTCCCGTGTTTAGGCCTCCACATAACGTGCAGTACAGTGAGGAAAATCCTCTTGCAAAGAGGTGGCTACCAAAGGGTGGACAAGGAACTTCTATCGAAAGATTAATGTCGGTGCGTGAGGTTCTTGACTCCATGAAACCCAGTGAAGTGAGTATTACTGTTTTTATATACGTGAAAATCTCGTGTCAAATATACATGTAGTATTAATTTGTTTTTAAATTGGTACAGTTATTTGGAAGCCATATACCGAGACGGTGAGACAACATTTTCCGTTCCACCTGATCTCGTATTACCATGGATGCATCTCAGCAAACACCATTGTGGAGCCATATCATCCTGATCGAGTACTGAGACAGTTTGGATATGTACAGACAATTCCATACGTCCCTATTGCTCCGGTGTCCCGAAAGGAAACCCAACAGGTGCGGCGATATGGGGGTACTTGTCAAGTACTTTGTACAATGGGATAGTCATGTGTTATCGACGAGAGACTTGGTCGACGCCCGACCAGCGGGACAGTGTGACCCTTCATATCTTGAATGGTATTACACACATTCACATCCCATCGTTCAAGACCCCGACCGTCGGTCCGCCTACGTCGCAACGCTGATCGCTCCGCTAGATGCTTGGGACATTGTCAGATCTGCACGGGGTTTAATGCAACCGATGGTGCAACGATTGAGAGCTGGAGACCGATCTATCTCCAGGGAAGAGTTTGAGTCAGTGATCCTACGAGCATATGATGCATTAGGAGGTCCAGATGATGAGGACCACATCGGCGGGACCTTCGCACTGCGTCTAGTCGTAGGAGGAGAAGTGTTAGTTGAAGTTGACTATTGTATTATGTATTTCAATTTGGATATTGTTGTATTTAAAGACGATGTTATAGTATTATGCACATTGGTAGTCATGTGTTACTATTATTTCTTTTGATGGTATGCATTTTGTATTAACTCAGAATTACTTATAAGTTAAATGACATAAAAGCAAAATATTGATTTACAACACAAATTGATTCACAATTTGATTTACAATACATGTTGATTTATAAAAGTAATGAACATAGTGTTTTACAACTGAAGCTAATCTAAAGAGATAGTCGCAGCGCTTCGACCGATAGGGTTCCCACACTGTCACTATACAAATTAAGTCGGTCGCCAATCCAATTTTTCCGGCCATTTGCACATTGAAGTCGGTATGTATTCCATTTATCGCAACGGTGGTAATGGACTCCTCGCGCAAGAACACCTACAAAATATACGACATATCAATATCATGGATATATATAACATAAATAACATCGATAATATCCTTGATATGGTGTGTACTGAATATAATGATCATTATTCACAAATCCAATACATATCATCCGTGGATCACTTGGGATTGGGGTTCTTAAGGGCAAATACGTCATCGGAATTTGTAAATCCAAACACACGAGCGCAACATTGAAAGCCGATGCGACCAAATGACCCATTTCGGCAAACAAAACCGGTGTTCCTTAGGTGCGGCTCCTTGTAGTAGTCTAGAATATGCAACACTTCTTCAACGCGACCATGTTCAATGAACACATTGTTGTATAACTCTTGGTTGGTAGTCAACTCGTGAAGAAGTGCTCCTCTAATCCTACCCCACGAGTCCTCGTGAAGCCAAGTTGGTGCACGGCACGGAATCCACAATGACCATCACTTTTAACATTTTTGTCTCTACAATCCAATTGTGCAAATGTGATGGTAGTTGTTGGATAAAACCACTCGTAGTCGCGATTCGAGTCCTTTGCCGGACAACCTATTGAAAAAGATGTATCAATCCATAAATATTTCGAAAGCGTATAACCAGGTTTTTTCTATCTTAAAAAGGTTATAAAAAGAAAAATACCGTTTCTTCTTTGGCTTAAGTGCGGTGTCGAACCGAGGGTAAGAGGTTGTTTAATGGACGGACCAACCTCGTATGCAATCTCTTCGCATGGTGAACAGCTATCTTCTATGGATTGGACATACTCAAACTTACTCGGATCCCGTTTGGTTGACTTGTCTTTTTAGTCTTTACGACTTAGGACGACCACGAGTCAACACTTTCGTTTTCAACGGGATGAGTAAGTGATGTCGTTGGAGGTTGATTTATTTCAGTCAATCTCTTTAAGATTAACAACCTCTCGGTCTCGTGTGCTTGTTCCCACTTGGACGATAGCTCAACAATTTCTTGTTTAAATCTTGCCCATTTCTTCGACAATTCCAGGATCTTCTACCTTTGGAGGTATGATATCTAATTTTCTCCAAAAGGCGTCAACCTTATCAAGTGGAATTGGCATGTCCGATCTCTTATATTCGTCAATCTCATGACCACAAGGCAGCCCGCATCTCTTTCTCAGTATACACCCACACAGAGGGTCTACACCATGTTCACCAATAGCGCTCAATTCATCATAGATCAAGTTCAATCCATGCATCGAAACCATCCTCGCAGCTCTCTAAATACAATTGATTTGTATTTATCTTTGGACAACATTTTTGCTCTTCTCAAAAGACTGTTTGATTCTTTGTGTGTGAAGTCTCAATGAGGGTGTGAATCTGTCGCCAACAAGTCTCAAAGTTACCCTGGCTCGAGCCAAGCTGTCTTTTCAACAATGCATGTTGACTCTCCACCCTGAAATACAAGTTACAACCTTATTAAGTATATATCTAACAAAATATATAAAACAATCAAATATACGCCGATATTAAAATGATAGATACCTATTTGTTGTGGTATTGTCAAAATGCATGATATCCGTCCATAACGACACAAATCTTTCCTTGTATGGCATCAACCATTGCTCCATGACATATTTAACGGCTAGTGGATAATCTTTGAAGTCCGACTGGAGTCTTTGTAGCAAGGCATCATAATTTGCCGCAGTATCAGCGAGAACTAACGTATTCCATTGCATAGAAAAACAATCCCATTTATCCTTCACACGGAATAATTTTTGCAATTTGCCAAAATATTCTTGTTAATGTGCCACCGACAAAGGAAATGTCTCGAGTCGGAAATGTTTTCGAATTGCATTCATTAGACCAAGTTCTCTCGTCCGTAACAATCACGTGGGGTAGAGAGAATTGGTCCATCAATCCTTTTAAAGATCGGCGCCCACGTATAGTTCTCTTCCCGCTCAAACTCCAAATACGCGGCGGCAATATGAAATGTCATTTGCGTCGAGGTGACACCAACAATTTCCAACAAAGGTAACTTGTACTGTTTGTCTTGTATGTACAATCCATAAATAGGACTCTCGGAAAACATCGCAATAAATCAACGCTCGTTGGGTGAGCGAAGAAAATATTCTTGACAACGTCGGTCTTCTCACGAATGTGATGATATAAATATCCATGCTCATTCAACTTGAACATAAGCTGCCGCATTTGAGATCGACCCGACGCTCTACAACTCTATTTTGCAACCGAGCATTGTAGATAGTCCTTATTGTGGACTTATTATCTACAAAATTTTCTTTTAACCCAAACAAAATGTCCTTGGGTTTACTATTTGTGTGAGACAAATTAATGACAAAGTCTTTCTCCTTGGCGATAATCGACCAACATATGAGTGGCCCTCCAAATAGTCTGCGGTTGGATGATTGTGGACACCACATTGAACATCCAATGCCCAAGGTCCATCGGTGATAGTTGTCTACCCCTCAACCGAAATGGACAACCACACTTCTTCGTTCAGTTTCCTTTTCCTCTTTGATTTGCTCACACCGTCCTTTTCCATGGTAGCTTCTTCGGTATTTACTTGGAGAACTTTCCAGGCTTCTTGAATTCGGTAATTCCCACTACGTTCACATGCCAAAACTAACCGAGCTCTTTTACACGACCCACTATCGGATCGATAATTACAATCACCATCCCGTGTTCCTTTCCCGTCACACGCACCCAATCAAACAATGCATCACGAGATGTAAACATTTCATACGTCGTGAAAACATTGGTGTAATCCATAACGATATCTTGAACCGGTTCAATCTCCTTAACAACCGGCGCAACACTACCCTCAGTAGACAATGTGTTTGAATCCTGTTTACAACAAAACAAAAATTTCAACAAAACATAACCTGAAAAGTTTCTGTTCGGTAAGGAATTAAGGAACACCATAGTGGTGTTCGGGACAGATGCTGGAACAAATGAGTGGTGTTCGGGACAAGATATAGAACACCATAGAGGTGTTCGGGAACCACCTAACGAACATCCCTGTGGTGTTCGGTCCTAGATCATGAACATCCCAGTGGTGTTCGGCCTGTGCGATGGAACATATCAAGTATGTTCGGTGGGTGGTCACCGAACACCACTGTGGTGTTCCATGGACCAGTCCCGAACACAAACTACGTCCCAGTATGTCCGAAATTTAAAAAAAAATGGATTGAAAACTTGAAAACGGTATAGAATACTTACATCAATGGTCTGCTTTACTTCTTTAGTATCCATGTCTGATTTTTGTTGCAATGTGGTTGCTTTACGTCGTTCGTGGGTAATGGGAGTTTGATATGAGATGGTAAGTTGAAGTTGTAGTTGAGTTTGGAAGTATGGATGTTGTGAGTTTGGCTTTGGATGCTAAACTGGGTTTGAAGTTCTTGACTTTTTGAGAGAGTTGCTTGGTTGAGAGCTGGGTTTGAAGTTTGAAGAATGTTTACAGTGATATACGTTATAGCCGGTTGTTATGGGGAGGGTGTATAGATGAATTGGTTGGTGGTGTATTTAGAAGTTTAGGTGGTGGTGTTTTGGTGGTGTATTTAGAGGTTTGGGTGGTGTTTTAATATTTAGGGTGGTGTATTTAGTAAAAGAAGGGTATTTATGTCTAATAATATAATGACATTTTTGTAATTAAATTGAGGGGGTGTATTAAGAGGATTGGGTGGTGTTAATAGCAATCCTCTATATAAATTTCAAAATGATTAAAAAGACTTTTCAGTCTTTTTTTCGCACTAATCACTCCTAGATTTAAAATATGTTTATCACCCTCAAGTATCTACCAAAACCCACAATGGACCCCATTGTTAAAAATGTCCCAAGTTCATGCATGACGTTGTCATTTGTCTCATTTTGTCCCCTCCCGTCAATGGCCGTTTATAAAATCACGTTAAGTTGCACGTGGTCATACACGTGCGGGTTAATATTGTCCCAGAATGGTATCTGATGTTACATTTTGTCCCACTTTGCCCCCTAGCCGTGACGGGTGTTAGAAAATTAATATTTTTCATCACGTGTCTTGCAAGAGAGGGGGACAGTTGGGTCTATTCTCCATATATGCAGAACAACGACAATGGAAGGGACCAAAAGAAAAATTAAAGTGCTCCTTATTTTTTTATGTAAGTAAAATAAATGTCAAAACTACTTCTTTTTTAGGGTTGCTAAAAAATAGTTCTCCATATGAACAAAAACAAAACAGTTAATCTTATGAACAATCAGCTAAACAGTTACATAAGTAAAGTGATTATTAGAAATTAGATAATTTGCTTCTCATCTGATAATATATTTTTTGATATTTCAAAGTTCATATATTCATTGTTATTGAGATGAGTATTATATGCTTTTTGTTGAGAATTTTAAACAAATAGTTATCCTTGGGAATAAAACAGTTATCAATAAACAGTTATTCATTTCATCTTTGAAACTTGTATAGAGTTTTGTTATTAACTGTTTTTACCTTTACTAACACATTAAGACAAACAATTATCCATTTGTAGAGAAACAGCCAAGCTGAGATGCAAGGTATATTGAGCATACCTAAGTTAGCTATTAAGAATTCAAATCTCTTTTCATCCACAGCTTTTGTGACAATATCAGCCACTTGGTTTTCAGTTGTTATGAATTGTAAATCTATACCGCTATTTCAACACGATTTCTAATAAAATAGTGTCTTACTTCTATATGTTTTATTCTAGAGTGCAATACTGGATTATGTGTAATGGCTATTGCACTAGTGTTGTCACAGAAAATGGGAATGCTAGGATAAATGAATACCAAAATGATCATCTATCTAGCTAGTGCTTCAAATATAATATTTGTGAACAACATTGCCCTGTTAGAATTTTATAGACTTTTATATATGTGTATATGGTTAATATGTGCATTTGGGCATACAGACGTGTATGCACTGCGGCTTGATCGTATATTTCATGTTATTTAAAGTTAATAGGCATAATTGAAGTGATCTACTAAGCTAAATGGGCCTAAGTCATCTTCTAATAAATATGGAGTTTTATTGAATATGTGTAAAGACCTAAAGGGAGCTAATTGTCAACTCATAATGGGCCGGTTGATAATTAGGTCAAACTATTACTATAAAAGGTTATGGTCCCCAATTGAGCGTAGGGTTACAATCTTTTCTCGTCCCATTAGCAGAAAGCCTAAAGATACTACGCGTCAATTGGAAGACACATAACTCGAGGCATAATCGCTCTCATGGATTCAAGTACGCTTCCGCATTTAGTTTGTTGTTTCGGGTAATTCTTATATGAAGGTTAAGATCTATGGATTTTATAATATTCATTATTTTAATTCCATCAAGTGGTATCAGAGCAACTTCACATTAGGATTATCTTAAATTTGGCTTTCGAGTTGTATATGTTTTTAATCATTCCGTTCAAACTGTTGAGGGCTTTAAAAAAAAAATTTATTTGGATTCAGTTGTTTATTGTTAATGGATTCATGATGGTCACCCATCTGACATGTCTAAAAAAAAAAAAAAAGGAGACGTAAGTTGTAAACCCATATGTTTCTACCTTGAATTTTTTTTTTCTTTTGAAAGACGCGTATAGCATCTCTTTCTTTGGACCCTGCCTTGTGCCCTTCTTCGCCCTGCCTTGTGCAAAGCCGCTACTTCTCCCGTGTGCGCCCTCCATGCCGCGCGCGCAAAACGGAACTTGTTGGCCCTAGATCTCTTCGACTCCATCTTTCCAGCTTGGAGACGCACGCGTTCCTCGCCTACGCTTGTGGGTAGGGCAGATCTAGACTGGATTTGAGTGTTTTGAGGTCGAGCGAACTCGTCGGAGTTCACCATGGATGTCGGCGCTGTTGCTGGGTTTTGTTTCCTTGTGTTGAATCTTCCTAACAGACTCGGTTTGAAATTTTAATGGTGGGTCGATTGGGGAAAAAGGCTTAAGGGTCTAATTTCTCACAACCTAGGACCCTATTCGTTTTTTGGTTTTGAATTGAGACTGTTGACATAAGTTTTGTTAAAGAAGAAGGCCTCCTGGCCTTTTCTGCAAACTTCAGGGACTGATTTGGCAATTACTCTGGGGAAGAAGGCCTTTGGGTCTTTTCAGAAAACTTTAGGGATTGAATTGTAGTTTTGTATAGCCCAGGGACTAAACTACAAATCTGACATAGGTTAGGGACTAAATTGTAACATGGATATAGTCCAAGGATAAATTGCTGTATTGAAAAATCTAAGGCACTAAACTGAAATTTTGACATAGGTTAGGGACTAAGATGCAATACAGAAAAAGTTTAGTGGATAAACTGCAATTTAATAGAGTTTAAGTACTAAACTGAATTTGGTTAAAAATTCAGGGATATATATGCTATTATCTTACAGTTTAGAGATTAAATTGTAAAGTAATATTGTTTAAGGATAGTTTTGCAATTTCTCACATTCTATACGCATATTTTTTATTTTAATGATTTATTAAAGTTATGTTTAATCATTATTATAAAACAAATGCCTATTTTGAATGTTTATTAATATGAATTCATGAGAAACAACCTTGATTATGCATTTATGTTTTATATGCAATGGTTTTATCATCATGGATTCATTTTAGATTCAAAATGACGAAGGTTTTGCTCCATATTTGAGCATGTCTGGTAGTTCATATTAATTAATAGAAGCAGCATGTTACAAAAGTAACCTCTCCTGTATATTTTTTGATTTTAAGTTACTAAGATATTTGTGTATGCGATTTTCATGCGGGTAATGATCGGCCAAAAGGAAGATTATTATCGTCTGGCAGAAATTCAAATACACCTGTGGTAGTAAACATGTGATGATTATTAGGTGTCCCTGTGGGTGTTGGGTCGGTCAAAAGAAAGGCTCAACATTTGACTGGATTTTATTATCAATGTTTGATTACTACACCAAGAAAATCACTTGCAAATTAATTTTCTGTCAAAAGACTAGGATTAGTGTTGTGCCGATTTTCTTGTAATGAGAATGGTCATTTTGAATTTATTTAAACTTATCTGCTTAAGATTTTGTTTTAGTTTATGTGAGTGTATTTGGTTTTGATTTCAATCTCTGTTGAGTTCGTACATCTGCTGTAAATGTATCTGCTAATATTAACTCCATTTTGGTACTTAATGGTGAAAACTTCAAGGACGGGAAAGAGAACGTTATGATAGTTCTAGGTTGCATGGATCTAGACTTTGCACTAAGGGAGCCGCGTCCCACTGATCTTACGGCTTCAAGTACCTCTGATGATAAGAGGGAAATGGAAAAGTGGCACCGCTCAAATCGTATGAGTCTAATGATCATGAGGTGTGCAATTTCAGAATAATCAGGGGCACTATGTCCGAGGAGAAGGTTACTACAACGTTCCTTGCAGAGCTATGAGGTATATAGGCAAAAGGAATATAAGGTAGTACATTATGGAAATGTCTCTGCTGGCATCAAAACTAAAGGACCTTAAGTTAGAGCAGTCTAGTGACTTGCTTGTTTATTTAGTTTTGATATCTCTTCCTGCACAATTCATTCGGTTTGGGGTCAGTGACAACTGACAGAAGGAGAAATGGACTCTTAACGAGCTCATTTCGCAACGTGCACAAGAAGAAGATATAATGAGACATGAAAAGACAAAAAGTGCTCATTTGGTATTATCTTCCTCGGGCGGAAACAAGAAAAGGAAGGGTAAAGAAACTGCGGGCTTAGACCCATAGAAGAAGCAACATAAGGTGTCCAGGGGACAAGATAAGGAAATGATCTGCTTCATTTGTAAGAAAATGTCCAGAGGTTTTTGCCAAATTCCTAGAGAGTGTGGAATCGTCCTACAGTACCCCATGTAAGGTAGACTGAGCATGAATGGTGTAGCTGAAAGACGAAATATGACCTTAAAAGATATGGTAAGAAGTATGTTTAGTCATACTACCCTACCTAATTCACTCTAGGGAGAGGCACTTAAGACTGCAGTTTATATCCTAATTAATAGGGTTCTAACAAAAGCTATTTTGTTGGATACTCTGAAAGATAACTGGGTTTAAAGTTCTATGATCCAAAATCTAGAACTTTCTTCCATACACGAAATGTCCAGTTCTTTGAGGATATTGAGCTTGAGGGGGAGATAAGGTAAGAGACTTTGTCTTTTGAGGAGAATTCGGTTACTATTCCTCTTTATACAGTTGCCCTTGACCATGTTCAGGATCTTATTCCTAACACAGTTCAAGAACAACATTTGGAACTAGACAATGTTGAAGTTCCCCTTGATCTAGGTCAACCAGTTGTTCATAAGGAACAAACTCAACAACCTCAAGAACCAGTGCCTTTAAGGAGATCCATTAGAGAGAGGAGAAGTGCGATTCCAGATGACTTTATAGTATTTCTCAATGAACATGAGGCAAACATTGGTGTGATGGAAGATGATCCAATCATCTTTTGTCAAGTCATCAAAAGTTCAATCTCTCAAAAGTGGATGGATACCATGAATGAGGAAATTAAATCAATAAAAGACAATGACGTATGGGATATTGTCCCATTGCCTGAAGGTGTGAAGCCTATAGGTTGCAAATGGATATTTGAGACCAAGAAGCATTCATTAGGCAATGTGGAAATATATAAGGCACGTCTAGTCACTAAAGGATTTTCTCAAAAGGAATGCATCGACTATAAAGAGACCTTCTTTCCGTTTTCTTCGAGGGACTCATTTAGAACGATTATGGCACTAGTGGCACATTTCGATTTAGAGTTACATCAGATGGATGTGAAAACTGTGTTTCTCAATGGTGATATTGAAGAAACAATCTATATGGTGCAACCAGAATGCTTTGTTTCGAAAGATTCAAAGCAAATGGTTTGCAAAATTAAGAAATCCATCTATGGGCTCAAACAGGCTTCTCGACAATGGTATCACAAATTTCATCAAGTTGTATTATCATTTGGTTTTGAGATAAATACAGTTGATGAATGTATATACCATAAATTGAGTGGGAGCAAATATATTTTCCTGGTTTTATACGTGGATGACATCCTACTTGCCGCTAATGATATAGACTTATTGCATGAAACTAAGAAATTTCTATCAAAGAAATTTGAAATGAAAGATCTTGGTGATGCATCTTTTGTATTAGGAATCCAGATACATCGAGATCGTTCTCAAGGTATTCTTGGATTATCACAAAAAGGGATATATTGAAAAAGTACTTAAAAGGTTCGGCATGCAGGATTGTAAACCAGGTGATAACCCAGTTGCTAAAGGAGATAGATTCAGTCTCAATCAATGCCCCAAGAATTAAATTGAATCTAAAGAAATTAAAGATATTCCTTATGCTTCGGCTGTAGGGAGTTTGATGTATGCATAGGTCTGTACTCGTCCAGATCTAGCATTCATTGTTGGAGTGTTAGGAAGATACCTCAGCAATCCAGGGAAGGAACATTGGATAGCAGCCAAAAGGGTTATGTGATACCTACAGAGAACAAAGGATTACATGCTCACATATAAAAGGTTGGATAAACTTGAGATCATTGGGTATTCTGATTCCAACTTTTCGAGATGCCAAGATAGTCGTAGAACCATTTAGGGCTACATTTATTTGCTTGCTGGATGAGCAATCTCTTGGAAGAGTGCTAAGCAGACACTCGTTGCTTTTTCCATTACATAAACAAAATTTGTAGCATGCTACGAGGCATCAAATCAAAGAGTTTGGCTGCGAAATTTTGTCACTAGGCTACGAATAGTAGATGGTATTGAAAGACCATTAAAGTTAATTTGAGACAATATGTTTGCAGTCCCTTGCTAAAGTAACAACAGGAGTTGTTCTAAATCTAAGCATATAGAAATCAAGTTCCTTGTTGTTAAAGAAAGAATTCAGAGTGGTCAGATTTATGTTGAGCATATTGGGACAAACTCCATAATAACAGATCCGTTGACTAAGGTTTTGACACCCAAGGTCTTTCACAAGCATACTGCTCGTATGGGTGTTCTATAGTTGGATTATGTATAGGTTCAGTGGGAGTTTATATTATGTATTTGCTCGACATTTATGATTCATTGTCATGACAATTCTACAATTTTGGATTATTGTTAAAGTATAAAGTTATTCAGTATTCAGCACTCTGAATGTTACATTTGATCTCATACGGACTAAGGTAGGACCAGTTGGAGATAGACATGTGAAGATCACATTACATGTAATTTCCATGCTACACATCCATACTTGATCCATGTCGTTGGTTATGTTAATGCATGTGACCATTGATGGGTCTAGTTGCGATAAATGCAACGAAAGCCTCTTTGATCCTTATGTTAATTTTGACTAATGGACAGGATTGGTTTAAGATGACTAATAGCAAAAAGCTTGCTCGAGCTACTAAAGTATATAATGTGATATACGATTCTAAGGTTTATACACACATATATATATAGTCCAAGTGGGAGATTGTTAGAATTTTATGGACTTTTATATATGTGTATATGGTTAATATGTGCATTTGGGCATACAGACGTGTATGCACTGCGGCTTGATCGTATATTTCATGTTATTTAAAGTTAATAGGCCTAATTGAAGTGATCTACTAAGCTAAATGGGCCTAAGTCATCTTCTAATAAGTATGGAGTTTTATTAAATATGTGTAGAGACCTAAAGAGAGCTAATTGTCAACTCATAATGGGCCGGTTAATAATTAGGTCAAACTATTACTATAAAAGGTTATGGTCCCCAATTGAGCGGAGGGTTACAATCTTTTCTCTCTGCCGTCCCATTAGCAAGAGAAAGCCTAAAGATACTACGCGTCAATTGGAAGACGCATAACTCGAGGCATAATCGCTCTCATGGATTCAGGTACGCTTCCGCATTTAGTTTGTTGTTTCGGGTAATTCTTATATGAAGGTTAAGATCTATGGATTTTATAATATTCATTATTTTAATTCCATCATGCCCTGCTACAATGTATTCAACTTTTGCTATTAATGTAGCTACAATGATTGTTGAGAATTGTTTTCCCAATCATTTATCAATAAAGATTCTTCTTTGGTGAAAGACACGGATAGCCGTCTGAACTGCTTAACTATTTTCTATAGGATAACTGTTTCTATCATAAGAATGGTTAACTTTTTTTAGGATAGTTGTTTCTTTCCTTTGGAACATGTAACCTCTGATACAGTGAATTAGAGGTATCTAATTAATTCACACCAAGAAAATTTCTAGACTATAGAAACATTAGTGAGATGGCTTGAGCATTGTTGATCTTCGAGGAGTTGAAGTAAAAAAGCAAACTTTTAACCTTTGAAGGTGGATAACTACTTTTGTTTGCAAATTTTGTTCTTGTGACAAAAAAAAATTGTACAAAATTAATCTTAATGATTTGGGGGAAATTCTAACCTAATTAACATCATCAAAACTTAATCTATACAAAGCGTTCGATCTAATAAAATTAAGAAAATTGCATCATCATTTCCATTGAATTTTTTTCGCAAATATAATGATTAAAGTATCTCTACTTTCATAAACATAGAAAAAATTTACCCTCAAATAAAATACTTCACGATGAGATAATTCTCTTCTCTTTCAAAGATTTTAACATTTGACCAACTCTCAAACTCAAAGTGATATGATAGAAATTTATACCTTGGATCATGACACTTTCTATTTGGTTCTTCTTAATATTATGCTTAATTTATATATTTTTTTGTTTACTAATTTTTAAAAATACCATATTCAATTCATCTCTTATTAATTTATTAAACCCTCTTATAAACTGATTTCAAAATTATTGATTAAAATATATATCTAAGTTTTCTGAAATCTGGTAGTTTTTGGGGTCCCTTAATTTATTTTTCAAACCACAAGGGTAGCATTGAAAATTATTTCCGTTAAAAATTGGATGACGGTTAGGGAAAATAGGGACATTGCAATCCGGCCCCTTTGAAAGTAAAGTACCAATTTTGCTAAAAAACTTGTACAATGGTAAAATTTAAAGATTCGTCAATGTAAAGTGGCAAATTGAACCCATTTTTTCCCTATATAGCCTTCAAAAAGTGTCACATAGTTAGCGCTTGTGGACTTAATGGGCAAAGTTATAAATCATCGAATTAGGGTGTAAGGCCGAACCGCCGAACCGAACCAAACCGGTCAGTTTGGTTCGATTTTCATCCAAGGCAGTTCGGTCTTGGTTCCAAGAATTCAAATATATTGTAGGGATAGGTTTAATTTGTGGTTTTTGGGGTTGAACCGAACCAAACCGCTATATATATATATTTATTTATTATTATACATATATAATAAAATTTGCCAAAACTTTGATTGGATTGTTGTAGGGCTGTTAAGCATGTTGTTTGTCTAAACTTTGATTAGATTATTGTGTTAAAAGCATTTCTTTACTATTTATGTCATTTTTTTCTTAAATATTTAAATAATTTAACCGTGGAACCGAACCGACCCAAACCGATTGTTTCGATTTTGAAGGCTATGACGGTTCGGTTCAATTTGAAAAAGATGGAAGCAATAGAGAAAGTTCGGTTCATGATTTTGATCTAAACCAAACTAAACCGAACCATTTACACCCTTAAACCAAATACAAGGACTTTCAGATTAAAATCATCAAAGAACTAAGTTTGACAAGTTTCTGATAAAAAGAGTAAAAGTGAAAATAGTTAAGAAACGTATATGTGAAGGAGAGAAAATATATTTTACTTCCTTGAGTTTTACAAAGTGTATGTCCCTAATTATATACAAGCTAGAGTATTACTTGGAGAAGGAGTCAATCCTTCCATAACTATCTCCTAGAATTATGCTACAAAATAAATCTTCCTAACTTACAATGAGTGAAATAAGGAAATGAGATAATTACATCCTAACTACAAGCTAAGGAGATATTGACTCAAATCTCAACACCCCCCTTCAAGTTGGAGAGTGTAGATCACACACACCCAACTTGCCAAGTAAAATGAGAAATTGACGGCTCCCCAAAGCTTTAGTGAGTACATCCGCCAATTGTGCCGAAGTATGAACTTTCCTTGTTGTGATGACACCTGTCTGAACAGCATCGCGCACAAGATGACAGTCAACCTCAATGTGCTTCGTGCGTTCGTGATGAACAGGATTTTGAGCCATATGCAAGGCTGCTTGACTGTCACAGAAGACAGTCAAAGGAGCTGTATGAGAAACGCCGAAAGATCCAAGCAAGTTGTGAAGCCATTTGAGCTCACATGTGGCATTGGCCATAGAACGATATTCGGCCTCAGCGGATGAACGGGATATGGTGGTTTGCTTCTTAGTCTTCCAAGATATCGGAGACCCACCCAGGAAAACAATATAGGCAGTAAGGGAACGACGAGTAATCGGACAACTAGCCCAATCCGAGTCACAATAAGCCCGTTGCCGAAGGTCAGAATCGGCTCGAAGAAGAATACCTTGGCCAGGATGCCCTTTAAGATAGGGCACAACCCGCAGAGCAGCCGTCCAATGAGCCACCTTGGGGCTGGTCATGAATTGTGCAAGAGTATGCACACTATAGGAAAGTTCCGGCCGTGTGATAGTGAGATAAATGAGGCGACCTATGAGACGCCTATACGACTCAGGATCACGCAATTCCTTATCTTCGGTTAAAGCCAGTCGATGATTTTGCTCAATGGGAGTAAGAGCTGGACGAGCCCCACGAAGCCCTGTTTCAGAAAATATATCAAGTGTATACTTACGCTGAGAAAGAAAAATACCCTCTGGATGCCGGGACACCTCAAGACCCAAAAAATATTTGAGTCGGCCAAGGTCCTTCATGTGAAAGCATTTACTAAGATAGGCCTTGAAACAAGAAATAGCATCATTGCCACCAATAACCAAATCGTCAACATATACCAGCACATGTATTTCAACAGCGGAAGCCTTATAGGAGAATAAAGAATAATCCGAACATGACTGGAGAAAACCATACTTTTTCAAGGCCAGAGAAAGTTTTGCAAACCAACATCGAGGTGCCTGACGAAGACCATATAGAGACTTTTGAGTTTGCAAACTTTACCGAGGAAGATGCGGGATGTCCCAAAGGAACTTTCATATATACATCTTCACTTAGATCACCATGAAGGAACGCATTGTGTACGTCCATTTGATGTAGTTCCCACCGCGAATGGAAGCAACAAAGAAATACTCTCACAGAACCATCTTGATTGTTGGTGCAAAGGTCTCTTTAAAATCCACACCCTCAACCTGACGGTTTCCCAAGATCACCAAACGGGCTTTGTATCTTTCAACGGATCCGTCTGCATTATATTTTATTTTATACACCCATTTGTTGCCGATGACTTTTTTGTTAATGGGAGCTTCTACAAGTTCCCGCGTGCCATTCTGATCAAGAGCTGCAAGCTCTTTGTTCATGGCCTCACACCATTGAGGAGATTGGACAGCCTCGCCATAGTGCTTAGGCTCAACACCCGAATCAATAGCTTCCAAAAAACAACGATGTGCTACAGAGAATTTAGTGCAATTGACAAAGTGTGCTAAAGGATACCGAGTACCTGAAGAGTTGTGTTGGGAGGATGAACGTGATGGGGGGCTGACTTGAGCAGTTAGCACATAATCTGTTGAGGGATATCTCGTTGAAGACACCTTAGCACGCTGTCCTCGACCCAGAGTTTCAACAGTTTCAGGCGGAACATCATCTGCAATAACCTGAACAGCTGATTGTTCAGTCTCAACACTGTCTACCGGTTGTGCAACCACTTGTTCAACCACTTGTTCAGCCGGTTGTGCAACCACTTGTTCAGACGACTGGTCTGTCACATGAGCACCTATATCAATTTCATCCCCAATGTCCATATCAGCCGTAGGACAAAGGAACATATCTGAGTCTGTATAAACCGGATCTGTACTAGTTCTCATAATGGCAAAAGGAAACTCCTTTTCAACAAAAACAACATCCCTTGACACAAGCATCTTGTTCTCATCAAGATCATAGACCAACCATCCTTTCTTTCCATATGGATACCCCAAGAAAACACATCTCCTACTGCGACTAGCAAACTTATCATTGTCTTTTCTAGAATAGTGCACATAACATAAAGACCCAAAAACCTTAATGTTTTCATAAGGAGGTGGTTTTCCAAAAATGATTTCATAAGGAGTTTTCCCATGTAACAATTTAGAGGGTGTGCGGTTTATTAAGTAACCGGCAGCTAACACACACTCCCCCCAAAACTTTATAGGTAACTTGGCTTGAAACATCAAAGCACGGGACACATTCAAAAGATGACGGTGTTTACGTTCAACCCTCCCATTTTGTTGTGACGTGCGAACACAAGTAGTGTGATGTTCAATACCAAGTTCAAGAAAATATTTTGTCAAACACATAAACTCCTGGCCGTTATCACTCCTAATCTTCTTAACATGCTTATTGAACTGTCTTTCAATCATAGCAAAGAAATTTTTCAAAATCTGAGAAACATCACTTTTGTGGTGAAGTAGATAGACCCAAACAGCCCTAGAACAGTCATCTACAATGGTCAAAAAATATGTGGCACCACACATAGCAGGCTTTCGATAATCACCCCAAATGTCGCAATGAATTAAATCAAAAATCTCAGCAGAGTTATTATCACTAGATAAAAACTTATCTCTACTCTGCTTTGCTTGACAAAGAAATTCCACACACATCTTTATTGATACTATGACGGCTAATAAAAGGTAACAAGCGACGACTTTACTTGAGGGATGTCCAAGCCTTTGATGCCAAAGATGATAGTTCCCAGAATCCTTAATGTTGCAAACCCGTGTTCCTGTTGATCTTCTCAGATAGTACAGCCCCTCATCTTGTTCACCCGCACCAATCAACGTCTTCGATGTTCGGTCCTGTATGACACAAAGTTCGTCAGAAAATTGCACTAGAGTATTTGAATCATTGAGTAGCTGAGAAACAGATAATAAATTGCAGTTAAAAGATGGAGCATATAACACATTTTTCAGAACCAATTCTCTCCCAATCTCAGCATCCCCTTCTTTTATGGCCACAATGTATTTCCCGTTAGGTAAACCTATACGGTGTGCCACAATATTCCGAGTACACTTCAGCAGAGAAATATCCCCTGTTATGTGTCGATTAGCTCCACTATCAACAAGCCAAGGTGCATTATTTATCTTACCACTCATATGTTCAGTTGTGCGGCCAGTTGTGCTGCCAGTTGTGCGATCAGATGGCTGCACATGTGTCTGAACAAGATTTTTGAAGTGACTCCATTGTTCCGTTGTAAGGCCCAGCATATGAGCCCGATCTACATCTGTCATTCCATCATCAGACTGCGCCGTGTTAGCTTTTGCAGTAAACTTTCTTTGTTCCGTGGAAGATTGTCCGCCACTCTTTCCCTTCATGTTCTTCGGAGACTGCTCGCCCCACCATTCTGAATAACCCACCAGCCTGTAACATGTCTCCACTCTGTGACCCTTCTTCTTACAGTGAGAACAAACATAATTGTTCGCTTCTGTCTTTTCCCCCTTGGAACCATATGTGCCAATAGTTGTCTGACCAGTTGTGCCAATAGTTGTCTGACCAGTTGTGCCAATAGTTGTCTGACCAGTTGTGCCAACAACTGTCTGCACAGCAAAACTAACAGGTGCAGGGTATTCATCACGCACAGTACCCCGTACCCTTTCTTCTCGTACGATCATGGAGTATGCCTTATTAACATTTGGCAGTGGTTCGGTGTTCAGAATGGAAGATTTCACGTTCTCAAACTTCGGTGTTTCAAGGCCCATAACAAATTGATGGACCCTTTCTTCTTCACGCCTTTGAACCAATTTTGTGTTAACATGACACTTACAACCTGCACATGAGCAGGTTGGGAGTGCATCAAAATCGTTTAGATCATCCCACAACTTCTTCACACGCCCATAATAGGCTGCCACACTTTCACCTTTTTGTTGCTTGCAATTCGCCAAATCTGATTTCAATTATTGAACCCTCGGTCCATTCCCAACTGAAAACCTTTCCTTCAGATCGTCCCAAAGCGTCTTTGCTTCCTCCGTATACGTTACTGTAGATCGCAAAGCGGGCTCGATAGTGTTGAAAATCCATGAGACTACCATGGAGTTCACAGTCCTCCATTGATCAATCTCCTCGTCCTCCTCGGGCTGTTCAATGGTTCCATCAACGAAACCAAGCTTTGATTTGGCTCAAAGAGAACCTTTGAACACTCGTGCCCATTCCTCATAATTCTCCCCCTTCAATTGAACATGGGTGAGAATCATTCCTGGACTATCACTTGTCGACAGAAAGTATGGTGAACGTCTCTCATCCATCACTTTCTTCTTCTCGTCACTAACACCCGTAGACATGGTGCTTCAATCCGGATCTTGGTTTCTCTGATACCAAGTTAAGAAACGTATATGTGAAGGAGAGAAAATATATTTTACTTCCTTGAGTTTTACAAAGTGTATGTCCCTAATTATATACAAGCTAGAGTATTACTTGGAGAAGGAGTCAATCCTTCCATAACTATCTCCTAGAATTATGCTACAAAATAAATCTTCCTAACTTACAATGAGTGAAATAAGGAAATGAGATAATTACATCCTAACTACAAGCTAAGGAGATATTGACTCAAATCTCAACAAAAATTGACCTAATTGAGGAGTTTTTTTGTTTTTTTTTTTGAATTTTTCCAAACACGTGTTATCAATAAATTGTTATTTAATGATGAGAGTGAATTGGGAAAAATAGTTCATGTAGTAGGAGATTTCGATGGGCTCAATGGCTCATTGAGGATAAGGAAGTCCTTCAAATGGAAGAAATTTGAATTGGATCCAAGCCTTCGGCTTCAAGTTCCAAAAATAAAGGCCATGAGAGGGAGCTTGAGACAAAGCTTTATAAACGCCAGTTATTCTTCTTTGATCCATTTTTACTGTATTAATTTTTTTTAATAAAATTGTTGCCATAGTTTTAAACAGGGGTGGCAATGGCAGACACGACACGATTGCACGAACCAGCATGACACTTTTTTTTTTTTTTTTTTTGGCGAAAGGAGACGGCACTCCCTAGATTTTATCAATAATGAAAAAAATTACAAACAAGGTGGGGGACATGACAACCTCAACCACCGAAATGAAATACATAAGGAAATAACTACGGGGAGGGATCCAGCTTCTAGAGAGCTGCCCATTACAAAGGGGATAGGGGAAATCAAAAAATAAACAAAAAACCAAAAAAGGCCTAAGCCAAGGAACAACACGACACGATTATAAACACGAATTACAGAGACAAGAAACACTATAAGGCATGACACGACACGACACGACACGACACGAAACACGACACGAAAGCACGAAATTATAAATTTAGTTAAAATAACGTTTATTATTATATTTACGATCAAATAAGATAGATAACACGAAAACACGATAGTGTGGCACGAACACGACACGATAACACGAATTGCCACCCCAAGTTTTAAAGAAAGTTGTAATTTTGTCATTATTTTTAACTGTCATCCAATTTTAGACTGAACAAATTAGAATTACCTCCCTTAAAGATTTTGTAAATAAATTGAAAGATCCTTAATGGTAGTTAGTGTTCGAAATAAGTTAAAGTTATTGACGCACGTAAATTATTAAATAGTAAATTGAAAATAAAACGTTGTTAAGAAATGAACGGTTAAAAAAATAATAATTCATGAAAAAAAAAGGAATTTTTTTTCCCATAGAATGATTTTTATGTTGCTATATTAAAACTCGTTTTCTTGTAATCTTAATTTTATAATTCCAATTAAAGCACGATTCTAAAGAACATTAACACAAAAATAAGTTTATAATTTTCTAAGTAATTTTTCTTATAAGCATTAATAAATTACATTCAACAAATGGGTTTTGACGGCTTCAAATCTTCTATCTCGCTCCCTATCACATTTTATATCTTCTTTTTACAATTTTTACAAGAAACGTATAAGGTTGAAATTTAATAAGACAGAGAGTGAGATAGAATATTTGAATTCGATTTTTGTTAATTAGTTAATTGATTGAGTTTCTTTTAGGGCAAACTCCACAAATGGTCGTTTTTTTAGATTGGTCCCTGTACTGAAATTCGAAAAATTAAATCACTATACTTTCCTAAAAATTACAATTGGTCATTCTATCCATTTTTATTAGTTTTTTGGCGTTAGATACGTACACGTGTCATTCACGTGTTTTTGTCCGAGTGTAAATTTGTCCATACAATTTTTTATTTTGAATAGATAAAAATACCCTTAATTTTAAAAACTATACGAGGGCATTATTATAATTTTCTAAATTTACTCTCTCTCTCTCTCTCTCTCTCTCTCTCTCTCTCTCTCTCTCTCTCTCTCTCTCTCTCCTATTTCCTCTCTAATAATTTCCTTCTCTCTTATCATCACAACCCTCCGCCCCATCCTCCACCAATTCAACACCTCCACCACCACCTTCATTCTCCACCAACATATCCCTACCATTCAACCCTCAACAAAATCAAGAAGCCATACCCACCAATTTTCATAATGCAATTTTAGTTTATCAAGTTTAAAAGCACATCCACAAATCTCATCGCAGCAAAGGATAGTAGACATGCCCAAACGGTTTGAACCGCCGGTTCCGATTCCGAACCGCCGGTTCCAAAAACCGCCAGATAACAAACCGTAACCGAATTGACAAATCAC
The DNA here is from genome assembly GCA_016624345.1 of Platycodon grandiflorus. NCBI lineage: Eukaryota > Viridiplantae > Streptophyta > Magnoliopsida > Asterales > Campanulaceae > Platycodon > Platycodon grandiflorus. Next base: position 29,560,431 of record CM028366.1, on the reverse strand, counting down.
GGTTACGGTTCCAGTTCCAAACCGGCTAAGCCGGTTCCGGTTCCAAACCGTAATTTTTAATTATTTTTTTAATATTTTCTTATAATTTTTTTAAAAAAAGATTTCATCTTAAAACTTTGTACAAAGCATTTTTTGAATTTTTGAAGCTTTGTAAACTTTTCATTTTTGAAATTATAGAGTAAACAAGGCAATTTCAGAATTAAAAATTTAAATTTTGGCGATTTTTCACGGTTTGGAACCGGCGGTTCCGGTTCCCGGTTCCAAATCGACGGTTCACGGTTTTGAGAAATTGAAAACCGAAACCGAACCGTGTAACCTGCGGTTCCGGTTCAGGGACGGTTCCGGTTCCTCACGGTTCCGGTTTATGCGGTTTTTTGGGCGATTCGGTTCCGATTCGAACCGCTGGTTCCGAACCGTTTGGGCATGTCTAAAGGAGAGGGAGAAGAGATGAAAGAAAGAAAAGACCAGCTCCACCGCCACAAACCCACCTCCACAAATCTTGTACCAAATTACAGTTCACCGCCATAGTCCCACAATCATTAGGTTATAATTTTTTATGTGGTTTTCAATTTAAATCTAGGTTCAAATTTTTTATATGGGTTTGTGAAATTCACAGCTACTCCATTGTTGCTCTAACTGTAACACAGGCTATGGATGTCGAAAACAGGCCAAATAGAACACCAATAGTACACGTGACAGCTACTCAATTTGAGATTAGTTCCAGATTGTGACGCTGGTGACTCCGTTCACCGGTCGCTTGGTGGGTTTCGGGCAAGCAGCTTTCAGATCTTGGATTGACTAGGACAGAGGGGGAGAGAGAGATTGATGGAGATGGGGAGATTTGAATGAGTCCGTACCCATTCTTCTTCTCCGGGCATTAACTGATCATTTTGGGTAAGATTTGGGATTTCTCCATTTGTATTCTCGAGACCTTGAACTGGGCTAGGGTTTTTGATGGAGATGGGGTGAAGCCGTGAAGGAGACATGAATGAGTCCGTACTTATTTTAATAATGATGATAAGATTGAGAAAATTAAGTATTTAATTTGAATTATCTAAATAACTAATATTATTTATGAATAATTTATAAAAATATATTAATTTTAATTTATTCAGCAATTATAATTATTTCCTAATTCACCTAATACGATTTCACAAATGGTCCCTATACTTTTTAAATAGAAATGATTATAGGGCAAACTTCAAAATTCATTCATGTACTTTTTGTATTTTTTTTGTATTCGTCCCTCATGAGCGCATATAGTCCCTGAACTAATTAGGCTAAATGCAAATGGTTCTTCTGTCAAATTAAACAACAAAAATTGGATGAAATTAAACGAAAAGACCAATACCAAAAATGAGTTAGTATAGGGACCATTTAGGTCACGAAAGGACCAATCGCAAAAGGGTCTAAAAGTACAGGACCAATTATAGAGTTTGCCCTTTCTTTTAAGCTCAACATATATCATATTTAATTTATTATTGTAAAGATGGAGAGGGGTAAAGTATTCACACAAGAATAACAAAAAAAGGAGGGAATAGATTTGCTCTACTTACTGAAATGTGTACTAAGTTAGTCGTATGATTGCATCATTGACTGACTGTCTATTACAGGTTGGGATTTTCTTCTTTTAATCGGATAAAGCAATATTCTCTCTCTAAAATTTCTCTCTCAGCCTAGGGTTTCTTGTCACATGCATGGCGGCAGCCATGGCTGCGCCACCGCCTCCACCAGATGATTCATCCATTCCGCTCGTTCCCAAACCAGTTTCTCCAAAATCGTATGCTTCGATCACTGCTGGCACTTCATCATCTAAGATACCCCTTTTTTCTATTCCTCCTGCCCAATACAAGGGTGAACCCTCCCTCAAGCTCTCGGAGGATATTGCCAACTCCTTAGCGCAGCCCTTTCGCTTAACTCTTATAGGCAAATTCTCACATGGTCGCCCATCGATGGAAGCTACGCGTAAACACTTCCAAACTTTTGGCTTGAAGGCTGACTATTCCATCGCTCACTTGGACAACAAACACATTCTCATACGTGTTCACAATGAAGAAGATTATCAGCGTCTATGGACCAAAGACCAATGGTTTCTTGGTCGATACCCAATGCGAGTCTTTAAATGGACTCCAGACTTCCGGCCAGATATAGAGAGTTCTATTGTTCCTGTTTGGATATCAATACCAGGACTCCCTATACACTTGTTTCACCGCACTGTTCTTTTTGCTATTGGTGATATGCTGGGCAAAACGCTTATGACAGATCAGCCCACCGCCAACCTGACTCGCCCAAGTCTAGCCAGAATCTGTGTAGAGATTGATCTCCTTAACCCGCTTCCCAAGCGAGTCTGGATCGATTGCGGATCGCAAATCCCTGGCTTCTGGCAAACTGTTGAAGTAGAAGGCCTCCCACGTTATTGTAGACATTGTCGTCGTCAAGGGCACACCGAAGATGTTTGCAAAGTGAAGCATCCCACGTTGCTTGCTAAAAGTCCAACATTAACCAGAACTGAAGATCCTACAGCTTCAAAGGAATCTGAAAAAACCAGCTCTGATAATCCTAAAATTACTACTAGGTGGACGCCCAAGAAAACTACAATCGTGACCAACTTGTCTGATAAAGGTAATCTGGTTACTTCTACTTTGGATAATATTGTTAATGATGCTCCTACTTTGATAATTTCTCCAGGGAAAACTCTATTGAGTAATGATAATCTGGGCCCCAGCGAAGTCACTCAAAAATCTCAGGAAGTTGATCCTTCAAACGTTGCCACTCATATCAGGGACATTACTAACAAAGAAACTCTTGGTTCTGATCAAGTTGCTCATAAATATCAGGAAGTTGATCCTTCAAATATCTTTAATCTGGTTGATGGAACTGCTAATGTTCCCACTTCAAGTGCTGGCTCTGAAGCCTTAGCCATTACCCCGAGTTTATCTGATCAAATCGCTCATAATACCCAAGAAGCTGTCATTAACAATGCCCGGGAATGTCGCGGTGCAAGAGGAAATTATTAAAAATCTTTGGAATTGAAGCTTTGGTCGTTAAAGCAGCTGCTCAAGTTGCTTACATGGCCCAGGAATCTGCTGTGACGCATGAATGCTCTACTGATGACCTGCAGCAAGGCCATCCAAATGATGAAGACAGAACTTTCTCTCCTAATCGGTTTGCTATTCTGGACACAATTGAGGAAATAGAAGTAGACTTACGTCAAGTGGAAGCTTTAAATCTTGATCTTCCTGTTATGGCAAAGGCAAGCAAGAATAATTCTAAACCACTTCGGCTTACTCGATCTCAAAAAGCAAAGTCCACTAGTTCGTCTCTACCAACAGATGTTTATAGAGCTTAAAGCTTTATTTTGGAACATCAGAGGCATTGGAAATGACCCATCCATAGCAAGGTTAAAGTACCTTATTAAATCCCATAATATCTCTATTATTTCTATTTTTGAGCCTATGATTGATCCCGAAAGAATTGATTTTATAACTCGCCGTCTCAAGTTCAGATTTGGTTTTAAAAATTCGAATGGCACGGTTTGGATATTTCTCAAGGCAGCTTATACTTGTCAAATTGTTCAGAGCTCCTCTCAACATCTCACTATTCAACTGCAACATTTTTCTTGGCCATCCTGTGCTTATTTCACTAGTGTCTATGCTAAATGTGATGCGGATGAACGGAAGCATTTATGGACAGACATAATAGACTTGGGTTCTCAGTTTCGGAATCTTCCTTGGTTGGTTGGTGGTGACTTCAATATTATTCTTCATCCTTCGGAAAAATCTGGTGGTAATGGTTGGGATCGTTCCGGGGCGATGGATTTTCACGCTTGTTTGGCGGCTTCTGGCTTAATTGATCTTGGGTTTTCTGGTCCAGTCTATACCTGGTGGAATAAAAGAGAAAGTACTCGCACTATTCATCAACGTATTGACAGGCTCCTTGGCAATCTTAAATGGCTAGATCATTTTGCTTCTTCAAATGTTCTGCATCTGCCTCGTACTTGCTCGGACCACTCTCCTCTTCTCCTTTCTTTCGATTGGGCTACCAGTACCACTTCGGTTTCTTTCCGTTTCCTTAATGTGTGGACTAGCCATCAGACTTTTCTTGACACTGTCAAAGATGCTTGGAACCAGCCTGTTGTAGGACGTCCCTTCACAGTTTTTTCTGGAAAGCTTAAAAATGTAAAGTTTGCTCTCAAGGCTTGGAACAAAGCTACTTTTGGTAATATTTTTTCTTCTTTGAAGGAAGCGGAGGCTAATGTTCTCGAACAGGAATTATTTTTTGAGCTCAATCCTTCTGATTCTAATCGGACTGCTTTGCTTGCGTCACAAGCCAATCACCGTATCTTGCTTCGTCGGGAAGAAAATTATTGGGCTCAAAAATCTCGTATTAAATGGATGAAGGAAGGCCATGGTAACACTAGATTATTTCATGCTTCTGTTCATCAGGCTCGCCGTAAGCTACATCTTCATTCCATTCAAGGCGCGGATGGCTCTATTCTTACCTCTGAAGCTGCTATCAAACAAGCTAGTATTCTTCATTTTCAGTCTCAATTGACAGCTGAAGGCATTGGAGATGATTCTTTACTGGAGGTTATCCCTTCTTTGGTGACCACTGATTGGAACAATGAGCTTATTGCCCCTCCGTCTATGGAAGAAGTTAAAACTATGGTTTTTGCTATGAGTGGAGAAAGTGCATCGGGTCCAGATGGCTTCTCTGGAAAATTTTACTCTGCTTGTTGGGATATCATTTGCGAGGATTTCTTTCAGGCCGTTTTGGAATTCTTTTCTGGTTTTTCTATGCCTCGCTCATGGACTAGCACGCTTATTGCTCTCATTCCAAAAGTGGATAATCCCAGCAACTTCAAGGACCTTCGCCCTATTAGCTTATGTAACTTCTGCAACAAGGTTATCTCTAAGCTTCTGTCTTCTCGCCTTGCTAAAATTCTCCCTCATATTATCTCTCCTAACCAGAGTGCTTTCACTAAAGGCCGAGACATCCATGATAATATTCTTCTTGCTCAGGAGTTAATGAGCTATCTCGGAAAAAAGGTCACTGGTTCTAACATGGTTATCAAACTTGACATGGCTAAGGCTTTCGATAGGGTTTCTTGGCCCTTCTTGATTAAAGTGCTTCGCAGATTTGGCTTTCACGAAGTCTTCATTGATATGGTTTGGCGCATTATTTCGAAAATTGGTTCTCTATTCTTATTAATGGTGCTCCTACGGGGTTCTTTACTTCGTCTCGTGGTCTTCGTCAAGGAGACCCTATATCCCCGAGCCTCTTCATTATTGCTGCTGAAGTGTTAAGCCGTAGTCTTAATCATCTTCACCGACGGATTCCGCGGCTTTTTCTACATCTAGTGGTTGCCCGGTTATATCTCACTTAGCTTTTGCGAGACGTAGTGATATTTTGTAATGGTCACTCTCGTTCCATTCGAAAGCATGTTTCCTTGCTATCTAAATATGCCCGGACTTGAGCCGGTTGGTGAATGATTCTAAAAGCGGTTTTATGTTCATCCCACTTTGGATGCCTCCAGGGTTAACTCTATGGCTGATTTATTGGGTTATCGCATTGGTAATTTTCCCATTACATATTTGGGGTGCCCTCTTTACACGGGTAGAAAGAAGAAATATTACTTTGATTCTTTTGTCACCAAATTGCAAAATCGAATTGGTACTTGGCTGGGATCTTTCCTTACTCAATCAGGTCGCTTAATTCTCATTAAGCATGTTCTTCACTCTATGACGTCTTACTTGCTTGCTGCTGTTGATCCTCCGGTTTCGGTCTCTAAGCTCATAGACAAACTTTTTGCTAATTTCTTCTGGGGAAGTATAGAAGGCAGAAACAAGGCGCATTGGATTTCTGGAGTTCTTCTTTGTAAGCCTAAGTCGAAGGTGGCCTTGGTATATCTACTATTGCTGACATTATTAAAGCTTTTTCCGTTAAGCTGTGGTGGAAGTTTCGCACTCAAAAAAGCCTTTGGACTGATTTTATGCGCTCTCGGTATTGTCATTCTTCTCATCCTGTTGAAGCTCTTGGTAAAGGCTCTCATGTTTGGCGTAGGCTTTTGAGTTCGCACCCTATTGCGGAACCTTATATTCTATGGCTTCTTGGCAAAGGTGACTGTCTTATTCGTTATGATAAATGGCTTCCCATATTCCCGATTTTATCTAACGAGGACGCGACTTTATCATCCGTTAAAGATCTTTTTCAGGCTGATTCTTCGCTGACAGCCCGTGCTACTGCTGCTCTTCTTCCCAATGCTATCAGCAGTATTATAGATCAAAAGATTTCCATTGTGCACACGGAGGATTCTCCTTGCTGGACTGTGTCTTCCAAAGGAAATTTCACCATTAAATCTGCTGCTTCCATTGCTCGTTCAGCTGGTCCATCTCTCACTTCTTCAAAGTTTATTTGGCAGCGCATGTTACCTAAAAATATCTGCATTTTTATGTGGCGCCTGTTCCAGCTTCGTCTCCCTATAGACGAAGATATTGCCAAGAAAGGTTTTAGTATTGTTTCTCGTTGCAGCTGCTGTCCGTCTGATCCCAGAACTGAATCGTTTTCTCATGTATTCATGGGTAGCTCTATTGCCATGTAACACCCCGAATCCTTGTGTGCATGATTTACTTAGTTTATGTGTTAAACTTGTTTCATTAACATGCTAATTGAATTATGCTTTGCTTTATATGTTAATTTCATATTTATGGGAATTGTTATATTTGTTATACATTAATAAATCGACCGTTATGGCTCTTGACATCGATTTGAAGTGTTAGAAATGTTGTATGATCACCCCTAGGTGTACCCAAGTGTCCAAACCAATGAGATAGAGTGAAAATATAAGTATGCTGCCCAGAATGTTTGGCACGGCCGTGTGCCTTTCTTTGGCACGGCCGTGCAAACGAGGTCAAACCACTCCAGAGAGTTTGGCACGGCCGTGTGCCTTTATTTGGCACGGCCGTGCGAGAGTGTCAAATTTGCCCAGAAAGCTTGGCACGGCCGTGCAGCCTTCCTTGGCACGGCCGTGCGAGAGTGGCACGGCCGTGCGACTTTCTTGACGCGGCCGTGCAAGTCGAGCTGTTTTAAAAAATTAGAATTTTAGAATTACTTTTATACCCTTATTACACACCACATGTGTGGCTCTCCTTGAGCCACGTCATTGCCCTTCCCAAGTCTGAATCATAGTCACTTAAATGGGTGGAGAGACTTCATTTCTCTCCACTCTTCCCTCCATTTTCACCATTAAAGCCTAGGAGTGTGTGTGTGGGAGAAAAAGTGAGATTAGTGTGTGTGAGTGTGTTCCCGGAGATCCAACCGTCCGATCGACGATCCGAGACCGTCATTGTGTTGGGGTTGAGCTAGGGAACAACTTGGGTGGCTTCGATCTTACTTTTGTTGCGTTAATTTTCGTCACGAGGTAAGTTACTAAACCCCCTTTGTATGCTTAGGCTTCAAAGTGTGTTAGATCATCAATACTATTGTATGACTTGCTTTATATGTTGTTTTTATGTATAAATCTCTAGGTTGAGATGAGTACGTTACACTTGTGCTATGGGTATGTGTAGAATGAAGTTAATGGGCCAAGGTTGGTATATAGAAATGTTAGGATTTGAACAAATAAAGAACTTGAGACTTGAAAATGGGTGGTCCTTGCATATAGCATCGGAACCCTAATTTGGTGAACTTTAATAATGACTTCGAGAAGTCGATTTTGAGAAGATTATGACTCCTCGAACATTATGTTAGATTACTACGAGGTATAGAGTTCGATTGATCGAGACTCTAGTCCTCCGTACCTTTGATACGGTTAAAATGGAGACTTGTGAATAGCCCTAATGTGTTGAGTCGAATGCTTACAAATTGTTAAATAATGATGGGTGATAGAATAAAATAATCTACTTGTCATTTGTCAAGTTCACTACTTTTGAACTTGAGGTTAATTGCATTGATAAATAAGAATATCTATTTGTGCATTGTGTAAGTCCAGCTGGCGTCGTTTGTTGAGTAAGGTGGGACCACCTATGGTCTTCACAAATTAACGTTTGTGATCGCCATAAGTCGCCGTGGAGTTGCACACACCCCTCTTCTGTTGGCCACAGTTGAGAAGTAGCCCCATTGTTGTAGCAATACGCATGACTTTGGCTTGCTATGTTGAACTCGACGGGATTGTGTCGGGGACGTCGATACTACACACACGAGTATCGAGGCACTGTTGTTTGATTGTGTATTGTAGGAGCGACACAAAGTTGAAGAGAGTGATACGATATCCTTCTCTAATATGGGTATTTATGAACACCCACGAAGTGAATAAATCGCGTATTGGTAAGATGATAAATAATTGGGTTATGGTATATGAATGTTAATACCTGTGATAATTATTGCTGAATATCTTGCATGCCATGTAGTTGCATTAGTAACTTACTGTGTCATTACGACTCACTCTGTGTGTGTTTATTTGTTTTCCTTAGATCCAAGCCAGGCAGGGAGTTCGCGGTGAGCCCGATTAATCCTATCGCGTAGCTCGCAGGTGGACCTTTGTTCGGGTTGGTCCTAGAACTCTTTTGTGGATAGTTAGACAATTCTTTTGGTGAGGACGACTGGTTAAGTAAAGTCATGTAGACTTTACTTGGGTAGTATTAATACTTTGTTTGTACCTCTTATTCTTTTGGTAGCCGACACGTGTATGTCGAGCTCGTACACTCTTTTACATGTTAACTTAGTTGTTTGCCCAAGCGTGTTATGGCTTGTGGTTCTTGCGTAGTTGTTCCCGGCATGTCGTGGCCGAGGTGATTAATGTTGCTTGTGCCTTAATTAGTTGGGTTCCGGCAGTAACGTCGCCGATGATTGAACTTATCTTATCAAAGTTTTTGTTATTGTGGTTCTGTGGTGCGCACGGATTGTTGCGCCACATGCTTTTATTATTGGTTATCGTTTATTGTGTGTTGTTTTGGCGCGTCGACCTCGAGATTTCGTATTGGAATTCGGGTCGGGGCGTCACAATTGGTATCAGAGCAATAGTTTTGCTATCGCCAGGATAGGTTCCTTGGCCTAGGTGGGTATGGTTTATTGTTGAGAATCTTAACGTCGAGTGATGTGTGTAGGTTATCATGGTGCGGACTAGGTTCGGAGCGAGTGCCAGTCGGGTCGGTACTAGTACCGGCGAGAATGATGAGAGAGATGATGGCGTGAATCGACCCCCTGACGTTCCCCCTGAGCCAAATCAAGAGAACCCGAACGCAAACATAGCCGTTATGATGGGACGAATGATGGAGCTTATGAACCAAATGACGGAATGCTTGAATGGGAGAGCACCACTTACACCGGAGGTTGAAGCTCCACAACCCGAAGTTGAGGTACCACAACCTGAGGTGAGGCCTAGAAATTATGCTACAACATTGGAGCGTTTCTTGAAGATGAAACCACGCACTTTCCTTGGGGAGCCGGATGCCGCGAAAGCTGAATTGTGGATTGAACATATCATCAAAATATTTGCAGCCTTGGGTTGCAACGATGACGAGAAAGTTAACTTAGCTGTGTTCAAGCTTGAGGGAGCGGCTGAGCACTGGTGGCAAGTATTGCAAGGGAGTTGGGATTTACGGGGAGAACCCCACAGTTGGCCGAATTTCTTGAGGGAATTCAAGGCACAGTATATTCCGGAGGTGGTTTGCGAAAGGAGAGAGAGGGAATTCTATGACCTGGAGCAGGGTAGCATGACGGTGGCACAATACTCGGCCAAGTTCACGGAACTGGCTCGGTATTGTAGCCACTTGGTTCCCACGGAAGCAAAGAAGGCCCGAAATTCATCAAAGGCACGAAGACGAATACGAAACAAGCTGTTGTCCCTACAGCTTGCTGACTATCGAAGTGCAGTGGATAGGGCTTATGGGATTGAAAATGACATAGAAGAGCATCGGGGAAGAAACTTGAACAACCCTCCACAGGCATCGCAGAACCAGGGACGAGGGAAAGGTTCCGGCAGTCGATACAACGGGGGAAACAATAACCGCCGGGGAAATCTGGGGAGAGGGCAATCAGATAGGCAACAGGGGCAACAATCCGGAGGGAGGAGTAATAGCACCGCATCTGTACAGAGTCCACGGGGAACTCCACAAACTTGTAGTATATGCTCGAAACCGGGACACTCGGAAGATAGATGTTGGAACAAAGTAGCCGGGCAATGCTACAACTGTAAGGAAATGGGGCACATTAAGAGGAACTGTCCCAAGTTGAAGGATGGTCAAGCAGGGAGCGCGAGTGTACAGACAAGTGGGATGAAGAGGGACAGTGATGGTAGACCTAAAGTTCAAGGTCGTGTCTTTGCGCTCGACCAACAAGGAGTGCCTGAGTCTACATCCGTGATAGGAGGTAGCCTTTCTGTTTTTGGTAGTAGAGCACGAGTTCTTATAGATCCTGGCTCATCGCATTCATATGTTGCATCCCATTTTGTGAAAAATTTGTGTGTATTGCCCCAATCATTACCTTTTGTGCTTGAGGTGTCTACCCCGTTGGGGGAGCACATGTTGGCTTCGAAAGTATACCGAGCTTGTGACATACTGATAGGTGATCACACTTTGCATGCTGACTTGGTTGTGTTACCCATACGTGATTTTGATGTGATACTTGGCATGGATTGGTTGTGTGTTTATCATGCTTTAGTAGATTGCCATAGTAAGAAAGTTACTTTTGCTATGCCGGGTGTTCCCGAGTTTGTATTTGTGGGTGATGCTGTTAAGAGTAGTATACATGTTATTTCTGCTTTGAGGGCTAGAAAGTTATTGTCACGTGGGTGTGCGGGTTATTTGGCGTGTGTAGTTGACAAGAGCATTTCCACACCAAAGTTAGAAGAAGTTTCGGTAGTTTGTGAATTCCCCGATGTGTTTTCGACCGATTATGATATGCCTCCCGATAGGGAAGTAGAGTTTTGTATTGAGCTATTACCAGGGACTACTCCTATTTCTAAGGCCCCTTATAGAATGGCACCCGCGGAGTTGAAAGAATTGAAAGAGCAGTTGCAGGAACTTCTTGATAGGGAATTCATTAGACCAAGCGTATCACCTTGGGGTGCACCGGTTTTATTTGTGAGGAAGAAGGATGGTACTTTAAGGTTGTGCATCGATTACAGACAGTTGAATCAGGTAACAATCAAGAACAAGTACCCTTTACCACACATCGATGATCTATTCGACCAATTGCAAGGGTCGGTTGTGTATTCCAAGTTGGACTTGAAGAGTGGGTATCATCAGTTGAAAGTTTGGGCGGAAGACATTCCCAAAACTGCCTTTCGCACGAGGTATGGGCATTATGAGTTTGTGGTTATGCCGTTTGGGTTGACAAACGCACCGGCGGTATTTATGGATTTGATGAATCGCGTGTTTCATCAATATCTGGATTGTTTCGTGGTGGTCTTCATTGATGACATACTTGTTTACTCTAAGTCACGGGAAGAACATGAGCAGCACCTGAGGGTGGTATTATCGGTTCTTCGGGAGAAACAGTTGTATGCTAAGTTTAGCAAGTGTGCTTTCTGGTTAGAGAAGGTATCATTTTTGGGTCATGTGGTTTCGAAGGATGGGATAGCAGTTGATCCATCCAAAGTAGAAGCAGTGACAAAGTGGAAAACACCGAGTACAGTTACCGAGGTTCGTAGTTTCTTGGGTTTGGCGGGCTACTACCGGAGATTCATTGAGGGATTTTCCAAGATCGCTGCACCTCTAACGAATTTAACGAAGAAAACGACACCGTTTGCGTGGAATGAGAAATGTGAGGCTAGTTTTCAAGAATTGAAAAGACGCTTGACGACATCTCCTATCTTGACGTTGCCTAGTGGAGGTGACAACTTCGTGGTGTATAGTGATGCCTCGAAGGAAGGCTTGGGTTGTGTACTTATGCAGAATGGGAAAGTTATTGCCTATGCTTCGAAGAAATTGACAGCTTCTGAACAGAATTACCCTACTCACGATTTGGAGTTGGCTGCGATTATGTTTGTGTTGCATAAGTGGAAACATTACCTATACGGAGCGAAGTTTGAGGTCTTCACGGATCACAAGAGTTTGAGATACCTTTTCTCGCAAAAGGAGTTGAACATGAGACAACGTAGGTGGATGGAGAAATTGAAAGACCATGACTGTACGATCCTTTATCATCCCGGGAAAGCGAATGTTGTAGCGGATGCATTGAGTAGAAAGACGCATGTCTCTTGCTTAATGGTTCGAGAATGGAAGATGTTGGAGGATTTGCGAGATTGGAATCCTTCCGAGACAGAACGTGGAGTAATCTTCGCGAATGTTCGAGTTACACCAGTTTTATTTCAACAGATCAAAGAGGCTCAAGTTGATGACCCAGAAGTTGTTAAGATAATTAGTGAGTTGGGCGAGGGAAAAACACCCGACTTTACGATGAACAGTGATAGAATCCTTACATTTAGGGGAAGAGTTTGCGTTCCCTCAAATGAAGTGATTAAACGGCAAGTTCTTGATGAGGCCCATAAGGCAAAGTATACTATACATCCGGGGAGTACCAAAATGTATAGGGATTTGAAGAAACAGTTTTGGTGGGGTGGGATGAAACGAGAAATTGCGGAGTATGTTTCGAGATGTTTGACTTGTCAACAGGTAAAGGCCGAGCATCAGAGGCCAGCGGGTTTGTTGCAACCACTTGAGATCCCTGAGTGGAAGTGGGAGCACATCACGATGGATTTCGTGACAGGATTGCCCCGTACTCGTCGAGGATTTGATGCCGTTTGGGTTATTGTGGATAGGTTGACAAAATCGGTACACTTTATTCCTATTGCGATAACGTATTCTTTGAGTCAGTTGGCGGCGTTGTACATTCAAGAGATAGTGAGGTTGCATGGGGTTCCTGTGAGTATTGTGTCGGACCGAGATCCGAGATTTACTTCGAGGTTTTGGCAGGCCTTACAGGAAGCTATGGGAACGAAGTTGAACTTTAGTACGGCCTTTCACCCTCAATCGGATGGACAATCGGAGAGGCTAATTCAAGTACTTGAGGATATGTTGCGTGCGTGCACGGTAGACTTTAAAGGAAGTTGGGATACTCATTTACCTTTAGCGGAGTTTGCCTATAACAATAGTTTCCAGGCGAGTATTGGGATGGCGCCGTACGAGGCCTTGTATGGTCGGAAGTGTAGATCGCCGATTTGTTGGGATGAAGTTGGCGAAGCAAAAATTTGGGGTTCGGACTTAGTACAACAATCGGTTGAGAGTGTGAAGGTTATTCGGGATAGACTGTTTACGGCACAGAGTCGACAGAAAAGCTATGCCGATAATCGGAGACGAGATCTCGAGTTTCAGGTAGGAGATTATGTGTTCCTTAAAGTATCGCCACGTAGGGGTACTAAGAGGTTCGGCAAGAAGGGTAAGTTATCACCGAGATATATCGGCCCGTTCGAGATTCTCGAGAGAGTTGGGACATTAGCATATAGAATTGCGTTGCCGCCTTCGTTGTCGGAAATCCATAATGTGTTTCACGTGTCTATGCTTCGGAAGTACATGAAGGATGACTCGCATGTATTAGAGTATGAGGAGATCACTTTTGAACCCGACCTATCATATGTCGAGCAACCGGTAAAGATTCTTGACACCAAGGAACAAACCTTGCGGACTAAACGGATCCCACTAGTTAAGGTGCTTTGGAGGAATCACGACATTGAGGAAGCCACTTGGGAGACCGAGGCCGATATGCGTGAGAAATACCCTCATCTTTTCGATGAACTCGGTAAGGAATTTAGGGACTAAATTCTTTTAAGGAGGAGAGGATGTAACACCCTGAATCCTTGTGTGCATGATTTACTTAGTTTATGTGTTAAACTTGTTTCATTAACATGCTAATTGAATTATGCTTTGCTTTATATGTTAATTTCATATTTATGGGAATTGTTATATTTGTTATACATTAATAAATCGACCGTTATGGCTCTTGACATCGATTTGAAGTGTTAGAAATGTTGTATGATCACCCCTAGGTGTACCCAAGTGTCCAAACCAATGAGATAGAGTGAAAATATAAGTATGCTGCCCAGAATGTTTGGCACGGCCGTGCAAACAAGGTCAAACCACTCCAGAGAGTTTGGCACGGCCGTGCGAGAGTGTCAAATTTGCCCAGAAAGCTTGGCACGGCCGTGCAGCCTTCCTTGGCACGGCCGTGCGAGAGTGGCACGGCCGTGCGACTTTCTTGACGCGGCCGTGCAAGTCGAGCTGTTTTAAAAAATTAGAATTTTGGAATTACTTTTATACCCTTATTACACACCACATGTGTGGCTCTCCTTGAGCCACGTCATTGCCCTTCCCAAGTCTGAATCATAGTCACTTAAATGGGTGGAGAGACTTCATTTCTCTCCACTCTTCCCTCCATTTTCACCATTAAAGCCTAGGAGTGTGTGTGTGGGAGAAAAAGTGAGATTAGTGTGTGTGAGTGTGTTACCGGAGATCCAACCGTCCGATCGACGATCCGAGACCGTCATTGTGTTGGGGTTGAGCTAGGGAACAACTTGGGTGGCTTCGATCTTACTTTTGTTGCGTTGATTTTTGTCACGAGGTAAGTTACTAAACCCCCTTTGTATGCTTAGGCTTCAAAGTGTGTTAGATCATCAATACTATTGTATGACTTGCTTTATATGTTGTTTTTACGTATAAATCTCTAGGTTGAGATGAGTACGTTACACTTGTGCTATGGGTATGTGTAGAATGAAGTTAATGGGCCAAGGTTGGTATATAGAAATGTTAGGATTTGAACAAATAAAGAACTTGAGACTTGAAAATGGGTGGTCCTTGCATATAGCATCGGAACCCTAATTTGGTGAACTTTAATAATGACTTCGAGAAGTCGATTTTGAGGAAGATTATGACTCCTCGAACATTATGTTAGATTACTACGAGGTATAGAGTTCGATTGATCGAGACTCTAGTCCTCCGTACCTTTGATACTGTTAAAATGGAGACTTGTGAATAGCCCTAATGTGTTGAGTCGAATGCTTACAAATTGTTAAATAATGATGGGTGATAGAATAAAATAATCTACTTGTCATTTGTCAAGTTCACTACTTTTGAACTTGAGGTTAATTGCATTGATAAATAAGAATATCTATTTGTGCATTGTGTAAGTCCAGCTGGCGTCGTTTGTTGAGTAAGGTGGGACCACCTATGGTCTTCACAAATTAACGTTTGTGATCGCCATAAGTCGCCGTACCGGAGTTGCACACACCCCTCTTCTGTTGGCCACAGTTGAGAAGTAGCCCCATTGTTGTAGCAATACGCATGACTTTGGCTTGCTATGTTGAACTCGACGGGATTGTGTCGGGGACGTCGATACTACACACACGAGTATCGAGGCACTGTTGTTTGATTGTGTATTGCAGGAGCGACACAAAGTTGAAGAGAGTGATACGATATCCTTCTCTAATATGGGTATTTATGAACACCCACGAAGTGAATAAATCGCGTATTGGTAAGATGATAAATAATTGGGTTATGGTATATGAATGTTAATACCCTGTGATAATTATTGCCTGAATATCTTGCATGCCATGTAGTTGCATTAGTAACTTACTGTGTCATTACGACTCACTCTGTGTGTGTTTATTTGTTTTCCTTAGATCCGAGCCAGGCAGGGAGTTCGCGGTGAGGCCGATTAATCCTATCGCGTAGCTCGCAGGTGGACCTTTGTTCGGGTTGGTCCTAGAACTCTTTTGTGGATAGTTAGACAATTCTTTTGGTGAGGACGACTGGTTAAGTAAAGTCATGTAGACTTTACTTGGGTAGTATTAATACTTTGTTTGTACCTCTTATTCTTTTGGTAGCCGACACGTGTATGTCGAGCTCGTACACTCTTTTACATGTTAACTTAGTTGTTTGCCCAAGCGTGTTATGGCTTGTGGTTCTTGCGTAGTTGTTCCCGGCATGTCGTGGCTGAGGTGATTAATGTTGCTTGTGCCTTAATTAGTTGGGTTCCGGCAGTAACGTCGCCGATGATTGAACTTATCTTATCAAAGTTTTTGTTATTGTGGTTCTGTGGTGCGCACGGATTGTTGCGCCACATGCTTTTATTATTGGTTATCGTTTATTGTGTGTTGTTTTGGCGCGTCGACCTCGAGATTTCGTATTGGAATTCGGGTCGGGGCGTCACATGCCAATTCCGTTTGGAACCACTTCAGATCAGTCTTCGGTATGAGCAAGACAGCTTCACCAGTATCGATTATTCAGCAATTATGCATGCACTGGTGGTCACATTCGGGCCTGCTTCTCGCCATTGTTCCTTCTGTGATTTTGTGGCATCTTTGGAAGGCCCGGAACAAAGCATTGTTTGAAGCCTCTCACTCTACTGCTTATGGGATTGTTGTTGCAATTCAAAGTGAGATAAACCTTATCCTTAAGGCAGCTAATTATTCTGAAGTTAATTGGCTTGGTAGTCTTTGCCCAAAGGTTAGTCGTGCTAGAAGGATTACTATCCAAGCTGTTTCTTGGTTGAAACCTCCTAATGGTATTGTCAAGCTTAATACGGATGGGGGTAGTCGAGGAAACCCGGGCAAAAGTGGGGGTGGAGGTGTGATTCGGGACTCTAATGGCAAGCTTATTTTCTGCTTCTCCACTTCTTATGACGATTGCACTAATGCTATTGCGGAAATCAGAGCTCTTTTCCAAGGGGTCAGTTGGCTTTTTGATCAAGGATTTCAAAACTCTATGATTGAAACCGACTCGGCCTTTCTCTATGGTTGTCTGGCTAAAGGTCACTCTCCTCCTTGGCATTCCTTTTATTATATTCGTGCGATTCTCACAATGCAACAAACGAACCATTTCTTTTTCCGCCATTGCTTCAGAGAAGCAAATACAGTGGCTGACATTCTGGCCAACCTTGCCATGGACTCCGGTACGAATTCCACTTTTCATTCAATGGATAACTTTCCCCAATCTATTCGTGGTGCTATTACCCTCGATGCCCAAGGTATCTCCCGTGTTCGTATCTCTTAGGTTTTTATTTTCTTTTCTCTTCATTGTATTTCCTTTTCGAGGTAAGGCTCCTCCGTCCTCCCATGGATAAGGGCAAGGCTGGTTGTCCCCCTCAAGTTTGTAATTTTTTCTGTTTATTAATAAAATTTAGCAGGGTGCCGCCCCTGTTTCCCTAAAAAAAAAAAATTATAATTTATTATTGTTATTTTCTTGTTATATTATGATACAAAACAAAATCTGTGGTAATTTTAATGTAAATATGTTTCTCTTATTTTTTTTCATTTAGACAATATATCTTTTTGTTGTTGTTTTTACTTTTATATTTCATTCTTTCTTTTCTTTTCTTTTTTTCATAAAATATTTTTTTTCAACTCTCAAAAGGAAAAAAACGAAGATCCTAATAATTTAATAACTAAATAACCGTTTACATTTTTACACCATATATCATTAAGGATCTCTTTATGTTTTGCAAAATTTTAGGGGACAAAACTAAAATTAATTCTATTAAAATTTAGATGATAATAGCGAAATTACAACCCCTTTTAAAAATACAATAATAAAATTGGTAAATCACATTACGAGATAGAGCTTATATTATTCCAATCAGCTTTAGTGTTGGTGCCGTTGAATGATTTTAACACAAATCTCGATACTTAAATGTTGTTAAGTTGTTGATGACTCGGATTGTCTATGTCATTACTAAAAAAATGCAAAATTTGATCAATATAGAAATCTGAATAAATTTAATTAGACAATATGGATATCAAAATTGATATAAATACCACTAACTCAAACTCGTAATATCAGAACACTTAATTAATTTGAGCAAACTACACAAATAGTCCCTGTGCTATACCCTTTTTTTGGGATTGGTCCTTACCCCACGCCATTGATCCCTGTAATGATGTGGATTACACCATTGGTCATTCCGTTAATTTTTAGTCGTTATCTCGAACACATGCAATCAAGTGACTCTTTTTCGAAGGGCATTTTTGTCGGATCATATTTTATTTCATCTTCACAACTCCTTCCCCAATCCATTTTCCTTCATTCCACGCCATGGCCAAAACAACTACCCCCACCCCAAACACGACACATAGTCAACACCAACAAATACACACCAAATTCCACACAATTCACCGTCATTGTTAAGGTTTGAGCTCGACCATAGGGTTTTAATGGAGCTCTAACAGAATTGAATCGCCCTGGTAAGACTTCGAGGTGGGAGTGGCGAGTACTGGGACTATGTGTGTTGTTTGTTGGTGTTGACTGTGTGTAGTATGTATGGGTGGAGTGGGTTTCTAGAAGAGAGAACAAATATTTGATTTTAGGATTATGGGATTTGAGGGGAGAGAGAAATTGGTGAATCTCAATTTGAAATTTGAGATCTAATTTCAATTTCAAACTCTCTTGCAAAGATCTAATTTTTTTAATGGTGAAGTAGATTAATGTTGGTGTGGTTGAGATAGTGGTGGTGGCCGTCAATCGCTTGGTTTTCAAAGCAAAGAATGTAGTGGCGATGGCCATGGCAGAACTAGAAGTGGGGAATGACAATCACCTTCAATTTTTAATTTTGATTTTTGAACTAGATAGATCTCCTTCCGTTTTGAATATTTTTGAATTTCTTGTTTTGGATTTTGTGTTCGCGGGCAACGATAGTGGTGCTGGCAGCCATGGTGGAACCGGCAGCTATGGTGGAACCGAAGGGGAAGGGGTTGGAACGAGGAACAAAGGGGTTTAAAAATAAGATTTAGCTAATTACGAAAATACCCTCATTTAAGTTTTAAAAAACAAAAATATTACGGATATTTTTGTCCATTCAAAATAAAAGAATGCACGGACAATTTTACCCTTAGGCAAAGGCATGAGAGTTGCATGTGAGGAGACTTAACGAAAAAAAATTAATAAAATTAGACGGAATGACCAATTGCATAAAAAATTTGAGTACAAGGACTTAATTTTTTCGAATTTCAGTTTAAGAATCAATCCCAAAAAAGAGATATAGCACAGGGACTATTCGTGTAGTTTGCTCTAATAATTTTTGCCTAAAAATAGTACTAAAATGGATCAAAGTACAGTAACAAAATGAACCATTTTTCCATTGAATTGTTAATATTCAGGGCAAACTCCACAATTGATCCTTGTACTTTTAGCCCCTTTTGCGATTGGTCCTTTCATGACCTAAATGGTCCATGTACTAACCCATTTTTGGGATTGGTCCTTCCGTTCAATTTCATCTATTTTTTGCCGTTAAGTTTGAACATGTGCCTCGCACGTGTATTTTTCCAAGGCTAATATAGTCATTTCTATTTAAAAAGTACAGGGACCATTTGTAAGAAAATTTAAAAAGAAACTAATGTTTTTTAAAAAAAATTTTAAAAAAATATATAAATATTTTATAAATAAATATATCAAGAATAATCATTAGAAATCTACTAAAAAATTAAGAAGGAATTAGGTCATTATTTTCCATAGAATCCAAAAAGAAAAATAAGTTGCAATGAGTGGCAGCATGCTGTATTTTTAGAAGGTCACAGTGCAAACTTGCCTCAGCTAATGCCTCCTGGCCGTTCGCACTATTCCAAACCACAAAACCACTGGGCCAATCATACAAGTCTGTTTCATGGGGATCATTCTGGCCTATTAAACAATACTTTGCAATAGCAATTCCATCAAAATTGGCTTAGTATCCCCGCATTATATGCCAGCATATCCCCCAATTCAACAGTCAATAGTTCCTTTCTCAGGGCTCCAGCCACACTTGTTTAATGGCCTCCATTCTCATCCTCTGCCTGCATTCGAGTAAATATGGCTTGTCTGATATGAGAGATCAAAAACCTAAAACAACACAAAGAAGTAGACAGACTATGCGCCTATGCCGGCAGGGCTCTGATACTACTCCGAAAAGTGACAAATGTCGGCCACAGTTCAGATCCAAATATATGACAAGGGAAGAGATTGAAAGTATTCTAAAAATGTAGCATGCTGCAACTCATTGCAATGACTTTGCAATGAGTTGCAGCATGCTCATTGCAATTCATTAAGCCAATCAAACTCAAGAAATTTTCTCTCTCTTCTATCTCTATCGCCAAATTGCACAAATGGTCCCTGTACTTTTTAAAAAGAAATGACTATTTTACCCTTGAGCAAAATTACAACGAAATTGGACAGAATGATCAATTGCAAAAAATTGGAAAGTACAAGGATTTAATTTTTTTTAATTTCAGTACAGGGACCAATTCCAAAAACCCAAAAAGTTCAGGGACCATTTGTGTTTGCCCTAATATTCAATCGACAAATTTGAAAATTGACCGTAGATTGCTCAAAGGTAAATGTTTGACTATCTTTCCCCAAATTAAGAATTTAAATTCAAAACTAACGGTCATATTTCGTTTATAATATTTCCAGATGTTTCATGTTGCTATGCAGCCTATGCTATTAGCAGACATGGGATGATAGGATTTTAAAAGTTCAAAAGATAGACGGGAAGTCCAAGACATCTAGAAAACTGCTACCTTGGTTCTTTGGCAGATTTAGTGATTTAATTGGTTATTGTGGATTTTATTATTTTTTCTTTCCTAAATTATTGTTCTGTTTTTCTATTTCGCCCAATAATTGTTCGATTTTTAAGGCTTTTTTTTTATAAGATATTTTTATTATTTTATCCTTAATTTCTTTGTTACTTTAATAATGTGTCTTTCTTACTCTTACACATAGACTTTAAAGTAAATACATAACATATTAATATTTATAATCCTACGTTCCTAAATTATTATCATGTTTGACATTTTAAGTCAAAAGAATGTTTTGTGAATAAAAATTTGACGTATATTATTTTCAAAAAGTACTATTAATTACGTGTTTTATAATTTAAAAAAATAACAAGTCAAAATTTCATTCAAAAAATAGTTAGTTTGACTAAAAAAAGTCAAACATGATAATAATGAGAAAATCGCAAAAAAAAAAAAAAAACTTGTATTATTTCACGTTTTGCAAAATAAGATATGTGTTTTTTTTTCCAACCTATTAAACCATGACCTATTTTTAGTTTTTTAATTTAAACCTTCCGTCACTTGGGTGTTAAAACCTATAACAGAAATCTGATTGGGTTGCTGACTGGGCATTTACGTGGCAAGGCAGGAAAGAAAACCGAATTCCCTCCGAATTTATTCCAAAACAAACCTTAAAATATTTAGTGGATTTAAAAAAAAAGTTTATTTGCCTACAGATTATTTTTGGTATTTATATACCCATTTTATCCACAAAAAAAAATTCCAAATCTCTCTCTCCTCAACCCTCTCCATCCTTTTTTACTTTATTTTTAAGCGAGAGTAACGAATAGAATATTATCCCCGTCTACCAGTCCAAATCCCAAATACAGCTTTTACTTTTATTTTGGGTCGAGGATGTTTTTCCCTTCCTAACTCTTTTCTGCAATCCTCTCTATATGATTATGTATATAGTGAAAGTTACTTGTGAGATAATAATTTACAGAAAAAAAAAAACTATGTTTGTATAAAAAAAATTACTCCATTCGTTTCTAAATCATTGTCTTGTTTGAATTTTTTTTTGTCAAATAGGATATTTTTTAAATACAAATTTAACATATATATTTTTATTTTTTTAAATTAATAAAATACGTAATTTGTAGTATTTTAAAAGTACGAATAAAAATTAAATTTGACCAAAAATAAAAAATACATTAAATTTGCATTTAAAAATATTCTATTTGAAAAAATACACATTAAATATCTAATAAAATGCACTCCAAAATATTCTAATAAAAAAATACACATTAAATATCTTTTTACTCCCTCCCTTCTTGATTTTTAATCATTCCCTATTTTACCTCACTTAAATATATTCTCTCTCTTAATACACACCCATTCGCCCTGTCCTTTTGTTCCACCCATTCCCTCTGTCCTTTTGTACCGCCCCCCACCCCCCCCACCCCCACATGGCTACATTCCAAACGCAAACC
This sequence comes from Platycodon grandiflorus, assembly GCA_016624345.1. Lineage (NCBI taxonomy): Eukaryota > Viridiplantae > Streptophyta > Magnoliopsida > Asterales > Campanulaceae > Platycodon > Platycodon grandiflorus. Next base: position 29,538,486 of record CM028366.1, on the reverse strand, counting down.
AAACCCAAGTAATACCAACTCGATCTCATCCTGTCCCCGGGGCATAGCCAGTGGTAAAAGGAGGACAAAAGATTCGGCATGCGGCGTGGGTTCGATTCTTGGTGGAGCATTTCTTCGAGGTTGAACATTGTATGTGATATTAGTTTTGGTTACAGGACCAATGTAAAAAAAAAAAACTCGATCTCATCCCAAGGAAGAAAAAAGGAAGAAAAGAAACAAAACATTTTTTCATTCCATCTCTATAACATTCATCTCTCTGTGTTCGAAAATTTTTTGGTTTGTAATGTTCAACTCTAGTTGACCGAACATCGCTAAACTGTTCGGCTAGCTCTAACCTAACAAGTTAGTGATGTTGGCTAACACAAGCTGAACAGTCTTGTAAAGTCCGTTCAGCCTCTGCCGAACTTTACTAAGTTGTTTGGTTGACCAAGGCCGAACACCGTGCGACACATCAATTTTTAAAGTGTTCGTGTTTGCTTGAAAAAAAGATGAAAGAATATGAAATTTAAAAGTAAAATGAAAAGAGATATTACATTATTCGTTCCATTCGCTTCTTTGTGTTTCATATATGATTTTGGCAATACTGTGAATGTTGAAAATGTTTAGAAAATATTGGAAAGTGTTAGAAAAATAAAATGTGGTTGTTGTGAGTTATATTAATAGAAAAAAAGGTAGGAGTATCAAAACTATTTTGGGAGTGTCCTTAGAGATTTGGGAGTGATAAAAACTAAGAGAATATATTTAGAAGGACTAAATATAACAATCTCTTTTTAAATGATACTCCCTCCGTCCCTAAATTATTATCTTATTTTCTTTTTTTATCCATACCAAAATAATTATTTTATTTGAAAATTTTTCTTTTTAAAATATTACTTTTACCATTTTATCCTTATTTTTTTCCTACTTTAATTACGTATCACATATACATATGCATTAAAAAAAATTATATATTATACTATATTAATAATCAAATTAATTATTTTTTCTTAATTCATGTACCAAGTTAAAAAAGACAATAATTAAGAAATAGAGGGAGTAATAATTTTATAACAATTAAAAATAGTATATTTAGAGGAACGAGATCTTTGATAGCCTTATATACAATACACGAGTCACGAGGTTCACATGTGGACCGAGTAGATGATTGTGGTATATATTCGAATTAGATCTCTATTCTAAAATGGTGTTTTATCTCCTATTTTAATTATTAAATGTGCATCACATGTGCATGTGAATAAATAACATTAATTACCCCATATTTTTTATGCACATGTGGCGCACATCTAACGATTAAAATAAAAAATAAAACATTATTTTAGAATAGAGGATCCGATTTGTTATATATCAACCCGAGCTGCCGCTAATTTTCTTGTGTAAAAAACATAGGTTAGCTAAGGACAAATGACTGGGTATCCAATATCCACCGACTTTATAGTCGTAGTCATACCATGTGCACTTTTTAAAAAGGCGTTACGCTTTTGAGTTTAGACAAGATATACGAGCTAAGCCCACACACAAAAAGTATATTTAATAGCAATACCCCCTATTTAGTATAAATAGGGGACTCACCTACAAAGAGAACTTCTTCACTAAGTCTTCTCTCTCCCTCTCTCTCTCCACATACATATTCAACACACACTCTCTCTCTTTTATAAACTGAAATACTGATTATTACACCGGAGGGCATGAGCCAGACGTGGACCGGCTCTCCTAAGGGTATTTTATTTGATATTACAGACACTATTCGACGGTCAAGTTCCAGCAACACTTATCTTTTGAGAACCGGGACATCCTACCAATCAACTAGCTATACACGTGGAATCGACGTGATCACTTTTGGCGTGATCACAAATATAGCCTTAATATTCTCGTCGGTTAACTAATCTGTGAGTTTTATTATTTGAAACATCTGTCATAAAATAATTGTCGTTTTAGCAAAAAAATTTTGTTCTTAAATAATTGTCGTTATAGGATTTCAAGAAAAATATTTGCCCATATTTGCCAAAACGGCCTTTATTTACTACTACTTTCTTTCCAAAATAATTATTATTTTATCAAAGTTTTTTTTGTCACAAATAATTTTCGTTATAAGATTTCAAGAAACATTTGGTCATATTTTGTCAAAATTGTCCTTATTTAATACTCTCATTAAAAATGGTTGGTAAGAAGAAAGAGAAAAAATACCCCAACAACTTTTCTACAATAAATGAACTTAAATAAGGGTAAATCAATTTTTTTGAAATTTTCTTAATCTGTGTGTAAATTGCTAAAACGACAATTATTCTAAGACGGATGCAGTGCTCATTAAAGAGGATTGGTGAGAAGAAAGAGAAAAAAAATATTTCTACAACTTATCTATAATAATTGAACTTAGATAAGGGTGGGTATGTCAGTCTTTTTGCAAATTTTCTTAATCTTTGTATAAATTGTTAAAATAACAATTATTTTGAGACATAGGTAGTATTGTTTTGATCAATCAAATTATGCCAATTTACATTTTAGTGTACATTGTTAATGCACATAGTATTGTTCAACATTTTATCCACCCAACTATCCTTTTTCGCCACTTGCAGTATGAGACCAAAAAAGTACTACTTTTATTCATAAATTATCGTCTTATTTGATTTTTTTTGTCAAACATGATATTTTTTAAATACAAATTTGACGTGTATTTTTTTTCAAAATCGCTAAACACGTAATTTTTTATAATTTTTGCACTTGAAAAATATCCTGCTTGTTGAAAAAAAAAAATCAAACATAACGATAATTTAGGAAATGAGGAAGTACATGTCAAAAACTGGTTCATCATAATGTAACATCTTGTTTACTTAGGGTAGATGGTTCTTTTTCTTAGTTTTGTAGATTAAATAAAACACATAAAAGAGACCTAGAAAAATGTTAAAGAGGCTTTAAAGAATACTTTGAGGTGTCTAGTTCCACTCCTTTTGAGGCTAGAGAAATTTGAAGTTTTAACCAAATACTCCCTCTATTTCAGGTAAAAAGTCCACTTTTTTTTTTTTATAGAAGTTAACATAAGACTAAATCAAATAAAAACTTTACATACTTTACTTATGTTTTAAGAAATAAAATTTCATTAATTAAAAACTATCTTAGTAATACTATAGATTACAACTTTAATATCTTTGTAAAAATCAATAGATTTATGTTAATTATTGGTTAAATTTTAGCTTAGTTGACCAAAAAAAGTCAAAACTGAACTCTTTGCCTGGAACGGAGGGAGTAGTTATTTATAAATTTATTACATATTAGGTTATAATTTTGATAACAAAATTATGTTAGTAGGATAATTATCCTACGTGATTATTGTTTATCCACCATAAATGAGAAAAAGAAAAAGAAAAAATAGATCTTAGGTTCGACTCTTATGAGAGAGAGAGAGAGAGAGAGAGAGAGAGAGAGAGAGAGATCTTTAGGAAATCTTTGAGCTTTACTCCTCTCTATTCCTTTCACCCTAACATTTTTAAAAAAAAAAAAATTGAAAGAAAACACGACCACACATTAAAAAATAAGTATTATTATAATATTAAAAATGTAAAAGTAAAATATCAATATATATTAATTAAGATTAAAAACAAACTAAAGTAGTTCAATAATTTCTAAAATTATTGTTTTAAAAATTGTACTATAAATATAACTTTTTAGGAACATATGAAGTAATAGGAGTATTATAGAAAAAAATGAAAAAAAGAAATGTTTACTTTTCTTTCCTCACATTTATTTTGGGCTCAAATTTTCATTTACTCATTAGCTTGGCACTAAATTAAGGTCATTGACACAACTTTAACTATATTGCTTTCTTATTTCCTCCCCCATTCCTTTTATCATCATCATCAACGCTTGACCCTTTTGATTTTGTTGGATTTTTTAACCTTCTATCTCTGTTAGTAGCTTTGCTCTCTTTACTCTGATTGTTGTTGTAATGTGTGTTTCTTTTCCTTTGCGTGATTGGAATAAATTTATCATCATTTGAACCTTCGAGGTTTAATTTATGGATTCATTTTTCTCATTTATTTGACATTCACCTTTACCTATTTCTATACTTCCTTTTCCCAATTGAATAGTATTGAATATTATATATTTTTACTGCCAAAAATTAGGTTGTTTAGTATTTTAGTTATATTATTTCTTGGGTATTTCATTACTCTATACTGTAAATGACAGCAGGGTGAATCTGGAAAAGGATTGCACAAGGGTCTGGTTAGGATTGTATGTTTTTAATTTGACTTAGAGATGGGGGATCATTTTGTGTTACTGGTGGATTGGTTGCTTACTGAATCCACCCTTGAAGCTGCTATTGAGAGTAAAAATAGGTTGTTGCTTGCCACACCCGCTGTAAACAAAGATACATGTCTCCTTTTTTTTTTTTAAACAAAGATACATATGTCAATTTTTCTATGACAATTCTTCTATTCTTACTTTTCTTATGTCAATTATTCTACTACAAGAGAGCTTTGTACTATAATTGGCACTACAATGCTGCATCAAGGTTCAGAAAGTTTATAAGAGTTACCGTACTAGAAGAAACCTCGATTATTGTGTCGTTGTCGTTAAGGAGCTATGTCTCGTAACATACTGAAATTCTTTTTTATTTTTTTGGATATTTTTCTTCAAGCTGAAATTTTTTCAAAGAGTTTTGGTATTTTAGCTAATTGAATTGGTTAATTGATCATAATACAAGTGGAAGGAGTTAGACTTTACAACTTTGAAGCGTAGTTCAGTGTCGTTCTTCAATGTTCAGAAACCGAAAACTGTAGTTTTTCGATGGGCTAGTATAGGGAGAGAGAAACAGAGCTGCAAAGGTTTGAAAAAGATTGTGCCAGAACGAAAACAGCCCTACAACATTGGCTTGAAGCTGTAAGGCGTCTTTGTTTTACTTTTGTCTATCTTTTTCATAAAGGTTAATCATTAGTCTTGAATTGTTGAATTTGAACTTGAACTTTGCTAACCATCTTTACGTTCTTTTGCAGATTGATCCACACTACGGTATGGGCATAGTTTACACATGTACTATGATCTCCTGTTCGAAAGAGAAAGCAGTCAGCTTTTCTTCAGTTGGCGAGTACTCTTCGTAAGCAAATCGAGGGTATGAAACTAATCTTTCTTTAAAGAGAGATAATAACATGCAATTTAGCTAACATTATTTCAGTTTTTGAACTATATGAAGGTTGGATATTGGAGATGGGGAAGAAGTAAACCTTGAAAAGTGCACAAGGGCAAGTCGACAATGTCAATGCATCAAATATTTGGGATCGGTAAGTTTTAGCTACCAACTATCTATCATCTATGCACTTTTAAATTATGCATACTAATTGAAATAAGATGTGAAGAATCTAACTAATTTTTTGTATCAATTATTAGAAAGAAAGGGATGCATACGATGTAATTGTTAAAAAAAGGGAAAGAAATCGAAGAGGTTTCATATGCATTGAAGAAATCGAAGAAAGGTTCGATTTGAGATTGTTTCTCCTCCCTTGTTAATGAAAAGAAGTGGAAACTAATGTAAAGAAAGAGAATTAATGAAGTATTTTTTGGTTAGATTTTTTTATGATGTTTCCTTGGGAACATACAAAATTTCCAAATTAAATGAAATGAAAAATAAATCTGTATAATGCAATCACAGAAAAATACATGCAAGTATTTTGTTATATATATATATATATATATATATATGTGTGTGTGTGTGTGTGTGTGTGTGTGTGTGTGTGTGTGTGTGTGTGTGTGAAAGATCATAGTACACTGACAAATGAAATTATAAATTGAAAAAGGGTCGATAATGTCTTATGCAATGTCTTTGATCCAACACTTCAATTAAACACATAAGGCTTCTTTTAAGAAAAAGTTCGTTTTTAGTCACGGATAATTTGGTAAAAGTGTGAAGAAAAAAAAAATGATTATAGTATTCTTAAACGACAATAGTAACAATGAGAGCAATGTATTCGATTCTCATGATGACTATTTTCTGAAATTTTACTTGCCTCGCATGATAGTCTGCAGACAATTTGGTGAAAGCGTTTGACAATAGATCATGTAATTTTCCATGTAATTTTTTGATATTCAATCACCACTACTTTGATACTTCTGAGGTTGGATAATTCATTTGAAATGTATGCAACTATTAGTAGTAATTGTGGTTCAATATTTCAAATCTCTCTTTTTTTTTTTTTTTTTAAATTTTAAAATTTTATTATTGGTTTTTTTATAAAATACTCCCTCCGTTTCATGCAAAGAGTCAACTATACTATTTAAAAATGTTTCACTTAATGAGTACACTTTCAAAAAATTATACTTACAATTTTCATAATCTCTCATCTTTACAAATAAAAATGGAATGTAAGTTTTTTTTTTTTGAGATTAAAAAAATATTATTTTAATTTTTCTCATATATTACATGGCCATACTTTTTTTTTTGTTGGTTTTTCAAGGTATTAACCCAAAGTTTAAAACTAATCCCCAAACATACTTATTGTATTGTAAATAAATAAATTCTAGAAAAAAATACTACCTCCGTTCTAAAATAATTGTCATTTAAATAAATTTTATTGTTTCAAAATAATTATCGTTATAGGATTTTAAAAATATTTGTTCATATTTTGCTAAATTTCCCCTTATTAATTACTCTCATTAAATAGGGTTGGTAAAAAAAAAACTTCTACAACTTATCTACAATAATTGAACTTAAATAATGGAAGATTAGTCTTTTTGAAATCTTTATTAATCTGTGTAAATTACTAAAACTAAAATTGTTTTTGGACGAATGTAGTGCTCATTTTAAGATGAATAATGCTACTACATATATAAAATTTATCTACAAATTTCATTTACATTCCGCTTTAATGCTATGTATATACTTAAAACTTTTTACGCTCCAAAATATTTTGAGCAAACTACACAAATGGTCCCTATACTTCTCGACTTTTTTGGGATTGGTCCTAACTCCACGCCAGCGGTTCTTGAACTTAATTTTTTAACGCAATTGGTCCTTCCGTCCATTGCCGTTAGTTTTTTTTCCGTTAAGTGAAATCACGTGCATTTCACATGATTTTTCCAAGGATAAATTAGTCATTTATTTGTAAATAGGATAGGGACCTTTTGTGTAATTTGCCCTAAACTAAACCCCTCCCCCCTAAAATCATTTCTTCCCCCAACCCACTAATAACTTGATTTCTTCCCCAACCCACAACCACTGCTTTTGTCTCTCTCTCTCATCTCAGATCGATCTCAAGGTCTCATCTTAGATCAATCTCATGATATCACCCTCAGATCTTACCGTCTCCAGCACTTTTTCAGTCTCTCGTCGTTTCTCTTTCCAGCACTCTCTTTCTCTCTCTCTCTCTCTCTCTCTCTCTCTCTCTCTCTCTCTCTCTCTCTCTCTCTCTCTCTCTCTCTCTCTCGTCATCTCGAAGCGTCTGTGATTGGGGTTAAGGAATAGAAGCTCAATTTCCATGGGAGATGATTGAATAATTGGAGAAGCGAAACTTCATGCTATGCAAGAAGTTGGCGGCGGAGGTAATGGACGAGGGTAAGGCGCCGGTGGTGGGGATATCAAGAAAGGGTTTCGGCAAGTGAGAACAATTGAAGATTTGGATGCTGTTGTTTTACTTCGATTGGAATTTCTATTTTTTGTTATTTCCTCTGTTCTTACCTCTTTTGGATCATTAATAAAAGTAAGCCTCTTTCAGGCTTTTTCTTCTTCTTTACTGTTGAAATTGTAGAGAAAATGGTTTATTTGTTGACTTTGATTGTTGGCTTAATCTCCACCGATTGTCTGGTAGGTTGAATGTGGTGGAACAATGCTATCTTCGGTAGAAGAAGTTTGGGATATTTTAAGAATGGATTTGTCTAAATTTTTTAATTTGAGGTTTTTTGGGTTTTCTCTTCAGTTTTAAACTTTGTGGTCACCGGCGACGGTAGTGGTGGTGGCAGCATGGTGGAACTGTAATAGGGGGATCGGGAATGGAGAAGAAATAGTTATAAAAATTATAATTTAACTGATTTTAGTTAATTACATCAATACCCTTTATTAAGTTTTTAAAATTAAAATATTAAGGACATTTTTATCTATTTATAAGAAAAGAATACATGGATTATTTTACCCTTGAGCAAAACCACGTGAGAGGCATGTGTGTATATTTAACGGCAAAAAATTAATGAAATTGGACGGAAGGACCAATTGCGTTTTACTCATTTAGTACAGGGACCTAATTTTTGCAAAAATTAGTTTAAGGACCAATCCAAAAAATTGAGAAGTACAATGACCATTTGTGTAGTTTGCTCAAATATTTTTCAAAAATTACTCAACGTCTCATCTTTCTCAATACAGTAAAACAAAGCCACGGTCTGGATCATTATGACCGGAGGCATCGGGGCACTAAAAAGTTTAAACCCAACAAAATAGCGACAGTTACAGAGGGACACAGACAAACCCATTACACACACAGTGTGTGTGAGAGAGAGAACAATTAAACTAATAGTCTAATACTCCGTACTTGTTCAAATTGTTCTTTGCTCCCTTCCTCACCCTTTTTAAGCACAACACTTCACCCACACCCACACTCACACTCACACTCACACTCAATCAATCAGGCTTGAGTCCTGTAACTAGCAAAGTTACAGAGTAATCTTCCTCATCTTCTCTCCTCAGGTAACGCTTTCTACGTATATTTATCGTTTCAAAAAAAAAAAAAAGTCCCATTTGGGCTTTTCTGGTTCAACTTGGTTAAACTTTAACCCAGAAATTTATTTATTTTTACGAAATTTTAAGGGTGTGTTTGGCTTAGTGATTTTGGTGAAATGGTTTTGGGAGTTTGAGCAGTATTTTTTTTTCTTTTTTTGTGATGAATGAAGATAAAATATGAGAGATTTGAGAGAAAGTTGGTAGTACTTCAAAGTCCAAAATCACAAAAACTGTCATCACTAAATTGTGATGGAGAACAGATCCTAAAGATTGTTACTTATAGTGCTATTAATACTGTATCCATATTTGAAATTGTATTACCTAAGACATGGTAAATGAGTCTTAAATAGTGATTTGATATAGCTCTAATATATACATTTGAATGGAGGGAGCATATGTCTGTGTTATTTCTACATTTGGTGTTTGAAATTTCACTGTTATTAGGGTTTATCTATTTGATTCCATTACACTAATTACATCCCTTTTTAAATTTTTTTTTTTTTGGTATTTTCAGATTTGAACTCTTGGGTTTTGACTCCCATTGACCAAAAATGGGGAAGATTTCATTCCAACCCATTATGGGTTTTGCTTTGTTGTTGTTTTTATGCTCTTGGGTAGCTGTTTCAGAAGCAGAGTACCTGAAATACAAAGACCCAAAACTACCATTGAATGCTAGAATCAGAGATTTGATGAAACGAATGACTCTTCAAGAAAAAGTTGGCCAGATGACCCAGATCGAGCGCAAAGTTGCTTCTGCTCAAGTCATGAAAGACTACTCCATTGGTATAGTTCATTTTTACTTGCTTTTGTATTGTAAATATTGTTGAAAACTGCGGACCAATTGAATTTAGCCTTATGAAAATGCAAGACCCCCCATTTTGTTTTGTTTGAATGGTATGGGTTTACTATTGTTTACGTGAATGGAAAAAGATCCCAGTTTGTTTCGTGTAAATAGTATGGTTTAACTATTGTTGAAAGCTTCGAACTAAGTAAATGTAAGTCTATGAGAATAAAAAAAAAAAAAACCCATTTTGTTGTTTAAATTTTTTGGATTAATTATAGTTGAAAATGGTGGACCGAGTAATTTTTAGCTTTATGAGAATGGAAAAACACGACTATTTGTTTCGTTTTAAATGTTCTGGATTACATTTCTGATGCTTGATTATTGAAATTAGTCGATTTTGGTGTGGGTTAATTAGTGGTTATGATTAATGGGAAATGACTTGGGGTTGCGGCAGGGAGCGTATTGAGTGGAGGAGGGAGCGTACCAGCTCCAAAGGCATCTGCTGCAGCTTGGGTCAGTATGGTGAATGATTTTCAAAAGGGGGCTCTTTCTAGCCGCCTTGGAATCCCTATTATTTATGGGATTGACGCACTTCACGGTCACAATAATGTATATGGGGCAACAATTTTCCCCCACAACGTCGGGCTTGGCGCTACCAGGCAAGCTCAGAATTTTATTCTTATGTGTCAGCCTGCTTTTGTGACATGTTTGCGCATACTTATTGTCAAAATCTGAATTGAATTTATGCCTTTCTTCCAGGGATCCTCAACTTGTGAAGAGGATAGGGGCTGCAACTGCGCTTGAAGTTAGGGCTACAGGAATTACGTATACTTTTGCCCCATGTATTGCGGTAATGAAATACAATGACAAAGGGTTTCTGTTTTCACAAGCTCTTTAGTTTGATAAATAACTTATTTATTTATTATAATTTTCACAGGTTTGTAGGGATCCAAGATGGGGTCGTTGTTATGAGAGCTACAGTGAAGATCATAAGATAGTTCAAGCAATGACCGAAATAATACCTGGTTTACAGGGAGACATCCCAGCTAACTCTAGAAAGGGCGTTCCCTTTGTGTCTGGAAAGTATGAAACATCAACTCTTTCAACTTCAATATGAAACTTTCCTAAGTGAGCATGCATATATTCCAGAATTAATTCAAAAAGAAAAAAGAGGAAGAAATTCCACGGAAAAAAAGAAGTTCTTCATCCTTTTCTGTTTACTGCTGAAGTGTTTGTTAGCAACATAGTTATCTTAGCTGGTTCAAGGAAACTCTTTATGCCATCGAAATGCAATGATATGGTTTGGGGATGCATGATCAATGGACTGTGTTTGAAATTGATTTGTTTATGGTCTAAAATTACAATAATGACCCTGGACCATTGCTTTCAGTCTTTTGGACCAGTCATCTTTGAGTGTATTTGATGGGTATTCTTTTGTTTGGTCGCTACTACCTTTTACATTCTATTGGAATCACTAGATGATAATATAATACTTTGATGCTCGAGTGGCGAGATAGCACGAAGGACCTTACCTAACCTTATCTGCAATATATATCCCCATTTAGTTTCATGTCATGTTGGCTCATCGGTAGATTTGGGGCTTCATCAAGTTTGATGTCTTAGTTTTAATCCCTTCCCCCCCCTCCCCCCTGGTAGGGCCAAAAAAGGAAAAATTAAGTGTGTTTTTAAGAATTTTCAATTAATCTTGTGCCCACACTAGACTTTATCATGGGCTTTGCAAATTCTTTAGATATTGATTAGGAAATAAAATGAAGTGCTTGGTCCCATCCATGCTTTATCTTCCTATATTGACTCGTTTTTATCCAAATGAAATAGCATAAATCGTTTTATGTAATTCTGTATGGCCCATAACCCGCATTAAGACATTCCACATTTCTGTTTTGCGAGTGAAAAGTGAAAACGCATGAAGCACTATTAAAAGAAAAAGAGAGTTTTACTTTTTACCTACATTCAGACATAAGTAGTTGCGAAGAAATAATTTTTTAGAATTGATGATTTATTCTTCATTTTGAGATTTTGGAGAGATTGACTTGCATCTCAGCTGCTAGGATTAACAGTTCTGGATTACTTTACATTATTCAACTATGAAATTGTACCCTTCTGATTGTTTGATTGGGTGAAGGACAAAAGTCGCTGCCTGTGCAAAGCACTTTGTTGGAGATGGTGGTACAGTTAAGGGCATTGACGAGAACAACACCGCGATTGACTGGAATGGCCTGCGCAGCATCCATATGCCTGCATACTTCAACTCCATTAGCAAGGGTGTTGCAACTGTGATGGTCTCCTACTCAAGCTGGAATGGGAAGAGGATGCACGGAAACCGTGACCTTATTTCTGGCTTTCTCAAAGACAAGCTCAAGTTCAGGGTAAAAGAAGATTTTCAAAACTTCCCAGCACCTTTATCATAGTTGATTGGAATAAATTAGGGCAAAGGCCTTGAGTAATAATGCTTACGTGGCTGTTTTTCAGGGGTTCGTCATAACAGATTGGCAGGGTATTGACAGGATTACCTCCCCACCCCATGCTAATTATTCTTATTCAATTCAAGCCGGTGTTGGTGCTGGAATTGACATGGTATGTGCAAGTAGCGTTTCCTAGAAATCTCTTTAGGCTTTGTAACTGGAATAAGTTTTCACGAATCTGCAACAATAAAAAAAAGTAGAAACAAAAATGAATATTTAAGAAAATGATCCAATTGACGTCTCTTAATAATCCACGTTCGTGATGCAGGTCATGGTTCCAGAGAACTATACAGAGTTCATTGACGATCTGCTCTTCCAGGTGAAGAACAATATTATCCCCATGAGCAGGATTGATGATGCTGTGCGCAGGATCCTAAGGGTCAAATTTCAAATGGGTCTTTTTGAGAACCCAATTGCTGATCTCAGCTTGGCCAACCAACTAGGGAGCCAGGTTAATCATTGCGACTTTCCGAAATTCCTTTATAAATTTTTCTTTCCTGATGGCAGAATCCCCATTTTAATCAAAATGTCCTCTTAACAGGAGCACCGAGAATTGGCTAGGGAAGCTGTGAGGAAATCTCTTGTACTTCTGAAAAATGGTAAAAGTAGTGCTACACCATTGCTTCCCCTTCCCAAGAAAGCACCTAAGATACTTGTTACTGGAACTCATGCTGACAACTTGGGGTATCAATGTGGGGGATGGACAATTGAATGGCAGGGTGTTGCTGGAAATGACCTTACAGTCGGTATGTTTTATAGACAAAGTTGTCTTTGTAGATATTGGCAAGAAGAATTTGTTTGCACCATTAATAATCTCTTTTCTTCTGATTTTTACAGGTACCACTATCTTAACTGCTGTGAAAAAAACAGTCGACCCTTCGACCCAAGTTGTTTACAACCAGAATCCAGATGCAAACTTTGTCAAGTCCAGTAAGTTCGATTATGCGATTGTTGTTGTGGGCGAACCCCCGTATGCTGAGATGTTTGGTGATAGCACGAATCTGACAATATCTGAACCTGGGGTAAGCACTATAGCCAATGTGTGTGGAGCTGTTAAGTGTGTTGTTGTGGTTGTCTCCGGCCGCCCTGTTGTAGTTGAGCCCCATCTTGCGAAAATGGATGCACTTGTGGCTGCTTGGCTTCCTGGAACTGAAGGGCAAGGTGTAGCTGATGTTCTGTTTGGTGACTACGGATTCAGTGGCAAGCTTGCTAGGACTTGGTTCAAGACAGTTGACCAGCTCCCCATGAATGTTGGTGATGCACATTATGATCCTTTATTCCCATTTGGGTTTGGTCTCACAACCAAACCTAGGAATTAGCGGGCTGATCTAATTTACTTGTATCCTACTCTGGTGGCATAGTGAGTCAGTGTACTCTCGTGCATTTTCTATCTCCAGTCTAATTACGGCATAAGTTAAAACATCGAATGCGGGTATATAGTGTACTAGTTCTTGATGTATTGATTCTTGATTTGGTCTGATATTAAGACCCATTTATTATTATCCCATTCTAAAGAGTAGTTCTTTCAGACCAGAAGCGGGGTTAAATGCAGCTTATTTGCATCTTTTTCGTTTCAATGCTGCTTTAGAAAAAATTGCGTTTTTTAATTGCGGCTCGTTTTCTAATCACGGCTTCGTTTTTAAACGTCAGAATTTTCAACTTTTTTTTCAAAAAACAGGTTTTAAAATGTGATTTAGAAATGATTTTTCTAGGCTCAGAAATGGTTTACCTATATTACCCTGTATAAAGCATTTTAGCCCTAATTTTTCTCTTTCCTTCCCCTGCGTATTCTCTCTGTTGTGCGACTCCTCTACATCTTCTCTCCGGTGACTTCAAAAGTGAGCGACGTGTGTAGGAGAATCGGTATCATGAATTGAAAACGAAAAACATTTGGGGATAATCTTCTCGTTAGAAATGAGTTGGGTTTATCTTTTCACATGGGTTTTGAATAGTTTGATTTCTTGATTTGCAAAGGTTGACTTGAATGATGAAAATGATTGCTCTATTGTATGTGTTGGATGGATGTCTCGATTATTTGTATTATTGTATGTAATGGAATGGGCCAAATCTCAAACTCACTGTTTCGGGGTTGCGGGGCTGCCGTTCCGGGGTACGAACTATATATATATATATATATATATATTGTTGAAAGTAATGAAGAAATTGAGGGTAAAGGAGGTTGAATAGTTTGAAGATTCAGCAAAACAAATTCCCAGTCAATGCTAAATATGGAGAACCAAATTCTAAATTGAAAGAATTTCGCAAGATGACTACAATAGAAAGTTCAGGGACTTGGTTGTAGTTTGTTAGTTAATTCTGTTTTCATTAAGGGCATTATGGTATTTTCAGGCTCTTGAGTTCTTCCTTCTCCCTTTTTTTTTTTAACCAGGTTTAATCCTGGGGTAGTAGTCCTGGTCCCTCATTCCTACTACCAGGAAAATCGCGGGATGTACCCGAATAATACAGGGTTTGAGAACATGTCAACTAATATCACATACAAGGTCCAACCTCAGAAGAAAGCAAATTGCTTCCACCAAGAATCGAACCCACGATGCATGCCTCCAGAATCTTTTGTCCCCCTCCTTTTACCACTCGGCTATGCCCCGGGGGACCAGTTCTTCCTTCTCCCTGTCTGTTAAGGATTAGGAGATAGTCTTATATATATTGATAGATAGGCTTTTGTAAAAATCAACTTTTCTGATTTTCTTAATTCAATCAATACAAGAATCAATTCTTGGTTTCTTGCTTCAATTTTCTTTTCATGGTATCAAAGCCTTAGATCATCTGTTTACACCTTCAAAGCCCTGCCGTGTTCCTTCTAAACCATGGGGGACGAAACTTCTGGTTCAAAAACCAAAACTGCAACAATGGAAATTGCCATTGATTCCAATATGCATCCTTTGTTTCTCCACAACAATGATCACCCAGGATTGATACTCATCGCTACTAAATTAACCGGTAGCGATAACTACAGTTCTTGGAAGCGATCCCTCGAAATTGCATTATCCACAAAGAACAAATTAGGAATTGTAGATGGAAGCTTCAAGATCCCAAAAAAGGAAGATTCTTTGTTCCCACTATGGGCCAGGGCAAACGACATGGTAATTTCCTGGATCTTTAATGTCGTCACAGAAGAAATTAGCAATAGCTTGAAATATGTGATCAATGCGAATTCTGTTTGGAGGGAATTAAAAGAAAGATTTGCCAACATTGATGGCCACAGGGTCTTTCAATTAGAGAAGGGTTTACACAGACTTGAACAAGGTGCAAGTTCAGTAGAGTTTTACGACCACAAGATAAAAGGATACTGGGATGAAAGCACTGCTTTGGACCCTATTACAGCTTGTACATGTGTTTGCACTTGTGGATCCAACAAATCACAAGAGCAAAGAGAACAAAGAAGGCATCTTATGCAATTCTTGATGGGTTTACATGATAGCTACTTAAACATAAGGGGACTGATACTCAGGATGAAGCCTTTACCTACCATTGGAGAAGCATATTACATGGTCAGGCAAGAAGAAACTCAAAGACAAGGTTACATACCTGACAACAATCTTCTTGCTGCAAGTGTTATCCAAACAGGGCAAATCCAAGGAAACTCAGAGAAATTCTCCACATCTTCACAACAAACCAAATCTGGATGTAGCAGAACACCCTTCAAAAAGGGTATTTTCTGCAATTACTGTAATAGGGAAGGACATACCAAGAATGAGTGTTACAAACTTCATGGTTTTCCAATTGGATATCCTGGTCATCCTGCTAGCAAGGGCAGACTTAACAAAGAGAACAACTTGAGTGCTGGATCAGGACATCATGGAAATCAATCACATGGTGGGAATCACAAAGCCATGCAAATCCAATGGAATGAGTCAGGAGATCTGAGTAAATCTACTGGAGGACAACCTAGTCTTGAGCAGCTATAGACACAACTAAACCATGTCTTGGCCATTCTCAAAGCAAAAGAGAGCCCTGAAGACCACACAGACTCAAATAGTCAAACTAGCCGAAAATTCTGTGGAATGACACACCTTGCAGGACGAACAGAAGATGAAGACCATAGCTATTGGTGAATTGTGTGAAGGGCTTTATCTTCTACATGCTGAATCCCCTTCCCCTTCCAGCTTTAATGTTCTTTCTATTACTTCAAAGAATAAAGACCTTGTTAGTTGGCACCAAAGGTTGGGTCACACTTCTTTAAGCACCCTTAAGAAAATTGTACCTTTAAGTACTCTGTGCAATTCTAAAAATGCTGTAAATCCAGTTTCTTTATGTGATGTTTGTCCATTAGCTAAGCAACACAAGTTACCCTTCTCTCTTAGTACTATCAAAACCAATGCTTGTTTTGAACTCATTCACTGTGATTTGTGGGGGCTATACAGAAAAACCACCATGAATGGTTGCAGATACTTCTTAACTATTGTTGATGATTACTCCAGAAGTGTCTGGACATATCTGATGTCTACTAAAACTCATGTTTTTTCTTTCCTTAAACAATTTCATGCTTATGTTCAGAATCACTTCAAAACCTCCGTCAAGTTTTGTAGAACAGATCATGGTACTGAGTTTTATAACTCAGAAGTCATTCCCTTTCTCACCAACCTTGGAATAGTCCACCAAAGCTCCTGTGTAGAAACCCCTCAACAGAATGGAGTTGTGGAAAGAAAGCATCAACACCTACTGGACATGGCTAGAGCCCTGAGATTTCAGTTTGGGCTCCTAATATCTTTCTGGGGATACTGCCTTTTGGCAGCCACTCACATCATTAACAGAATTCTTAGAGCTGCAACCAATTACAAAACCCCACATGAAATTCTCTTTAAGACCACACCTTCCTATGATTACTTAAGAACAATAGGATGTTTGTGCTTTGCCTCCATACATTCTTCAGACAAATTTGCTCCCAGATCTGTCAAATGTGTCCACCTTGGGTACCCTGCAGGACAAAAGGGATACATTCTGTACAACCTTGCTGACAAAAGAGTTTTCATCAGTAGACATGTCATATTCCATGAATCTGTTTTTCCTTTCCTTAACCCTAGTCCTAGGGCTTCCACTGGTCCCTCTATTGACATAAACATGTCCCATGACCATGATTTCAATCAACCTATGCTCACCCCCAATGATACCACTCAAATTGATTCAGAGAGCAGAGATAATGATACTCTCCAAGACAGCAATCAAACCTCTGCTACAGATGATCTCACCAAACTCCAACCTATCAGAATGTCCACCAGAACCAAAATCCCTTCTGTCAAACTGAAGGATTATGTTGTCTCATCTTTCACTTCAAAATCCCTTCAAACATGTGAACCATCACCCCCTTCTCAAACCATTAACCAATCCTATTTCAACAGCTTATCCCACATACAGGAACCTCAGACTTACTCACAAGCCAAACAAGATCCCAAGTGGATTGAAGCTATGGATAAAGAGTTGGCTGCTCTTGAGAACAATGGTACTTGGGAAATCATAAACTTACCTCAAGGGAAAACAACTGTACGTTGGATGCAGGTGGATCTACAAAGTAAAATATAATTCAGATGGTAGTATAGAGAGATACAAGGCAAGGCTGGTTGCCAAGGGATACAGTCAGACAGAAGGAATAGATTACTCAGAAACATTTGCTCCTGTTGCTAAAATGGTCTCTGTAAGGACCATTCTTGCTGTTGCTGCTGTCAAAGGATGGGAAGTACATCAATTAGATGTTAACAATGCTTTTCTTCATGGTGAATTAGAAGAAGAAGTTTACATGGACCTACCCCATGGACACAAATCTCAACAGGACTCAGCAAAAGTGTGTAAGTTAAAGAAATCCTTATATGGATTAAAACAAGCATCAAGACAATGGTTTGCTAAATTAACTGAGACATTACTTGATCTTGGTTACACTCAGTCTCTTGCAGATTACTCCCTCTTTACTCTCAAGAATGGCACTAAATTTACATCTGTAATGGTGTATGTAGATGATGTACTTGTGGCTGGTAATGACATGTCTACCATCAACTCCCTCAAAGAGCTACTTGATAACAAGTTCAGCATCAAGAATCTTGGTCCCATTAAATATTATTTGGGAATTGAAGTGATGAGATCTTCAGATGGATTTCATTTAAATCAAAGAAGGTATGCCTTAGAGTTGGTGAATTCTGTACACCTCACAAATACCAGGCCACTTACTATACCTTTTGACCCCAATACTAAACTCCTCATCAATGAAGGCAACCTGTTAGACAACCCCTTAGAATACAGACAGTTGGTGAGAAAACTCTTATATCTAACTATCACCAGGCCTGACTTGGCCTTTGCAGCACAATGTTTAAGCCAGTTTGTTCAAACTCCAAGGGACACTCACTTGAAAGCTCTGCACAGGGTTCTTAGATATGTCAAAAGCTCACCAGAACAAGGTCTATTCTTCCTTTCTTCTAGCCAACTCCATTTACAAGCCTTCTGTGACAGTGATTGGGCTGGCAATCTAAATGATAGAAAATCCATTACAGGGTTTTGTATGCTACTAGGGAAGTCTATCATTTCCTGGCACTCAAAGAAGCAATCTGTCACCTCAAGGTCATCTACTGAGTCTGAATACAGGGCTTTAGCCACAGCCAGCTGTGAAGTTATATGGCTCCATAGTCTTCTCAAGGATCTTCAAGTAGATCTGCCCACTCCAATTCCTATGCACCGTGATAGCTCTTCAGCTATTGCTGTAGCTTCCAATCCTGTCTACCATGCAAGGACTAAACATATCGAGTTGGATTGTCACTTCATACGCGAGAAAATCAAGAAAGGTCTTATTATTCTTCAACAAATCTCCACAAAAGATCAATTGGCAGATATTTTTACTAAATTCTTAGGGAAGTCTTTGCATTGGAATCTTCTTTACAAGTTGGGGATTATAAGCATTTACACACCCACAACTTGTGGGGAGGGTGTTGAAAGTAATGAAGAAATTGAGGGTAAAAGGAGGTTGAATAGTTTGAAGATTCAGCAAAACAAATTCCCAGTCAATGTTAAATATGAACCAAATTCTAAATTGAAAGAATTTCGCAAGATGACTACAATAGAAAGTTCAGGGACTTGGTTGTAGTTTGTTAGTTAATTCTGTTTTCATTAAGGGCATTATGGTATTTTCAGGCCCTTGAGTTCTTCCTTCTCCCTGTCTGTTAAGGATTAGGAGATAGTCTTATATATATTGATAGATAGGCTTTTGTAAAAATCAACTTTTCTGATTTTCTTAATTCAATCAATACAAGAATCAATTCTTGGTTTTTTGCTTCAATTTTCTTTTCATGGTATCAAAGCCTTAGATCATCTGTTTACACCTTCAAAGCCCTGCCGTGTTCCTTCTAAACCATGGGGGACGAAACTTCTGGTTCAAAAACCAAAACTGCAACAATGGAAATTGCCATTGATTCCAATATGCATCCTTTGTTTCTCCACAACAATGATCACCCAGGATTGATACTCATCGCTACTAAATTAACCGGTAGCGATAACTACAGTTCTTGGAAGCGATCCCTCGAAATTGCATTATCCACAAAGAACAAATTAGGAATTGTGGATGGAAGCTTCAAGATCCCAGAAAAGGAAGATTCTTTGTTCCCACTATGGGCCAGGGCAAACGACATGGTAATTTCGAAACAAAGCTAATTAATTGTAGATGGAAGCTTCAAGCTTAAGTTTTGATATTTTCTCGTCGCTCTTTCCATCGACAGGGAGGTTTCGAAACAAAGTTCTCGCACTTGGGAGGGAGAGAGAGAGAGAGAGAGAGGAACACCCCTGCACTTATATTTTGGAAAACAACTTACGGACAGTGAGGTCGGTAAGTCATTTTCATGAGGAAATGGGATATTTTCCATTTACTTGGGATTATTTTTGGTTGACCTTATTTTTCTAATGTTACCAAGCTTTGAAAAATGCAAAAAATATTTTTCGAAAGTCATTTTCCGTAAAACAAATAGAGCCTAATATTTTTGTTCAGTTGGACTACTAAAGCTAATTAATTCCATTAACTTCCACGGATGGAAAATGGAAGAAGTGGCCTAAATTACATATATACCCTTGCTCTTGTTGAGTTTTCAAGTGAGTTTGATCTTGTCCTTTAGTAATCTGAAGATCAAATAAATAAGGCAGGCACCATTCTAAGATGGTGATGGGAAATCGAGAGGTCCCTTATACTGAATTCTATCAATCATTGGTTGGATATCTTAAACTGTTTTATCACACAGTTGCCAAATAGTGAGTTTGATCTTGTCCTTCAGTAATCTGAAGGTCAAATAAACAAGGGAGACACCATTCTAAGATAGTGACAGGAAACTGAGAGGTCCCTTGATGGAGGACCATCAAGGTTTTACCAATAAGGATCTATCAAGCCAAGTCAATCAAGACCCATTGCAACTCAAGAGTGGACCAATCACATGGGAAAGGGCCAAAAAGATGAATCAAGCCTTGTCAAGTCTTGTTTGCGAAATACAAGTTCAAAGTGCAAGCGAGGGAGGAATTTGGAGAGCCCAAAGTTCTGAATTTGATTGAAGCCCATCAAGAGCCCAATAAGGGTTTCTAGAAGACCAAGGGACGACTTAGCTTGCATTCACATTGCTGCCGCCCCTAGCTAGCTTGCATTCACATTGGGAGAGTCCAAAAAGCTTGGTTCCTTGTTTCCTTACAAGGCTTGGAGTTTACTTATGTATTTCCTAGTTAATTAGGATTCCTTTTCCTAGATATTTTTAAATGCTTTCCTAGTATAACTCATAATTTTGTTAGGATTCTAAATACTTTCCTAGAGTTAGTTGGATTTGTGTAGCTAAACCTAGGGGTGTAAATTTAAACCGCCGAACCGCAAAACCGAACCAAACCAAACCAAACCGAGCGGTTTGGTTTGGTTTTTGACTAGGGTGGTTTGGTCACGGTTTGGAAATTTTATAAACCGATCGGTTCGGTTCGGTTTGTGGTTTTAGGGGTCAAACCGAACCAAACCAAACCGTTATATATATATATATATATATATATATATATAATATTCTTGTTATTAATAGTCATTGATTTGTCTTGAAAATTTTATACCGAGATCTAGAAAAATCTAAGAGTAAAGATAGTAATTGCACACCTTAGTCTCTCAACTCTCTCTCTTTTTCTCTCACCTCAACATAATGTCGTGTTTCACCATTAATCCGCTATTGTCCCTCTCACCTCGCCGGCACTCTCTGTTTCACCTCTCTAACATTCTTTCTCACACCTCATACAACCAAAATTTTCTCTCAACCATCGTAAGATCTCTCTCGACCTTACAAAATTAATCTCAACTTTCTTTTTCTTTTTCAATATTTGAAAATTTACCTTGTCTTCTTCTTTTCCAATATTTGAAAAATAAATTACTTTGAACCATAAAACCGAACCGAACCAAACCAAACCAAACCGAATGGTTCGGTTCGGTTTGGTTTCAAGCCTCATGCGGTTCGGTTCGGTTTAAAAAAATGGAACCGTTAGGAGGCGGTTCGGTTAATGGTTTTGTCATAAACCGAACTAAACCGAACCATTTACACCCCTAGCTAAACCTATAAATAGGCGCCCTTTCCAGCTTGTAAAACGAAATATAGCGTTATTCTTCAATACAAGCCATGAGTTTACTCTCTTGTGTGTTATACATGTTTGGTTAAAACATTGCAAACTTGGATTAGTTTGTGGAAAATCTATATTCTTGGTTCTTAACTCATCATAGTTAAGGATCTTGAATCTTTATATTGAGGTTCTTAATTACATTGAGGGCTAGGGGTTGAGGTCTTCAACAGATTGTTCTCCAAGTCCTTGGGCGTTCTTTTTCCGTAAACTTCTCAACGTGGGTTCCAAGTTCCAATAACTTGAGGGTCTCGTTGGATCACATCATCCCTTATACTTAATACAATCAATCATTGGTTGGATATCTTAGTTAATCAAAGGGATTTAACTAGACAGTTAATAGTTTCATCAAACAGTTAAACAATTTTAAGGATAAATAGTTATCCTTGATAAAATATTTTACACATCAGGATAATATAGTTTGTAAAGTGATTAAAAGTGCTATAAAACAAATATGGTAGGCTCAGTTAGAAGTTTAGTATGAGAAGCAGTTAGCTGATTGACAGATAAAGATGTTATAAGTAGTTAAGATATGTAAGACAATAAATGAAGAGCTTAATAGATAGAGAAATTGACACAAGTAATTCAAGGTGGTTTGGGTCTCTTATCCTACATCCACCCCTCACATCCCTTTGGCTCTATAAAACAATAATCCATTATATTTCAACAGATATACAGATGATTGAAGGAAAATCTCTATTTTCTTCTTCTAATTAGCTCTCCAATTAGGATATTTAAAAATTAATAAAGATTGGTGATTGTGCTTCCTTGGAATGACTCTCAGCAGTCTAACGGAAGCTCTGCTTTGGATTTCGGATGCTTGATTCTTCAATGTTGAAGTAGCTCTTGAATCGTTGTTGTATAAACAACTTAGCTTGAGTACTTTGGAATCCCTCTATAGGTACTGAATATGCTTTCTTGATGTATTTATGTGTTGATCGATATGCAGTGTATCTCTTTATGTGATTATTCTCTATATTATTATCTTATGTATCTCTGATTTATCTTATATTCATCTTCTTTTTGTAAGAAAGATTAATTCCTTTTATAGACTCTGAATGAGTGGAGCTAGCTCTTTGATAATGACTATTATAGGCAACTTGTGTTTGCAACTTGTAAGAGCAACTTCCATATGTTAGTCCACTTGTTCGCCAACTTGCAGTCCACTTGACAACTAGCCGTTTAAAAGATTCTTTTATTCCTTTTGCTTGATAAGGTTCCAATGATTGTTCCACGAGTATTTTGATTTAGACATGTGCTTCTGGTATGTTGTTTCCATAGTTGTTTAGGTTTCTATCCAACAGATAACCGTTTGCTAATGAGGATAATTGTTTCAATGAAATGAAACAACTAACAGTTATAATCAAATCTTGTTGTGACAAAAACTCTTTTTACAATAAACTTAATTATTTTAGGGATTATTCTAGCCTAATTATGTTGTTCAACAATTTTGTCATAGTGATAGTTTTGGCAATACAAAACCATCATAGCTACTTGTGTAAAAAAGATTAATGATCATCGAAATAATAAGAGATAGGAAATGGACCAATCAATAGCTTTCAAGCAGGGTAGCTATTTTGACACAAGTATTTTAAGGTGGTTTGGATCTCTTATTCTACATTCACCCTAACTACCCTCTGTTCTACAAGGCAACAATTCACTATATTTTAACAAATATACAAATTATTGTAGAAAATCTTTATTTTCCTCTTTTAGCTGGCTGCCTACTAGGATGTTTACAAAGTACACAAGGTTGGTGGTTGTGCTTCCTTGGAATGACTCTTAGTAGTTTGATGAAAGTTCTATTGTAGATCTAAGATGCTTGATTTTTCAGTGTTGAAGTAGCTCTAAAATCTTTGTATAAACAACTTAGCCTAAGTGCTTCGCAATCTCTCTATATGTACTGAATATGCTTTCCTAATGTATTTCTGTGTTGATCGATATTCAGTGTATCTCTTATGTGATTGCTCTCTATATTGTCTTATATAAATCTATTTTATCTTGTATTCATCTTCTTTTGGTAAGAGAGATTAATTCCTTTTATAGGCTCTAAATGAGTGAAGCTAGCTGTTAGATAACGGTTACTAAGTGCAACTTGTGTTTGCAATTACTTGCATGTGTCAATCCACTTGTTCGTCAACTTGCAGTCTACCTGACAACTAGCCGTTTAGAATATTTTTTTATTCCTTCTGCTTGATAAGGTTCCAATGATTGCTACAGGAGTAATTTGATTTAGACACGTGTTTTGATTTCGACACATGCTGTTGGTCAGTTGTTTCCACATATAGTTGTTTCTGTTTGTTTGCAATAGATAACCAATTGCTATGAGGATAGATCTTTCAATAAAATAAAACACCTAACAGCTATGATCAAATTCTGTTGTGACAAAAACTCTTTTTACAATAAATTTAATTATTTTGGGGATTATTCTAACATAATTGACATCATCAAAACTCTAACCTACACAAAGGTCCTAACAGATACCAAAACAATCATGCCCAATGATACGCAAAGAGAGAGAAAGATCAAGAGGCATCAAACAAATGAAGGGCCTCTAGGTCAAGACAAAGAATAACTAAATCTGCGAGTTCAAGCCACCAATGGTGGTGGGCGTTGTCGATGATGAAGTGGTAATGGTTTGAGGTAGGGGAGATTGGCAAGGGGCAAGCAAGTGTGAATGTATGTTTTTATGTGTGAGGTGATCAAAATAGCAGGAAAGGGAATCACTATTGATCCTCTTAAAAAAAAAATATGAAATTTTAACTCTACAACCAAGCAACAAAATTCTTGAGGGAATTAGCTAGGCATAATTTATATATATACATGAATCAAAGAAAAAGAAAAGAAAGTGGTTACATGTAGGAAAACTTTAGCCTTGTAAAGAAGTGAAATAAAACTATAGAATTTTGTGATATATCTATCAAGTGATTGATTTAATCATGGAGGTCCAAAGGCTTGAAATATTTGCCATCTATGAGATAAGTGCCAATTGTCAGACGAACTGCCCACACATCCTTAGGCTTCCTTGACACAATCCTACATTTATTTGCATTCTCATCAGCAATTTTGAGCATTATAAATACTAAGTAATCAAAATGTGTATGCAGAACTATTAATTTTATTTACTTAATTATAATAATATACTCCCTCCGTCCCTAAATTATTGTCTTCGTTTCATTTTTTATCCGTCCCAAAATAATTATCTTGTTTGAAAACTTTCCTTTTTAGTACATCACTTTTACCATTTTACCCTTACTTTTTCCTCTACTTTAATTATGGGCCACATACACATGGACATTAAAGAAAATTATTCATTATATCAATAATAATAATCAAGTCAATTATATTTTCTTAATTTAAGTACCAGATCAAACAAGACAATAATTAAGGGACGGAGGGAGTAATTTATAATTTATAAATGTAGTTTTAATTAGTTAATTTTTAAAGGATAAAAGAAGTTCATTGTTTTTGTTCAGGCAAAAATTCTACTGTCTTATTTTCAGGCCAAATTTAATGATGCTTATACATCCTCTAATATTAGGCTTTTCAAACCCGGACAATTTGTGTGAAACGGATGAATTAATTAATAGTATAGTTCAAGAGCTATAATTGGGTTTTGAAAAAAAAAAAAAAAATTACTTGGTTTTTTTTTTTTTTTCACTTGGTTAGAGTCGAGTACGGAATATTTTGCTATATATGAATAGCTTCATTCATGAACTCCGTAGTGTTTAAGCCACCACTGAACCAACCCATTCGATTAGTTTTAAAAAGTTGGTTTACTATGATCTAAGCTCGGTCAAAGTTAAATTAAGTACTCCATCCATTCCTAATTTATTCTTTTGTTTGACTTTTTTTTTTAGTCGTACAGTATGTTTTTCAAATGTAAATTTGATATATATTTTTTATTTTTTTTAAAATCAAAAAACACGTAATTCATATTATTTTAAAAGTACTATGAGTTATGCATTTTATAATTTAAAAAAAATATTATACATTAAATGTGCATCTGAAAAACATGTTGTTTGACTAAAAAGTCAAACATTCAAACTCACCCACATATTTTGATTGATCTTTTGTTCTACTTTAGGCCGGCCCAAACAATTTATTGCAGACATCAGAGTAAGAAAAAGTAAAAGTGAGAAAAAATAGAATGGATAACTAAAATAGGGCAACGGATCACCAAAACTTACAAACGTGTGATATCATCATATTTACTACTTCCTTCTGTCTCTAAATTATTTTCTTGATTTTCTTTTTTATCTGTTCCTAAATAATTATTTTGTTAAAAAAATTTTTTCGGACATTATTTTTACCATTTTACCATTACTTTTTCTCACTACTTTAATTATGGGCCACATACACATAAACATAAGGAAATTATACACTATACCAATATTAATAATCAAGTCAATTATTTTTGCTTAAGCTATGTGTTGGGTCAAATGAGACAATAATTTAAGAACGGAGGGAGCATTAAAATAGGGCATGATGGAATTGATAAATATTTGATTGGTATTTGATTGATATTTGTTACCTGTTTTATAGCATTGTAATTATCTATTTCCTTTCTTATAGGATCTTGGAGATTGTTTAGGAAGATACACAGCAAATTCGTATGAGGCTAGTTGTGTATATATAGGACATATCATGTACCATTATTAGTATGAAAATATATGAAAATCATTTCCCATATTGCCTTGAAATCTATCATGGTATCAAAGCAAGTTTTACCCTAAAACAAGCTTCCGCAAATTTATTTTCTTTTCTACAATGGCGAGTGAGGTTAACAGCGAAAAGGCAGTAGACAACACCACCGGTGGTACCGCGGTGGATGTGATGTCGCCCTATTACATCGCAGCCTCGGACAACCCTAACATTGTATTCGTCAGCGATCTCCTTCGCGACGGGAATTACTTGGATTGGGCAGATGAAATGGCCAATGCCTTATTTGCAAAAAATAAGTTTGGGTTCATTGATGGGTCTATGCCAACTCCTAAGGAAGGTGCAACGGATTTGTCACTATGGCGACGTTGTAATGCTATGGTAAAGGGATGGTTGCACAGTGCCATGGAGAAGGAGATCCGAAACAGCGTCAAACATGCAAAGACGGCGCAGGATATTTGGGAAGACTTACGAGAACGATTTGGGAACAAGAGTGCACCAAGGGCGTATGAATTGAAACGCGAAATAACTTTCACTCGACAAGAGAAACTTTCGGTTTCATCATACTACACAAAACTGAAGGCATTATGGGATGAAATACAGTCAATTTCACCCACTCCAAGATGCAAGTGTGGGGGATATTCTTGTGAAGTCCCAAAGCAACTAGCGGAGATGAGGGAGAAGGAGCGACTGTACGAATTTCTCATGGGTCTCGATGAAAGTTTTGGCACCATCAAAACACAGATCTTGGGCACAAAACCTATTGTTTCCTTGGGCATAGCGTATCACCTTATTTCCGAAGACAAGCGTCAAAAGCAAATCACATCAATGGGAAGAATTAACATTCAAGCAGCGGCGTTTCAAGCAAGCAGCGGTCAATGACAATACTACAGGGAAGAAAATAAAAATGGTCAGCGAGAAAAGTCTAAGTGCAGTCATTGTGGAAAGTTATACCACACAGCAGAAAAATGCTACGAACTCATAGGGTACCCAGAGGGCTGGAAGAAGAACAGCGAGGATGGGACAAAAGGGGGAGATGGACGTGGCAAGATAAAAGGCGCTGCAAAATCTGCACATCTCGCTGATAATAGTGATAGCCCTATACCTGGCCTAACTGCACAGAATTATGCAAAACTTGTTCAGTATTTGAACATGAATCAACCGACAACCAGCAATGACCAAGGAGGCAACACACCCATGGCGAACATGGCGGGTAAAGTTTCTGTGATGCCTTGGATTATTGACTCGGGGGCTAGTGATCACATCACGTGCGATGAAAGAATTCTCAACAATCAAAGAAAATCTGGGAATGAGTTACCAGTAAAAATTCCAAATGGGGACTCTATCCCGGTTCAAAGTGTTGGAGGAACAAGTCTACCTAATGGCCTTGAAATTAATCATGTTTTGAATATTCCTGATTTCAAATGCAACCTACTTTCTGTGAGTAGACTTACAAGAGATTTCAATTGTGCCTTAATATTCTTTCTGGATTTTTGTGTCATGCAGGACTTAGCTTCGAGGACTATGATTGGGATGGGTAAACGCATCAATGGTCTATACTATATGGAACAAGTTGCTCAAGAAGGTATGGCTTTGACGGCTACTGTAGATTCCAGTGTATGGCACAAAAGATTAGGGCACACATCCATGTTGAATTCTTCTTATTTTGACAATATTTGTGGAAATAAAATAAAAGACGAGGAACATTGTGATTCATGTTTTCGAGCCAAGATGACACGGCTTCCTTTCCCAAGTAGTACTATACAGTCTAGTTCTTGTTTTGATCTCATTCATTGTGACATTTGGGGAGGATATAAGACACCCTCTTTTTCTGGAGCTCATTATTTTCTTTTTATAGTTGATGATTTTAGTAGGGGTGTATGGGTTTTTCTTATAAAATACAAATCTGAGGTTTACCACTATCTCACCATGTTTTGCAATATGATTAATACTCAATTTGGAAAAAGCATAAAATGCGTCCGTAGTGACAATGGCCTTGAATTTCAATCTCAAGAGATGGTGAATTATTATGTTGAACATGGAATGGTTCTTGAAACCTCTTGCACCGACACTCCGCAACAAAATGGAGTTGTCGAGCGTAAGCATAGGCACATTCTAGAGGTAGCACGGGCATTAAGGTTTGAGGCTGGATTACCCAAGCAATTTTGGGGGGAATGCGTGTTAACAGCCACCTATATTATTAACCGATTGCCTTCCAAACTTTTGAAAGATCAAACCCCCTACGAAGTTTTATTCAATAAAAGGCCCAAATATGAACATCTTCGGACCTTCGGTTGTTTAGTTTATGCAAAAGACAATAGGAAAGGCAGAGATAAATTTGAAGTTTGGGGTAGGCCTTGTGTTTTTGTTGGATATCCACATTCTCAAAAGGGATATCGCGTTTTTGATCTTGAAACACGACTTATCTATACTTCGCGGGATGTTCAATTTGTTGAGAATATTTTTCCTTTTAAAGAAAAGATACAAAATTCGAATATAGAGACCTTATCCCATCAAAGGGATGCTGATTGGGAGGATGAAGTTAGTCATATTCCAAGTGTTACTGTAGAGCCGGTCATGGAAGAACAAGAGCAGCCTCTAGTGCCACCCGAACAAGTCACTCCAGCCGATATTGTTCAAGATACTACTGTCTCAATTGTGCCAAATTCCAGTCACGATCAGCCACGACGCTGTGAACGAGTACGAAGGCAGCCTAAACATCTTGAGCAATACGTTCTAGAGTTGCCCAATTCTGTAGACCATGCGCCATCCGTCCCAACTCCAGAGAACTCGGAGGTATATCCCCTGTCCAACTTTGTTTCATACAATGGATTTTCTTCCTCACATAAAGCCTTTTTAGCGGCCATCACTTCCAATGATGAGCCAAAATTCTATCACCAGGCTGTCAAGGATGAACGATGGCGTGAAGCAATGAAGAAAGAAATAAAAGCTTTGGAAGAAAATGGTACATGGACACTTGAAAATCTGCCACCGGGAAAGAAAGCAATTAGCTCTAAATGGGTTTATAAGATCAAGTATAAACCTAACGGAGAAATCGAGAGGTATAAAGCACGGTTGGTTGCCAAGGGTTTCACCCAAGTCGAAGGCATTGATTACCATGACACATTTGCTCCCGTTGCTAAATTGGTGACCATGCGAAGTCTACTTGTCGTGGCTGCCAAAAAGAATTGGGACATCCATCAGTTAGACGTAAATAACGCTTTTCTTCATGGGGATTTGGAGGAAGATGTCTATATGAAGCTCCCTCAAGGATTTGCAAAAGATAGTGATACACGAGTTTGCAAACTACAGAAGTCACTTTATGGTCTTCGTCAAGCATCTCGTAATTGGTATCATAAATTCACTCGGGCTCTCCTTGATATTGGTTTTCGCCAGTCGAAGGCGGATCATTCTCTCTTCATCTTCAAACATGGTCCTACATATGTGGCAGCTCTCATTTACGTCGACGATGTCATATTGGTTGGGAACGATATTCACAAAATAACTTATGTGAAGTCATACCTGAACTAGAAATTTAGCATCAAAGACCTTGGTCCTCTTAAGTATTTCTTGGGAATAGAAGTTGCAAGATCCTCCGAAGGAATTGTTTTTAGTCAACGAAAATATACCCTTGATATCTTGGAAGAATGTGGTCTACAGGGAGGGCGGCCGAGTGCCTTTCCTATGGATCAAAATTTACGCCTTCTTGCCAAAGATGAGACTCCACTCGTTGATGCTTTGCAATATCATATCGAAGACTAGTGGGACGTTTACTCTACTTGACTGTCACTAGACCGGATATTCAATTTACAGTTAACATGTTGAGCCAATTTGTTTCTGCACCTCGCTAAAGTCACATGGATGCAGCCATGCGAATCTTACGGTTTTTAAAGGGCACAGCCGGCCAAGGTATTTTTTTTCCATCTCGAGGAAACTTGACACTTGAGGCTTATTGTGATACCGATTGAGGTGGGTGTCAACTGACACGGCGTTCATGTACGGGCTACTTCATGTCATTAGGTGGTGCCCCTATATCTTGGCGTACAAAGAAGCAATCTGTTGTTTCCCGTTCTTCGGCTGAGGCAGAATATAGAGCTATGGCTGCCACCGTAAGTGAGCTTTTGTGGCTCCGTTGGCTTCTCGTTGATTTAGAAGCACCACAATCCCACGCCACTGCTCTTTACTTTGATAACCAAGCTGCCAGACATATTGCCAACAATCCCGTGTTCCATGAACGTACTAAACATGTGGAAATGGATTGTTATTTTGTTCGCGAGCGAGTCGAGTCCAAAGATGTTTCTCCGTGTAAGATCTCGTCTGAACTACAAGTTGCCGACATCTTCACTAAGGCGTTAGGGACTGCTCGTTTTCAATTTCTCGTTGGCAAGTTGGGCATTCGTGATCTTCATGCGCCAAAGTTCTGAATTTGATTGAAGCCCATCAAGAGCCCAATAAGGGTTTCTAGAAGACCAAGGGACGACTTAGCTTGCATTCACATTGCTGCCGCCCCTAGCTAGCTTGCATTCACATTGGGAGAGTCCAAAAAGCGTGGTTCCTTGTTTCCTTACAAGGCTTGGAGTTTACTTCTGTATTTCCTAGTTAATTAGGATTCCTTTTCCTAGATAGTTTTAAATGCTTTCCTAGTATAACTCATAATTTTGTTAGGATTCTAAATACTTTCCTAGAGTTAGTTGGATTTGTGTAGCTAAACCTATAAATAGGCGCCCTTTCCAGCTTGTAAAACGAAATATAACGTTATTCTTCAATACAAGTCATGAGTTTACTCTCTTGTGTGTTATACATGTTTGGTTAAAACATTGCAAACTTGGATTAGTTTGTGGAAAATCTATATTCTTGGTTCTTAACTCATTATAGTTAAGGATCTTGAATCTTTATATCGAGGTTCTTAATTACATTGAGGGCTAGGGGTTGAGGTCTTCAACAGATTGTTCTCCAAGTCCTTGGGCGTTTTTTTTTTCGTAAACTTCTCAACGTGGGTTCCAAGTTCCAATAACTTGAGGGTCTCGTTGGATCACATCATCCCTTATACTTAATACAATCAATCATTGGTTGGATATCTTAGTTAATTAATCAAAGGGATTTAACTAGACAGTTAATAGTTTCATCAAACAGTTAAACAATTTTAAGGATAAATAGTTATCCTTGATAAAATATTTTACACATCAGGATAATATAGTTTGTAAAGTGATTAAAAGTGCTATAAAACAAATATGGTAGGCTTAGTTAGAAGTTTAGCATGAGAAGCGGTTAGCTGATTGACAGATAAAGATGTTACAAGTAGTTAAGATATGTAAGACAATAAATAAAGAGTTTAATAGATAGAGAAATTGACACAAGTAATTCAAGGTGGTTTGGGTCTCTTATCCTACATCCACCCCTCACATCCCTTTGGCTCTATAAAATAATAATCCATTATATTTCAACAGATATACAGATGATTGAAGGAAAATCTCTATTTTCTTCTTCTAGTTGGCTCTCCAACTAGGATATTTAAAAATTAATAAAGATTGGTGATTGTGCTTCCTTGGAATGACTCTTAGCAGTCTAACGGAAGCTCTGCTTTGGATTTCGGATGCTTGATTCTTCAATGTTGAAGTAGCTCTTGAATCGTTGTTGTATAAACAACTTAGCTTGAGTACTTTGCAATCCCTCTATAGATACTGAATATGCTTTCTTGATGTATTTATGTGTTGATCGATATGCAGTGTATCTCTTTATGTGATTATTCTCTATATTATTATCTTATGTATCTTTGATTTATCTTATATTCATATTCTTTTTGTAAGAAAGATTAATTCCTTTTATAGACTCTGAATGAGTGGAGCTAGCTCTTTGATAATGACTATTACAGGCAACTTGTGTTTGCAACTTGTAAGAGCAACTTCCATATGTTAGTCCACTTGTTCGCCAACTTGCAGTCCACTTGACAACTAGCCGTTTAAAAGATTCTTTTATTCCTTTTGCTTGATAAGGTTCCAATGATTATTCCACGAGTATTTTGATTTAGACATGTGCTTCTGGTATGTTGTTTCCATAGTTGTTTAGGTTTCTATCCAACAGATAACCGTTTGCTAATGAGGATAATTGTTTCAATGAAATGAAACAACTAACAGTTATTATCAAATCTTGTTGTGACAAAAACTCTTTTTACAATAAACTTAATTATTTTAGGGATTATTCTAGCCTAATTATGTTGTTCAACAATTTTGTCATAGTGATAGTTTTGGCAATACAAAACCATCATAGCTACTTGTGTAAAAAAGATTAATGATCATCGAAATAATAAGAGATAGGAAATGGACCAATCAATAGCTTTCAAGCAGGATACCTATTTTGACACAAGTATTTTAAGGTGGTTTGGATCTCTTATTCTACGTTCACCATAACTACCCTCTGTTCTACAAGGCAACAATTCACTATATTTTAACAAATATACAAATTTTTGTAGAAAATCTTTATTTTCCTCTTCTAGCTGGCTGTCCTACTAGGATGTTTACAAAGTACATAAGGTTGGTGGTTGTGCTTCCTTGGAATGACTCTTAGTAGTTTGATGGAAGTTCTATTGTAGATCTAAGATGCTTGATTTTTCAGTGTTGAAGTAGCTCTAAAATCTTTGTATAAACAACTTAGCCTAAGTGCTTTGCAATCTCTCTATATGTACTGAATATGCTTTCCTAATGTATTTCTGTGTTGATCGATATTCAGTGTATCTCTTATGTGATTGCTCTCTATATTGTCTT
This sequence comes from Platycodon grandiflorus, assembly GCA_016624345.1. Classification (NCBI taxonomy): domain Eukaryota; kingdom Viridiplantae; phylum Streptophyta; class Magnoliopsida; order Asterales; family Campanulaceae; genus Platycodon; species Platycodon grandiflorus. Next base: position 29,505,489 of record CM028366.1, on the reverse strand, counting down.
ATATAAATCTATTATATCTTGTATTCATCTTCTTTTGGTAAGAGAGATTAATTCCTTTTATAGGCTCTGAATGAGTGAAGCTAGCTGTTAGATAACGGTTACTAAGTGCAACTTGTGTTTGCAATTACTTGCATGTGTCAGTCCACTTGTTCGTCAACTTGCAGCCCACCTGACAACTAGCCGTTTAGAATATTTTTTTATTCCTTCTGCTTGATAAGGTTCCAATGATTGTTACATGAGTAATTTGATTTAGACACGTGTTTTGATTTCGACACATGCTGTTGGTCAATTGTTTCCACATATAGTTGTTTCTGTTTGTTTCCAACAGATAACCAATTGCTATGAGGATAGATCTTTCAATAAAATAAAACACCTAACAGCTATGATCAAATTCTGTTGTGACAAAAACTCTTTTTACAATAAATTTAATTATTTTGGGGATTATTCTAACATAATTGACATCATCAAAACTCTAACCTACACAAAGGTCCTAACAGACACCAAAACAATCATGCCCAATGATACGCAAAGAGAGAGAAAGATCAAGAGGCATCAAACAAATGAAGGGCCTCTAGGTCAAGACAAAGAATAACTAAATCTGCGAGTTCAAGCCACCAATGGTGGTGGGCGTTGTCGATGATGAAGTGGTAATGGTTTGAGGTAGGGGAGATTGGCAAGGGGCAAGCAAGTGTGAATGTATGTTTTTATGTGTGAGGTGATCAAAATAGCAGGAAAGGGAATCACTATTGATCCTCTTAAAAAAAAAATATGAAATTTTAACTCTACAACCAAGCAACAAAATTCTTGAGGGAATTAGCTAGGCATAATTTATATATATACATGAATCAAAGAAAAAGAAAAGAAAGTGGTTACATGTAGGAAAACTTTAGCCTTGTAAAGAAGTGAAATAAAACTATAGAATTTTGTGATATATCTATCAAGTGATTGATTTAATCATGGAGGTCCAAAGGCTTGAAATATTTGCCATCTATGAGATAAGTGCCAATTGTCAGACGAACTGCCCACACATCCTTAGGCTTCCTTGACACAATCCTACATTTATTTGCATTCTCATCAGCAATTTTGAGCATTATAAATACTAAGTAATCAAAATGTGTATGCAGAACTATTAATTTTATTTACTTAATTATAATAATATACTCCCTCCGTCCCTAAATTATTGTCTTCGTTTCATTTTTTATCCGTCCCAAAATAATTATCTTGTTTGAAAACTTTCCTTTTTAGTACATCACTTTTACCATTTTACCCTTACTTTTTCCTCTACTTTAATTATGGGCCACATACACATGGACATTAAAGAAAATTATACATTATATCAATAATAATAATCAAGTCAATTATATTTTCTTAATTCGTGTACTGGGTCAAACAAGACAATAATTAAGGGACGGAGGGAGTAATTTATAATTTATAAATGTAGTTTTAATTAGTTAATTTTTAAAGGATAAAAGAAGTTCATGGTTTTTGTTCAGGCAAAAATTCTACTGTCTTATTTTCAGGCCAAATTTAATGATGCTTATACATCCTCTAATATTAGGCTTTTCAAACCCGGACAATTTGTGTGAAACGGATGAATTAATTAATAGTATAGTTCTAGAGCTATAATTGAGTTTTGAAAAAAAAAATAAAAATTACTTGGTTTTTTTTTTTCACTTGGTTAGAGTCGAGTACGGAATATTTTGCTATATATGAATAGCTTCATTCATGAACTCCGTAGTGTTTAAGCCACCACTGAACCAACCCATTCGATTAGTTTTAAAAAGTTGGTTTACTATGATCTAAGCTCGGTCAAAGTTAAATTAAGTACTCCATCCATTCCTAATTTATCCTTTTGTTTGACTTTTTTTTTAGTCGTACAGTATGTTTTTCAAATGTAAATTTGATATATTTTTCTTATTTTTTTTAAAATCAAAAAACACGTAATTCATATTATTTTAAAAATACTATGAGTTATGCATTTTATAATTTTAAAAAAATATTATACATTAAATGTGCATCTGAAAAACATGTTGTTTGACTAAAAAGTCAAACATTCAAACTCGGCCACATATCATCATATTTACTACTCCCTCCGTCTTTAAATTATTGTCTTAATTTTTTTTTATCTGTTCTTAAATAATTATTTTATTTGAAAATTTTCTTTTTAGAATATTATTTTTATTATTTTATTCTTACTTTTTCTCACTACTTTAATTATGAGCCACGTATACATGAACATTAAAAAAAACTATACATTATACAAATTTAATAATCAAGTCAATTATTTTTTCTTAAGCTGTGTGCTGAATCAAATGAGACAATAATTTAGGAGCGGAGGGAGCATTAAAATAGGGCAAAGGATCACCAAAACTAACATGGATAACTATTATAAACTATGATGAGAAAGTGTGGCTTGTCTAATGATCTTCCACGATGCCGAAAAATGGATTCGTGTGGCCCGAGTAATTTGTACTAAAATCAAGTTGAGTTAATTTGAGTTTAAGTTACGACCCAATCTTAACATAAGCTTATTAAGTAGGACACATCTCTAGGTCTAGGAATACTTGAAAAACATTGAAGGGTTAAAATGTGAAAGTGTGCGTGTTTGAGATTTGTCACTTTCATATATTTTTAGTTTATTTTCTTATTTTAGTTAATTGGTAAATATTGTATTTTATGTAATTAGGTTATTTTAATTAACTAACTTCCTAACCAATATTGGATTTGTTTAGTATTACTTTTGGTAATTTTGTAGGTCTCTCACAAAAGGAAAGAGTCCACAGCAAGGAAGGTTTCCATATCAAGGAAGGATTACCTTGGATTGCTTAAGGAAAGTCAAAGACCATCTAAAAAGAGGAATCCTAAAGCAAGACGGCTTCCATGATTTAAGAGGACTCTATGCATATATATACTAGCTGGATAGTCTTTGTAATCAACAGTTTTTAGCTCTAGTTTTCCAGCAAGTTTATCATAAGATCAAGAGTGTTTTTGTGAGAGCATATTTGGTTATTTTCTTCTTCTCTTTACATCGTTTTGTACTTGGATTCATAACCCAGTTTATAAGAGAAGGTTTATTGTCTACAGCACGTTGCTGTAGATAAAGTGTTATATTTGTGTGTTTCTCTGTTTTAAGTTTTCTTTATTCCGCTGCTTTGTGTACTGGTGTTAGTGCTGGTGCTATCCCACCAGGACTCACATCAGGCTTGTTTGTCCTTCCTAGCCGCTCAATTTCTTTCAATTGGTATCAGAGCCAATCACTCGATTACACTGAGTGTTGATCCTTGTAAGAGCTGTCATTATGGAAGGAAATTTGAATCAGTACCGTCCCCCTGTTTTGGATGGAACTAATTACGCTATTTGGAAAGCTAAGATGCGACTTTTCATCAAAGCAATTGATGAAAGGGCGTGGCTTAGTATTATTGTTCCATGGTCTCCTCCTAAAGTAGAAAGTAAGAGTCCTGAAGGTGAATCCTCAGAAAAAATTTACAAACTCAAACCCGAGGAAGAATGGACTACTGCTGAAGTCACTCTTGCTAACTATAATTCCAAGGCTCTTGGTGCTATATCAAGTCATGTGGATGAACATATGTTTCATCTTGTTATTAATCAAAACGTAGCAAAAACAGCCTGGGATATTCTGCAAAGCCACTGTGAAGGTGATGCTAGTGTTAAAGCCACTAGGTTGAGAATTCTCATGACCAAGTTTGAAAACTTGAGGATGAATGAGACTGAGGATATAAAAAGTTATTCTGCTAAATTGAGAGAAATCTCAAATGAATGTCTCTCCCTAGGTGAGCCTATATCAAATGCTAGAATGGTAAGTAAGATGTTGAGGACTGTTACTGAAAAGTTTAATATCAAAATTGCTGCTGTTGAAGAGGCACATGACACTACAACCATGGGTTTAGATACTCTTGTAGGTATTCTAACCATGTTTGAGATGAATTTGTCAATTCAACAGCAACATAAAGCTGATAATATTGCTCTTGCAACTGCTCTCTCTAATGTATCCAAAGTGCCAAAAGAGATTGAAGAAATCTCTAAAGAAATTGACACTTCAAATTTGGAAACTGAAGATGTTGCCCTATTGACCAAAAAGTTTACATCTTTCTTAAAAAATAAACGGGCCAACAAGTTTCCTTCTAGATTTCAAAACTCGTTTGAAAAAACAAAAGAGGATACTGAGAGTAGTTTCAAGAAACCTACTAGTTTTGCTAAGAAAAAATCTGAAACTGTTCAATGTAGAGCTTGCAAAGGTTTTGGACACTATGCCAATGAGTGTGCCAATACTCTGAAGAAAAAGGGAATGAGCTTGTGTGCGACCCTTAGTGATAGTAAGGAAGAAGATGAGATGTTAAACTTAGCAATCATGGAAAAATCGCCCACTAGTCACAAACATCAGCCTGATGTAGCTTCAGATGCGGTCACACCAACCATCACATCTTCGACTCGAGGTTTCTTGTCTTATTTCTCCTGTCGAGAAAACAGAGAATGAAGAAGATGGTGAAGCAAGTTACCAAGAACTTCTTGATGCTTATCTTGATTTATTTGTGATTGGGAAAACGTGTAGAAAAGATAGCTGTTTTTGAAAAGGTTAATGAGAAACTCTCTTCTGAAATTGTTACTTTGAAAGGTGATCTTGAAAAAGTCACTACTGAAAATAGTAATCAAAAGGATGCCATAGCCAAACTCGAGGTCATGCTCACTAAACGTGATATTGAACTCGAGAAGACCAAGACAGAACTTGAAAAGGCCAATGGAACTTTTACAAAATTGAATACTGGAAAGGCCAAACTTGATGAAGTTCTGAATTTAGGAAACAATTTAAAAACTGGTCTTGGCTATGAATCTATTTTTGTTAAAGAAGGAGAGAGTTCCTCAAACAAAATTGCTAAAAATCATAAAACTCACCCTCAGAAAAAGAGGTTTGTATGCCACTACTGCTTTGCTCCAGGTCACATCAGACCCTTCTGCTACAAAAGGATTCATGATCTTGGAAGAGCTGCTCCTCAGATGAGCCCCCGGATGTACTCACATCACCACTCACATCAGCAGAAAACTGGGAAGTTTGTGTGGATGGAAAAGAAAAGTGAGGAATGCAAAGTGATATTTACCTCACTCAAAAGCAGCGTAGCTAGCGCATGGTACTTCGACAGCGGGTGCTCAAGGCACATGACAGGTAACATAGAATTTCTCACTGATTACATCGAAGTTAAAGGTGGAAACGTGAACTATGGGGGAGGAGCCCAAGGTAAGATCATTGGCAAAGGTACTTTGTGTGTTGATCATATGCCAAAATTGAAAAATGTCTATCATGTGGAAGGCTTAAAAGCTAATCTCATTAGTATAAGCCAACTATGTGATGACAATTTGCATGTTAAGTTTGACAAGCATGAATGCAAAGTATTTGATGACACTAATCAGTGCTTGTTCACTGGAGTAAGGTCTCAAGATAATTGTTATAAATTTGGTGACAACTTATCCTGCCTTAGCTCCAAAATAAATGACCTTGATGTTTGGCATCAAAAGTTAGGTCATGCAAGTTTTAGGAAAATAGAAGAATTAGTAAGATTTGATGCTGTCAAACACTTACCCAAACTTGATTTCAAACAAGCAAGTGTGTGTGGTCCTTGTCAAAAAGGCAAGCAAACCAAAGCTTCACATAAAAAGATTGATCAAAGTTCCACATCCGAGATCTTTGAACTAATTCACACTGACCTTATGGGACCCATTGAGGTTGAAAGCTTAAGTAAAAAGAAATACTCTTTTGTGTGTGTAGATGATTTTTCAAGGTACACATGGGTCCTATACTTAAAAGAAAAATCTGAAGCTCTTGAAGTTTTTAAAGTTTGGTATAAGAAAGTGAAGAACTTGTATGGTAAGAAAGTTATCAAAATTCGATCCGATCATGGAACTGAATATGAGAACACTTTGTTCTCTAAATTTTGTGACTCCAAAGGAATAACCCATAACTTTTCAGCCCCTAAAACACCTCAACAAAATGGGGTGGCTGAAAGAAAGAATCGTACTTTGCAAGAGATGACACGTGTCATGCTTAGTTCTAAAAACATCTCTAAACGATTCTGGGCTGAGGCTCTCAACACAGCATGTCACATAGGAAATAGAGTCTTCTTGAGAGTTGGGTCAACCATGACTCCCTATGAAATTCTTCTTGGTAAAAAACCTACTCTTAAGTACTTTCATGTTTTTGGTTGCATATGTTATGTTCTGAATGATAGAGATTATCTGTCAAAATTTGACTCTAAGAGTGACAAAGTTGTATTCCTAGGGTATTCCACAAACAGCCGTGCCTATAGAGTTTACAATCTTAGAACTAAAACTGTGATGGAATCCATCAATGTCACTTTTGATGATACTGCAGATTTAAATCCCAAAACTCTTGAAGATGATGTCTCAGGTTGTGTGGAAACATTGGGAGATACCCAAAATCGATGAACGAAGCAACGAGCTGCAGAAGACGATGCAGCCACGATGTGAACACATCGCACCTACATCGAGACAAAATGACTCTACATCAGACCCAGAAAGTTCAGACAGTGAAGATGAAACTCTGGACAGGACCAGGGACATACCAAGCAAGATTCAGAAGAACCATCCTGTTACACAGGTGGTTGGGAATGTGAATGACAAAATGAGTACAAGGGAGAAGCCAAGGGTTAACTACAGAGAATTGGCTGGATTAAACTGTGTAAGCTCACAGCTAAACAAGGTAAGTTCCTGCTGTTTTGTTTCTAATATTGAACCTAAGAATGTTATAGAGGCATTAAAAGATGAAAATTGGATTATGGCAATGCAAGATGAATTATCTCAATTTGAGAAAAATGATGTGTGGGTCTTGGTTCCTAGACCAAAAGGTGGGAATGTGATAGGAACCAAGTGGATTTTTAAAAATAAAACAGATGAAAATGGGCAAATAACTAGGAACAAAGCTAGGCTTGTAGCCCAAGGCTACACCCAAGTTGAAGGGATTGACTTTGAAGAAACTTTTGCCCCAGTTGCTAGAATAGAATCAATTAGGCTCCTTCTTGCCATTGCATGTTATTTAGACATCACTTTACATCAAATGGATGTAAAGAGTGCTTTCTTGAATGGTGTCCTTAATAAAGAAGCCTATGTTGAGCAACCAAAGGGATTCATTGATCCTCATTATCGACCATGTTTATAAGCTTAAGAAAGCTTTGTATGGCTTGAAACAAGCCCTAGGGCTTGGTATGGGAGGCTCACTGAGCATCTCATACAAATGGGTTTCAAGAGAGGTGAGGTAGACAAAACTTTATTTATCTTAAAAACAAAGAGGGTTTTGGTGGCTCAAATCTATGTAGATGACATTGTTTTTGGATCTTCATCCAAGAACATGTTAGACTACTTTGTCACTAGTATGTCCACCACCTTTGAGATGAGCATGGTAGGTGAATTGAACTATTTCCTAGGACTTCAAATAAAACAAAGTAAGGAAGGAATATTTATTTCACAAAGTAAGTATGCTAGGAATTTAGTCAAAAATTTTCTCTTGATAACTCCTCTCATCTCAAGACTCCTATGGGATCTACCCAAAAGTTGTGTAAGGATGAGGATGGTGAAGATGTTGATCCTACCTTATATAGAAGTATGATTGGGAGCTTGTTGTACCTTTCGGAAGTCGTCCCGATATCATGTTTAGTGTGTGTTTATGTGCGAGATACCAAGCTAGTCCAAAACTCTCTCATCTCAAGGTCATCAAAAGGATAATTAGATATGTTGGGGAACTGTTAACTTAGGGCTTAGCTACACTCGAGACACAAATACAAATTTGGTAGGATTCGGTGATTCGATTGGGCGAGGCAATGTTGATGATAGAAAGAGCACAAGCGGAGGTTGTTTTTATCTTGGAAACAACTTAGTGTCATGGTACGATCGAAAACAAAGCGTGTCTCTCTCTCCACCGCCGAGTCGAATATGTTCTTTGTTGGAAGTTGTTGTTCTCAACTTCGTGGATGAATCGAGATGATTAAGGATTATGGGCTCAAAAGCGATGTTTTAAGCTGTCTTTTGTGATAATCTAAGTGCCATAGAAATATCAAAAATCTGTTCAACACTCACGTACTAAACACATTGACATTAGACATCATTTTATTCGTGATCTTGTTGAGCAAAAATCATTAACTTGGAATCTATAGGCGAAAAACAATTGGTGATATTTTCACCAAAGCCCTTGATTTTCGAGATTTTCTACCCTAAGGAAGTCTACGAGTTTGTGTGTCATCGATGATGTGATCCATTGTGTGATCACATCGAACCTACACTGTATATAGTATAGTTTTTGTTAAAAAAAAAAATGCATTGCACGATATATCTCAGTGTGGTCACTTGTCTCACTTCTCTGACATGACTCTTCTCTGAATTGTGAATTCTTCTTAAATAGTGTCAAACAAAGAATGGCACATATTTATCCTAAATGGATGTCTCTTGGTGGGTGCTTATTATAAGGGAAACAGCTGCTCCATTCATGGTATGAAGTCATTCCAGTGAAAAAAAAAAAAAAAGTGACTAATTTATCTGGAAGAGGGCTATCCATGAAGGTAAAGTAGAGTGAAAGCTACCCAAAATTCTTTCCCCACAATTAAAAAATGGGTGGGTGCATTCTAGAGGCCAAGCAAGACAAGAAGACAATTCATTGACTTTCTTAGAGGAGATGTGTCCCCTGATGTGATTACATCCCATGCCACACCTATACTGAGATTTATCCTCCACTTGTGTGTACATTTTGCATCATGTTTCTAGACATCAGTTAGGTCAACTTGGTCATTGGTGAAAATTAGTGTTCAATTTTTTCCTCTCCCTATTTTTTCCTCAAGTACAAACGATTTCATGCTCAACAGAATTAGGGATTTTATATTGCTAATGTCCATGTCTTTAGGGGGAGTATATTTTATGTGGATTTTTTTTGTGTTGTTTATGACAGGTAAATCATTCACAATTGTGAAAATTTTTTTAAAAAAAAAGGGGCCTATGTTTCCTTTTCATCAAAGGATTCTATAGAAGTTGTGAATTTTCAAAACTCTTTTTGTAATCCCTGCCTAATTTGGTTTCCCTCCTAATTTAGGATTGGGCTAGGTGTCCTTTTCCTATTAGGTCTCTACTTTGTGCTATCACATCTTAAATACCACTGACCAAATTTTTTCAAAAATCACTGTGCACTATCTCTCTCTCTCTCTCTCTCAAACTACTCCAGCAAAAATCCTTTCGTCTCCTGTTTCTCTCTCTCTCCTGCTTTCTTCAAGCTTCGTTCATGGCTTCCCCTGCTCGATCCGCCACTTCCAGCCCTACAGTGTCTCCTCCATTGTCACCAATCGCTCCAAACGAAGGTGCTATTGAACTGTTTGTCGATACAGAGGCCACACCCATCTCAGTGTCCTTGCCCGGAGCCCCAGACAATATCATTGAAGTGGAAAATCCAGGAGATTTGAAGGCCATTGGTGCTTCTCACGGCATGGAAAAAGGCCCAAATTGGTCCCTAAGGCAGAAAGGGTTCTCGCCAAATATGGAGACCTTCTCGCCTAGGGTTAGGCCAAGTATGGTTGACCCAGATTTTTTGGAAGGTAATGATGATGAAGATTTTGTTCCAGCCACGGAATCAAAACGGAAGAGGAAGACATCCTCCTCCGCCCCTTGTTCATCCAACTGCATCGGTTCGAGATCACAACCCAAACCCTCCAAAGATGCGCCTAGACGCAAAGTACATTATTCCAACTGAGTCCAGCGACTCAGAAGGGCCTCAAGCTGAGGATTTTGAGGTTGTTTCCAGACGTGCTACTCCCGTTGCTACCACACCACCAGTAACACCCAGTGTTGATCCTCTTCCCGCTGTAAGTGAAAACATTGATGAGGCAGAGGATACTAATGACATACCCATTCAAGCCCTCATTGATCTAAAAAAGGGCAAAAGCATTGCACGGAAGTCCAAGAAGAAGGCAACGGCGTCAATTGCTGAGCAGGTTCCCTTATTGGGATCCGATGATGATGATGAGGCCGAAGATGAAACTTTCAAACTGGGAAAAGAGGACTTAGAGGCTGAAAAGGAAGATGTGGCCGATGTGAGCACACCCCACACCGAGAAGAAAAAGCTCCGGAAAGACCCAACCTACGGTCGGTCCACGCTGTGCCTGGCGTTCATCACGGGCCAAACCCTCTAAACAAACTGTAAGTTCACATCCTCCGGAAAAATTCATGAATAAAGATGCAAAACAAAGGTTTGAATTCTTTAGGATGAAAGGTTTTATAGTTGAAAGGGTTTTGGACAAGACTTTTGATGAAATGGGTCTGACTCGATATCTCCAGGAAAAAGGTCTTCTTTATTCTGTTTCTTATCCCTCGAGCTTTTATCCCTCTCTTGTTTCTGAATTTTATGCCAGTCTCCTTCAATCCATTCAAGACCCAAGGTCTGAGAGTTTTGAAAAAGTGTGTGTCAGGGGTAAAACAATTGTGTTCTCTCCTGCTATTATCAATTCTTTTCTTCAAACCCCCTCTCCTCAACACATACCTCCTATGGCTCCAAAGAATGATATTGCCAATACAATTTCGAATGGTCTTGACCCCATATGGCATAATCAGTACAAGTGCACTATGTTGACATCCCTTTGTGGTTTTCTGTTTAAAATAGCCACTTTGAATTGGAAGCCTACCTCTAATAGAAACACAGTCACCACAGCCCATGCTGATCTTATCTACAGAATATTCAAGGGTGTGGAGTTTAATCTTGGTGAGATTGTGTTTGGATGTATTATTCAGTTTGCTGAAAAAGAGCTTCCCTCTGATCTTCCTTTTCCCTGCTTAATCTCTGGCATTTGTATCAAACAAGGCGTAGATATTCTTCAATCTGACAGGCTATGGGAGAAAATTGAATCTTTTGGGATTCAACCTGTACTGGAGTGCACCAAGCGCACTATTGATCTTCCAGTAACCTTCCCAGATGATCCTCCAGTTACTATTCCTGAAGAAGAAGACGATGAGCTGGCTGATGTTGGTGATGATGTGATCGCATCTCCACCCCCACAGATTGACCCTGCTGCCATTTATACTGAAGAAATCAAATTTCTTGAGAAATCTATGCTTCAGGCTAGGGTGCAGTTTAAGGAAATGGCTACCCGCAGGAACAGGTTGCTGTTTGCCTTGGCAAATCTTTCAGATCAAAAAGGGGGAGCACCAATAGTTTCAGCTAGTTCCAGCCAAGTTTTTGAAGACATAAGTCAAAATTTTCGATGGGAATTACTCCAGAAGACTCAGGAAGAGTTGGATAAAGCTGGGCCAAGCAATTGAGGATGGACCAAGCAGTTGAAGGGAAGACATTTGGACAATTTTGGACATATTTTTTTTGAGAACAATATTTTTATTTGCTTATGCTTTATTTTGTTCTAAAACTGATTTGTGTGCCTCTTGAATTATCTTGACTTATGCTAGATGTTTGATTTAGGGGGAGTTTATTTCTTAGATGCTTAAGTTTGCTCTTAATACTTAGTTTTTTTTTTTGTGATCTTGGCTTAGTAGTGTTTTGATCCGAAAGCGACAAATCAGGGGGAGATTGAAAGTGTGCGTGTTTGAGATTTGTCACTTTCATATATTTTTAGTTTATTTTCTTATTTTAGTTAATTGGTAAATATTGTATTTTATGTAATTAGGTTATTTTAATTAACTAACTTCCTAACCAATATTGGATTTGTTTAGTATTACTTTTGGTAATTTTGTAGGTCTCTCACAAAAGGAAAGAGTCCACAGCAAGGAAGGTTTCCATATCAAGGAAGGATTACCTTGGATTGCTTAAGGAAAGTCAAAGACCATCTAAAAAGAGGAATCCTAAAGCAAGACGGCTTCCATGATTTAAGAGGACTCTATGCATATATATACTAGCTGGATAGTCTTTGTAATCAACAGTTTTTAGCTCTAGTTTTCTAGCAAGTTTATCATAAGATCAAGAGTGTTTTTGTGAGAGCATATTTGGTTATTTTCTTCTTCTCTTTACATCGTTTTGTACTTGGATTCATAACCCAGTTTATAAGAGAAGATTTATTGTCTACAGCACGTTGCTGTAGATAAAGTGTTATATTTGTGTGTTTCTCTGTTTTAAGTTTTCTTTATTCCGCTGCTTTGTGTACTGGTGTTAGTGCTGGTGCTATCCCACCAGGACTCACATCAGGCTTGTTTGTCCTTCCTAGCCGTTCAATTTCTTTCAAAATGTGTTCTTACAAATAACTCAGAGAAGAGAAAAGGCAGAATGAAGAAGATGAGTGGAACCAAAAGAAAAAAAACCTTAAAGTTTTGTTTACAAACTTCAAATATATATGTTTTTTTTTTTTTTCCCTAAGGGGCGTGGGAAAAGATCGAACTCAGATATCACACTTTATTAGGACCCAACTCTACCACTATGCTTATCCAAAATTAAATATCACTTTTTGCAATAATTTATTTAAATAAGATTTTTTTAATAAAATTACTAAATTCAATTTTATTATCAATTACGTCTCAATGTTTACTTGCAATATTATTCATATTATAGCATGAACATAAAGACATATATATATATATATATATATATATATATATATATATATATATATATATATATATATATGTACTATCAAAATAGGTTAAAAATCAATTTCCTTTGATTTTTGTAAAAAAAAAAAACATACTTACTTCGTTCCCAAAAGAGTATCATGTTCGACTCGGTTTACAAATTAAGAAAAATAAGTGACTTTCTTATAAATATTAGTAGTATAGTGTGTGTTATTCAAGAGTACCCATATTAGAGTGGGCCTCATAAATTAAAGTGAGAAGTGAAAATTAATGGCTGGTACACTTTGATTAATTTTCAACAGATTTAGTACCTTATATTTTTTTCAAACAAATTCAATTTGAGAATTTGAGAAGTAGTATGCTACACACTCAAAAACATACACACACACACACAAATGGTGGAGATGGGGAGAAAATATATAGGTACGTACCTGCCAACATCACCGGGGTTGACTAAGCCGGAATTAACACGGAGGCAGGGGACAGAAGCAGCCGTCTTCAACATCTTTGGTGCTTCCACTACTATTATCGGAGACCCTATCTCCAGCTTTTTCGTGGTGATGATTATGGCCTTATCTGCAGCAGCAGCGGCATTGGCATCGGCATCGGCCGACTCTTTAGATTCACACTTGACGACAGTCATGTTATTATTTCTACCAACCGTCTTCTCGCTTATTCTTCTTCCAAGAATATAGCCTCCAACACGGCCACCGTCACTGCTGGTGGTGCAGTAATAGAATCGTGACGACAACGGAGAAGGATTGTTAAGTTTCCTTCGGAACAACGACGGAGAAACTAGGAGGGAGGTGGAGGTGGAGGAGAGAAACGCTGCCATAATAACCACCGTGTATATTTTTTATTTGTGTGGTTCACACTTGCGTACTAACCCCCATCCACAACACATAGTTAGCCTTTTACTTCATTTATTATAAGCTAGTTTACATCGTTACCTTTTGAGCTACTGGGTTTGGTGTCCGGAAGAGCCGAGCCTTATCTACTAAGTCAATTTTTGCTCTCGAGCCGTGACTCGATACCTAAATCTCTACTTTTTATACTCTTCCATCTATAGTAAGGAAAATTAATACTCACTTCCTCCTTAAATTATTGTATTGTTTGACTCAGCACACAAATTAAAAAAAAATTTAATTTGATTATTAATATTGATATATTGTATAGTTTCCTTTAATATCTATGTACATGTGACCCATAATTAAAGTATGAAGAAGAGTAAGGATAAAATGGTAAAGATATATTCTGAAAAGGAAACTTTCAAACAAAACAATAATTTAGGGACGGAGTGAGTAATACTAATGATTGAACTAGTGCTTTATGAAAAAAGTTTCGAACTTGATGTGTCAATATTTGGTTGGTTGTTTTGAAAATTGAACTTAAAGAACATCACCGATGTAATTGTGGATTTAATTTTATGTGGCTATAAGTAATTAACACTCTTAATCACATATGATAATTTTTATCTCTTCATTTACATTCAATTAAAAGAGATATCTCTAATACAAATGTGAATTTAATCGTATGTGGCATGCGTCGTACCACTAGAATGGTAGTACAGTAGAGAAAATCCTTTGAATTTAATAAGAGAAATGTTGACTAGGATGTATTCACATTTCAAACTAGAATGTCAAAAAATTGAGTCTTGTCAAATATGTGAAAAAAAATTGGTTGACACGTAATATCCACAATTCTTATCCACAGCTGGAATTATGAGTTTTTTTTTTTTTTCTAGAGAAAGTGTAAATTCTAAGTAACACTCAATTTTTTTCCAAATTCACATTTGGATTGGTGATGCTTTTATAGTCAAATGATGATTAGATAATTTCGTCCATATTCTGGATTAACCTGTTTGGATCTTTAAGTCATTTTCTTAGTACTTGAGATATAAGGGTAGTATTAATGTGAAAACTAAACAAATTAATGTTAATTCAATAAAGTAAATTTATCTATATCTTGAATTATTAGAACTAAATATTCCCTCATTTTCAGGAAAAAAGTTACTTTTTTTTGTAACAAAAGTAATCTCATTTAAAATTTCCATTTTCTTTTTCATTCTTTTCTTTCATTTCAAAAACAAAATATATAAGTGTAGTGTAGTAAAAGGAAATATAAAGACAAAAAAGTAAAATATTAAAAAAATCAACTTTCTAAATATGATTATTTTCTGAGACGAAAAATATATATATACTGGAATTATTATATTTATGCCACATATATTGAAAGTCATTTAGTAATTCCTTTTGGCTATCACCTTGTTGGAGCACATCTTAGTATTGATGTTTCTTGTGGACTATATACATTGCATGTTCTATAGTCTTGAAAAAAGCAATCTGATGAAAATAGTTCTTCATTTGAAAAATAATCTCATTAACTTCGTGAAATAGATATATACTTAAATCTTAAACCCTAAACCCTAAACCTTAAGTTACGCATATGGGTGTGTAAGCTCTACCCAATCTGCCAAAACTATCGAATCCAATCTGAACTTTGTGGGTTTGGACAGATTAAATAAGGGTGAATTACAGGTCGGTCCCTTTTTAAACATTTGTAATCGCTCCAGTCCACTCATCTTTTTTAAAAATCGAAAAAAGGAATTTTGGGACGAAAAGACGATTATGCCATTAATGAAAGAAAAACACGCGTGCATCAGTAACCCAAGGCATCGCGATAAGTAATCCAAGGCATCGCGTGAGTTAATCATCGTGATGAGCAACCAAGGCATCGCGATGAGAAACTAAGGCATCGCGATGAGCAACTAAGACATCGCGATGAGCAACCAAGGCATCGCGATGCACCACTTTGCAAATTGGGGCATCGCGATGCAACAATTCGCAGCGCGCCTTAAGGAACCAATCGGTACACGCCTTAGCGAGCAGGGGGGCCAACTGAAAAAATTGAATTGTGGTTGCTCGCTAGGGCGAGCTTTCTGTTGCTCGCTAGGGCGAGCTTTCTGTTGCTCGCTAAGACGAGCTGTTGCTCAAGCCATCCATTTCAGTTTATTCATAGAGACAAAAAGCGATGCTTCACTTTGTGCATTGTGATGCTCTACTTTGTTCATCTCGATGCTATACTTTGTGCATCGCGATGCTCCGTTTGAATTTCAACTGCTGAAGGGGACTTGATTTTCGTTTACCTTGCGGGGGCGTTGCCCTCGAACCCCCACGAGGGACGCTGTCCCCTCAACCCCTGCGACCTGACTAGGCAGGTCGATCCCCGTTGCGTTGCCCAATATTTGAATTGTCTAACATGTGTTGTTAATGGAATTGAAAATATTTCTCCATATCTGTCCTGTTCACCCACCTTTTCTTCATTGAGTTGATTTTTCTAACTTTCACTTGCAAACAACCTTTGTTGTCATCTCATTCAAAGGTTTCTTTCCAAATTCCTCTCCCGAATTGGGCATCTCATTCAAAGGTTTTTATATTTCTCAGATTTAAATACTATGAAGCTTTCAAGCGTGGGAGCTGGGCTGTGAAAGTCAATCTTCATTATCAAAGAGACGGGGGCATTTTAGGAAGAAAATTCTCAAAGTGCATTTTTCCAGTTTTAAAAGAAAATGGTGGACTGGAGAAAATAAAAAAATTTCAAAGTGTACCGGCCAGCAATTTCCTGATTAAATAATGTGTGGGTGAATAATGGATCCATTGAAAGGAAATATGCAAAGTGGGATCGGGTTGTGAATTTACTAAATTAAAATCCGTTCAATCCAAACCCGATCTGCAATAATTATATGGGAGAAATTTGGGCCGGTATCTTTTACACAATTTTCAACCGCTTTAGTCCATCATAATTGTTTCAAACTAGAAAAAGACACTTTTGTTGCGAAATATCGTATATACCCTTAAAAAAAGCGGCATGTTATGTATCGGAAAACAAAAAACTGATGCATCGTGTATGCCCTTCCTTCTAACACGTACGCGATGCATTGGCTTCCCACTCTAACAAAAGAACGCTATTGAATGCTTAACACTCACACACAACCCTCTAAACTTCCAAAAAAACTTAAAACATCCGACGATTTCAAAGCAAGCAACATCGGGCGATTCAAAAGCAAGCAAAAATGTCTTCGCAACTAAAACATAACACCAGAACAAGAAAAACACAAAAATAGGAAGTTGAAGAAGTTTCAGGTACGTAATACATTTTATAGATGTACTTTTCGTTTACAACTTCCTGAATAGAGTGAAATTTGTATACATTTGCATAAAAAATCTATTTTTGATGCATCGCAATGCATTATTTGAAAAAAAACATGGTTTCATTGGCAAAAATTATTGCATTGCGTTCACTGAAATATGAACAACGTTTGTAGGGTTTAAAATTTTGTGCATCGTGATGCATCAATTTTGTGCATTGCGATGCACGATGCATTAATTTTGTGCATCGCGATACATCAATGTGTGCATCGAAATACATGACTTTGTCCATTGCAATGCACAATTGATGCATCATGTTTTACTTCTTTCTTGTAATTCTTCAATTATGTGACTGTAACCATAATATATGTGTTATGCAGCTGCGATGACTAAAAATTCTGCTAGAATAATATACAGATCAAGTATGCAGTCCTTCATATGTCAGATTAAGAATATCAAATTTATGGATAAGCATAAAACAGTGCTAAAGAAAGCACCTTTTTGGTACCTCATATGAGCATAATTGCTGATGATGTCATCCGCAATTATTGTAAGGAGGACGATTCGATAATAAGGACTATCGTCAAATTCTACGTCAAGGGGCAAAAGAGTTTCAAGTTTGGGGCGGAAAAAGATGAAGCTTCAACCAATAGATGTGAAACTCATATTCGGCATAAACGATGGAGAGGACGAAATAAATATATCTTTTTACAAATTGGATCGCACCGATTTCCTCAAAGGTGTTTCCCGAAAAAAATGTCAAAGGAATAAAAAAACATAAGATTGAAGTCAAAGTTGGTTTTTGATAGAATTAAGGAAATGATAGAGTGTCCGGATCAAGTAGATATTGAATGCGTTGCTGGCTTGACTGCCCTGCTTGTTCTCGCGACCTTGCTAGTGGCAACCAAAACATCCTATATACCGTGGGCCTACACAAGCCTCATGTCTGATTTGGACACAATATCAACGTACAACTGGTCAGAATATGTCGTTGATTTGTTGTTGGAAAGCTTGGAAACTACATCTGATGACCACCTAGAGAGATGCGTGATGCTGTTGGTAGTAACTTTAAGTTCATTTGGTATTATTATAAGTAATTTTTGTGTATGATGCATGTTGATTTGATCATATTAAATTTGTTGAATTCCTCTATGTAGTATTGGTTGTGTGAGAAGAGTAACGTTGTGCAACCGACTCGCGAAACTTATATCTCAAAGTTTGTCAAATGGGATTTGAGGGCACTGTCCAGCGTATTGGATGAATCCAATTTTGTAATAATCGTGACCAATGACACATTAGTATTCTATTAGAAATATCAACGTTACAATTGTGATGCACAAAGGTGTGCATCACGATGCACAAAATTGTACTAAAAAAAACTATTTTTGTGCATCGCAATGCACAACTTTTATTTTCGATGCACAATTTTTATACATTGTTTTCATTTTTTTTTTATGTTTTTGCAAAAGTTTGATGATGTTCTCAACATAACAACAAATGATGAAAAGGAACTGCTTTGGGCAAAGAGAAACAATGATATAGAATTTTTTGGTGAGACCTCTGTGGATGATCAACAAGATGCTACAGCTACACCCAGGGAATCACCTAATAAGAGGGGTGGGTGACTAATCCTGTTGCAAGTGAATGTGTGACTCAAACACAAGTCAGAAAACAACCAGAAGGTGTGAGTTAAACAATTAAGCAAACTTAAATTGAAAAAGAACAAAAAATCAGGAGGTCAGAAAGGACTAAGCTGAATTCCTAGAAGAGGAAGTGCAAGGACTCCAATGGAACGACAATAGTTATTGATTAAATGTGTTTCTTAGTTATTAAACTTTTTAGATACATTTTTGGTGTTATATTTTCTAGTTTTTAAATACATGTAAATATTTGAATATATTTTGTGGTGTTTAATACTAATTTAGAATTAATTTTATATGCAGTTTTATGGATGTGTGTTGATTACATTATGCAATATCTCTGTTTTTTGACATTACACTTGCGATGCAAAAAAGTGTGCATCGCGATGCACAAAATTGTACTACAAAGTATTGATTTTGTGCATCGCGATGCACCACTTTATATTCCGATGCACAATATTGTAGATTTGTATTGAATAAATCAACATTAAACTTGCGATGCACAAAAGTATGAATCGCGATGCAAAAAAAAAAACCAAAAAGTAGTGTTTGTTGTATCGCGATATATGATTTTTATTTTCGATGCATAATAATAGGACAATGAACTTCAAAAATTGAAACATAACAAATCAACCTTGTATAGCCTCTCTACATGACCTAGAGTTCTGGTTACAAAGCTTGTAACATCTACTACATATCATTTTTTTTTGCTTGTTGATTCACCATTTGATGGGATCCTTGTCTTCTTGGGACGTTCGGGTAATCTCTTCATTATTGGCGGTAAAATGGTCTCACCCTTGCAAGAATTCTGTAGCTCGTACCTTTCCGTAGTTGCAATTGACATTAAACTTCCCTCGTAACACTTAATGTAATTACTTGTTAGGAAGTAATTATCAACCATATCCTTGATATTTTTCCTAAATCTCACAATCACAATAGATGTGTGGCAACACGGGAATCCTTGAATATGTTACTGATAGCATGAACATGTACGATTCTCCAAATCGATAGCATGAACATGTACAATTCTCCAAATCAACCTGGATGCTTAGATTGAATAAAACCTCGTATATGGAGTTGGGTCCCATACGAATCTACCACGGGATCCCAATATTAAGGTACTCGTTCCACTTTTTATCCATCTTTTCACATAATAATTTTTTTCATCTCTTTTCATTGCCAAGTCTCTCCTTAAACTATTTCATGATTTTCGATCTTATACAGTCAACCATATAATTAATGGGAAGACCGCGAGCCTCTAAAATCCAATTGTTAAACGATTCTGGGCATTTGATGTCAGTTCGGCATACATGTTCTTGTGGCAATGTGCAATCGCCCACTTCTCGTATGGAATGGTGGCCAAGAAATCCCAAACAACCTGTCCCCCTTCTTTTTTGAATATCTCAATTTTCTTATTAAACAATCTAATGTTGGGGGCATACGCGTTGTTGTATTTTGTGTAGATTTGCTTGTATCCATAACCTAAGTCTAAGCCAAGGTGACTAATGGGCCTGCGTGTTTGTTAGAGTGACAACTTGTACTTAGAAAACTGCTTGAATAGCTTAGGATTGCTTATTGTAATTAGCTTAGTCTTCAAAAGATAGCCTGTTGTATATCAGCCATGTTCAGATCAGCTATCTTCAAGTCATCAGCCAAGTTCGTTTCAACAAAGTCCATCAAGTCATCGGACAAGTTCGTTTCAGTCAAGCTTCATCAGCAATGTTGAAGACCCAAAGATCGTCCGATCTAGACTTATCTGAAGATATGCCTTAAGCTATCGACAAATTCATTCATTGACTTTGATACAACGATAACCTGCAAACTTCATTTAATGAATCTTTCCTTATTAGGCATTCATCTCAGAAAAGGACATTCTGCCTGCATCAACTGTCTACCTATTTTTGGCAAAATGGCATAATTCATACTGAATCTTGCAGAACTCCCTATCAAAAATCAACAGCAAGATTAGAGCATTAAATGCATTTAAATTCGAATTCTCCAAGGCTGAAGATCTCCAACGGCTACAAGGGGCTCCCTAAGTATAAATAGAAGACTGCATTGAAGAATTGAAGTAGAACTCTCTGAATTAATAGCTCTGAATCTACAGCTCTGAAATCTTCATCTTCAACAGCTAGTTCATTAAAAGCTTCAAAGCCAAATCTGTAAAAACATTCTTTGAAGAGCTCCAAACTAAGACGAAAAGCCTTTATTGCTCTTCATTGATTGCAATCCTTAGCATTCAAAGCTCACGAGAATTATATCTTTGTAGATATCAATTCTCCCACAAACACTTGGACAACTCTATTTTTGTACACGATCCATTAGTGATCTACCTTGTAAAGATTCTAGTGGAAAAACTTAATACACGATTTTTAAATCCAAGGTTGGCCACTTTGGTTGTGGACGTAGCACTTATTTATAAGTGTGAACCATATTAAATTTCTTGTCTATCTATTTTCTGTGCTTGTGATTTGCTATTACTTATTAATTTCTATAATTCCAACAGCTTTCAGAATAATTGATCTTGTCCTATCAATATCAGCATCTTGAGCTTGTCCTATACTTCACTCAATTCCGCTGCAAAATAATTTCTAACTTTAAGTGAAGTAACTTTGTAAAACAATTTTTAAAATTGGACATAGGCTATTCAACCCCCCCCCCTTCTAGCCTATTTGAGCACCTTAAGACCTAACAATTGATATCAGAGCTTGACTCTTTGAAAACAAGTTTTTCAAGATTAAACTCTTGATAGATTAAAGATCCAATGGCTGCTCATCAAATGTTGGAAACTTCAAATGTGAATCATTGTCCTGTACTGGATAAAGTTTCACTTTGATTGTATTGACAAACGTTTGTGAAAATGTGTTACAGATGGACCAAGAATTCCTATGAAGCCAAATACTCTAGCTGCTCTTGATCCAACTGCTAATCCTAAAATTCCAAAGCTTGAAGAAGAATGGGATGAAGAAGATAGAAATAATGATGCTCTGGATGGAAAAGCTATCAATATTATCACCAGCTGTATAGACATAAGCATCTACCAGCAGATCATAAATCTAGATACAACCAAAGAAATGTGGGAAGCCATATTGGAATATCTAGAAGGTGATGGAGAAACAAAGAACAACAAACTATACACTTGCATCCAGAAGTTTGATTCATTCAAGAAAGATCCTAAAGAGACTCTCAGAAGTGTCTACGACAGATTCTATGAGGTAGTAAACTCTTGCTATTCTTTAGGAAAGAAATATGAAAAGAAAGAAATAAACATGAGATTTCTTAATGTGCTAGGCAGTCTATGGCATGTAAAAATCATTGCCATAAAAGAATCAAAAGACTTGAATAAATTGTCTCTTAGAAATCTTTATGCAAATCTTTCGGTTTATGAGCTTGAAATTGAGCAAGCTCAAGAAATGGAAAAGAGTTTTAAAAATTTATTTTTACCAGCCAAGTCTGTTGAACCTTCTTGTTTTTAGAACTTGAAGAATTGGTACACTTACATTCACTGTTATGCTCATTACATTGATGTGCATCGCCAAATATATGTGGTGCATTGCGATGCACAACTTTTCATCTACCTTTGTCCAAGACTTGTGCATCGCGATGCAAATTTTGTGCGTCGCGATGCAAGTTTTGTGCATCGTTTATAAAAACTGTTGCATCATCTGCGTTTTCTGCAATCTCATCGTCTTCTTTATTAATCCCGTAAGTCAAACCATTATCAGTTTCAAACACAACAACAATAATAATGAAAATTGATAAAATTTTGGTCAATGCACAATGTTTTTGAAATATTCTTCGTTGGTTAAACAACAATTGTTGTGTGATCCTAAAATATATTTCAAAATACAATTATCCGATTGAAAACTGGAATATTTACCTCAAATGCATTCAATCAACTCAGATAAACCAAAATTCTCTTTAACTTTCGAAACAAAGGTATCTCCTTTGAATTTCAACAACATAACAGCAGTTTCCATTGAATCCATTGATTTTGATTTCACAATGAATTCGATCTTCTAATTATTGGTATTCGTTTTTTAAGTACTTCAAGTTGATATGAAATAAATAAGAGATTTACATGAATAACTCATGGAAAACGTAGCTTAAAAACGTGATAGATTGTTACGGGAACAATTGGAGAACAATTGATCAATTTATCATTTAAAATTAACTTAAGCAATTGAAAACAATTATAGTACACTAAAACGGTTGAAAATCTCAAAAAGGGGACCAGCTCGCAATTTATCCTAATTATCTATAAATACATATGGACTATTCTTTTTTATATATAGATATGTACATACACACACAATAATACATAAACTTTACTTGAGAGTTGGCATTGATGATAAATAAGTTCCAGCAGTTGGAGACTCATCCCCTAGGCAAGTTTCAATCCAAGCATAGGGAAAGCCATTTCAAAACCGCAATCAGGTACCAATTACTCAAATACTCTATCCATTCCTCAATTATTGTCTTGTTTGATTTTCTTGAATCAAGTTGACTGTTTTTCAAATGAAAATATGACGTTCATTCTTTTTTTTTTTTTTTTTTTGAATCGGTTACTACGAATTACTTCATCCGTTCAAGGCAAAGAGTCCACTATACTATTTTAAAATGTTTTACTCAAAAAGTCCACTATAAGAAATTATGTCTACAATTATCTCCATAAAACTTTCAACTTTACCCTCCACATGTGGCACAAACATATTAACTATGCTAAAATATTTTTATAATTATGACTAACTTCAACATTACTTATATATCTTTTAATTATTAAAATTTTCAAACGTGGACTCTTTGAGTAGAACAGAGGGAATACGAGTTTTTATGATTTTGAAAAAAATAAAAAAAAATAAACGTCAAATTCTCATTTGAAAAACGGTTGGAAAATAATTTAGGAACAGAGAGAGTATTAAACAAGAAAAACTTACCAGAAAGTAACAATTGAAGAGAAACATTGATTAGCAACTTAATCATCAATGAAAACTCCACTTCTTGATTAACATTAACAATTTTCTCTACATATTACTTCCAGTTTTTCTTCTTCGTTTCCTTTTTTTGTCCTTCCTCTATTGGTATTAACAAAAGGGATACAACGAACCCCGCCCACCAAGTCACGGTGGGGGTGGCGAGAAACTAAACATAAGGAAATAAACGAAAAGGAGGGGGTTGGGGAGCGCGGAGACCTAACTTTTGGATCTAAAAACTATACAAAATTCCCTGTAAAAACTGTGGTTTATCTCCCCCCTGGGAGTTGGGAAACTACTTACTCTCCTACTCTTTAGGCCAGGCTCCGCTGCACTGATTTTGAAATTCTATCATTTCTTTGTGTATGTAAGGTATGGGTCTTGAGCAATAGTCAAAACATCTGGCCTCTCTGCCTGGTTATAAGTTAGGCATTGACGTATAAATTCCTGCAGCAAACAGATGGGAGATATTACGTCCAAGATGTATGAGTTAGAAACATCACAACTCTACCCTCTTAAGAATTATCTTGAAAAAAGCAGACAGGGAAAAGAATCTCCCAACACATAATTTCTTTAATTTTTCGAATGAAAAGAATTTAAAAGTAGCAAGTGGAGAATTGCCAAAGGGAGGGGAGTAGAGAAGCAAAGAATCCTTCCAAGAACAACTATACATAAAAAAGAACAATATAAGCTGCTTTAGCGGACGCTTCAGCACAGTAGAGACAGCATGGTTAATACATGCCAATTGGACACATACTGCCGTTTTCCCGATAAGAGGAGCAGAAAAGACCAAAGCGTTAGGAAAGATTTATAAATAAGAAAGATTTTCATCAAGATCTTACAAATAACGACCCACATGTATTAATGTTCTTTTTAGATTTCATTGAGAACGTTTGCAAATTCATCCTTATTAAAATAAAAGGAAAAAGGACTTCAATTATAGAAATCATACAAAGTAAAGCATTACCATGAGAAACAACCTTGGGATATGAATAAGAATGAATTGAACTGTGATGGATAATTTGAATTTGAGGGATTTATCAATATAATGTCCATCAAAGTTCAATATAATATATTGAATTTGGATTTTACAGAGTGAGAAATATGTGGGAATGGAGAGAGAGAGAGAGAGAGAATAAGAATGAATAGAACTGTGGTGGATAATATGAATTTGAGGGATTTATCATTAGAGAGAGAGAGAGAGAATAAGAATGAATAGAACTGTGGTGGATAATATGAATTTGAGGGATTTATCAATATAATGTCCATCTAAGTTCTATATAATATATTGAATTTGGCTTTTACGGAGTGGGAAATATGTGGGAATGAGAGAGAGAGAGAGAGAGAGGGGTTAGGGTTTTTGATTTAGAGTTTTGGGAAGTAAAGGAGATGGGAGAGTGAGCAAGCCTTCTAAATCTTTATATAAGTGCATTCCAATTAGTGATGAGATTTCTGAAGTGAGTGACATTGTTGTTGATTGGGCCTGCTTTTGAGGTTTTCTTCCCCCACCCTCCCTCAAGGAATTAGTTTGGCGAAATATAATTAGGGTTTTTGGAGTTGAGGAAGGATATAAAATTAGCTGAAGTTAAGCTTGAGTAGAGGGTTATGGAGTTGAGGAAGGATATGAAATTAGCTGGTTAAACTTGTGGAGGAGATGAATTTCACATTTTTGGTTGTGAAAACATTATATAAACACTAAGAATACATTTGGAGGGACGGAAGTTTGAGGGGATGTTAGTGATCTTTTTGGGCAGTGGGTTAGTGATCTTTTTGGGCAGTGGAGATAGCCAGATGAGAGGTGGAGGGGCTGGTGGGGTTGTTGGAATCTAGGATGCATATGAAAGAGCTTAAGTAAGGAGAGGGGTGGTAGCACTAGCAGAGTGGTGTTTCCAGGCATGGATGGAGACGGAGAGGGTCAAGGAAGGAGAGCAATTTGTGCTGAAGGCCAGAGAGAAGGTATCCAGCTGGCTAAAAATAGCTTTTGGATTTAAAAAAATAACACTCCCTCCGTCTCGAATAAATATTCCTACTTTCTATTTTTGGATGTCCCAACTAATGTTCCTAAAGATTTTTGATGTACAAATTTTCTACAGTTCTTCCCAATATACACCCTTAAAACTTCATTTAATATAGCACATCCTAGAGAAACCCACTTATTTAGAATAGTTTAACTCAATTAATGTTCATCGGTATTATAGCACATCATTAATTATGTTTCTTAATTCATGTGCTTTATCAACTAGGAACATTTATCCCGAACGGAGGGAGTAATAATTCCACGTCAGCCTTCCGTTATGTTTTTGGAAGGAAGACTAACAGCAGGGTCCGTTTTAGCACATTTTGGAAAGCTTTAACATTTTGTGCATTTGAGGAGTTTAATGGTAAAAGGGAATCCTTAATCAAAGTTCGTTAGTTAATTTTGCTGGTAGGCCTAAAAGCAGATGTTCATTTCTATGTAGTTTTCTATGTGACAAACATCTCTACATATCATGATTCACAACAGAAGATTGAAGAATCCAACACCAGATCTTCATGTCAAAACTCGTATGCATGGCCATGTCAAGAAATCGTTGAAACTAATACATATCCTCCTCATCTTGCCCCCTCTTTTTTTTTTTTCTCTTTTTTGTCTTTCTTTTTTTCATGTTTTTCCATTTTCCCCGTATTTCGCAGAGAGCATAACCAAAGATAAGCACAAAAAGACAATAATCAAATACAGAATTGGGAAAGGAAAAGATCTCACCTTCACCTCATTTGAGACAGCAGGTCTGGAAGGAAATTCAACTCTTCGGGCTTTGATAATTGTATCTTCACGTAAAATTCGTTCTTGGGTCTGGTCATGCCCAAACGGACGTCTGCCGAAAAGCATTTGGTACAATAGAATACCAGCTGACCAGACATCAACCTGTTTCCCAAGAAAACTAGTCAGGAAGGGGATCCAACTAAAATGTAACAGCAATCACCGCAATCAGCAAGCCTGATGAGTAAAACGCCTACAAGGATCAAGCTTTGAAGGAGGACATATTTACAGTGCAAAAGGACATGCTTCTAGATATGCCCCTCCGTCCCAACAATGAGTCCCCCAAGATGTCACAAAACAAGAGTTCGATTTCCAAATTAAACGACTAGATTGAAATTCTTGTTCGATTTGACCTTCTACATTGGATAAGATCCATAACAAAGTCCTCAAACAATAATACATCCAGCAGAAAACAGAGGTAAATATTGAAAATAACACCTTCCCCCACAATGTTGGATTTTCAAATGAGGACAGCCTCTATTTGTGAGGGTCATAAATCCTAAACTAAACCACACTAGAACTGACCTTTGATGATATGAGCGGTGTCTTGTTAAGCTCAAAACATTCTGGAGGGAGATACCTGATATTGAGGAGAAGAAATGATCAATAAACCACTAAAGCAAGAAACATGTGATATAAATTAATGTAGAAGTAATGACACAGCAATGTACATACCACATTGTAATCAATAGCCTGTGTAAGCCATTGGATTAATTTGGAGTAAAGCTACCAATCCCCCATCTGCGTACATGTTTTTAAATCACGATGATGAGGGTGAATGTGATTGGTAAGAGTAAAGAGCCCTACAAGTTACTGCTCATTACCTTCACCAAATCACATCAAGGCAATCAGATTGGCTAAAATGGGGATCCCCAGCATTTTCCACTTATCCACATTCAAATACACAGAAGGTGCAGATTTATCATTTTTTTCGAAGACCTTTTATTTAGAAAATATGAGCTACGGATTTTAATAACTACTTGGGTTAAAATGGCTTCCTCTACCCCCAAAAGATGTATTTACCTATTTGGATATCTGCTCTCCACAAGATCCCATCATCCTTCAAGAAAATATGAAAGCAAAGAAAGGGAGAAACAAACAAGAAAAACTGAAAACGAGTAGAAGACAAAGCGGATCCAACTTAGAGCAACAGTTAGGAACAGATTGGAAGACGATTTCGAAAGAAAGCACAAGTTTCAATTAATAGTAAAACAGGATCGTCCATGGAATATAATAAAACAGGACAACATGCACTATCTCCTCTGATTAAAACTCAACCAGCAAACTCACTGTGCTTACACCTCACTGGAGTAGACCAGGCCAAATATTACAGAACTCAAATGAGAGGATGCCTAGAATCACAGATGTGCTGACTGACATGCCATTCTGCATCCAGCACCACTAGCCCGGTCTGATTATAATAGTACTTAGAAGGGATGTCTGCTTAACTTCCCTCTCTCTCTCTCTCTCTCTCTCTCTCTCTCTCTCTCTCTCTCTCTCTCTCTTTCTATATATATATATATATATATATATATATATATATGGGGAGTATTTAATGGTTATTTTTTTATTTAACCATCAATGGTTACTCTCATTATCAACCATTGGATCAAAAATTAAAGGTTGAGATTTAATGGTTAGTTGGAAAATGCAATTAATGCAAGTAGGTGAGTCATTTAATGCATTAAATCTCAACCTTTAATTTTTGATCCAATGGTTGATAATGAGAGTAACCATTGATGGTTATATAAAAAAGTAACCATTAAATACTCCCCATATATATATATATATATATATATATATATATATATATATATATATATATGTTACCCTCTTTCTTTCCCTTAAAACCCTAAACCTAGTCCAGAGCTTCAGGGTTGCAATCCAGACCCTACCAGAACACAGCAGAACTTATATGAATACAGCAGAGAGCTATGAAATATGCTGATATAAGTGTCTATACTGCCGATCTCAGCAACTATACAGTCAGATCTACTAACATCAACAGCTTCTGGTTCTTGTCAATCTATGAATCGTGCTTTTTTCCATAATTTTCAAACCTATTTGGTTATGTTGTACAAAAATTTTGATGATTTTTTGAATAAAGGCCAATGGCTTCGTTTTTTGGAATCTGGTCTATTCCAGAGCCAATTGGAGGACAGTAGAACTTGTATAGTGCATAAGAAAATGCTGACATCTAGGGCTGCAAATGAACCGAGCCGGGACCAATATTTGACCGACCAAGCTTGGCGGGTCGTTCAATTTTGGGCCAGACTCGGCTTCGATTCATCTCTCAGTTGTTCACGAGCTAGCTTGGCTCGGCTTGTTTGTGCATGAATATGTAAATAATATAAGATAAAATTTGAGCCATCGAGTTTAAAGAAGTATTGATGCCTTTGAACCATGAAAAATAACACAAATTTGAGTTTTTATTTTGATATTTTATAAATAATATGTTCAAATATATATACACACACACACACACACACACACAGATATGTATCTCTATAAATATATAATTTGTAAAGGTTTAGCAAATTTAAACTTTCGTCTATGAATATAGAATAATGTCTTATCTGAAATAGATAGTTCATGATATATATAATATTAGAAGCATAAGAAAATAACTAGACGAGCCGATGCCGAGCATGTTCACGAGTCTTATTTAAATGTTCAAGCTCAACTCATTTTGTCAACGAGCATATGATTTATTCTCAAACTCGGTTCATTTCTACTTAAACAGAGTCTGAGCCGAGCCCTCAATAAGCCGAACACGAGCTTGTTCATGAACAACTCGGTTTATTTGCAGCCACATCAGTGTCTATAATGATGACATCAGCAACTATATGGTCAGATCTAGCTAGATCTGCAAGTTCTGGCTCTCCTCGAGCTTCATTGAATCATCCTGACTTTTTACAAAAAATTTCAACCTGTTTATCTGGGTTTTATGAAGTTGATATTTTTTGAATTGAAGGCACTGGCTTTACATATTTGGAATTCTGGCCAGTTTCTGATTCCTCTCACTTCAATAAGGTGTTAGGGCTAATATAGTTACACAGTAAGTTTCTTGCATTCAGATCGGATCTTCCATGTCATATAGACCATTTTTGGTTCAGCAGCCTATGTTTGTGCACAGCTCTTTTCTATCTCTTTTTCTCCCTCCCACTCCTTTCATCCAATAAGCCCTACACCATTATAATACTTTTCCGCTACTAAGACTTAGCAGCTGTTGATTGCGATGCAACAGTTAGGGCCAAAGTAGCAAGTATAAATGTGTGCTAGCCTAGGAGATCAAAGTATTTAATTATGAGAACTGTGATGGCTGATAGACCCAATGTTTTCAAGCAAAAAAGTAACATAAAATAAAATAATTATAAAAAAAATACAGCAATGTTATACTGAAGAAATGTATACTTATTCAGCACTCACCAATATGTTCCAGCTCCCTGGGACGTAAGCTCCATTCCCTGTGATCCAACATCATCCTCTACTATCTTGCTTAGGCCAAAATCAGTAACTTTAGCAACACCAAGCTCATCAAAAAGAACATTTCCAGGCTTCAAATCATAATGAATGATCTTTTGAGTTTTTTTGTTCAAGTAAACGAGGCCTTGAAATATCTGGACAATAATGATCCTGGCTTCTTTCTCTGGCAATACAGGGGTCGCTTTAAGGACTGCATCTAGGTCTTTACCTGAGCAAAAAGGGGGGATTTTAGAAGCAGCATATGCAGCCAAAATTTCTGCAATTATCCTTGTAAGAAGGAACCAAAATTTTCAATTGAAACCAGAACAATAATTTATTAAGAAGGGAAAATTGGATCAAGAGGGCGATATAGTGTAGGTCTACCACTGCAATACTCCAAGATTGTGCAGAATGTATTTTGGTCGATCTCAAAGATGTCCCATAGCCGAACAATGTGATGATGAACCAAGGTCTTATGAATGTTGTACTCCCGGATAGCGTGACGTATATAACTTTGCTTCTTATCTTCACTCCACTGGGCATTTAAACCATGAAGCTTACATGCGACATATCGATTCTCCAACAAGTCAAAAGCCTGCAGGAAATCTTTGTTTCAAACCAAAGCAAGGTGTCTCACTATTGCCAAAGTAGATGCAGGAACAATAAATGAAATTATTTCGAACCACTGGGAAGCTTTTATTGGAAATCTATTAATGGTGTGGAGAGGCTCCAATCATCCAAAGATACAGTAGATTCCACAATTCTAACCTTGTAAACTTCGCTGAAGCCTCCTTTCCCAAGAAGATTTAGGAGCGCATATCGGTGGTTCAGAATCTGGAAATTGTTAAAACGAGAACCATCCTCATCTCTTATACGTTTCATTTCACGTATAAGCCGCCCCTTCTCTAATTCATACCGATCTCTTTCGCGTATACAGTTTTCTTCTTCCTATATAATACGAAGGGCTCAATGGCACATCAAAGAAAAGGCAGAATGAAATCACCAAGACAGCTATAAGCTTACGTACACGCTTGATGCTGGCTAGACGCGATTTGTAGATCTCATCCTGGATGATAGAATCTTCTTCCTGAACTCCTGCTTCCGCGTCACTTCCATCACCCTTATCTTTAATCAATGATATATGGCATTAGCACTCAGTTTACAAAAGAGAAATTAAACCTCATGGATGGTCACCCAAGAGGAAATTCAATATGGTATAGGTAGTTATTCGAATTTATGTATTCAAAGACATACAAGCAAGGTATAGATGTCAACCTCTACGGTATAATGCAGCTTCATACAAGCAGCAATTGTCATTGACCGTGATTATGACAAAACACAAATGAGCAAAAGGAAGAAAAGGCAAAGAAGAACAAACATATGCACGACACCCCACCCTGGCCCCTGCAAGGGAGGGGGCAGGAAAATTGAATTATACCAAACCCAAAAGGTGACTCAACCAAAGTTTCCGGTCCACTTTCCCCAAGGAAAGATACCTACACCAGATCCTTTCAATCCTCCAAGGAACAGAAATATGCATCGAAATAGGACCGGGAGAATATACCACCAAAACTGGGATGGAAAACAGAACCACCTAAAAGAGGGAAAGAACATTCTTTCCCATGTCATGAGGGGAAGAATGTATGGTTATACATGGCCGCCTACTGCCAGTGGGAACCAATCATATCCATGGAGGTGGGTCTGTGTTGGGCTAAATGGACCCAATGGCTCTTTGGGCTCACCTGATAATGGCTGCAGGCTGAGCTCTTGGGCTTGGGGCGTGAATATTAGAGCAGTCCCAAATGAAAATGTGAGAGCCAAGTACAATATGGAATAAGAGTTACGGTCTGTGACACATTGCAAACCACCTCAGAACTCACATGAGGCACCTCTATGGTCCTACATCACCTGGGTAGTCTTTGCATCTGTTTGGCCCTAACAAGGGCAGGATGCAAGTGGGGGAGTAGTAATACCTCAATCCCAAATAGCATAGATACGGAAATGAGTGCATGATTATATATGACACCTACTACCATTGAGCAACGAGGACCAATTTATCTATGAAATTTTGGGTAAAGCCTATGGTGGGCAAGCAAAATCCAAGTGCTCATTTGACCAATGGATAGCATCAATCGCAGGCCAAGCATTGTGCTCGGGTTCTGACCAAGGTTTTCCCTAATAAGGCAAATCAAGTGTGCCATAGGTGCTTGGAATCTGATGTAAGTTAACTTCACTTCCACATCAACAACTAAATTCACAATGAGCATTTGAACCCTCATATTCTCTATGCACAATGTTCATATGAAGACCTCACATAATACCATATATTAGATATGGTACCAGAAAAAGAAAGGAAAATGATGAATATAATTCCCAGAGGAACACGAACGCGTTTATATTAAGTCACAATATAATAGCATTGCCGAAAGTGGAGATGCTAGTTAAACTTATCAAACATGCAAAAAGTTTTACCGGATTGTTTTTTCTTCAATGATTTCCGCTGCCGCTCAACAGCCTCCTTCATATCCAATAAATGCCTCTACGGAAAGAAAAAAAAGAAGGTATTTTCATCAAAATTTTGCACGTCTCGGGATATCTTATGCATCTAAGCATTTATGAAAATAATTAGTGAGAAAAACAATTCCCACATTAGAGCATGATTACTATAAAAGTCATCCCCCCCCCAGCATTTCTCTACCAATATCGAAGAACTAGAATGAGCAATGAAAGGCTATATAGTTATATCAAAAAACCATTAGAGCTTCAACATCCCACGAGATCATCATAATCGGAGGGCCAAAAAGGGAAAGTGGAAAAAGAAAACCAAATAATAATAATATTAATCGCTCTCTTTATTTCACTCAAATAGTCTTACTTTCTATTTTGCGACATTTCCCTCAAAGAGTCTTGTTTGAAAATTCGAACTAATACATTTTGACACTCATGAAATCCTCTGATCATAGAAGACAAAGTTTCATGTTCTTTTCAATGTCTATATTCCTGAACAAAGAATCCCCATTTGGCAATGACTTACAAACTGAATTACAAAAAAGAAAAATGAGTAAAAAAAAATTTATAAAAAAAAATGAAAGAAAAAGAAGGGACCCTCTACTCAATACACTAGGTGAAGCGCAGAAATACAACATACATTTCAGATAAATACCAGGAGAAAGATTTTATATCAAAAAACATTGACTAGTTTATCCATTATGAGTTCATGATCACAAATTCTGCTCTCATTTATTGATATTGCTCAAGATTCACACTGTGATTTCAGCTAATCACCTTCACAAGTTGATCTCAGTGTCATCTTCTTACAAATCTACTTCTAAGAAGATTTTTTATCAAATGAAATAACATTGAAGAAGGAAACAACAAATTCTTTTTTGTAGCTAGACAGCAACAAATTAAACATACCAAGTAATCAAAGAAATCACCAACATATGTTAAATTAAAAAAAGTACTCCCTCCGTCCCAGATAAATGTTCCTACTGGATAAAACACAGGAATTAAGAAACATAATTAATGATGTGCTGTAAAATGTGTTCTGACCATAATACCCATGAACATTAATTGAGTTCAACTACTTTAAATAATTGAGTTTGTTTGGGATGTGTTATATTAAATGAAGCTTTAAGGGTAAATTAGGAAGAATGGTAGAGAATAGTTAGATCAAAATTCTTTAGGAATATTAGTTGGGACATCCCAAAATAGAAAGTGGGAACATTTATCCGGGACGGAGGGAGTACAATAGATAACAGTCAATTAATGCATAAAAGTACAAAAAACAATCAGTTATCCAAGTAGAATGAGTCCTCACATGAGTCAGATCATCACAGTGGTACAAAATAAATGCATAATCAAAGTATACAATAAAACAATAATACAAGTAAAAATAACTACTGCATTTTAAAAAGGATCTATACCAAAGGATGCAAATACACGGTAACTTAGGACAAAAAAGAACTTCAGGATTTTAAACAGAGCACGCCTCAGTATTTCAAGCAAGAACTCAACTTAATGCATCTTTTTTTTTTTTTTCTTCTTTTTTAAAGAGGATCAATAGTGGTTCCCCACTTACCCCCTGGTGACTCGAACCCACGACCTATCGGTTGTAGGTGAAGCGTCTTACCAACTACGCTGCACTTACTTGTCAACTTAATGCATCACTTCATCTCATTTTGCAATATTTTTTTACTAAACTAATCACAGTAAGAATGATTTCATAATATCTCATTTACACAATAGATTAGTATCTACCCAAAACTAAAGAGGAGAATGAGTGGAAACTGGAGAACTGAATCACTGTGTGTCTGTGTGTTGGCCGAAGCCGGCATGAAAACAAATGTAGTATGTAAAAAGAAACAGGACATACAAGGTGAGCATTGAGATCTTTAAGTGCTTGTCCATCCTCCCAAGTCTCAGATATGACAGTGCCAGCTCTGCCAATTAACCCCAAAAAGAAAATGTTAATAATTAACTCCTAATTTCAGACTGCAAGCAAGCCAGAAAGCACTAAATGATACATAAGATGACAAATTATGGACTTGTAAACCTGGGAAATTAAGGGCATTACATAAGTTGCAACAAATAAGATAAAATACCAACCAGTTGTCCATGGTATGTGATGTAAGCAAAAATAAAGTTCTCTATAGGTGTCTACTCCCAGACAAACACCACATGCACATACTACATAACACAGAGAATTTCACAAGACTAGTGGAAAGATGGGTACAGAAATGGTTGGTATAGCAGTAGAGGTAGAAAGAAGATATTGTAACTACCAAGGGTGATAGACTAAAGTTTAACTTTGGTGAGATATAGATGAACTGGTTCAAAGAATAACTGTATGTGTAGATGGTACTGTTGGTGGACGATTAACAACTTCTTAGCAACCAAGCACCATCAGACAATATCACACCATCAAGAAGGTATCGCCGTATTGACCGTCAACAAACACATTCAGGGTCTCACAAATGGCATCACCTAACCACATCCAACCTCCTAGAAACCACCGTATGAAAAATGATTACTGGATTTTATCTTCAGAAGTTCGCAAAAGATTTGTAAGCAAGAGCAATGCCTACAGTTACACACATTAAGGTTTTTCACTAAGGTCTGGGATTTATACTCCAGATAACCATATTGAAACCATTATTAGTCAATAGGGTTTCAATGTGATTCTGGCAAGGCCATGCTGAGATAATCAGTTTTGTGATTGTCATCTCCTTCATAGTTTCCACCACTACGTGGAAATAGAAGAATTGTCATAACTACAATCTGAACATACAAGTTAGAGGAGCACTACCTGATAACACCCACATTGCCAAGTCTCAAAGAATCCTGGCGCACTTTCATCCTTGCCTCTTGTCTCTCAGCTTTAGAAACGGATATCAGCAGATCAGATATTACTTTCATTCTCTGTAAAAGAGGAAACCAGTACAAATAATTGTCTCAATAGTGAATCAAACCAACACCTACTACGCACCAATCAGTTTTTTTTGTTTTTTTGTTTTTCTGCAAAGAAAACTAATATGCACATACATAAACACTCTGAAATAATGAAAATGCATGTAGTATGAGAACAGCATGTCAAGTTTTAATGATAATCTTCAATGTTAAAGTATATTGTTCCCACTTCCCAGCATTATTTCTTCTGCACTTTACAACAATTTAACTCTTCTAAATGTTTCTCCAATTATGTTATTAAAAGTGCAGTCTCATAAGCTTCTAAATGTTTCTAGTTCACAGATAACTCTAATTACACCTTATTCACTTGGATACAGTTTTAGGTAATATCTTGATAAATTCCCCTTAGTTGGTTGTAATTTGTAAATGAAAATATCAGTTCTCTTAAGTGAAGAAAATTTCATTGCAAGGGCACAATTCCTATCCTGATGTATGAAGATCAAGGGAACAGAAATCTTAATAAAACAGACCTTTGGCTTCATCTGCTGCTCACAATCTTTGAGGTCCTTCAGTTCCTGTTGAAATCAGAAGAAATCATGAACAATGGTTCCTATATTAGCAGGGAGTGCAGCCATGCAAGGTCTAAACAACTAAGGAGCTAGAGATAACTATACCTTTTCCAACTGTTGGCATAGATGTTGATTATCTGAGGCCTCTCGGCGTGCTTTCCGTAGGTCCTCCTCTAGAGTAGCTACTCTTGAACGCAAGGATGTAAGCTCCTCCTAGTTTAGTTTACATGGAAAAAGGTTATTTTTGGCATAAACAAAAGTAAGTCACAGACACTTCATGGAGGGTGCCGTGTATTTATTGGCATCTCCCAGCCCACTTTTTATCACATCAAAGATCTCGGATCACGAGAATGACACTGGTGCAGAGACATATTGGGGGTGATCTTCTTTTACTTGCATAAAAGTAGGTTTTTTAAAGAAACAAAAATATTCATTTACACTATAAGACCACATAGAAATTGCAATTGGTGCCGTATCCTTTCCATACCCAGATCTGTATTTTTATGATTTTATCATTCTGCTAGCAGCAAAAGTAACAGATCTTGCAAAACAAAAGAAGAAGAAGGAAGAAGAATTCATGTAGTTTCATAATTGTGCCCTAAGCATGAGCAAAACTACCATGAAACTTAATTGGTGGCCAGAGGGGTGAGTATTGCACATCCTTTTTTCCTTTTGGGTGTGGATTTTGTGTGTGTTTCTTTTCTCTTTTTATCTTGTGCGGTTGGGGCGGGGGGAGGGGTGGGGAGGTTCCAATTTGCAGTCGAAGACATCATACCTCAAATGAAGCACGATCATCCAGCCGTAATTTGTCTTTGGGCCAGCCATCCTGAAACATGTGTGGAGGAAGCAGGAGGAGCAACACAGTCAGCCAATAAATGAACCGAAAATGGATCATCATTAAAATAATAAGCATATCTACCAAGGAAGAAGACCATTTATTCTTTTCAGGCCATGACCAATTCAAAGAAATAGATTCCATCAAACACAAGCAATCAATAAAAACCTTATCGGGGGAACTTAGAACTCTGCCTTCAGATCTCTCCAGCATTATCGTTGCGTATATCCTAGGAAGTTCATTAACAAAACAATTTGTGTCTCCTCCAATCCCATTGTCCGCTAGGCCGTGAAAACAAAATGGGAATTCATAAACCCTAACTCGCAGGGGATAATAATAATTATACGAGAACAAACAAATGAGTAAAATCTATACCTCCGTTGAAGATTTAGCACTTAAGATCAACTTACCAGTAATGCCTATTAAAATTACTAAAGTTGCAAAACCAATATTTATTACTCCCTCCGTTCCAACCAAATAATCCACTTTTGACCTTTTTGGGTCAACTTCATTAAAGTTTGACCGAGGATTTACATAAATTTATTTGTTTTTACAAAGTCATAAAATTTGTAATCCATAGTATTCTTAATGTAGTTTTTAGTGACTGAGATTTTATTTCCGAATACAAAATTAAAGTATGTTAAATTTTGATTTGATACATGTTAACTTTCAAAAATGGGAAGTGGACTCTTTGGTCGGAATGAAGGGAGTACTTGATAGGCATCAATGCTGGATCTAATGGCAGTGTCCAGTCTAACATGGTATTTCAAACCCGCTATACAACCAGCCCCCTGTTTAGGTAGGTTATGGAGTGCACTAAAAGGTGTCATTAATCGGTCAACTGCTTTGTAAAGACAATTCATTTCACTTGCCATACCCGTGTCCGACATGATCCACGTGGTGTGGGATATGAGTCGGACTCTCCAAAGTGTTATCTGGACACTCAAGTTCATTTTAAATAGACAGCTATAAACTGCCAAGTATTCTTAAATAGACAGCCAACGTTTTAATTAGTATTCTAAAAGAAGGTCTAGACATCCGCCCAAGCCTCGATTAGGCGCTAGGCACCCAGGCGCCTAGAAACCGAGCGCCTAGGCGCCCAACCCCCTAATTATTTTTATTTTTTATTTTTAAAAAGCTTTGACCCGAAATGACTTCATTTTAGGCCTTTTTAATAAATAAAAAATAATTTAGATTATTTGGTCACATTTATATTGCAGTAGCATGTGTTATGGACCTATGGTGTATTGAGCTATTGATTATTGTTGTGCTGTTTTGAACTTTGAAATGATGTTTAGATTATTTGCCTATTTGGTGATATTTATTATTAGTATATTTGAAGGTTTAATGCTTGTTAACTAGGTTATATTAAGAAAAGAATTCAAAAATCAGGGTAATTATGCTTTTCTTGTCCCCGCCTAGGCCCTCTAGGCGCTAGTCTCTGATGCCCACCTAGCGATTTTTTTTTTATAAGTATGATATATTATAAACAAAGAGCGACAAAACTGGTGTCACGTCCTATGAACACAAAGCGAAAACTCAAAAGCTAAAACTATCCATAAACTCTACAAAAGAACAGCAAATGAAGAAGAGAGTTCTTCAATACAGACGTAGGCCTTTCCTTATCTTCGAAAGCTCTTCGGTTTTTAACATAGTTGTTAAAGGCGACCGCCTGGCTCGCCTGAGGCGAGAGGTGAGGGTATGTCGCCCGGAGGTACGCAGGCGAGGCGAGGCGAGGCGATGTGACAAAGGCGACCCTAGGCGTACGCCTTTCTCGCCTAATCGAGAGGCAAGAGGCGAAGAAAGGTGACCTAAGGCGACCCCACACCAAAATTTGACAAGATTTGAATTTTTTTTTTTTAGATCTCGACATATTTTCTTAGATCTAGACAAATCAACATAATATTTGTCCAATCCAAGGCCACAGATATCTTCGCCTTGAGGAGACGCTCACAGCTATACACTTTTCACCGTCCGATCTCGCCGGAAAATCTGGCCGGCGCCGGAATGTTCGCCGGAGATGTACAGAAAGGGTCGCCGGTACCTGCAGAGGTTAGATCCAAAGTGTTTGGCTAGTTTGAAGTGGATCTAGAAGATTATTGTCTATATTTTTTAGAATCCACCTATTACCTTTTGATTTTCACGAAAAAAATGTAGTTTTTTGTATAAATACAAAACCTTAAAGTTGAAAATAGTGTTATTATTACCATTTGTGGACTGAGTTACATGAATTACTTTTATTTATAGCTATTTTATGAAAAAAATTACAAGATATAACACTTTAAAATTATTTTTTCTTAATTATCGACTTGTTCGCCTTTTGCTCGCCCACCTCTCGCCTCGTCTCTCGCCCAAAAAAGGCACCTCTCGCCCGCTTCTCGCTTTTCGCCTTTAATAACTATGGTTTTTAATATATCTTCAAAAGCTCTTCAATACAGACGTAGGCCTAGCGATTTTTAGAACAAGCCATATCCATGCACGCTATTTCTAAGATCCTTTTGAGCCGAGTCCAAGTATTCTAAATTTCATGGTTTTCCCATATCCGACTTCTGGACAAGTACCCGCACTCGAGTCCAAGTGTTGGGAACATGGTGGTTTGGGGGGTGTCCGCAACTAACACGAAGCATTAAAACGTTTACCTATATTGCCGAACATGTGAATTACCAAACAGTTCTTAACAAACATATGAGCAATCCAACCTTATTAGACTTAGAAGTAACAAATCTACTACTCAAGATTCTGCTCTTCCAAAATATTTTGCCCTTCCCTATAAACTAAATCTCAAGATTTACTCAAACCTTTCATCTCTAATTCAAACATAGTGGTTCTCAAGTTTATTTGAGGCCTTTTTGGAGGTCATTTGCCTAGTGAGATTCTGAATGGGTATTTTCGGAAGAGAATCTATGACTACCATTTCTGCTCTTGAACAAAAGTTCTGCTTCCTACCGATCTAATAATATTCTACTACGACAGTGAACAACTACTCTAGCCCATGAGGAATCAGTTTTACTAGTTGCATTTACATAATGCTTAGATACAAAAAAAAAATGAGAAAACAATATATATAAGCTTGAGAGAAAGAGGCAGGAACATTAGAAGTTTAGCAAATGTATTGGCAATTTATATCCCAATTAAAGATGAGGAAATAAAGGAAAGATCAAATATGTGTCAAGAAGTTGCTAATTTACAAATATTCAAGAAGGGTACATAAGGAAACTAAAGAGATTCCATAAATCAGAAAGTGTGAGGTGAAGAATGCAAGACTAAGATGAAAATAGGGAAGACGACCAGATGACCGACTTATTGATGCTCGGATGTTGAAAGTGCTTAGGAGATATAAAAGCAAAATTGTCTGAAAGACTATGATGTCCGAAGGAATGCCTGTGGAATAGAGAAATGAGCTTTCTAGTGCAAATTTACAACAAGAAATGGCATATGCAAGGTTGATCAATTATTGTAGTACAATATTACCAATCAATCTGATGAAACAATCAGCGGGAAACATTGAAAGAATAACTAAGATGAGAACCAAGAGTTAAGGCCAATAAGTTACATAAACAGCGGGAGGGCCTTTTTTGAAGCCCTGTCACAATTTTGATCAGAATCAATGTTTACCGGACTTGTTGGCACTACTACTGAGCCTTCAAAGAAGTGGAAGCCCTTACCAGATAGAGGCGAATAAAACTGACGTCAAGGGGGGATTACGCACTATAATCCACCTTGCCGTAAAAGAAACGATACTGATATATAAGAAAATCTTTTAAGGAAACCGCTAATAATTACCTATTATTGTACAATATAAATCACTTGAAAAGATGTCAAAAAATATATAAAATTAAGAATATAAATAAAACATGCATAAGCATGTACGTATACCATAGTTTACAAGTTTGTGTCTCTGTCTAGAAG
Organism: Platycodon grandiflorus; assembly: GCA_016624345.1. Classification (NCBI taxonomy): domain Eukaryota; kingdom Viridiplantae; phylum Streptophyta; class Magnoliopsida; order Asterales; family Campanulaceae; genus Platycodon; species Platycodon grandiflorus. The sequence continues at coordinate 29,465,171 of CM028366.1, read as the reverse complement.
GTCAACCATGGGAGCTATTTTCTTCTTACGAAGATTGACTGAAAGATACATTTAGAATAGAAGAATCTGGTTTTAATTGACTTAGAGAAAGTTTGGTCAAATAAATAAGAGTATCAAAGCGAGGTATATCTGCCAAATCAAGGATATGCATCATGAGCTATGACAATAGTAACTCATGATAGGACTGCATCAATATCGGCCTTTAAGCTGTTATGTTTTTTAGTAACTGATGAAGTGAATACAAGATAAGATATCTGTTGCATGTTATTTTCTAAAATGATTGTCCATGATCACAAGATCGTGGGGTGGTGGTGTTTGAAAGCTAAACTATAGATAAGAACGAGAGAGCCTAAAATAAGTACAAATACGACAAAGCGAACAAGGTATTTGGAATGCAACTTTACCAGTAAAAGGATTACAAAAGAGACAATTAAGTTAGACCTCCAAGAAATACCTAAAGGAATCTACTCCGATTAGGGAAAATTATAAAAATGACCAACGTACTATCAGTTAGTAACCAATTTCACCCCGTACTTCCAATATCCTAAAATTGACCAGTGTACTAACAATTTGAGTCCAATGTGGTCCCTATCGTTAACTTTTCATCCAATTTTTTAACGGGGCAGTTAATTTGGTTAACGAAGCTCTTTTATGAGGAGCATTTTTGTCCATTTCCTCCAAAACTCACTGCCCCCAACCACACATACTCTCTCTCTCTTTACCGGTAAATGAATGGTAGAAATTCCCAAACCCAAACCATACCCAAACCCAGATCATCTTCTTCACCGTCCAACTTAAACACCCCCGCAAGATCCACCGGTCCACGCGCTACTCCCTCCTCACCGGCAGCAAGCGCGTCCGCCCCATGCTCTCCATCGCCGCCTGCAAACTCATCAGCGGCACCCAGACCATCGCCATGCCAGCCTCTTGCACCGTCGAGATGATCCATACCATATCCTTAATGCACGACGACCTGCCCTGTTTGGACAACAACGACCTCCGCCGCGGCAAACCCACAAACCACAAAGTGTTCGGGGAAGACGTCGCCATTTTGGGGGAAGACGTTGCCATTTTGTCACCGGTAAGAGAGAGAGAAGAGAGAGTATGTGTGGTTGGGGGCGGTGAGTTTTGGAGGAAATGGACAAAAATGCCCCTCATAAAATAGCTCTGTTAACCAAATTAACTGCCCCGTTAAAAAATTGGATGAAAAGTTAACGGTAGGGACCACATTGAACTCAAATTGTTAGTACACTGGTCAATTTTAGGATATTGGGAGTACGAGGTGAAATCGATTACTAACTGATAGTACGTTGGTCATTTTTATAATTTTTCCCTCTGATTGATTATTTATCAAGATTGAGATGTGAGAGATGACATTAGCCATATATACCAACAAGGTCAAGTGAAGAGAAGAAGTGTGTCCAGAGTATCGCGTGACCATGTATGATTATTGTAGAATGGGTATCCCTCACCACTAACACGTGGCCCGCACGTGGCAGGAACGTATAGATTTTGATGCATGCGGGCGCATGCCCCGAGCATGCACCTAATCGCGGCACTGTAGTCCACACATTACGCCCTGTGCGCACAAAATCACGCATCCTATCTTGATTGTGGGTGTCACCTGTGTTGTACTTTATTCCCGGCTGCTTTATTCACGACAGGCACCTTGAAAGCACCTGACCAAGCCAACACAACTTCAAGCAGGGAAATCATCGCGCCTGCATGGGAACAACCCTTGCCCCACATTTCAGGATCACCAGGGAGTTATGGATTGGAGGCCAGAGTGTGAAGCTTAGCCACGTGATCTAATAACATGGACACACCTAGCCTAGCTAGGGCGGGAGAACTGCAGATGGTCCCTCCAGGTGACACCCGACAGCATCACGGGGATTTTTATGGACAAGCCAGTGTGAGGGCGCCACTGTGCATGGTCCGTCACTTGAGTCCCTCATTGGCCATTGCTTGCCTGTAGGTGCCTCTTCTGCCTCATTTATGAGACAACGATTGAAGAGCAACTCAGTTATTACAATTTGAGGAAAGCTATCTGCAATTTCGGTCCTCTCCCTAGCCTGCTAGTTCGTACTCTCACTCCCTTCTATTGTCCTTCATGGCCTCTCCCTAGCCAGCTAGTTCGTACTTTCACTCCCTTCTATTCTCCTTTGTGGTCCCGTGTGTAACGCCAAACTGTCCACCGGCCCTATCTTTACTATTTTTCTCCTCCACAACGACTAGGTACAAACACTTATAACCTTGAAATGTAAAAATCTAGAGGACATCAACCAGACCAGCTTTGTTTTTATGATAAAGAATGTTGGCCACAAAGAAGTAACATGTTCATAAAATGGTTCTAGTAGAAATAAGAATGTTAGGATGGATGCATAGTACATGAATTCGGTCATATTGTTGAAAAGTGGTGACTCCATTCAATTTTGAAACACCTCCCATCTGCTATAGTCACGATTCAAATGTACTAACTTTTGTACCAGAAACTCAGCTGGAAAACATGATGAGAACGCTAACTAGCTGATACAAACAAGAAATTGAAGAAACGGTGTGGTTAGAAAACATTCCTCCCTAACCGAACAAGGCGACAAACCCTTTGTTCATGCCTTTATCTCTATATCTTAGTCTCGCATATTGTGGTCTCCATAAAGAGTCGGACCCAGCAATTTTTCATGACTCCCAGCAAGATTTGTGACTTCCGTCGCATAACCATCAACAGACACCATTGCTTAAGTGATTATCATTGCTAACTTCTTCTATAGTGAAGTCAAGCCATCTTGCTCTTGAAGTTTAACCTCATTTGTATCTTGTTTAACTCTTTGATAATTGTAAGCATGCCTTCCACAACTTTCTTCTTTAACTTGTTTAACTTTCTAGTTGTGTTTTTTTCCTTTTCTTCTCTTTTCTTTTTCTCTTGTTTCAACTTTCTTTAGCAAGCATTTTCTTTTCATTTTTCAATTTTTTTGTATAGTTGTATGGCCAGTGATCTCTCTCCCACCACTTACCCCCCCCCCTCCCTCCTCTCCTGCACTTGCCCCTTGCAAAATGAATAGATCCTGGGACATGTGGGTACCACATTCCCTCATTTTACTTCGACCACAAAGCTACGGCCTCGTAGGGCATCTTGTTGCTTATGTTTTAAAATTTTTACAGTACGGTCTTTTTCTTTTTGCCCTCTAATTCACATGTTGTTGCGTATCCACCCAGAATATTTACCATATTAGGCTTTGAAGTACGTCTGGCAAAATTAGAAAAGATAAATTGAAGTGAACACATTTACGAAGAGCATTGAGAAAACTTAGATGGTTTGGAAATACGCAACATAGACCAAAAAGTGCAACTTCAGAAGAGCGGCAATATGAAAAGAGGGGGGAGGGCAAAATTAATATGGACGCCCATAGTAAAGAAGGATACGATTGCTTATAATTAATGACAAAATGCTGCTTTGGGATAGGGAAAAGGGTTTATGTAGCTGGCCCCATCCCCATGTAGTAAATAATAAAGGTTGGATTAAATCGGGTTGTGAACCTGTCCATTGCGCGGAAGATTTAAACTAACAGAAAAGCTGAGGAATATTTTATAGTTTATCTAAAAAAGAATGTGCCAAAACTTTATTACAAAGATGCCATGTAGTTCTCCCACATATTAGTGACAAAAAGAAATGGAATAATATCTTTAGAAAAGGGTTCAAATTGATTCCGAGTATGCGCGGTATTTTTCAGATTAAGGACTATATTTCAACTTAAATGAATCAACCAATCTCGCATGCACATTTTTATCTGGTATTTCTTTGAAATAGGTATCTTATTATGCGTTAGATCCTTATCAAAAATTAGGTATAAACATGAATCCATTAAGATCTGCCCTGCAATATCACGAGTAATTTATTTCAAATTGTCAAGTGCTGAAGAAATCTTCAAGCATTTAACACAAGTCTTTCTCACATGAGGTAATAATAATGATTATAGACATCCAGGTCAGCATCATTTTATTAGATGCTAAATAAAATTGCTGGTAGTTGTGGAAATTGATTGGATTTCTTAACTTCACAAAAGGAAAGTTCTTAATCTTGCTAATCAAGCCCCAAGTATTTCTTTTCCATTACGTAATAAAGTTTTCTTTTGTTAATCAAAACTCTAGCTTTTAAGGGCTCTGTTTTCTCTATGTCGAAGTCCAACCCCAACATCGGAATATTTACCACGCCAAAATAATTAATTCGCTTTGAGGGACCAATATTTTTCAGAAACTGAAGGCTCTCTGCTTAGTAAACAAAAAAGTAAAGGATAAGAATGTGTTGCCTCTTTCCATATAAACCTTCTACTCTTCAGGCAGTCTAAGACTTGAAGAGAAACTACTTTCAGATACTGTTTGCTTTGTTTAGCCTCCTCTTCAGGAAGACCATAATGCACAGTACTAGCAGAGACATGTCCTACGTCATACTTGGTTGACAAGAAAGAATAATGAAAAAGTGATGCCAGATAGAGCAGACCTTATGATATGAGTTCTCCGGAAGACCATTTGACGGCAATATTGTCGAGGCAGAATTTTGAGCTCTTGTCTGATCATTGACTCGGGAACCACGCCCCCTGCCTGAAGTAGAATGACCCCTACCACGGCTTTGTTTCTTTTTATTTACATCTGAACCTGTCTTAACCTCCACTGTTTCCACAACCTTTTGCCTTGCATCTGCTACTACCTGCTTAATTTTCCTCAAGCATCATTATGGTAGCTCTTTTAAAGCAAATTACAAGGAAAACTAGAGCATATGGAACAACTGCTAACCAAAAGAACAATACTAAAACAAAAATCTTTAAACAACTTTAAGGAAAACCATAGGAAAATATTTAAATAAGGAATTAAGAGCATGGGCCCATAATATTCACGCTACTTATAAGTCTTTTAGAAAACTTACAGACATTTAAAAATATGTAGTGAAATATCTACCTCAACATGGTCAAGCACAGTTGAGCTGCCATCATCTTCAAGTTTCCGGCGCTTCTGGGTGTTAGCTTGTATGAGAAATTCACCCCCATTCTGGCATAATACATAGATATTTTGTTTTAGTAAAGAATTGAAATCTTGAGAGGTCAGCTAGAGTGGCTGCAAACCTATCAGTTATCAATTTGGCAACATATGAAGAATAATATTGGCTTTAAACGCAAAAGATGTGAGACCCCAATCCCATATAGGAAGTCATGAAAGTCATGATAAATTTAGAAAAATTTGAGAACGTGACTCGGCGGAACTTGCACCAATGTGGCAACAGTCTTATAAGTTACTATTTACTAGGCCTGACTGTAGAACTTCTACATGCTGTTACCATGTCATACAAAAGTACAGTAGATCCTGAAATGCTGGACAGTAGAGGAAGCAGATCTGCATCCCACATTTGATGACGATTAACCTAGGCATTATGGGCCTAACAAGGACAATGGGGAGATGGCACGACCTGAATCCCACATTCGAAGAGTGAGCAAGAAGAGTTGAGAGGTTAATAAGCATGCGAAGTGCACATCTTTGGGAGATATGCATCCCCTTGTTCATATGTTATTAAGGCAATCATTGCTCAAGTGTAGGCGTTAAAGAGGGTAGGCAAGGTTTTCGGAGAAATAAATTGGTGTGAGATTTATTACGAAGAACTTCCCATATTGGAATGCTCAGTGTGGTACGTTATTATTCTTTTTCTTCTTTTTGGTGAAAGAATTACTAAGAGAGGAAGAGGAATGCACAAAAGGGACGAGAGGTCAACTATAAAGCTAGTGGGAGAAAATATAAAAGAAAAAACACGACAAAACGTCAACCTATAATATTCCTCCAATCCCTGAATAACTCGAGGATAGAAACCCCCCAAAAAGCCCCCATAGACGAAGCCCATGATGAGGCTAGATAACCACCTTATACTTCAAGTCTTCAACTAATACAGGAGCAAAGACTGATCACTAAGATCATGGAGTTCCGATCCCTCCTAATGTGTCATAACATAGCAAACACCCCACACATCCATAAAGTTGTCTTATCCACTGATACATGGACTCTTCGTTTCCCGTGTTGACATGAAATGACATGGGTGTGGGTGTGGTACTTGGACACCCAACTTTAGTGCAAAATCTTAAATTTATGGCAAGTCGGACACCCAGATCTGCACCCATATCCAATCCTTGTACCCTAGTCCATGTAACATAGGTCTTACCTTGTGATCACTTAATCTGATTGCTGTAGGAATCTTCTTTCCCATTCAAAATACCTCCAGACTTGTGTCCAACAAGGTTTGTTAGGGGTAGAAACATGTCTTCCAACATGTACTTGTAATCTTATGATCCATTTATCCCAATTTTTATGACAAGAAATTTGGAAAAGATGCATCGAATTTTCTCCGTGGTTGAGTAACAAGAATATCACTTGGTTGAGGGATATGATATACTTGGTTTGAATATATGGACAATGGAGTCAGAAGTCCAACCAAGCTTTCTTAGAAATCTGGCTCTTGATATGCTAAGGAAAGAAACAGCTTGTAGCTGGAGCTAATGATTTAGAAAAACAAGAGTGAGCATGGTAAATATACCTCCTCGGTGCAAGGAGATCTGATGCTCTTGAAAATTAAATGCAATGGCTGAAAGGAATACTAGTTTCCAGGTTAAAAACGTGCAGGATTATGGTTTTGAGTTAAGAAACTTCAGGTGTTATTGAAATTTTGAAGATCGCAAGTCTAGAGCTTTTATGAAACGAAAAAGGATGCACCACTACTATGTATAATGTATATCAGAAATTTTATAAGGGGACAAGTGATAAGCATCCTTACTCCAATATAGAAATGAAGTACTTGGAGAAGAATTGTGAAGATCAAATACTAGGACATAATAATTACTTGAGATAATTCAGAACGAACACAGAGAGAGAGCCGACTATTGAATAAATAGATGAATTAAAAGCTGTGGGGCTAAGATCTCAACTGCACTCTAAGGAAAAAAGAATAGAAAGACTAAATTAACACAGCTTAGCTCTCCAATCCCCATGAATGTCTCAAAGCACTACAAACTCTAAAGCACCCATGACTGAGGCCCACAAAGAGGCCAAAAACACAACCATGTCCAATAACAATGTCAAAGAAAGAACCCCATTCATGTGAATTCTTGCATTGCGCGTGGTCATGAGGCCCACAAAGGGAAATTGTATATTGTATCAACACCTATAAAAAGAGGTTTCAAAGAGAAAAAAAGAAAGGAAAAACATTCATATAAGGAGGAACCCCTACAGTAGCTTCACTACATAGTCTGACTGGTAGTGATTTTCCCCACTTATACTCAAACGATAGTTGGCAGATGAATGGGCCTTCTAACATGATTTCTTTGAGTGGAATAATATTGAAATAACATCCAGGTTGATAAAGTTTCATGGGGAAGAATTTGCAATTAAGCATGCAAACAAAGGACTGAATTATTTAATCTTCCAGTCAGCCGACGGTTTCACAAACTCCAGTGTATTGTGTATAACGAAATCTTTTTTAGTGATCTGTCCAACTTCTACCCCATGATACAGAACTACCGCAAACAGATCTCTCAAAAACTTAGGCAATAGGAGGGCGAAATCAATACTTTTCAGGCCAGATTATGTATCTCGATCCAGCTCTCTGTGGGTCTTATACCTCGCGGGATATCTCTCATCGACCTTGATGGCCCACCCCTGCCGAACAGAAGTAAATTATTCATACCACATGGTGCAGGACAAGTGCAACCATTATATCAAAAGCTTTTGCTGTTGGGCAGGGTAGGTCATTCTCAAGGCCAGGCTTTGCATCTTGTACAGGCCTCACCCTGTGGAACCTCTCTTCACTAGCCACCCCAAGGTCTTACCTCATCGGATCTCCCCCTACACTTCTCAGGGCTCAACCACCCTTCTCCCGGCCAGCTGAAGCAACAGTCAATGCCCTTGAATGGATCTAACTACACTTGGGGCAAGCCCAATGGTCCCCTTTACCAAACGTTTTGCTTACAGATTAGCAGTATTACAAGAATCAAACGGATCAAAGATATGGCAATCAATTAACGTAGTATATAGTTTTTCAATACATAAATGTGTACACATTACTGCAGTAATTACTAGCTTAAGTAAACCGATTTCTTGCGGAAAATGTTACAGGCAAGAACTTCCCTATCCTTTTTACTCTGTTCCTCCTTGATGAGTATTTCCACTTCTCTAGTCAAGACGAAGAGGTATATATCTTGGAGGGTGGCTTTTTATGCTTATGGTGGTGAACATGGTAGGAAAGGAACGACATGGGAATCTATGTGCTTGGGCGATTGGATTAAAGCAGTTCAGACACTATCCATAAATATTTTCTGATTTTCGAATAAGATGAATGGACAGCAGTGAGCAGCTCTTATGAGGTACGAAGTTTTTGACCATTTTTTGCATTTATTTGGTATGCTTTTTGTGTAAAACAGTAGCACCTCCCTTGGCAGTGATGGCATAATGTTCATAACACGATCTTCAAACCATTTTCAATTGTCATTCTTGAAAAGTATCTATCAAAGAACAAGAAAGACGCATACAGCAAACAGTTCCGATAAATAAAATGAACAGTAGCCCCAATTATCCCATGTAAACTGATCTAAGAAGCACCAATACCGACAAGCTTTCACAACTCCGACACATGACACAAAAAATTTCTAAGAATTCCAACATGACATGCTGGGGACGCGTTATAATAAATATTGCATGTTTGTTTTAAATGTCTAAAAGGTAATAATAACATATAAATGTATAACAATAGATCACCAATTAAAAATAACCACATACCCTTTACTTTAGCACCAGCAGATACAAAGCATGAAAGCATTACATATTAACCAACAAATTACTTATTCAACATGCCGGTGTAAGGTAACATAAAATTCTACCTTGTTCAATCTCTCACACGGACGATAGTTATTCTTCTTTCGTCTTCCTTTTTCTTTCTCTCTTCCTTTCTCTCACCTGACTCCACTCTCAGGCTGCTCTCTCTCTCTCTCTCTCTCTCTCTCTCTCTCTCTCTCTCTCTCTCTCTCTCTCCCCCTCTCTCTCCCTCCCACTCACTCACTCTCTCTCCCCCCCCCCGTTTAAATGTTCGACTAGTGTGGAAACTGGAAACCCTAAGTAGCGTTGTGTGTTTATATTTCTTCTTGTCCTTTTTTGTTTAATATTTGGGGTGGGGATAAATGAGAACTTCCTTTTTTTTTTTTTTTTTGCAATTTGAACCCAAAATTATTTGAACTTACATTTTGGCCCACCTAAAGTGTCCCTGCATGCCCCAGCATTCTAGAGAGTAGGGCAGTCAAAAGAATAACATAAGAACATTGGACACTTTAGAGCGTGTCAGAGTGTGTCACATGTCGCACATGTGTTGAATACCAATTGCCTTCTAGAAGTATCGGTGCTTCCTAGAAGCTAATAATATATATTTCACTCATGGGTAAAATATTTACGGGTGCCACTCAAACAGCTTCTCTCAATACTTTAATACCAATCACGGTCTTACCAAAGAAATTGAATAATAAAGCCCCAACCTTTCTTTCTGGCTTTTTTTTCTTAGCCTAGAAAAGTAGCACCCGCCACTAACATCATCCAGTGCCACCACCGCTGAACATCATCAACACCCATAAGATTTGGATATTTCACTTGTCCATATCACACCGGATGATAATGTACAGGGCATCATTGCATGTACAAGAACCTCCAAGCGAAGTATTAATCCTTTCATTATATGGTCAGCTAAGAATATATGTAATAAGGGTTTGTTTGGCTTCGCAATTTAATGTATTTGATTTTATAATTTTGAGAGATTTTGGTAATGATTGAAGAAAAACTCAGAGAGACATAAAGAGAAAACTAGTGGGACCTTAGAGAGATAAAGTCAAAAATCACAAAACCAAGTCACTAAATCACGAAGGAGTACGGACCCTTCGAATTTTGTGGATGAACTGCAGTTTAGGTATAAAATATGACAAAAAAGATCACAATTTGGGTGCAGATAAGTAAAACTTTGATTCAGTTTTGCAGCTTAATTTGGCAATCATATCCATAATAGTAATAAAATGAATTTACCATTTATATGGTGTGGGCCTTACCTATAAATTGCCATATGTCAGTAGTCTACAACTTGCTTGGGGGAAATTTTGGGATAAAGATGTGGGATAATCAAGAGCGCCGGAATAGCTATTCCACCTCAATAACAAAAAGAGAAAATAATAATGTCCATGTAATTGAACCAACATTTAGGAATTAAACAATCAGTTTAATTTCTAAATTTGAACAGCAATCCTACCTTTGCCCCGAAAAGGAGACATGCCTATACATAAGCTCAATCACCATGAAGTACTAAACTAATTATGGTACTTGAAAAATGAACTCACATTTAAAGTTCGGGAGCAGCATAAGCATACGTATATAACTACCAACACCTTGTATCCAATATTTGGAGAAACAGAAGAACGCAAGAGCAAGCAACTAAATTCACTAGTAATGACACTTCATATAAACCAAGACAAATGATAAACAAAAGAGCATCCAAACAGACAGCCCTTGACATAGAAAAATAGAGAATGAATCCTGAAAAGCGCAACTCAAAGAAATGTTAAATAAAAATAGATAAATCACCTGTTAACTGCTAAAGTCAAAAGCTAACGGCCTACCAGCATGTCATTGAACATTAATCTGGATCAGTCTTTCAGTGCAAGGGAAAGCTCATTCACTTATATCAATTCACCACAGTATCAATACTTACACCACCTCTTTGCCCGAAAATTTCAGATTCCAGATAAGGAATCAACCACCAAAATCAAAATTAAAATACAAACTTCACTCATAAAACAAAATACTACAGAAAACTTTTAAAACCAGAATTCAGAACAGCTAGGTATGGATAAGGGGGCATGACATATAGTGAGCTACAACAATTGTTTAGGGTCTTCAATATTCCCCAACTACATCAAAGCTGTTCAACCAGTCTAAACATTTGACAGCTCTAATGAATTTGCACTTGGACTTTGGACATCCAAATTGCAATTAGATCAATACATTGTTAATAGAATTACCAACCCACTAAAAGAATTTAAGTATAATGCTACTTTTAAATTCCATAGACAAATTTTCAGTCTTCTCAAGCAGGTGTAAAAAGTATAAAAGCAACTACAAGTACATCGACGAGAACAGACAGAATGATTTCTGAAACTCACATCATCATCATCGGAGTCGCTGGAAACAATTGGCTCGGCGAAATGCTGAACAGAATTAGCCCCAAATTTGTCAGCAGTGGAAACAGAGGCCCAAGTGGGCTGAGCAGGAACAGGTGCAGGGGCAGAAGAGGAAGTCTTGCCGGCCATGCGAGCTTCCAGCTTGGCAATTTTCGAGGGCAAAGACTGATCGGATTGGTTGGAAGAATTTGAAGAGAAGTGAAGGAGCATGTCTTCCGACATTGTTGAAATTCCCCAATGCAAATGCGCTAATCGGAACAGAATCACAAAACTGGTCAGATCATTCGAAAATCAAAAATTAAAACCCCGAATTTCAAAAATTGGGGCTTGATCAAGTACTTAAAGGCCACAAGTGTGCCTAAAAGCCCCGATCAAAATGCAATTTCAACTGTGTGTACTGTGTGAGTGGGAGAGAGAGATGGAATTAGGGTTTTGGGGAGGGGGAGAATTGATTGAGGAATGAATCAAGAAAGATGAGAAGGGATGAACTGAGAAGGAGAAGAAAAGAGTGAATTTTTTTTTGAAATTGGGTGTTGGGGGGTTTTTTGTTTGGGGAGGAAAAGAGAAGACTGACTGTAGACTCCTTGACTGAGCATTTAGTTGGATTTGGTCATGGCTTGTGATGTGATGTGCCCACTGTGTGTTTTTGTCACACACTGCAGGGGTTTTTGTTGCCGGGGGGGTGGGGGAGATGGTGTAAAGTGAGAGCAAAATGGGTGTGACCTAAAAATTGGTATCTATTTTGAAGATTTTAGTAGGTAATTGGATAGATGGTTTATTTTGTAACGAGTAATATGATATCATCAAGAAATATCTACAAAAGTCATTTACAACGGGGTTAGTCACGATTACAATACTTTTAAGGCCAAAATAAAAATTAAAAAAAAAATTATCTCAAAGTATTCACTCAATCCAATAATGGTATCTAAAATAAAATATTTTTCACTTGTACTCACAATGTTAATAATTATTTCAGTTTAACCCCTTGTTATTACTGACGTTAAAAATAGTAACGGAAATTGACATGTGCATGTGACGTGAGGGTTATTTTGGTCATTTGGATCGGGGGTACAAAGTGGGATTTTGTGCAAATTTCATTTTTTTTTTTTTGTTACATATGATAAATAATTTTAACATTAGATTAGAAAAATTTGATTTGATTGAAGAAAAATAATTTTAAAAAATAAAAATTTTGCTACGTGTGTTGGGTAAGATTTGACAAGGGGAGGAGTATTGAGAATGAAATTGTTAGTGGGGAAGGATATTTTTGGTTGGATTCCTCACGAAAATGGATTCTTTCTTTGTTTAATGTGAACATTAATGGGATTAGGTGGGGTTGGGAAGGGAAAATTCTAAGATTAAGATGAGTAGAGAATAGTGACAATAGGGAGGGAGGTACTAAATTTAAAGTATCTGTGGCTATGCTTTGTGGGTATCATTTTTTGTAGTGTAAAGAGAGAGAGAGAGAGAGAGAGAGAGAGAGAGAGTAGAGAGTTTTGGGAAGGGAGTCATTGTAGGAGTAGAAGAGTTAAAAATCTCTATAAATAATTTTAGAGAGAGGTTAAGAGAGTATCACTGTGGTTGCTCTTAGTCAGCTAATTTGGAGGGAGACAAAACAAGTTGGGGTAAACAAAATGGAGAGGTAGGCAGTGTGGGGGCTATAAGAAGAAGAGAGGTGAAGACGGAACTGTGATGAAGAAGAAAGGGTTCCCCCAATTTGTGCAATAGAAGGTAATAATTGAATATTTTAGGGGCAAAATAGGTATTTGACTTTCACTTAACGGCTAAGTCTAACGCCCGTCATAAAATGAGCTCACTTGCAACTAAAATACAGTGGCCCAAATAACATTTTTAAACAATCAGTGACCGAATTGCAACCTTCCTCAAAGTACGGTGGCCCAATTGTATGTTTTGCCTTTGTGGTTATTTTTGTCGTTTTGTATGGATTGGATAAAAAAATAAGAGAGATAGAAAAAAAATGTGAGACCGGTGAGAGAGAAAATGAAAACTATGTGAGAGAATAGAATCACAAAAAGAACAACTACGGTGAACGAGGACATTGTCTCTATCCAAGGATCCCACACATCAAACTTTTGGCTATCAAAGTCCAATTTGTTGTTGGACTCTTAACGCTGTTAAGAAATGATGTTAAGACTTAGAATATAATCACTAAGAACTGTAATAATCCACACGAAATCTTTCTGAAACATAAATATAGCTTTTAAGTAAAAATTGCAAGTTTGTCTTTTGTGGCAAAATATACAATCGGGTCACTATACTTTGGGGAATGTTGCAATTCGGCCACTGATTGTTTAAAAATATTATTTAGGCCACTGCACTTAAGTTATATTGCAAGCGAGCCCGCAAGGACGTTAATTTTAAATGGAATTCCTATTTTACCCATGTCTTCATCCTCATCTCCCTTAATGAAGGCATGGTTAAAAAAGGGATTTCATTTAAAATTAACGTCCTAGTGGGCTCGCTTGCAAGATAACTACAGTGGCCCAAATAACATTTTCAAACAATCAGTGACCGAATTGCAACCTTTTCCAAAATATAGTGGCCCGATTATGTGTTTTGCCTTATCTTTGTCAAATGGATGAAATGTACTTTTAAGATTTTATCAATCTGAATAAAAGAGTTTCATTTTGCAATGCATTCATTGAAGGATTTGTTTGATTTTTTGCTTTATTAATCAGTTTCACACCAAAATAACATCTTGTTTCATGAATGTGACCATATATATCGTTAGTCGTCCTTCTTAGAGCCCGTTTGTTCGCGCGTTTTGGTCAAAACGCAGGGTTAAAACGCAGCTTATTCCTTAACTTAGCATTTCAATGCTGCGGTAGAAAACGCTGCGTTTTCAAAACGCAACTGCGTTTTAAAACGCTGGAATTCCTAGCTTTTTCCCAAAACGCAGATTTTAAAACGCAGTAGGGAATAAAAAGCAGCGTTTTGACATAATATCCCAAACGCATTTATAAAGAAAAAAGCCGCGTTTTAAATAATCTGCGTTTTAGAAACGCTGCGTTTTTAAAACACTGCGTTTTCAAACCGCTACACCAAACGGGCTCTTATTGTCTTAACTTTCTTCTTAAGCTTTGCTTTCGAAAGTTCTTCCTCCTAACATATACGAATTCTAAAATTCAATTTGAATAAAAGCGAATGAAAATTGGGTTCATTATGGTACCCTCCCTTTTCGAATGATTAGGAGCGTTAGTGTATAACTACTACTCTTAAGGGATCCAAATGTAAATACTAAACAAATTTTTTTTCTAAGATGAATATAACAAAATAAGAAAAGAGGGTGGTAATTTAATAACTAAGTCAAGGCAAACATATTACAAGTTCATTTGTCTTGTACTCCGTTCCTAAATAACTAAATACTCTATCCGTTCTAGGCAAAGAGTCTACTTTCTATTTTTAAAAGTTAACATGTGACTAAATCAAATCAAAATTGTGCATACTTTTCTTATGTTTTAAGAAATAAAATTTTATTAATTAAAAACTATATTAATAATACTATGAATTATAACTTTCATAACTCTATAAGAAATAAAAAAATCTATGTAGATTATCGGTCAAACTTTAACTATGTTGACAAAAAAATCAAAAATGGACTCTTTTCCTAAAACAGAGTGAACATTATGATAGTGTGTGTTTTCTAAAAATACACATGTGAGGGTGGGACCCACTAACTAAAGTGAGGATTAAATTAATGGTAAAATGGTAAATTTATTTTTCTAAAAAGAAAAAGTTTAGAAACTAGACATTTATTTAAAACAAACAAAAAAATATAGTTATTTAAAAACGGAGGGAGTACTGGAGGATTAGAGGATTATAGAAATTACCTAGTCCCACAATGCGACAGCAATAACACTCGGGGCCTTTAGCCTTTTGCAACATGAGTTGGCTTCAGTCCTCCTTGTTCAAACTTTCACTTTAGTCTCCCTTGAATGTTTAACAACCTTGCCCTAGAAGGTAAGTGACTCAATTTGAACAAAAATAAAAAAGAAAAATCTTTAAATTCTATGCATTCTGTTAAGTCCCTTTAGTCCTGTGTAGTATGCTCAGTATATAGGCTAGAGGGGGGGTGTGAATAACCTATGTTACCATCATTTAAAATTTCATCGTAAATTTAAAATTCGTTAAAGAACAAAGATGAAACATTTATCAGGTCAGGTCAACTCTCTATAGAAGCAACTTAGCTGGTTGATGTGCTTCAGCAGATATTATCTACTTTGTCACAACAGACTTGAAAGACTACTTGAAAGTTGAGAATATTACATTTGCTGAAGTATAAGAGTTAAGCAGCGAAAAGATTGACAGTAAATGTAATATTTGAAGATCAAATTGGCTGAACATATAAGTACCAATACAGTGTTAACAGCAAATTTAAATCTTCATAAGATGCAGTTATTCCATTCCATAAAATAGATTGCTCAACATATAAATCATATATTGACGGAAAGATAAGTAAAGGCTGAATGCAGTAAAATATACTCCCTCCGTTCCTAAATTATTGTCTTCCTTTCCTTTTTTGTTCGTCCCACAATAATTGTCTTGTTTGAAAACTTTTCTTTTTAGGACATCACTTTTACCATTTTACCCTTACTTTTTTCCCTACTTTAATTATGGGCCACATATACATGAGCATTAAAAAAATTATACATTATACCAATATTAATAATCAAGTCAATTGTTTTTTCTTAATCCGTGTACCAGGTCAAACAAGATAATAACTAAGGGACGGAGGGAGTATTTTATATTAAAATTCAGCAGAGGTTTACTCAAAGGTAAGCATGCTTAATACATCAACCTAAACTCTCTAACCTAGCAACCTTTCCGGGGTTTCATGAAAAGGAAGTGTGATGCCGGGAAGACTTATTATTAACCCTCAACATTTCATAGAGGCATATGGCAGTGCCAAAGTGAGGGGGAAGTGAGAAGAGAATATTATGGGTTGTTCAAATAGCAAGTATTTTGAACAACTGAGTGCAAAGCACTCGACCAAATGTGATGACACATTATTGCACAACCGACAACTCTTACAATGAAATGTAAGTCTGTCGGAATGAATGTGTTGTGCATAGAATGCAACTAGGGCAAGATTACCTTGTCGTACCAAGTAATAAAGTGTACCTAAGTACGAGTATCGATCTCACAGGGAATGTACGTAATTTTCACTCCAATTAAGTACCGAAATTGAGCTAACTAATTATATTTGAGTGAAAAGAAATTGAGATTAAAAACTAAAAATAAAAGAAAGAAATTAATATTTACATATTGCGAAAGTGGTTTGGCAACATCAAATCAAGATTTAAAAATATAGGATTATGATATTTCTAGTCTCGCTCGTGTCTCAATTAATCCTCTCTCTATTTTTCTTAACTCATGTGTCGGTAGTCGGGGCACACGTTAATAATATTCACTACAGGCTGTTGCTACGTATAGCAAACCTAGCTACCACTCATCCTAGCTATGGGCACCATGCAAACATAACATAGGAGAGAAATAACCGCATGAAGATCAAGCACCCAATGACTATCTACGCCTGTTTTCATCGAGCTACTTCCATTGCGTAAACAATTATCACGATTTTTGGAACAATAGGAAGGGCTGTTGCTTCATATCCTATCATTCTAGGGCTCATTTAATGATTCATGACTTCATTAAAAGCTTTAAACACACAATGATAATAACCAACAACATGGGTAATACTTTAAAGAGAGAGAAATTAAAACACTACTTTTGACATAAAAAAATAATCACATTCCATGAATCATTTAAGCACAAAACCAATTCCACATTTACAAGTTCATTCAACCCTAGAAAATACAACAAGTATCATAAAATAGGGATTGGAAGAATTAAACCGAGCATCGTGTAAATCCCGTGGTTGAAATCACTTGCAAAGCTTCCTTGGCACTTGATTTGTTACTCCAAACCTTCAAAAGTGATCAATTTTTGAGGGGAGGAGAGAGATTTGGGGCTGCTGCCCCTTTTGGGACTCTTGTCCCGCAAGGGGACTTACTTCAATGAATTGGGGATACTTGGGAGATAATTAAATGAGGGGCAAAGAGTATCAAGGAAGCCAGGGGGCAAAATGGGGAAGAATTAAATCATTTAGGGGCTGACTGGAGGAAAGAAGAAGCTGCTAATCCGTCTTCAGCTGGGCTTGCCCAGGGGAGATTCGTGGGTGAGCTTGTGAGGGAGAATGGGGTGAATGATGGCTGATGGGCTGGAGATGACTGATGGGTGATCCACGGGTTAACTAGTGGGCTGTTGGGTAAGGATGTGAGGGGAAGTAGGCGTGAAAATGGATTGGGCTGGAGGATCCAAGAGCAGGGACCGCGGGTCTGCTGGTGGGCTTGGGCAAGGAGGTGATGTGGTAGCACGAGAGGCTGCCACCGAATAAATGAAGACTCTTGGTAATTGCTCCGGTGTCCCCCTATTTCTGGTCTTGGCTCCTGAAGTCCTTCCCCCTCCAGGCTTCTCACTTTAATCCTTTGTTAGCCTCCATTAGCCCACCGTTAGCACATTTTGCCTTGGCTAACTTGACGGGCTTTGACGGAATAATTTAGGATCAATTACGGGCCGGTCCCTTTTTAAAAGTTTGTAATCGCTCCAGTCCAGTCATCTTTTTTTAAAACCGAAAAAATGCATTTTTGGGGCGAAAAGACAATTATACCATTAATGAAACAAAAATGCGCGCAAATCAGTAACTTTTTGCATCGCGATGTCCCAAAAAGATCATCGCGATGACCCAAATGCACTACACTACGAGCATCGTGATTCCACAGTATCACTCAACATATAGCATCGCGATGACAGAATATTGAACTAAACTACTAGAATCGCGATGTCACCGTAAATGAAAACACTAAAATATTTCAGTAAAAATAAAATAATTTTTTCAACTCAAAACTCCTGATGCCTTTTTAATGCATTGCGATAACAACTTAAGACATCGCGATGCACAAATTTTGGCATCGCGTTAGATCTAATGGGCATCGCGATGCCCACGTGAAGTTTATCTTTTTTTGTCAAAAATACGAATATATACTTAATACAACCAAAAAAACTAATAATCCAGTAAATTGAAATGATTTTTCCAACTCAAAAGTCCCGATGCCTTTTGAATGCATCGTGATGCCAATTTAAGGCATCGCGATGCACAAATGTTGGCATCGCGATGCATAAATGTTCGCATCGCGATGCACAAATGTAGGCATCGCGATGCATAAATGTTGGCATCGCGATGCCCAATGTAAAGTTTATCTTTTTTGTCAAAAATACGAATATGTCCTTAATACAAACAACAAGTGAAATAGAAACATTAGTTTCAATCATCATACTTTCGTTTCAATTCCTTGGGCAATGCGTTCAATCTAATGGGCATCGCGATGCCCATGTAAAGTTTATCTTTTTTGTCAAAAAATATGAATATATACTTAATACAACAAAAAAACTAATATTTCAGTAAATTGAAATGATTTTTTCAACTCAAAAGTCCCGATGCCTTTTGAATGCATCGCGATGCATAAATGTTCGCATCGCGATGCACAAGTGTTGGCATCGCGATGCACAAATGTTGGCATCGCGATGCCCAATGTGAAGTTTATCTTTTTTGTCAAAAATACGAATATGTCCTTAATACAAACAACAAGTAAAATAGAAACATTAGTTTCAATCATCAGACTTGCGTTTCAAATCCTTGGGCAATGCGTTCGATCTAATGGGCATTGCGATGCCCATGTGAAGTTTATTTTTTTTTGTCAAAAATATGAATATGTACTTAATACAACAAAAAAACTAATATTTCAGTAAATTGAAATGATTTTTCCAACTCAAAAGTCCCGATGCCTTTTGAGTGCATCGCGATGCACAAATGTTGGCATCGCGATGCAAAAATGTTTGCATCGCGATGCACAAGTGTTGGCATCGCGATGCCCAATGTAAAGTTTAGCCTTTTTGTCAAAAATACGAATATGTCCTTAATACAAACAAAAAAAACTAATATTTCAGTAAATGAAGTGATTTTTCCAACTCAAAATCTTTTGAATGCATCGCGATGCCTGTATTAGAAGTCGCGATGCTTAATTTAAGCCATCGCGATGTTTGGTTTAAGCCATCGCGATGCACATGTAAAATTTTCGTTTAAGCCAGAAATACTAATATACCCTTAATACTGATTAGTCGCGATGCATTAATATCAGTATTACGATGCACATATTAACCATCGCGATTGGGAGATTTTAAAATTGCGATGAATCAAACTAATTTAAGCCAGAAATAAAACAAGCGCGAAACACAAAAACAAAACGTTTCATCTCACTTCCATTGTCTACACACAAAAAAAAAAAAAAAGTTTCATCTCACTTCCATTGTCTACACAAGCAAAAACTAAGTAAGAATTGTGAGAGGAAATCGATTACTGACAAAAGCATAATTTCTTCTCCACGAGCTGAATACACAACAAAAATGGCCAAAACGACGAAGGAAACTCAAACAACAGGTGTGTATTTCTTCTACATTATTTAAAAAATTATGTAATGCTTTTATTCAATTTGTGAGTCCGGGTTAAGATACTTGGGAATCGCAATTCTAGGGTTCTTAAGACTCGGAAATCGCGATTCTAGGGTTCAATTTATTCTAGGGTTCTTAAGACTTGAAAATTATGTAATGCTTTATTCAATTCTAGGGTTCTTAAAACATAACTTTTAGGGTTCTAGCGTATAATATATGAATAATAATTCATAGTATGTGCATGGAAATACAACAAATTGGACATATAAAATTCATTTGGATTTCTTGTATTCAAGATGATTTCTATGCATATTGGTTTACTTTCTTCTGTTTCAATAAATTTACTCTTTGGTAATAAAATAGAATATCCCTGTTGTTATGCAGCTTAAAAAAAGAAACAAACTGCATCATTAAAATGCAGATGCAGTCTCATACTACTGAATAAACAGATGAAGACATTTCAATTCAGGGAAAATCACCTTCAAGCCCTGAAGAAAACACCATTTTGGAAACTGATTGAAGCCATAATCCAAGACAAAATTATAGAAAAACATTGTACGGTGGATAGTTCCATACTGGCAATGATTGTAGGCTGTTACGTAAAGGATGACAAGTCTTTCTTGTTTGGAAAGAAAGACCTAGAGCTTAAAGCAAGGCATGCAAAGCTTCTGCTTGGAATCAATGACGGGGAGGAGGAAATCAGAATTAACTTTTACAACATTGAACGATCCGATTTCCTTCTAAGACACTTCCCCGAAAAGGAATCAAGGAAATCAAAAGACTACAAGCTTAGCCCAACCCTTATATGTAGTCGGATTCAGGCCATTATGCCCAGTGAAGATCAAAGGGAAATCAACGACGTTGCAATTTTGACAACACTACTTGTTCTTGCAACCTTCCTTGTCCCAACTAGCAGTTACATACCATGGGCATATATCAACATAATATCGGACTTCGACAAAATTTCAACCTACAATTGGTCAGACCATATTGTCGACAGGTTGATAAATGCCTTGGAAGCTAGAAAGGATGACAACGTGGAGAAATGCGTGTTGCTGCTACCGGTAACTTTTTTACACTCACTTGTAACTAATTTCAAATTTTCATATACAGTGCATATTGATTTGTTTATACTAACAAGAGGCTTGAATTTGCACATGCAGTATTGGTTATGCGAGCGAACCAACATCATCAAACCAATTATAGAAGTGTTTAAACCAATAGATGCGAAGCTCGTATTCAGCATAAACGATGGAGAGGAGGAAATAAACATATCGTTTTACAAATTGGATCGCATCGATTTCCTCCAAAGGTGCTTCCCGAAAAAAATGTCAAAGGAATCAAAGAACATAAGATTGAAGCCAATGTTGGTTTTTATAGAATTATGGAAATGATAGAGAGTTCGGATCAAGTTGATATCGAATGCATTGCTAGCTTGACGACCCTGCTTGTTCTCGCTACCTTGCTGGTTGCAACCAAAACATCCTATATACCGTGGGCCTACAAAAGCCTTGTGTTTGATTTGAACACAATATCAACGTACAATTGGTCAAAACATGTCGTTGATTTGTTATTGGAAAACTTGAAAACTACATCTGATAACCACCGAGAGAGATGCGTGATGCTGCTTCCGGTAACTTTAAGTTCATTTGGTATTATTATATGAAATTTTTGTGTATGATGCATGTTGATTTGATCATATTAAATTTGTTGAATTCCTCTATGCAGTATTGGTTGTACGAGAAGAGTAACGTTGTGCAACCGACTCGCGAAACTTATAACTTATATCCCAATGTTTGTGAAATGGGATTTAAGGGCACTGTCAAGCGTAGTGGATGAATCCAATTTTGTAAGGATCATGACAAATTAGGTGAGTGATTATAAAATTACACATTAGTATTATATTACAAATATCAACATTACACTTGCGATGCACAAAGGTGTGCATCGCGATGCATAAAATTGTACTAAAAAAGTACTATTTTTGTGTATGACGATGCACAACCTTTATTTTTGATGCACAATTTTTATACACTGTTTTCATTTTTTTATGGTTTATGCAGAAGTTTGATGATGTTCTCAACATAACAACAAATGATGAAAATGAACTGCTTTGGGTAAAGAGAAACAATAACATGGAAATTCTTGGTGAGGCCTCTGTGGATGATCAATAAGATGCTACAGTTACACCCAGGAGATCACTGAATAAGAGGGGTGGGGTGACTGATCCGGTTGCAAGTGAATGTGTGACTCAAACACAAGTCAGATAACAACAAGAAGATGTGAGTCAAACAATTAAGCAAGCTAAAACTGAAAAATAACAAAAACTCGAGAGGTCAGAAAGGACTAAGCTGAATACATGGAAGAGGAAGTGTAAAGAGTCCAATAGAACGACAATAGTTATTGATTAGATGTGTTTCTTAGTTATTAAACTTTTTAGATACATTTGTTGTTTTATATTTTCTAGTGTTTGAATACATGTAAATATTTGAATACATACTGTGGTGTTTTAATACTAATTTAGAATTAATTTCATATGTAGTTTTATCCATGTTTGTTGATTACATTGCGCAATATCTTTTTTTTTAAAAATTATACTTGTGATGTACAAAAGTGTGCATCGCGATGCACAAAATAGCACCCACAAAAGTACTGTTTATTGCATCGCAATGCATGATTTTTTATTTTCGATGCAAAATAATGGACAATGAACTTCAAAAATTGAAACATAACAAAATCAACCTTGTATAGCCTCTTTGCATGACCTAGAGTTGTGGTTACAAAGTTTGTGACATCTGCTACATATCATTTTCTTTTTTCTTGTTGATTCACCATTTGATGAGATCCTTGTCTTCTTGGGACGTTTGGGTAATTTCTTTATTACTGGTGGTAAAATGGTCTCATAATCACAATAGTCGCGTGGCAACACGAGAATCCTTGAATTTGCCACTGATAGCATGAACATGTCCAATTTCTTAAGTCAACTTGGACGCTTGGATCGGATAAAATCTCGTATATGAAGTTGGGTCCCATGCGAATTTGCCACGTGATCCTAATATTAAGGTACTCATTCCACTTTTTATCCATCTTCGCACATAATAATTTATTCCATTTCTTTCCAAATCTCTCCTTAAATCGTTTCATTATTTTTGATCTTATACAGTCCATCATGCGAGTGATGAGAAGACCGCGAGCCTCTAAAATACAATTGTTGAACGATTCTGCGGCATTGGAGGTCAATTCAACATACTTGTTCTCGTGGCAATGTGCAATCGCCTACATATCGTATGGAATGATGGCCAAGAAATCACAAGCAACATGTCCCCCCTTCTTTTTTTGAATATCTCAATTTTCTCATTAAACAGTCTAATGTTTGAGGCATATGCGCAATCCTTGAGTCTTGAACACAAACTGCTGTGGAACGCGTTATAATAACGTTTACCGGTAAACATTTCTTTCAAGTTCCGATAAAGGTGCACCAAGCAAAAGAAATGCTTGGAACTCTCAAACACGTCGCGTATTGCTTCCATTAAACTAACATTTTGATTGGATACAAACAACACTTCCTGATCGATTTCTCCTTTTATCTTAGACAGAAACCAAGCCCAATTATCCCTATTTTTAGAACTTACGACCACAAATGCAAACGGGAACAAACTTGCAGTATATGAATAGTATTTAATCAAAGTGTCATCGCGATGTGTATACTTGTACTAAAAAAAATACTATTTTTATGCATTGCGATATACAAATTTATATTTGATGCATATTATTCTACTTCATTAACAACATAACATTTGCGATGCATACCAATGTGCATCGTGACGCACAAAAGCGTACTACAAAGTACTGATTTTGTGCATCGCGATGCACCACTTTTATTTCCCGATGCACATAAATGTACTGAATGTATTCTCTTATTAAGTACAAGTATAAACAGGGGCATAAACATGATCAGCCTATGATATTAATCAAAAGAATGTTGAAACAAAGGAAAAAATGTAGAAAAATGGACGTACCTTGATTTCCATCCTTGGCCGTGGTAGACAAAAGGGTGCCCTTAAATCGAGATTTCATAAATGTGCCATCTATGAACAATATAGGATGGCAGTAGTTGAAACCATCTATACATGCCCGAAATGAAATGAACAACCTACTGAACCAATTCGTAACATCGTCCGATTCCAAGAAAACAAAGCTACCTGAATTTCTCTTATGCAATGCTTTAACGTACTACTGAGCTCTTAGAAATATTCTTCGTAACATCTAAAAAGCTTATTTCAAGCCTTCTTGACGCTCCTCCATGCCTTACTGTATGATATCTCAATGCCATAATTTGTCTTAATGTGATCAATTAAATCAATCGGCTAATAGCTTGGTCGACTGCGAACATGGTCAAGAATCAAGCGTGCAATTATACCACAGCGCATCCTTTTTGAGTTATTATCGTCAACCATGATCAAATGATAATTGTGTGAAAGGTTGCATTGAATATGGATACTGATTCATCAATAGTTGAAGATGTCTTGATAAACCAACTACAATCATCACTAAATTTCTTCCCACATGCAACGCTAATTCTATTTTTGTTGTTCTTAATGTAAATAAATTCAAATCTAATCTTGAATGAAAACTTTTTAAGCTGCGTACGAAAATCTTCCATTCTACCTTTAAATGTTTGACCAACACTAGTAATAAGATTTGCCCAACCAGAATTCAAGAGTTGTTTTCTTGTTTGAACAGGACATATATCGTAACATGGGACACTTTCAATATCGCTTTCAGAACTTGAAGAATTGGTATAATTACTATCACTGATCTGCTCATTACATTGTTGTGCATCACCAAATAGATGTGGTGTTCCTTTACCTTTGTCAAGGTTTTGTGCACCACGATACAAATTTTGTGCATCGTTTGTATAAACAGTTGCATCGTGTGTGTTTTATGCAATCTCATCTTCATGGTTCCTTTCTTTATTAATTCCGTAAATCAAACCATTATATGTTTCAAACACATCAACAATGATAATAAAAATTGATAAAATTTTGGCCAATGTCACCATATTTTTGAAATCTTCTTCATTTGTTGATGTTGTATGATCCTACAGTGTATTTCAAAGTACAATTATCCGATTGAAATTGGAATATTTACCTCTGATGTATTCGATCAACTCAGATAAACCAAAATTCTCTGAAACTTTCAAAACAATGGTATCTTCTCTGAATTTCAGCAACAACATGACAATAGTTTCTTTGGTTGAATCCATTGATTTCGATTTCACAATGAATTCGATCTTTTACTTATTGGTATTTGTTTTTTAAGTTTCTTTAAATTGATATGAATGAAAATTTTAATAAGAAATCGCAATGGAAATAAATATGGGATTGAAAGGAGTAAATCAAGGAAATCGTAAACAAAAAAAACGTGATAGGTTATTACGGGCAGTTTGAGAATAATTTATCACTTAAAAGGGACTTAAGCGATTGAAAACAAATATAGTGATCTTAAAGCAATTGACAATCTATGTAAGGGGACCAGCCCACAATTTTTCCTAAATAATATTATTAATCACAGTACTATTAGCATCCTAGCGCAATTAATCCTTACGTATACATAGAAAATAATTTGAGATTAAAAATGTTAATCCTGAGTTTTTTGTGAGGGGACGCTAATAATACCACACTATCCCATGGTATAATTAGCAAGAGATAAGCGCTTTATCCAGATAGCTAGCTCGTGCTATTACTTCAAAACGTCTATTGCGTACCAAATATTCGACAATTCGATTATATTAATCCTATCCGGGCTTAATCCTAACTACCAAACGGCTCCTAAAACTTTTAAGATTCACAAAATGAATATGATATTTCCAAGATGGAATTGCAAGTTTGGGTAGCGCATTGAGGAATCTGTGTAATTTGCTTGATTTGATGAAGTAATAATGCAAGCCATGTTTCCTCACCGATACAATAACAATCCTAATTGACTCGACTCTAAAGTCTAAACCATGAGCTATGGGTGACAGCTAAACCAGCACTAAGAGCTCGTTTAATACAGTTTCAAAATACATATTTTTTAAAACACAATTTGTTCCTTATAATTACATTTGAGATATTACTTTACAATGCAGTTTTTCTTTTTTCTAGCAGCGTTTTAAAGTCTATATTTTGGGAAAAAACTAGTAATTCCAATGTTTCAAAAAGCAGCTGCATTTTAAAAGCGCATCTTTTTCTGCCGCAGCATTGAAACACAATTATTACAAAATAAGCTTTATTTTATTCCTGCGTTTTGACTAAAATGCACTACCAAACGGGCTCTGGTGATAGGAAAATCTTTCAACAAGTTAATTCAACGACTCCAAAAAAGGAACAAACAAACAAATTTAGCCTTTAATGGCCAAAATATTTGATGAAAGACTGTTCATTCCTCTCCCTCGCCATTCTTTGCTTGGTGGTATTAACAATCAGCATTCTCTCATTTAAGGTTGGTGTCTGCTTCAGAAGCTTCCTAATTGGCGTCTCGTCTTCATGTTTTCACTGCTGCCACATCAACGAGACATTTTTTTAGTAATCGATATCAAAGAAAAAAAAATGGAGATTGGGAAAGAAATAAACTAAGCATATGTGTGGAAATAACTGCCATAAAGAAGTGCCTGAGTCTCTAAAATTTACAAGGCCTAACATATGTCACAAAAAAGAAAAATTGGACCACCAAGGGTGTAGATGGGGCTGTTCTAGCTTAATCATAGGTCTCGGATTCGAGTTATGGGAATGCAACTGCGTTAAAACTTGGTAGAAAGAGCTTTAACGCCTTTGTGGTCTTGCCCGGTTTGGGAGATTAGGCTTCTCCGCCTAACTTTTGTACACCAAAAAAAAAAAAAAAAAAAAGAAAGAAAAACTGGGTTGCTGCAACAAAGGAGCTCATAAAAAAATATGGAGGATAAGGAGAAGAAGAAGAAGAAGAAACAAATTGATATTTTCCTTGAATATTCATCAGACGACGAACTATGCTGTCGACAGTCATAATCAAATATCATCCGATCCCCACCCTCTTCTCCGAAATCTACTCTCAAAAGTGGCTCTCCTTTGGCCATTTAGGAGATCTAATACTCAACTTCCTCTTCCTCCACAGGAAGATGCTGCACACGAGCTCCACACAAATAATGAATCAAGAACAGATGCATTTGAGTCCTCAAATACTGTGGTATACTCGCTTGTTATTCAACATCACAATGGTCCTTTCCTTCCTCTGAATCACCTTCTTCCAGTCATAAAGTGAACGTGTGTGAAACAGGCATCCTCACTTCTAAGTTCTCACTGAGCTCCCTCCATAACTGCCCAAAACATGTGCAATCTCAGTGAACAAAACATTTAGCATCCAAAGCATTTCTTGCTTTTCTACCCTTAGTTATATCCAAGCTTAAAACGGCAAGCTCAAATTTCACAATATTTCTAGAATACAAACTTCCATAAGTACCAATTTCTATTTGTGGATCAAAGGCACTTTTCGTGTAGATTGCCAAGTCCCACTCTAATTATAACACTTACAAGAATTTTGTAAGAACAAGTCAATTTTTATTACTCTATGGTCAAAGTTGACCAACAAAAAGTGGGACCCCTTTTTTTTTTTTTTGGAAGGAGGGAGTATTTGATTTGATTAGCTGGTTTCATCTCAGTAGTGTTAGCAATCGACCAATGCACGTTGGATCTTTGTCCTGTTAACTTGGTACAACTGAAATAGCATACATCGTTTTATGCCAGAATTATAGACCAAAAGGAGTATGTATCCATCTATTATTTAGAAAGTACAAAATCCAAGGCCAGTTTTCTGAACAGGAATGCCATAATACAAGTTAAGACTACAATTTCAAACACTTGGCAAAATGTAATGTATATACCTGTACAATTGAGAGAAGGGAGTCAAGCCCATCCAATGCAGAAGCATGTACAGGAACACCAATAACAGGTAATGGTGTCAGCGCAGCTACCATGCTCAACCCCATAAATATAAATAAATAATCAAAACTTATCTTACTGACGTCTAGCAATCCAAAAGTTGCAATAGGGAGTTAATGAGGCACGTGTTATTTACTGAACCTGGCAAGACCAGCGATAATAATCTGGATGCCCCGCTCTCGAGCAGATGCTGCGTAAGAAAACATCAGGCGTCTGATGTGCCGATACTATTCTCACCTGCACAATTTTTATTCAAGAAAATCTAAGTAAAAGATATAAGCTATGAGTAAACAGGTAAATGAAACTCCGAGCCATTCATAAGAATATAACCTCAGCAGGCACATCAAACTCGTTCAAGATTTTTATAGCATCTTTCACAACAGATTCCAACACGTGGGCAACTGTGTCAAGTAAATCAGAAAGAGCATCATCGATGAAAACAAATTATTTGATGATCCATTGGCACCAACAACTTTGTTAGTAGCTAAGGTAACAAAACTTTTAACACATTCCAAAACCAACTGATGCCCTATGCTGGGACTGCTGCTTGATGTACCCGCCAAAAAAATTATGTGAGACATCCTTAACAATTTCAATAGTCAAGGTAAGATACAGCTGGTTCTATCAGTTCGCTAGCAGATAAAGAAAACAGAAGTAGGAAATAGATTTTTAGAACAAACATCGAACACTTAAGTAAGATTCTACAAAACAAGAAGAAAATTTGAAGGAAATTGATGCATCAAAAATGCCAAAAATATTTTCCCAGATTTGACTCCTAAATACATACTCCCTCCATTATACACAGAGAGTCTTACTTTCTGCTTTGAAACATCCAGTCAAGAGTTCTCCTTACAAAACTAAGCTAACAAATGTTACGAGTTTCCAAAATTACCCTTGTTACATTAAAATTAAAATTAAGAGAAATATTTTAATCCTCAAAACTTAAGGGTATCTATAGAAAAGTATATTTATGCTCAAAATGTTTGACTTTTAAACGTGGACACTTTGAGCGGAACGGAGACAGTATTAAAAAGGTTCAATGGAGACGAGTTCAGTGATCTAGGAGACTTATATTTGGTGATTTGTTCACTAACACTATGCCATTCATTTAGTATAGAATATGAGTTTTCAGGAGAAACCTAGAAGGGCGGATGACTGTTATGTGGCCCATCTTTCTTTGCTTTCATAATTCTACAATATCATCACAACAAGCATTGTAATTAGGATCAGAAAGATGAACATGATGAGATGCCATTATGGTAAAGTAAAAATGGTGGGGGTTTCAAATCCCTACCTGTCTTGTCATACTCATACCAGTGAATTGCTACCCCTGGAACTTCCAAAGGCCTTCCAATTAGTTGATGAGCCAGAAGGAAACCTGTGTTAAAGATATTGATGACGCATAATCGGTCGAGCTGAAGCGGCGCGGACTGACACAGCTCGCCTCGACTAGGGCCACAGGGGTCTACCCGTACCATGGCTACGGGTTTGTGCTCTTCCTCACATCCTGAAACTGGCGCTACCAAGTTTCGAACCCTGGCCTCCAGGTGTTGGCCATAAGTTATGGGACATGGGTACCAACCACTAGGGCTAGCCCAAGTGGTACCCATGTCCCACAATCAATGCACTGCTCCTGGAGGTCACAGGTTCAAATCCCCTAGTGTGATTCAGGATGTGGGGAAGGCAAAAACCCACTGCCAGGGGTGGTGAGATCATGAGTTTAAACGGATGTATCCGCCGACTCCGGCTGTGTCAGTCCGCGCCGCTTTAGCCCGGACGACGGTGCATCCCCTCAACAAAAAGGGCGCCTAGCCCAGTTGGTTGGTACTCATGTTTCACTCCCAAAGGCTATATCCTGGAGGCCAAGGGTCGAAACCTGGTAGCGCCAGTTTCGGGACATGAGGGAGAGCACAAACCCACTACCATGGAGTGGGTAGACCCCTGTGGCCTTAGTCGGCTCGAGCTGTGTCAGTCCGCGCCGCTTCAGCTCGGACGATTATGCGTCATCAGAAATAATCTCATTGGACTCTCAACAGCCCACCCTAGACTCTATATATTCTCATATACATTGGACTGGACTCCATGTATCTCTCAATGTGTATTGAATATATATCTCAGCATTATCAATACTTAATATAACAATTTACTCTTTTCCAGTAACTCTCTTTCTCCCAGACTTGCCGTGACTCTCTCCCTTCTTCGGTTCTCACGCCTCCGGTCACCACTGTTTTCGGTGGTGGTCCGGCACCATTCACATATCTACAAAAGTTAACATGGTATCAGAGCAATAGATCTCTATTTTTTTTACGCTTCCGCAATCTCTTCAATCTCCTCTTAAAACCCAAATCACAAAATCTGTCGAATGGATTTTAAAACCCTAAATCCAAATTCGCCTTCTTCATCTTCCCTACCGACCTTCCTTTCTTGATTTCTCCCACCATTCGAAGGCTTCTTTGATTACTTCTCATGGTGATTGGCGATTTCATGGATTTTTCTTCTTCTTTTGGTTTGCTTCAATTCGGGTTTGGGTTTCTAGGTTCCACCAAACTCCGAGTTCTGATTAGGTTTGTTGTTCCAATTGATGTCATTGCCCTGTCAAAATTAATTAATTTTGTAGGTTGTTCTTGTTTGGCACTGTTATTGTGCTTATGGTCTTTTGCCCTCAAATAATTTTTTCTTTGGGCAAAGAATTCAGTGATGAATCACACAAATATAAGTTTAGAAATATTTGCTAAGCTCCTTCTTTGTCAACCAAAGTCAAATAATGACTTGGTTGACATATCTCTTGTGGACGGTATTCGATCCACAACTTTGAATTCTTTGATTATGTAGATGCTTCTTTTGCGGACAAAATATTCGGATTGGGCTTCTCCTTCGTCTTCTATCTGCCAATTTTTGAGTATGCTTTTCGGGGATTGGCTCCTGTTTGGGCTTCTCAACATTACCTACTTCTACAGTTGTTCGGGGTGATCCATTTATGGGCTCCGCACAATCTACTTGTCTTCATATTGAAGATTTTATCTCTATTAGGCCCAAGAGGCCCAAGTTGCTGGTGGTGAAACTGCTAATGCTAAGCTGCTGGTGGTAATGTCTTCATGTTGAAGATTTATTTCTGTTAGGCCTTAGAGGCCCATTTGCTTGCATCTCTCTAACTCGAACACTTCACAAAAGTTTTGTGTACGAGTTGAGGGGAGTGTTAAGTTTGTATGTATTAGGCCCAAAAGGCCCAATCTGTATTTTTATTTTCTAAATCTGCTGATGGCTAAACTGCTGCTAGGCCAAACATGCTGATGTTGCTAAACTAATGTAGTGAAGCTGCTGATGTTGCAAAGATACTGATACAAAGCTGCTGTTGTTGCTAGGCTGCTGATCGTGAGAAACAATTGGTTCTTCTCTTCAACTCACTCACTTCATTACTCTTCCGTGTACAAGTTGAGGGGGAGTGTTAAAGATATAATCTCATTGGACTATCATCAGCCCACCCTAGACTCTATATATTCTCATATACATTGGACTGGACTCCATGTATCTCTCAATGTGTATTGTATATATATCTTAGCATTATCAATACTTAATATAACAATTTACTCTTTTCCAGTAACTCTCTTTCTCCCAAACTTGCCGTGACTCTTTCCCTTCTTCAGCTCTCACACCTCCGGCCACCACCGTTAATGGTGGTGGTCCATCACCCTTCACATATCTACAAAAGTTAACAACCTGGTTCTCCCTGATGCATAATGGCAGACACAATTTTAGTTAGCTGTTGTATCATTTGTACACTTTTACGGGAAAAAGAAAAGGGGACTTGGATGCAAGTTCTGTAGTCAATTCATGAAAGAATGTAATTAATCAAAAGCAGTGGCCATTCACCTACACAATCGATATAGGGAGTCATGCAACAAGGAGTAGACCAGAGAGAAGAAACATGAAAAGCTCATGACAAGCCAAAAAAAAGGAGGCCTATTGGAAAGGTAAGAAAAACTTTTTATGCTAAAATTATTTAATGCGTAGAAAATGTATTCTTGTTTATATTATGCTAATATGTATCTTTTTTATGCTAATATGTATTTTTTTTTTTCAACAGGAATGGGGTGTATTATTTGGGCACAATGGTGCCGAATGGTTAAGGTCGCGGGCTACTGTTGAGCCTTTAGCAGTAGAGTCTTCTTTGGCACATTTGCGGGGATTACATGTATCCTGACCTCAACATGAGTCGTCATATCTGAGACCCTGACCGCAAGGGAAAAATATAGTGTCTATTAGGGAGGACTCTAGATAAAGTAGAACAAGATTGGAAATCAGGCACAATTACATTTAACACGGTGCTAGAGCGATTATGTTGGAGTGGGGTAGGTGCCCCAGCTCAAGCGACTTGATATTTGCTCTGGTTGCTGGTGCTACAATGTTTGTGGATAAATCAAAAACCAAAGTTAGTGCCCACTTTATGCCTTTTTTTCTAGACTTGGATGACGTATCTGGCTATGCATGGGGTGCAGCTGCCCTTGTAAATCTATACCGCCAGCTCGGTCAAGCTTCGAAAGCAGATACAAATATGATTTTCGGATGTCTAACTTTGTTGGTGGTACGTTCAATTTTATTTACGGTCTTAATAATTTTATAATTTGTAACTCTATTTTGTAACTTATAATTTAAAAACTTCCCCATTTGTTAGGCTTGAATATATGAGTACTTCCCAAAGTTTAGACAGAGTAAGAAAGATGGGTGGAATCCCGAGATCTATCTTATTGCATGTAAAGGGGCGCCTAGCTAGTTCCACTCCTAGGATCATTGATACTAATGCTGATTTGCTATCGTATAGGAAACGACTTGATCATTTTACCGCAGATGAGGTACTTTAAAATGTATTTAAAGTATTCAAAATTATATTTGAAGTGTTATATAACTTATCATTTGTTAAACTAGTATAGCTTGAATTATTTCATAATCTATGCTTTTTTTTTTATTCTTTTACATTTTTTTTTGAATTGAAACAGGTGAAATGGACTCCGTATTGTCATGAGCCAAGTGTAGCTGTCCCAATTACTCTATATAATGGCATCATCCATTGTAGGACTATTATGGAGCCATATATGCCTGAGAGGTGCCTACGATAGTTCAGATATGTTCAAATTATTTCAGCTGTGGTATATGTCCCTAGGAAAGCCTTTTGGGGCCCGAACAACCATAGATATGTTTGCGAGCACGACCAAATGAGAAGGATGTGGGACAATTGGATGATGCACGTGGTTCGGCCTACTCAAATAGGTTCTTCTAGATTTGCTGACCCATTGACGCTGTGCTGGAGCATTTAGTGAGGTTTAGGGCTTGTTCTTATCCCCGAGTGTCGCCACTTGATGATGATTCAGACTCAGATGATGATGAGTTCGATGAAGATATTCATCCCATTAGATAGTTGACGCCGTTGTGAGTGGTTCTACATTATGTCATAATTGTTACTGCTTGGAGTTGGCTTGCATGGTCGCCGTAAGATGCAATAAGCCATGCATTTTGTTAAAAAAAGACACCACCTTTTCTAGTTCGGACTTTTCTCTAAGTTCATTGTACACATCATTGATGAGATCATCCCCAATTAGTCTTCTTGTACATTGTTTAAGATCATCACCCTCCATATCTAGAGTCCTCCAAAATATATTAATGTCTTGGAGTTCGACGAGCCTTTCATCATTGATCAATTAATACATCTCATAAAGTGCAGCAACTGAAGAGACTGAGTCTTTCGAAGGAAGAAAGAACTCAAATCAAAAACTGAGTTTTTGATCAAGCAAAGCTTCTCAGCCTTTGGAATTTCTGTTTCTCTCTTTCACACAAAGTGTTTGTTCTTACACTTGTGTTTTTCTCACTTTTGAGGCGGTTGCAGATTGAAGAAATGAAGAACAATTTCAACCACTTCCTCTCACATGTATACATACACCACTGCTTATTGTGAGAATAAGAGTCTTCTTATATAGGCTGGAGAAGATGAGTTAGTCGTTGGAACTTTGAATAAAAATCTGCCCGTTGGAAATCTGAACGATCTATTGCACTAGAGTACATTGTTGAATCTGTTGGGCAAGGACCTTCTGTTTAAGCTTTTGTCTTGAAGTTGACCCGTGTGTCAGGCTGACAGATTTGGACATATCATGCTTTGCCTGAATAGTTGCGCACTGTGTTTGGCCTTTTATGGGATGAAGTCTTGAAGACTGAGACCAGTACACGAAAGAGGAAATGTCTTCTGAGTAATAGTTAAGGTGCAGACATCAATGCGTATCTTGAGCATGTCAGAAAGATCTTGTAACGGATCTATTTTGACTTGTAGCGTTATGAGTCACGACCGATGTTCCTCTTGGATAATCAGCTTCTCTGCAGTTGTTCTGATGAAGATCTTGGCCGATACTGAGATCTGCCAATGTAAAACTGCTGATGTAGAAGTTGCTGATCAGACATGGCTGGGAGGAATGTCTGCTGAATAATCAGCTTCTCTGCAGTTTGTTCTGATGAAGGTCTTGGCCGATACTGAGATCTGTCGATGTAAAACTGCTGATGAGACATTGCCGATGAACATGTCTATTGGCGCATGAAGAGCTAATCCATATGAGAGTTGTCATCACTTTGGTAGGACAAAGACTCGGATATGTACAGAGACTTCCTAGTCTAATGACCTATGCATTGTTTCAACAAGCTGCCACACTAACCGGTACGCAGCCCTTTTAGCCACTTGTGAAACATGCGTTGTAATGGGAACAAGCAAATCACTGTGTTGGAATATGCATACATATATATCAGCTGATTTACAGGCATGCATATTCCTAACAGGTTGTTTCTGGATGGTTCTCTGAACTTCAGTCATGCTCTGGTCATTATCCTCTTTACTTCTTGTCCTACCTTTGTTATTCTTTTTTTTTTTTTGGTGCATTTTTTTATTCAATGTTATAGTACATTTTGTCAATATTATAGGCTGAGGCTTTTCATCCTTGTGCTGTTAATTTCAGGTAAAGATGAAAAAAGAATGTATTTTAATAACCCCATGTGGCCAGGTATGTTATTTGTTGAGTCTGGTTATGCTTTTGAATTTAGAACATGACCCTGGATGATTGACTATTTTGAGCTTTATTGATTGGTTACTAGCATCTGAAGATAAACTCCATCACTTTCTTATTCTTTTATTCTGTTAGTCTTAACCTCTTACCAGAAGAAATTAACTTTTGAAGAATATGCTTTAAAATTAAGCTCTATAACTGGTTGGTGGACTTGAATTTGTTACGAGTTTTGGAATGAGGCTATGTTTGTTAAGAAATATTTTGGCTGAATTAAGTATGTAGAACTCTTCAACGAGTGAAATAGCTTCCATAGTTTAATGGTTTACCCTAACACACTATCTCTAAGTTTTATCCTTCTAATTGCAATCAGAATTTTTCATACTACAGTATGGCTAATATTTTGAGTTCTGTCTTTGCAGGTGAGGCACATTCCTTGCAGGTGGAAAAAATTTTATTCAAGGTTTAGTCAGACTACCAAGAGGTCCTTGTTTTCGAGGTAGTATTTCAGCCCTATAAACAATTCTATCCCAGAGAAGAGGCCAAGAGAGGGATTGATCCCTTAAAGATTTTGTAGTACTCAGTCGACACACACCAAAGAATCTCAAACATACCATATTGATGTAACAACCTAGCATCACTTGTTTATTTTGACTTGTTTCATCTTTTCTTCCATGTTCTTTCTTTGTGGGCATCTTGTCCTCCTCTTTAATATAAGTTCCCTTTCTTAATTAAAAAAGAAGGTATTTCAGAATATGAAGTGACGTCCCTATAACATGTAGAGGGGCTACCCCTATTGCTCCTGTTTTTGACTGAATAGCATACTGCATTCTGTTATCTTTTCATTGAAGTCAGACCACTAGCGTTCCATGTAACATTCTCTAATGAAAGTTAATAAGCACAGGGCAACGATTTGTATCCGATCTCAATTAAAAGCTGAAGCATAACCAGACTCAACAAATAATATACCTGGTCAGAATGAGTCTACCCTTCAACTGTCTGAATACACACACACACACACACACACATATATATATATATGTGTGTGTGTGTGTGTGTGTGTGTGTGTGTTGTACATGCGCACACATGTTTCTACATGTATAAGTCATGTTGTTCAACCTTACATTTGTGTGTTCTTTGATGGCAGTCGAGGCAAAAAGCGCTCGTAGATTTGCATCAAATGCAAACTATTCATGTAAGTGTAATTCTACTGTTATACTCGTAGTTTTATCTAAATTGTGCTATCATTGTCATGAACTTCTGAAGGCGTTTATGTTAGTATTTATATCAGAATTATCTCTTCAGGGTCATGTGAAGTTAGTACAGGTTAAAAGAAACAACTGAACTCTTTGTTGTAGGTTCTCTATCCCATAGCTCTCCCTCCTTTATTCTCTTCTTCTTTTCCTTTTCCTTTTGGGAATTCTCTTTGGAGTTTTTGGCTAACGAATACTTAGCTAAGGCCTCCAGAAAAGCTATCAGGTTCTTGCTGAGACCAGCCCTCTTCTTGAATGAAAACCTGCTCAATTGTGAGTAATTGGGATTGCAAGCCAAGTGAAAAGGCAATAAAGAAACTAAATCAAGAGGCCCTTTGAAGTAAGACTTTGGTGGGAAACTAGCTCCAAATGAGAGAAGTTGGAACCTTATCTGATAAATAGAGAGTTCGATATTTATTTTGTTTTGTTCCGCTTTGATTAATGTTCTCCATAAGAATAATTTTACTGGAAGAACATGTGACTAGCCTGTCATATCTCTTCATTGCTTTGGCTGCTATCTTTTGTTTTTACATTAGTTTGATACGTCTCCTAACTTGTAGAATTTCCCTTCTCTAGCTTGGGAAACTTAGCGAGAAACAGTGCCAACCTGAAACGCAGCTGAAGTTCATTACAGAGGCCTAGCTACAGGTAGGTCTCTGTTCCTTGTATTGGCTCCTAAGTTGTTAATTATCTTCTATATCCGAAGTCCCATCAACTCCCTTTTAGTTTCTTCGTTAATTTATCTTGCAGAGAGTTGAATGTAGGCGGGTGTTAAAATGGACCTATGCATACGGGTACTACCTTCCTGAGTAAGAACATGCCAAGAGACAGTTCTTTGAGTACCTGCAAGGTATGCTGGTAATTCCAAGCCCTATAAAACCTCTTGTCTAATGTGCTTTATTCTGGTTACTTTTTGCTAGATAAAAGGTCCTAAATTGATTGGCTGGTGCGTGATGATTGTGTACTGAACTGAAGCTTAGGAACTACTTACCTGGGAGCAGGATTTTTTTGACAAATGCCCTCATAATTATTTCAATTTGCTGGCAATTTAAGTCACAGTCTATTCTTTTAACACTACTTTTCTTTTTCTTCCAAATATGTGTTTTGATTGTGCATATTTTTTCTTATCTATTAAGAAAACAGTATATTTATTGCCCATTACCTGTTGCATGTTGCGTGATGTATGGTGACTTACATTCATCTATTTGGTCTGCTAGGGGACCGTAATGTTGAGTTTTGAAGTAAACATTAGTTACTCTTTAAATTAGACACTTCCTAAGTGATGAAGCATCAGAAGAAAACAACTAATCAAGATTGAAACCTATCGCCAAGTCTTCATCATGTCATATGCAGTGAAACCTATCGCCACTGATGGAACAATCTGTCAACATTTTGTAAAGCTCCGTTAGTTTAGCAAAATCTAGTACTTCGTTTCACCCTAGGTCTATCTTCATGAACAAATATGCACTAGTACTTTACCCCAATCCAATTCAAGGCAATACTTAAAGAAACAACTAATAATGCACTGTGATTATCAGCTTGTTTTGGAAAGAAAAAAATAGTATGATTGAGTACATAGTTTTAGCAGGATAACCTGATATAATTGATGCTGAGGCCAGCAAACATTTGTCTCCAACCTTGATCACGAACAATAGTGGAAATTCCTTCCCATGTATTTTTGTATCTGGCACCATCACCTTTTAGAAAGGTTGCAAATTTTCAACCTGAAAAGAACACAGCATCATATACTCGAACTTCAGATCCATTTTCCCAGTTTATAACAGTAAAGTAACATCTAAAAGGATGCATCTGTGACCAATGAGTTGTGTCTATGGGTGGAGTCTCTTCCATGTTTTACTGATGTTTCTTTCTCAGGTTAAAAGGTAAAAATGAAAAACTCTGCATTATTAAGCTTCGTTGGATAGATTGTGAAGAAAGAATGTAGCGAAAGATTCTTAATTTACACATTGTATTATTAAAATGAGAATTAGTACCAGAGGTGACCTTCCATCATAATCTGACTTATCAGGATCTGCTCCGGCTCCAACCAGACGTCTAATCCGATAGAAGTCTCCATTATGAGCAGCAGAATTTAACCTCAGAGCCAGTTCAGATTCATGTCTTCCGATATTAAGCATTAGGTCAGATTCCAATATCTTGTTACGGATGTAGGTTTGTTTACCCTGGCAGTTGCAAATGTAATTATAAGAAGAAGGAATATCTCAAAATATTTGCCTAGTATTTCTAAAGATTAAAGGAATATAAAACAAATGAAGAGTCGCTAGCTAGCTATTAGCACAAGAGCAGTTTAAAGAGTAACCAACCTCGAGGAGGTTGTCTATGATAATCTGGCCATCAGAGAAGTATATTTCAAGGATATCCATTAAAGATTGCTTATCGAGCCTTAATAGCCTTGAGAGCTCACAAACTCGAACAGTATAAAGTACTGGTATGTTGCAAAGAACAGAGATTTCACCCAATGAGCTGTAAGTTTGCGGACACAGAGATTTCACCCAAAGAACAGAGTTCCTGGCACTTTACTTGGCCTATTTTTCCAAATATGATTTAATTCATCATAAACTTTGTTTTTGTGAAATCTTGTATGTACTGTTTCCACTTATTTCATATCATAGTTATCTTACTCTTCTGGTAGAGTATTATAGATCTTCCAAAGAGACTAATGGCATATAATCAGCTAGTACTTCTCAACAGTTACTACACCTGTATTTTTTGTGGATAATCGAATTGTTTTAGTTCAGCTTAGTCATATGCAATTTTGTTTTAGTGTTTCACAATGTTTCAAGAACTACCTTTTGACATGATATGAGTAACCTCTGATACATAGAAGTATCATACCGTGGAGTGATGCTGAAGAAATTGAAATTTTATGAATACTAGATTCTTGTTTCTCGATTGAGTAGAAGTGAAATGTTTCTGTTTTTTGTGGTCCTGTCTCAAAATACTACTGATGGAATTGGTCGAAAGTTCTCTAGGTAATCAATTCCTCTGTTTAGCATTAACAATCACCTTGCCGAGTTGCGACTTCTTTCAAACATAATTTAGTAATTTCACTCTAGAAGAAATTCCAGCCTACCCCAAGATTTGGACAAAGGCTGAATTGAGAGTGCTGCGGAAGAAATTTTGCTTCCATAGTGCTAATTCAACTCAGCTGCTGAAGATCCAATTTCATCATTTTGTTATATGTTGTAGGATAGCTTGTAATAAATGACGCTTTTCTCACTAGAGTTTAATGTAGGTTGATACCATCAGAAGAGATGTCCCACTATTCAGGCTATTTGTAGTCAGCTCTACATCTACAGGTGACATCCTACCCATCGTGAAGGGCCCACAACTCCCTCCCAAGCTTAGTCCACATGGAAAAATCTAATTATCTCGTAACTCATATCCTTGAAAAAACTTTGTATTGTGTTTAAATGTATCTTTCATACAGCTTGTAAGTATTTCTGAAGCCTACTCAAGACCTCGATATTTGTTTCAAATCATTCCTTCTCAATGTGACCTCGATATTTGTTTCAAATCATTCCTTCACTATTTGACGTTGATATTCTAATGATATAGGCATTGCTTAGTTGCTAGTCAGAAAAGTTGGTTTCGAATCTAAATGCAGATGCAACTTTAGTGAAAGATATAAAAGAACACAAGATGGAAAGAAAGAAAATGTTTTTGTCGTAGAAGTCAGGACAACCAAATTTGTGTTAAAAGTACAAGTCAACGAAGTAATTTCTTTTACAAGGAAAAGCCTAACAAAGAACTTCAAACCCAATAGGTCTCCCATACTTCTATATTTACAGGAAAGGAAGGAATTACAGTCCATTGGATATGTAAAGTGCTGTGCATCACTTTTTAGGATCCATCTAGGAAATAAAAACAGCTTATGTTAGAAAATGCTAACTTTATATGTTTAAGTCTGATAATAGAAGTTGTATTCAGCAATTTGAGTTAAATTTCAGGTGAATGCTGGTCAGGCTGATCAAGGTTCCAATGCTCTTACAAGCAATGTGGCTTCAGTAAATGCTGTTAATGGTATGGCAGTTTTGGAAATGGATTCTAATGCATGTGAAGCTTTACCTGATAAAGCCCCTGAATTGTCAAATGCTATTAAGGGTGAATTGATGG
Source organism: Platycodon grandiflorus (assembly GCA_016624345.1). Lineage (NCBI taxonomy): Eukaryota > Viridiplantae > Streptophyta > Magnoliopsida > Asterales > Campanulaceae > Platycodon > Platycodon grandiflorus. The sequence continues at coordinate 29,425,029 of CM028366.1, read as the reverse complement.
TTTGTGAGGTCAGTGATTACTATGGGTTTATACATGCCTCTGTATTTTTGGGGGTTTTACAAAGTCTAAGAGAGGTGGAGAAGCAGATACCAAACTTTGATGATCTTCTCATTGGTGTGCATCGCAGACTTCTGTTCCAGTCAGAGGTGGAGAAGCAGACTTCTGTTCCAGTTTTGAAATAGCAGACAGGGACTTGTTGGTAAAAACTGAGTGAGTGTGGGTGTGTTTGGTGCAAAGTGTGTGTAAATGGTGCTAGTGTGTGTTTAGTGTATTAGCGTATGTGACTGTGGGTGTGTTTGGTTTTTTAAAATGCATTTTGGAGAATTGTTTCATTGCAGCCGTGAAATGCTAATGAGATTTTTGGATAATTGTTTCATTGCTTCATTTGTTACAGTTTTTGAAGGATTTTATACTTGCTGCTTTCTAAGGCTTGATATACATTGTTGGCTGTTGCTCTAACTACCTAAACTTTGTAGATGAGTTGGTAACTCTAAATTATATCCCATCTTGCACTTGTTTCTTATCACCCCAAGTGCGAGTGAGGTCACATATGAGGGCCAGTGTTAAGACTTGATATGCATTTTTAGGCCATTTCTCTGACAGGTTGATTTATTAGATGTGTTGGTAACTCAACAACTAATCTTAACCAGTCATATGACATGCTAGTGTTAGTTATTCTGCACAGAAACCCACATCTTCATGACAACACTTAGAAGTTCTTATACCAATCGTTCTCTTCATGAAATATGCTAGTCATGACACTTTATTTTTTCTTTTTTTGGTAATGCAATTTCAAAGATCTTTGACTTTACTAAACAACCTTTTAGTCTTCATTTAGAAATATTTTCTGATTGCAAAGGTGTTGGGCCTACATTTTTAGTCAACCTGTTTACAACCTACGCATATCATCTTGGTACTAACAACTTGGGTTCTCCTACTGCATCTTGACTATTTTTGCAGGTTGAATTATGGTTACGTTAAACCCTACTTTTCAGGGAATATGTCAATCGTTAAGAGGACTGATTCAACACCGTTTCTTCATCAAAGAGACCAGCAACGGATCCTTATCTCTTCCACCAACAATGTGGCGAGAATATCTCAACAAGATCAACCAATTTCCTATATTTTAGGCTTGTTGTTTTCTTTGCATTTGAGGTATAAAAAGGGAAGAACACTTGTATTTTGACACACACATTCTCACTAGCTTAAGCTCCCTTGCATACGCTCTTAGTCTTGTATTCCAACTTGATTAATAGACCTTTTGGTTAAGGCAGGTTCCTAAACCTCCCGGGGTTTTGTGCCGGCGAACAAGTTGTTCAAGGGCTTTCCCTAGTTAACAAAATTCTTTGAGTTCATTTCTATAATATCTTATAATCATTGTACCCTGATTCAAACCATTTTTGCCATTTTTCTTGTCATTTATAACCCTTGTTGAAATTTGACCAAAACAATTTGGCGCCATCCGTGGGACACTTTGATTATTTGTGTAGAAATGGCCAATCCGTCGTCTGGTAGTCAAGGTGAGAGGAATCAGCCGTTCCCTAGTTCCGGCACCCAAGGCAATCCATCTTCAAATCCGGAAGCTGTTAATTTGGAGCTAATGTCTAGCATGGTCACAATGTTGAAGAAAGTGAACGACCAGTTGGATGCTCAGGAGCATACAAACACCATGATACTCAATGCCATTGATACCATGCGTAAAGGGAAGCAAACTGAAACTCAAGTATCTACTCCATTTTCACCTTTGCATCCTAGATCTTTGTTTGGTGCAGGTACAGGACCAAGCCATGTTAGAGATATCCCTATGTCCAGTACCTTACCAGCAGAAAGCACAGTCATGACATTCATTCCCATCTCGCGACCAAGATTCAACCTTACAACTAGCCAACCTGTGTTGACGTCTTGCTATACCTATGCCACACCTTCGATGGGGCAAACAGGGAGTTTCCTTAACGCTTTTGATACTTCTGCATCTCAATTTAATAACAGACCTCTTTTCGCAGAGAGTCAACTTATTAAGGAAATGCAGACTATAAAGGAGTTGCTTCGAGGCGTGCCCGGAGTCAACTTGCCTCATCACCAAGTCTCCCCAACTTGCTACAACGAATCTCGTTTTGTTCCAGCCATAGCTAATGTAGAGATCCCAAAGAAATTTTCGGTCCCTCATATGAAGAAGTATGACGGGAGCACCGATCCAGCAGAGCATGTGTTGTTGTATCAGGAATCGATCGATATTATAAGTATTCCCCCTGTTTTTAAAGAAGCATATTTTTGCAGGGGCTTTGGCTCAACTTTGTCAGGACCAGCTCTAAAATGGCTAATAGGACTTCCTCTAAACTCTATTTCTTCCTATGCTCAACTTGTCAGTATGTTTACTAATCAATTTTCATGCAACATGGCATTTGACAAGTTGACTAGTGACCTTTACAGAATTGTGCAACAGCCTAATGAGAGTCTTAAAGAATATTTGCACAGGTTCAATAAAGAGGCAGTAACCATACCCAGTCTGGATATGTCCACAGCTACGAAAGCATTCCGTATTGGCTTGAAAAAGAACTCTCTATTTTATAATGAGTTGGTGATGACACCTGCAAAACAACTTGAAGAAATAAGAACCAGAGCCTTACGATTCATCAGATTGGAGGAGGACAGCCTAGCAATGGAGAAGTCAATTGGGAGAACCCCTCTATTTGAGCCGTCGACGTAAAATCGATTCCCACCATTATAAGTCTAGCAGGGCAAACCCCGTTAAACCGAATCTTCTAAAGTTCATTTTGTAGATGATGATCAGGATGGAGATGATAATGACTATCCTAAAATTTCTGATTATTGTTTTTCTGTGGACATTGCAGGAGTCCTTTGCGCCATGGAAAATCTTGGAGATAAAGCAAGATGGTCTAAGAAGAGTGATAAGCCCACAACTTGGAAGGATAAGTCCAAGTGGTGTGCGTTTCATGAGGAATTCGGGCATACTACTGAAAATTGTTTCGCCTTGAGGAAGGAAATTGCTCATCTACTGTCAAAGGGTCTCCTTAAGGATTTGTTGGGTAAGAAGAGGGTCGAAATGAGTCCAAAAACGATTCGGGAGCACCACCCGAGAAAGTTGCACCTCCTCCAGCCACCAAGGTAGTAAATGTTATTTCAGGTGGATCCCATATTTGTGGTACAACTTATTCTGCAGACAAGCGTCATGCCAAGAGTTCTAAGGAGGACCAGTCAGAACTGCCCTCAAGATGCCGCGACTTCACAGATGGTCAAGTTATCTCCTTCGAAGATGAGGATAAGGATAACACCTTGGACCCCCATCATGATGGTCTAGTTGTCCAGGTGCAGATCGCTAATTGTATGGTCAAGAGAATTCTGATTGATGGCGGCAGTTTAGTTAATATTATTTTTACTCACGCTCTACAAGAGATGGGCATTCCTTTATCAGAAGTTATGAAGAATTCGTCCGTACTGGTAGGGTTTAGTGGGGAAGTAAAGCAAACAGTCGGAGAAATCAAGTTGCCTCTCTATTTGGAAGGTATGAATTCTATGGAAAGGTTCTGTGTGATCGAATGCTCTTCCTCGTACAATGTCATTTTAGGAAGACCATGGATCCACAACATGAAAGCCGTACCGTCAACTTATCACCAGTGCGTCAAATTCCCAACACCTTGGGGAGTAGCCAAGTTGAAGGGCAATCAGCAGCTTTCTAAAGAGTGCTACAAGGTCAATATGAAAGCAAGTTCAGTCCCTCGTCCAGCATAGCAATTAAAGAAAAAGGCCCAGGATGTTCTTGAAGTAGTGGAGCACGAGACGAAAAGTATTTCTGTTGATGAATCAAATCCTGAGGCCCAAGTGCAAGTTGGTACAGATCTTCCACCCGAAATTGAGGAGGAGCTGATCGAGTTTTTGAAAAGTCAGAAGTGTTGTTTTGCATGGAAGCATGAAGATATGACAGGAATAAGCAAGGACGTCATTACTCACAAGTTAAACATTGATCCAACCATCCATCCTGTCCACCAGAAAAGGAGAAAGTTTGCCCATGAACGGAACCAGATTATAAAGGATGAAGTTGAGAGACTTTTGAAGGCCAAGATGATCAAGGAAGTTCAATATCCAAGGTGGTTGGCTAATGTTGTGGTGGTAGAGAAGAAGAATGGCAAGTGGCGAGTATGCGTGGACTTCACGGACTTGAACAAGGCCTGCCCGAAAGATCCATTTCCTCTTCCTCATATTGATTCTCTAGTTGACGAGACAGCTGGCCACGATATCTTGACATTCATGGATGCGTCCTCGGATTTCAACAAATTCAAATGGAGCCCTCGGACCAAGAGGATACGGCATTCATGACTCCGAAGGTATATATTGTTATATTGCTATGCCATTTGGTCTTAAAAATGCAGGGGCAACTTATCAAAGGCTGGTAAACAAGATGTTCAAAGATCAACTTGGCAAGACGATGGAAGTCTACATAGATGATATGGTAGTAAAATCCAAGCATATTGAAGATCACGTGGAGCATCTTGCTGAGGCATTCAACATCTTGAAAGCTTTCAACATGAAACTCAATCCAATAAGTGCAACTTTGGTGTTAAAGGAAGTTCTTGGGCTATATGGTGACTAAGAGAGGAATTGAAGCTAGTCCCGAACAAATCAAAGCTATTCTCAACTTGGAATCTCCCAAGAATATCAAAGACGTCCAAAGGTTAACCGGTAGAGTAGCTGCCCTAAATAGATTTATATCTAAATCATCTGATAAGTGCAGGTTATTCTACGAAGTGTTAAGAAAGAATAAACTCTTCCAATGGACTGATCAACATGAGGCAGCCTTCAAACAACTTAAGGAATACTTGGTGATGTCACCCCTACTTGCTAAACCAGAACGTGGTGAGCGCTCTATTTATATTTAGCCGTATCCGAGAATGCGGTTAGTGCGGTATTGGTGAAAGAAATCCAAGGTGAACAGATCCCGTGTATTATGTAAGTAAGTCTCTACTAGATGCTGAAACGAGGTACTCTCATCTTGAAAAGTTAATTTTAGCTTTAACTACTGCCGCTACAAAATTGCGTCATTATTTTGAAACACATCCCATAATTGTCAGAACTAACTATCCTATAAAAAATGTGTTGAGAACTCCAGAGATGTCAGGGAGATTGGCCAAGTGGTTAGTCAAGTTGAGCACGTATGACATTTCATATGAGCCTAGAACAGCTATCAAATCTCAAGCTCTAGCTGATTTCGTAGCAGATTTTAGTCCAAGTTTGCAGCCTGAAGTGGAACGAGAGGTACAACAGCTTGAAGGTAAAACAACTCCTAGATTTTGGACACTTTATACAGATGGAGCTTCAAATTCCAAAGGAATTGGCTTGGGAATAGTTTCAAATCCCCCAAGGTGATATCATACCTCAAGCCGTATCTTGTGAATTCAATGCGACGAATAATGAAGCTGAATATGAAGCTTTAATCATGGGTTTAACTACGCTTTAAGTTTAAATATTACTCATATAAATGTATATGTTGATTCTCAATTGCTTGCTAACCATTTCAATGGCGCTACGTGGCGAAGCATTCCAAAATGACTCTGTATCTCCAACATGTTAAAGTTTTGGCTTCAAAATTTGTCATTCTCTTTGGAACAGTCCCTAGAGAAGAGAATACGAAGCGATGCATTGGCCAACTTGGGTTCAACTTGCAAATCTATGTTGCATACTAATATTCCCATTATTTATGTTAAGTACCCGGCAATAGACCAAGTGGAGGAAACTCAAGAAGTGACTCAATTTAATGGGGCACAAGATACAAGTCCATCTTGGACCCAACCTATAATTGAGTTCCTTCAACTTGGAACTATTCCACCTGATATTAAGAATGCTAGATCTTTTAAAATGCGTACTTCAACTTTTGTTTTAATAGATAATGTCTTGTTTAAGAAATCTTTCGCAGGACACTATTTGAGATGTATTGACAATAAGCAAGTTGAGCTCGTGCTAAGTGAGATCCATGAAGGAACATGTGGAAATCATTCTAGTGGGAAAGCATTGGCATCGAAGGCTCTCAAGACTGGTTATTACTGGCCAACAATGCGTCAAGATGCCATGAGTTACGTACAGAAATGTGATGCCTGCCAAAGGCACAGTAACATCTTGCATCAACCTGCTGAACCTCTACACTCTATTGTTTCATCTTGGCCTTTCATGAAATGGGGCATGGATATTGTGGGCAAGTTGCCTAAGGCTCCTGGAGGCAAAGTGTTCATGTTAGCAATGACTGACTATTTCTCAAAATGGATCGAGGCAGAGGCCTATGTGCAAGTAAGAGACAAAGAGGTAGTTTCATTTTTAAAGAAGAATATTATTAGCAGGTTTGGCGTACCATCAGAGATCATATGTGATAATGGATCCCAATTCATAAGTAAAAAGACTGGAGATTTTTGTGCTCGTTGGGGCATCAAGCTGATCACGTCTACGCCTGTCCACCCTCAAGCCAACGGTCAAGCTGAGTCGAGCAACAAGTTGATTGTCAACAACTTGAAGAAACGCCTAGATCAAAAGAAAGGAAAGTGGGCTGAAGAATTACCACTTGTACTTTGGGCGCAGAACAACTACAAAAGGGGCCACAGTAGAACTCCATATTCCTTGGTATTTGGGCGAAGCGTAATTCCAGTCGAGGTGACAATCCCAACAGCGAGGTATGGTTTATTAACTCAAGATGAAAATAACCTCTTGTTAACCCAAGATCTAGATACAATTGATGAGATCAGGGATTTAGCCAAGATAAGGATGGCAGCCTATCAACAACGGATTGCTAGATCCTACAACAAGAATGTCAGAATAAGAAGATTCCAGGTTGGTGATTTAGTTTTAAGAAAAGTATTTCAAAATACAAAAGAACTGAATGCAGGAAAATTAGCTCCCAAGTGGGAGGGACCATATCTTATTGATGCTGAAGCTGGCAAAGGGGCATACTGGTTGTCAACCCCAAGTGGAGACAGGGTCCCTAGGAGTTGGAATGCCATTCATTTAAAGCTCTATTTTATGTAAGTCAAGTAGTTAACAACTAGACTTCTCAGGTATGAGTTAATTTATGTCAAGTTCATTCATGTGTTTCAATCCTCAATTTTATTGGAAACCCTTACTAACTTAAGCATCGGAGGGGTGTTGGCTATGCTAACACCCAATCCTAACATGAATTTGTTTTGCAAGGTATACAAGCGGAGTAGGCTCAACATGTTAACACGCCAGTACGGCTCCGACATGTTGAGACCTAAATGAAGCAGTCGAACATGTTAACACGCCGACGGCTCCGACATGTTTAGACCTGAGATAAAGAAGTTCAACATGTTAACACGCCAGTACGGCTCCAACATGTTGAAACTTTAGCTGGAGAGGGATGGAACATGTTGACACGCCAGGACGGCTGAGACTTGTTCTATCTCTTCAAACGACTTACCTCTGATCAAAGGTACATTTTGGTTAAAAGATTTACATCTTTTCTAAAGAATTAAGGTTTTGACACCTTCGCCCGTGCGCACGATTTCACACTTGTTCAAAGTTGTGACTATTGGTTGTAACATTGACATGTTACCTACTATTTATGTTGTTAACATTTTATCTATTAGACAAGCAAGTGTTTCTGAAGAAACCTAAATTACTTCAGCATAGCTTCAAAATGTTCCCAAAGAGATTTCACAATTAGTGGATAAGTTGGATAAGCCAACAAATCCCTTCAAACCTACGAAAAGCTTGGAGTACTAGACCAACCTAGTACCCCCAAATAGATTGTTTACGCTCTTATGAGCTGTTACATAACCGAATGAATAAAAATAGAAATTGTTTGTGTTACTTTCTCTTCCAAACCACCTAAAAAACATTCAAATTGCTCCAACGTCTTGGCCTGCTGCCGCCGGTGTTACCTCTGCTTCTTTTTCTTGATTACCTCCTTCAACTTGGGTCCCTACTATGCTGCTCAACACTTTATTGGCATCATCAACCAATTCTTCTAGGGCTGGTGAATTCACCTCTTCTGCATCTACCGATTCGCCAATAAAATCTTCCAAAATCCTTCTTTCTTCTTCTAGGTCCCAATTTGCAGCTTGTCCATTCTTAAATTCCTCCATCAGTTGGATCCTGGCCTCTAGCAGTGCTTTGGTGGCATTGAACTTGAAGTCTTCCCTCGCAGCTTCAAGTTCCTTGAGGTGGGCCTCATTCTCCTTCATCTTTTCGGCACATACGCCGCCGCTCTTTTCAACTTCACCACTTCACCGTGTGTACTTTGATTTCCTTCTTCGCCTACTTATTTCCCAAAGACTCACTTTTGCCTCTTTTCTTGCCTCTTCAGCCTCAACACTGCATCTAGTCGCCTTGATTTTTAAGACGGCAACTTGGTCCAAGATAGGACTCACTATGTCCGAGACCTGTGTAATAGAAGTATTAGTACATTGTAAATTTCTTTGGTACAAAGATCAATGTGTCCTCATTTTACCTTATCAGCGAAATCCTTCATCACAACAACAAATTTTTCTCTTGTTTTCTCACCATCCAAAACATCATCTGTAGCTTCAGATTCCATTAGCTTCCTCTTCTTTGACTCATCTTGTTTCTTTGAGACATTTGCCTCAGAGCTAGAGGCCATAGATTGTGGGGTCAGGGGTGGCTTACTATCTTTTCTCAGAGATCTTCTTGCTTTCGCACCAGCAAGCAAATCAGCAGTACTGACGAGGGCTTTGGAACGAGTGGTGGCTGCGATAAAGGACATAGAATTAGGACAACCTGAAAGATTAGAACAAATTGTGCAGATAGGCAAAAACTTTAAGATAATAAGCCAAACCCGTGGACATCTTGCTAGGATTTGATGGAGACTCTTCTTCAACCCTTTCTGGAGAGAACAAGACTGGAAACGCCTTGAAGGACCTGATGAGAGGGCCTAACTCAAAAATCCTCTTTACGTTTGCCTCTGTATCCTCCTGCTCTGGGAACAAAACGCAAAGCTTGGCAGCTTCTACAAAGGAAATTCAAGTTTGTTAAGGGTTAAGATGTACAAAAATTTTGGTAATGAGCAAAATCAGAGGAAAATTTCCTCTACCTTGAGACCTCCACTTTGAGACTACACCAGCCTCTTGGCTTAGGCTGTCTTTCCTAACAAAGAAAAATCTGTTCCTCCACCCCCTGTCAGCAGGGTCGTTATTAGAAATCAAAATGGGGTCACCACCGCTCTTGACTCTAAAACAATATCCTCCCAGACCAAAACCCCTGATCTCAGTGGTATAAGCGAACTCCTCTAGGTCTACATTCAAACCTACTTCATCCCTCAACCTAACTAGGGTTTGAAGACACCTCCAACCCTGAGGCATAAGTTGGGCATAGTTCAACTTCGCAGAAGCAAAAAACCTAGTAATCAGGACAGGAAACGGGAATTTAAGGCCAATGGTGAAGGGGTATTCAGGGAAACATACCCACTCAGGGGAATAACATTCGGAGGTTAAGGAGGGATGGGTAAAGAAGACGGTTTCAGGAGACAATGCGTGGTTCTTCTTGACAACTTCCAGATCCGCTTCGGAAATCAAACATTTCTCTTTTTCAGGCTCCTTTAACAGATTTTGGGTTGAGAAACCCTCTGGTAGACCATCGTCACTTTCGATTATGCATAACTTCTTTTTCCCCATTTTTTGCAACTTGAGAAATTATCAAGAAATTTGAGAAAAAGACGAGGAACTCACCGGAATTGTTACTTGTTTTGCTTTTCCGCACGATCTTCCTTGATGTCTCTTCAAAAGAAAACCTTTTTTGTTAACAACTCTGTGAAAGGAAGAGTTGGGGAAGGTTCTGGTTTGTTCAAGAGAGAAGTTGTGAGCAGTTGTACGTTTGAAAACACAAGATGACCTTTTGCCTTGGAAAGACTCAAAAACCGTCCCATCAAAACCTTTTGCATTAATAACCGCCGTACGCTATCAATTTTTGGCAAACTTTTTAAATTTTTGACTCTTTGTGTTCTTTATTACAAAATTCAAAAAGTTTGGGGGCAATTGTTGGGCCTACATTTTTAGTCAACCTGTTTACAACCTGCGCATATCATCTTGGTACTAACAACTTGGGTTCTCCTATTGCATCTTGACTATTTTTGCAGGTTGAATTATGGTTACGTTAAACCCTACTTTTCAGGGAATATGTCAATCGTTAAGAGGACTGATTCAACACCGTTTCTTCATCAAAGAGACCAGCAACGGATCCTTATCTCTTCCACCAACAATGTGGCGAGAATATCTCAACAAGATCAACCAATTTCCTATATTTTAGGCTTGTTGTTTTCTTTGCATTTGAGGTATAAAAAGGGAAGAACACCTATATTTTGACACACACATTCTCACTAGCTTAAGCTCCCTTGCATACGCTCTTAGTCTTGTATTCCAACTTGATTAATAGACCTTTTGGTTAAGGCAGGTTCTTAAACCTCCCGGGGTTTTGTGCCGGCGAACAAGTTGTTCAAGGGCTTTCCCTAGTTAACAAAATTCTTTGAGTTCATTTCTATAATATCTTATAATCATTGTACCCTGATTCAAACCATTTTTGTCATTTTTCTTGTCATTTATAACCCTTGTTGAAATTTGACCAAAACAAAAGGGTCTTTTGATTTCAGCTATCTTATTGCTGCAATGGGGCTGCAAGTTGTGTGGAGTTTTGGACTTGCCTGCCTTGATATTCATGCTTTAAGGCTAAAGAAAGACTTGCACAATCATATCCTAGTGAGTCTCTTCGTAGTTGGTGCCTGGGTAAGTAAAAAGACTTGCACAATCATATCCTAGTGAGTCTCTTCGTAGTTGGTGCCTGGGTAAGTAACTGACTTCATAAGCTGTAAAAACTTCTTGAGAATGTTTCTCGAAAAACTTACAAAATAAATTAAAATGAATGACATGCTTTCCTTTCTATCCAAACTCTGGCAGCCGTGAATGAAAGAGCAGATCAAGATTTGCTTTCTGAGGGAGAAGAAAGGGAATTGGACATTGTTTCGGCTTATAATTTTTTCTTGTTCAAATTTGTACAAGTAATGTAACCATGATATATTGAAACTTTTCCTGTATTTATGAAGAATTTTGGAGTAGAGATGAATTTTTTGCATCTTAAATACGAAAATTTCTTTTGCCAACTTCAATTTTGTAATTTTGTGGATGTGATGTGGATGTGGCTGAATGTGCGGGGACGGGAATGGGAAGAACAGGATAGGTTACCCAGGAATTAAAACAAAAAACAAAAAAACATTGACAACGTTTTTAAAAAACGTTGTAATAGACCTAAGACAACGTTTTTTTAAAAACGTTGTTATATATCTAAGACAACGTTTTTAAAAAAAACGTTGTCTAAGGTCTAATACAACGTTTTTTAAAAAATGTTGTCTTAGGTTTACTACAACGTTTTTAAAAAAACGTTGTCTTAGATATAAGACAACGTTTTTCAAAAATGTTGTCTTAGGTCTACTACAACATTTTTTAAAAAACGTTGTTTTAGATCTAAGACAACGTTTTTAAAAAAAAACGTTGTCTTAGGTCTAATACAACGTTTTTTTAAATGTTGTCTAATGAAGCTGAAAAGAATAGAATTTCAACTTGGAAGGGAAACAACAATGTTTTTTCCAACGTTTTTCAAAACGTTGTCTAAAACTACACCCTACGACAACGTTGGATTAGACAACGTTTTAAAAAACGTTGTCTTTTTCCTATTACAACGTTTTAAAAACGTTGTTAAAAGTCATTTTTGTTGTAGTGTCAGTGAGTTGGCACTTGTTTCGCACGGTCGTGCGAAACTTCTGTCTTTTCTTCCACAAAGTGCTCCAAGTTTTAACCCCGGTCGCCCCATCATGTTCCGTTGCACCCCGTGAACCATGTTCCATGTCAAAAAGTGCTCCTAAAATCCTGTTTCAACAATAAAACACAACCCAAGCATAATATCCGCGAATAAAATAGATAATGCTATAAATGAACTAAAAAATGAAGTTAAACTAAGTTAAACAATGCGAATATGATGCTATAAGTACCTATAAAATAGGCACTTATCAATAAATTACATACACGACATACACTTGAAGCTCTATGTCTCATAAGTTCCTTACATATACATAAGTTCCTTATACTTTCAGTAAAATAGAAAATAGCATTTATACATTAAGTTCTGTGACATAACACAAATGTATATCTCATACAGCTATATATACTTTCAGAAAAATAGAAAATAGCATTTATACATTAAGTTTCGTGACATAACACAAATGTATATCTCATACGCCTATATATACTTGAAGCTCTGTAAGGAGGAGAGTTCTGTGTAAAGAAGAGAAAATTCAAGTGAAAATAAAATGATTGATTAAGTTGTCCGATAAAGAGTAAATTCATCAAAAGCAATTTCTAAATGATTGTTCTTTGAGAGTTCTGATTGATTAAGTTGTCCGATCAAGAGAAAATTCATAAACAGCAATTTCTAAATGATTGTTCTTTTCAACAACGCTGTTATTTAGAATACTTTCTTGTAAAATCTCTCTACAAGAAAAGGAACAAAATCTTCAAAACTGAACAAAATCTTCAAAACTTCAATTATTATTCAAACTACTTTCTTGTAAAAAGTCTAGACAAGAAAGGGACTGTTTTTAAAATTATCTGATACTACTTAATCAATTCAATTAAGTATTACGAAGTCTTAGCAAATTAATTACTAAATCATAAATAATGATCCCAAACTGCTATAAAACATGTATATAAAAATCAGAAAAATCAGCACATCTTATTTTGAAACTTGCTGATTCAAAATACTATCTTGCTCAAAATGCTTCAACTTATTCACACTATATCGCAAGAAAAACATCTTTATGGCCTACTTATCAATTATATCTCATAATTACCAAAAAAATGTTTCTGCTATTGCTTCGTATTTGTACCTTTATTTATCGAGTCTGTAAATACTTAGCAATAGATGACTATACATACGCTATCGCTTGTAAGTTCATCCTAGGGCATGCCTTGAGATAAAATGATCAGTCATTAAAAGGTGTGTTATTACTAAGGATTGAACATCTGCTTTAAAAGAGTCGTATGTATATGTCAATTATAGTAATGGCCCCAAGCAAGGAGATTGTTAGGAATATGCCTGTGAAATACCTGATACATATGTTTGCATAATCTAACACAGTGATTTGCTTGTTGCCATTACAACGCATGTTTCACAAGTGGCTAAAAGGGCTGCGTACCGATTAGTGTGGCAGCTTGATGAAACAATGCATAGGTCATTAGACTAGGAAGTCTTTGTACATGTCCGAGTGTTTGTCCTACCAAGAAAAGATGACTACTCATATGGATTAGCTCTACTAGCGCCAACAGACATGTCTACCTGCAATGTCTCACTAGCAAACACCTCTACCAGCCATGTCTCATCAGAATTCTTTAACACAGCAGTCTTACATTGGCAGATCCAAGTATCAGCCATGCTCTTCATCAGACAACTGCAAAGATGCTGATTATTCACAAGAGGAACATCGATCGTTGCTCTAAGCTATAATTCAAAATAGATCCGTTACAAGATCTGTCTGACAACTTAAGATACGCATCGATGTCTGTGCTTTGACTATTATTCAGAAGACATTTCCTCTTTCGTGTATTGGTCCTAATCTCCAAGGATACATTCTATAAATGGCCAAACACAGTGCGCTACACCCCAAGCCTGCTCGTCAAGTCTCTTTCATACAGCTTGAATCACGAACAGACTTCAAGACAAAGCCTAAACAGAAGGTCTTTGCCCAACAGTCTATACAATGCACTCTGATGCATTAATGATCCAAATCGCTAAAGGGAAAAAACTCATCCAAGCTCTAACGACTACTTCATCTTCTCCAGCCTATAAAAAAAGACTCTCATTCTTACATTCAAGTGTGTATGTTGGATGGTGATCTAAGTGCTTTCAATCTATAACACCACTTAGAGTGAGAAAACACAAGTGTAAGAACCAACACTTTGTGGGAGAGAAAATCTGAAATTTCTAAGGCGAAAAAGCTCTGCTTGATCAAGAACTTCGTTCTTGATTTAAGTTCTTTCTTCCTTCGAAAGACTCAGTCTCTTCAGTTGCTACACTTCAAATCCACAGCTAGAGACCAAGCATCCTGCTCGTCGTTGAAGACTGATCAAGCTTAAAGATGTCCGATGAAGAACCAGAGCATAATAATCCATACTACATTCATATCGGCAAACTTATACTACATTATAAAGGCTGTCGATTGTGTAATGAATTATCATCACTCTTGGCCGAGTGCTTAGCACTCAGTTGTTCAAATACTAGCTATTTGAACAACGGCTAATATTTTCTTCTCACAACAAATTTATCGAGTTGATACTACAGGAAGACAACTCAATAAATATTGACTACGTCTTCCAGTGTATTTTTGATAAATTTGATTTCGCTTTCTTAATCTCTCCTTTTTCTTTCCTAGGAGATTGCTAGGTTAGAGAGTCTAGGTTGATGTATTAAGCACGTTTGTCTTTGAGCAAACCTCTGCTGAATTTTAATATAAATCATATTTCATTACATTCAGCCTTTACTTATCTTTCCTGTAAAATATGATATATATATCTTATGCAATCTGGTTGTGGAAAGTAATTGATGCATTTAATACAAGATTTTAGTTTGCTGTTATGATAAACTTGTACCTATTTGTTTATAGTTGCTTTAATCTTATCTGCTATACTTATGCTGCTTATTCTTCCGCTGCTTAAATTCTTCTATACCAGCTAAGTATAACAATATCTTCTTATCAGCTATCCTTAAAGTCTGCTGATGCATATCAGCTGATTCCACTATATTAGCTGTGTTGCTTAAACAAGGAAGATGACCTATTCATATTAATCATTTCATCCATGTTTCTCATCATAAACTTTAACATAGGATGAAATTTTTAATAAAGGTCATATAGGCTGTTAGGAATATGCCTGTAAATCAGCTGATATATATGTATGCATATTCCAACACAGTGATTTGCTTGTTCCCATTACAACGCATGTTTCACAAGTGGCTAAAAGGGCTGCGTACCGGTTAGTGTGGCAGCTTGTTGAAACAATGCATAGGTCATTAGACTAGGAAGTCTTTGTACATATCCGAGTCTTTGTCCTACCAGAATGATGACAAACCTTCATATGAATCAAGCTCTTCAAATTGCCACCGACGTGACCATCGGCGATGTCTCACTAGCGCATTTCCTTCGCTATGATCGCCTAAATAGCCATCTCTACATCGCCAGCTCTATATCGGCATCTCGTATCCGCCAAAGCACTTCATCGAGCAACCTGCAGAAGCTATTTATTCAAGAGGAACATCGTGACCATCGGCGATTTCTACATCGCAGCTCTATAATGGCAGATCTCGATCGGCCAAATCCTCATCGAACAACCGCCGAGAAACCGTAAGATCACGAGAAACATCGGTCGTTACTCAAACGCACTACAAGTCAAAATAGATCCGTTGTAAGATCTGTCGACAAATCCAAGATACGCATCGATGTCTCGCACCTTCACGTTTATCCAATAGACATTTCCTCTTCGAATGTTGTTCGCGGTCTTCAAAGCTTCATTTTAAAAGGCCAAGCACGACGCCGCACTTCGGTCAAAGCTATGATACGTCCAAATCGTCGACCGCATCCAGGCCAAGCTCGACACGTCCAACTCGTCCACTCGTATCACGGACCATCTTCAAGACTTAAACCTAACTAAAGGTCTTTGCCCAACAAATCCAAAGATGTACTCTGCTACATCACGAGATTCAGATCTCCAACGGGCTTAAAACCTATTCAATACACCAACGGTCATCTCTTCTTCTCCAGCTATATAAGAAGACTCTCATCCTCATTTCCAAGAGAGCACAAGCACAAGGAAGAAAAAGCAACTAGTGTATGCTTATGCTTGAAAAAGGTTGTGGTATTGATCTTCATTTCTTCAATCCAGAACCACTCCTTTAGAGTGAGAAATCACAAGTGTAAGAACAAACACTTTGTGAGAGAGAGAGAAGAAAATCCAAAAGCTGAGAAGCTCTGCTTGATCAACAACCTTGTTGTTGATTTGAGTCCTTCTTCCTTCGAAGAACTCAGTCTCTTCAGTGGCCTCAACTCCATTATCTAGTAAAGAGACTAAGCATCTTACAGATCGTTGAATCCAAACCAAGCTTGAAGATGTCCGATGAAGAGCCAGAACTTACATGTCCAGATTGCATTCATATCGGCAGACTTATACTACATTATAAGCTGTGCCGATTGTGCAATAAGTTGTCATCATTGTTGGTCGAGTGCTTAGCACTCAGTTGTTCAAATACATGCTATTTGAACAACTCCTAATATTCTCTTCTCACATCACTCTAACACTAGCACTTTCCTTCCCTGACCTCCAAGGTTGTTAGGAACTGCTAGGAGTTCTTATATGAGTCTTCCGGTGTCCCATTTCACTTTCCTTCTTCCTGAGAGATTGCTAGGTTAGAGAGTCTAGGTTGATGTACTAAGCATGTTTTCCTTTGAGCAAACCTCTCGCTGAATTTTAATATAATATATATGTTTGTTACATTCAGCCTTGATTTCTCTTTCTTGTATAATTTATCTTATCTTGTGCAATCTGTTTAAGGAAAGTAAATGATGCATCTAATACAGATTTTAGTCAACTGTTAAGCTCTCCTTCATATCAAATCTTTACAGTTACTTTAATCTAAATTGTTTGACTTATGCTGTTTGTTCTTCCGCTGCTCAAATTCATTTCCATCAGCTAAGTTTAACAAAGGTCTTCCGTCCACATTCTATGTCCGCGATCAAGAACGTCCGATATCTCTATCTTCGGCTAAGCGATCGAATGATGAAGATGACCTATCCGTATTAATCATTTCATCTACTCCTCAATTTTAAATGTTAAAAATTGGATGAAATTTTTAATACATCAAGTATAGGCTATTCACCCCCCTCTAGCCTATACACCGAGCAACCCTGACCTAACAATTGGTATCGAGCAGTACTCAAACCTTATTCCAGGCTTAACAACCCGAGAGTTTAGATCCCGCGCTCGATTAGATGCATAGTCAAAAGGAGTCTTTTCTAAAATCTTTTATTCACAAAAACCTTTTTGACTGAGAAACCCGAAAGCCTTTTGAAAACCCTCTTCAAATCAAAATAAATTTTGTTTTCAAAAACATGTGAGAAAGAGTATTGTGATGACAATGTGATTACTATAAGAAAATCTATCATATATCAGAATTACATTGATATCATGAAGAGAAGTATTATAGTGGAGGTTGACTTGCCAAGGATTATGCATGTTTCATAAATCTATTCTTAAATCTTGGTATCTTCTTTAGCAAATGGGTTAAACTCATATTTGATAGATGAATTACTTAGAATCACTTCCAAAAACATGCTCTCTTGACATAAGGCTAACGATTGCTCCAATCCAACACCTTCTCAAGAAAACTTTTTATAAAAGTTTAGAGCAGAGGAAATAAGAAGAGTTTCAAAGGAAATTCAAAGGAAATCAAAGATATGTCATCTCCAAAATCACCGAGATTGTAAGTTCTTGGCCTAAGGACATCAATGATGAATCTCCTTCAATGAAAAGCCTCACCGAGTAAGAATACACTCAAAGAACCTATGCTCGCATTAGAACCGGTGCTTCAACAACTATGAGCAGACGCGTTCAAAGAGTTTAATGAGGAAGTAACCCCACTCCTAATCTCTTAACACTTTGGGTTACACTTATAAGCCGTATTTTGAATAATTATTCTTTTGTCATGCTTATTAAGTCTCATTTGTATTATTGGATTACTAGAGCTATTTTTAGCTCATAAATGTTGCTAATTTTCTCTATGAGTACTTTAGGCAGGAACTCATATGACAGAAAAGGTCAAACATGCAACATCTCTCTCCATCGGCAGATAGTAACATGGCTGCTGATTCATGAAGGACTGCTGATCGCTCATGAAAACTTACTCGTGTCCTTCACTCGCTCAAGGTCAAAATCCTCACTTGCTGGACTTTAGAACCACTATGTGAAAAATCTGCTGATAAGTCCAAAGAAGTTGAAGAAGACCTTCTCGCATGCATACACAAAACAAAGTTAGCTATTTGCTTTCTAATGACTGTGCTCATGTCTCGAACTAATATGCTCATACATATCATCGACAATAATGCATAATAACCCGTCATACCGCACTTTTATTGATATATATTGATTGTATGACTGTTTTATGCAAATGGTTTTTTTAAAACTAATCAAGCATTTTTCTTATCACCGATTTCAAATGTTTTTCTAAAAACCCCGCAGCTTGGTGAATTTCCATATCTCGCCAACCAACACTTCATAAGCTCGCTTTATGTGCTGACTTATAGGAGTAAAAATCCTTTAATGACCTACTCTCTCAAGTCAATTAAAGGTGGAGGCACACTTTTCGAAGTTTGACTGCTTCGATTAAAGTTAAGACTATTTTCAAAATCTTGGAAAACGACAAGACAGTCAACATCAATCCTTACCAAGAATCTTAAGAATATCTAGACTTCACACCTATCCCTACCAAGGCGTGATCGAAGGACAACTCAACAAGAATGCTCCATTATTGAGTATCCTTCGCCTAACCTCCGTGAGTATAAGTAGAGCTCCTTCTTCATCCAATCTCTACTATGACAAAACTCACAAACCGCCTATAGATTACACTAGATACAAATCGATGATTCAAAATCTCACAAATGTTACTAAATCCAAGTCCTAAGATTGGATCAAGTCAATTCCTCAACAACGGGTATGATTCCTTCATATTCATTCGAGTTGTTTCGATTTTATTTCGTTACTTCACAAGAGCTGATCTAAATTTCTCTCAAAATATATTTTCAATATCATTCATAAGTCGTGAAAATCATTTTCTAAAAATCCTTTCTTATTCACGTTTCCAAACATGAGAGAAATTGCATCAAGTCTTGTATACCGTAAATCATTAATTATGGTTCCACAATCTTGTTGAGAAAACAATTGATAAAGAGATCTTCTTTTGTCTCGTCCGATAATCATAGAAGTTTGCCATCATGCATGATTTATATGCCGCAAACCATGATTGTCGAACACTTAAGAACATTCTTAGTCAATTAGTTTAAAAGGTAAGATAGAAAACCATCAATTAATGCCAAGAAAAGTGATTTCATTCTCTCTTCTAACTTTTAGCTATCAATCTCATTGATACTCTAAAATGTCTACAGATGAATCACTGGGAAAATCAATTAGCACATACTCATTCCACTTTTGGAAGTCTCGCTTGCATACGTGAACTTCACAAAAGAACCCTGAAAGAAGTATCAAATGTATGGAAAACATTTGATATATTGCCATGTGCAACAAGTCTTCGGTTATATGTAGGTATGCCGACCATCACCTCAAAGATGGCCGATGCGATAATTCGCTTCACGAATTAAGTAGCTAATATGGAATTGACAAAGATGACTAACGCTAACAACGACCATAAGTCCTCGTGAATATCAAAGGGGATTCATGGGCCAAGCAAGACATCTTTGACGGCCATCACCCTTCGGTGCTCTCATAATGACCGAAGAAGTGAAGATGTTCGCCTCCCCGAGAGTTGGAGGAGATCAAAAGAACACGGCCATCTTCTTATCATCCAACTCCTTCTAAATCCTTGACTGATGACTCCTCATCTAATGTCTAGGATTAGGACCTCTAGGACACAAACTTGTAACATGTATTTCTTTTTGTAAATTGAATCATTATGTATCTTTCTCATGTAATTTGCAGTTCAGTCAAAATTCCAGTTGTATTGTTCTTGTAATCAGCCGATCCTTGCAACATACTGTGTAAAACTACTTGGATTATTGAATACAAGCTCTGCAACTTTTCCTCATGCTTATCTACTTGTCTCGCATTCCTTTGATAGCATGAATTAACGTGTCTTAAATGTGTTGATCAAACTTATTATTCTTTATGATCTCCATTCTCTCTCGGTGATTAAAAGAATTGTCCTTAATGAAATGGTCACTCTCGCCGAGACACAAACTCGCCGACACCCCATCGCAAACCATTCTTGAACAAACTGCTATATCGAGTTATGGTTTCTTACTACTGCTTAACTCTCATCCTTAGACTCCCTGATAATTGCCTTTCTGAATTAGATCATTTCACAATGATTAAATTCAAATTCTGCCAACACCTCAAGTCGCTCAACAAAAGGCATCATAGCTTCATGACCTCATGTCAACCTATCGAGGAATCTGCTATTACTCAATCTCTATCCTTCATGATTAAAAGATCAAGATTACTAGTAAATCTACTTTGAACGAAGGTGTCTGCTGAATCAAATCTTTCAAAACAATACAACAGCACTTTGTGTTCTTAGTAATGACAACTACTAAATCTTGTGTACCATATGAGATTGAAGTTATAAAGGCTTAATTAGTTGTTCCCATTATAATGGCTCAACAGCTAATTGGTATGCAGATTGAATTCAAAACACTCTGCTACACCTTATCATGTGATTCTTTGTCAAAAGGATGTTGTTAAAAATCTCTAGTAACTCGACCTATCCTCAAGATAGTCAGACATTCAAGAATTCTTAGGAAGACTAATGTTCTCAAATATTAAGTCCTTCCTCAGGAGTGAACAGCCGATATGACCCCCGCCGTATATAGGCTACGTCTCACTCTCTTCGAACAACTCGTCCTGCATCTCTTCCTTTGATGTAGAATGCCTAGATCTGTTGAACAGAAAGAAGAACGGACATCATTTCAGGTACACATTCAATATCTCACTTACTTGGTCTATTTAATATTCTTACTAAGTTTTATTAATCTTAAATAGACTGATGTCCATTACAACTAGAGTCTATCAACTGGTATCAGCTGTTCTTACCTTAGCTGATATTAAACTAACTACCAATAATAGACATAACAATTGGTATCAGCAGTTCTTACTTTAGCAATTACCTAATACAACCTGCTGATAGTATCTACATTCATTAAAAGACTCATCAAATCTCTCAAAATTGGTATCAGACAATCTTAAGACACACTTCTCTAAAAATTCCCATGTGTCATGTACAACCATATCATATGGCTTGGACAAGTCATTTTGTCCCCAACTCGTCCTTAAACAAACCTAAGTTGTTCTATTCTAGATTAATTTACTCAAACAATTCGTTTGAAGCAAAATAACAGCTCATATTATCTTTAAAAGAGCCTATGTCATTGTCCTAAAACACTCAGCTGTTGTACCCATTAATACCAAAATAAAGGCAAATTAAATTAATCTGATTATATATTTTTAAACTTCTTGTTTGAAAATAATATGTGTATACATATCTTCTAGACTGCCTGTGTACTAGCCATAATTACACTAAGCATGATGACATAATCCCAAATCAGAACATCATTACTATGTCATTAAATGCACTCACTTCTTTAAGCCCTCAAAATGTCTTTTCCCATTCCTCTAATCAAGAAACCTCTTCATCTTCTCAAAAATTCAAAAAGGTGTATAAAATTGGTATCAATCTCAAACCATGGCACCTGACTTCAGAATACCTCAAAATTTCTTCACCATTACAGTCATCTGCATCATGTGTTCACCAAATCTGCCTAGCCCTCCTCATCGACCCATTTCCCACACTGAATGGCGTCAACGTATGATGGTTCTTCTTGCCACTCCTCCACCAGTAATTCAACGACCTCGTCGAATCACTCGTCGTGTAAGGAATCGTCTTCGAGACCCCAGGAACAGTGTATCCAATTTCATCCCTTGGATTCCCACAAGAGACATTACCGCTACTACCTCGCTCCCATCGCCTCAAATGCTCACCTCGAGCAACCCTCATCTCAAGAGGAGCTTCACCGCAAACGCCCATTCCGCATCAAATCCAGCGGTCAATGTTCCCTCCGATTAAGATCAGCAGACCTTCATCCTCTAATTCCACCTCATTAGGATGACTAGCTAGGTCTCTGTTTTATCAAACTAATTTTCTTTTGCTATATTAATGATAAATATGTAATGTGTTTTATGTACATCTGTTTATGTACATTTGCTACTTCCTTTTGAGTTAAATCTTCATAATTCATTCTGATGCATATTTGTTCATGCCTATTGTTCACTTTCTTGATGAAATTCAGCAATACCTCGTAGGTAGATCTTATAACTCATCTTTAGATGTATATCTCATGCATCCAATAAAAGTCCGCATAAGGCTCAACTATACTTTCCTGTTTTAACTTGATATACATTAAGGAGGAGACTATTTTAAATGCTTTACTACTTAACAGATTATCCTATTTGCCACTCCTATTACAAAATAAAGCTTGTCTCACTACATTCTTGTAAGATCTCCTTACAAGCAATGGAAACACAATTCCTCACCTCGATATCCTATTATGTATGTCTTATACATGAAAATTGTGCATTATACGCTATCTGCACACTAAGAAACTGCCAATATGACAAGTGACAGTACTTCCTCGCAACTGTCCATATTCTCGGCAGAATTGCTATAAGCTAATAAAATAAGCATTTCTGTAAAAACTACATAAAGGGACGACCTTCTTTCTCATTATCTGTAGCGATATTCAATACCCTATTACTCAAACTTGTGGCCATTAAGGAGGAGAGATTGTGAAGTTGTAATGGCCCCAAGTAATTGTAGGCCCCAAGTAATTGTAGTAAGATTGACACTATTGAGAACACTATTCATTAAGGAGGAGAGATTGTGAAGTTGTAATGGCCCCAAGTAATTGTAGGCCCCAAGTAATTGTGAAGTAGTAATGACTCCAACTAGTAAGGAGGAGAAAACTAGTAAGGAGGAGAAAACTATTAAGGAGGAGAGACTATATTAAGAAGGAGAGATTCTAGTAAGGAGGAGAGATAGACAACTAGTAAGGAGAAGAGTTTATATAACCACCCATACAGCAAAATACTATATGACTATTATAGTACGGTGACTATTATGAAACTCTACCTATCCTTCACAAACTTTTAAAAATCATCAGATGAAGATACTTAATCAATTTGATTAAGAACTAGATGACCAGTTACTTATCCTTTCTACCTCTTGCTTGAGCAACATTCTTCAGATCATCCAATGCAAGAATCACACTCTTAAGGCAATATTATCATTTGCCTAACAACCATTTCAGTTATTGCTTTGTATTTGTTCTTTCATTTATTGAGTCTGTAAATACTTAGCAATAGGTGACTATACATACGCTATCGCTTGTAAGTTCAACCTAGGGCATGCCTTGATATAAAATGAATATTCAGTAGTGGCATGTTATTACTAAGGATTGAACAACTGCTTTAAAGAGCTATATGTATAAGTCAAATTGTAGTAATGGTCCCAAGCAAATAGGAGGAGATTGTTAGGAATATGCCTGTAAATCACCGATATATATGTATGCATATTCCAACACGTGATTTGCTTGTTCCCATTACAACGCATGTTTCACAAGTGGCTAAAAGGGCTGCGTACCGTTAGTGTGGCAGCTTGTTGAAACAATGCATAGGTCATTAGACTAGGAAGTCTTTGTACATATCCGAGTCTTTGTCCTACCGAATGATGACAAACCTTCATATGAATCAAGCTCTTCAAATTGCCACCGACGTGACCATCGGCAGATGTCTCACTAGCGACATTTCCTTCGCTATGATCGCCTAAATAGCCATCTCTACATCGCCAGCTTCTATATCGGCGAATCTCGTATCCGCCAAAGCACTTCATCGAGCAAGCAGAGAAGCTATTTATTCAAGAGGAACATCGTGACCATCACGGTTTCTACATCGCAGTTCTATAATGGCGATCTCGAATCGGCCAAATCCTCATCGAACAACCGCCGAGAAACCGTAAGATCACGAGAAACATCGGTCGTTACTCAAACGCACTACAAGTCAAAATAGATCCGTTGTAAGATCCGTCGACAAATCCAAGATACGCATCGATGTCCGCACCTTCACGTTTATCCAATAGACATTTCCTCTTCGAACGTGTTCGCGGTCTTCAAAGCTTCATTTTCGAAAAGGCCAAGCACGACGCCGCACTTCGCCAAAGCTATGATACGTCCAAATCGCCGACGCATCCAGCCAAGCTCGACACGTCCAACTCTGTCCAGCCTGTATCACGGACCATCTTCAAGACTTAAACCTAACTAAAGGTCTTTGCCCAATAAATCCAAAGATGTACTCTGCTACATCACGAGATTCAGATCTCCAACGGGCTTAAAACCTATTCAATACACCAACGGTCATCTCTTCTTCTCCAGCTATATAAGAAGACTCTCATCCTCATTTCTAAGAGAGCACAAGCACAAGGAAGAAAAAGCAACTAGTGTATGCTTATGCTTGAAAAAGGTTGTGGTATTGATCTTCATTTCTTCGATCCAGAACCACTCCTTTAGAGTGAGAAATCACAAGTGTAAGAACAAACACTTTGTGAGAGAGAGAGAAGAAAATCCAAAAGCTGAGAAGCTCTGCTTGATCAACAACCTTGTTGTTGATTTGAGTCCTTCTTCCTTCGAAGAACTCGTCTCTTCGATGGCCTCAACCCCATTATCCAAGAAAGAGACTAAGCATCTTACGATCGTTGAATCCGCACAAGCTTGAAGATGTCCGATGAAGAGCCGAACTTACATGTCCAGATTGCATTCATATCGGCGACTTATACTACATTATAAGTCGTGCCGATTGTGCAATAAGTTGTCATCATTGTTGGTCGAGTGCTTAGCACTCAGTTGTTCAAATACATGCTATTTGAACAACTCCTAATATTCTCTTCTCACATCACTCTAACACTAGCACTTTCCTTCCCTGACCTCCAAGGTTGTTAGGAACTGCTAGGATTAGAGTTCTTATATGAGTCTTCCGGTGTCCCATTTCACTTTCCTTCTTCCCTAGAGATTGCTAGGTTAGAGAGTCTAGGTTGATGTACTAAGCATGTTTGCCTTTGAGCAAACCTCTCTGAATTTTAATATAATATATATGTTTGTTACATTCAGCCTTGATTTCTCTTTCTTGTATAATTTATCTTATCTTGTGCAATCTGTTTAAGGAAAGTAAATGATGCATCTAATACAGATTTTAGTCAACTGTTAAGCTCTCCTTCATATCAAATCTTTACAGTTACTTTAATCTAAATTGTTTGACTTATGCTGTTTGTTCTTCCGCCGCTCAAATTCATTTCCATCGCCTAAGTTTAACAAAGGTCTTCCGTCTCGCACATTCTATGTCCGCGATCAAGAACGTCCGATATCTCTATCTTCGGCTAAGCGCCGAATGATGAAGATGACCTATCTGTATTAATCATTTCATCTACTCCTCAATTTTAAATGTTAAAAATTGGATGAAATTTTTAATACATCAAGTATAGGCTATTCACCCCCCCTCTAGCCTATACGCTGAGCAACCCTCGGACCCAACATAGGCCATTCACCCCCCCCTCTAGCCTATATTCTGAGCACATCCTCATGGACCTAACAACATCCATTGTCTAGGTACCATAAATCCTTTTTCTTTGAATTACTAGCCATGAAGCAGACCTGAAATATAACAATAAAGTTCATGGTCCACTTTATTTTCCTTTTGGGTCCAGGAGGTTAGCAACCTTTTGGAATCCATACCTGTCTAACCTTTAGAGGAATAAACTCCTTAGGCTTTGGTATGGATTTCAGCAGGCATTTATGGACCAAATGGCCTAAACAATGACATAATTTGCATCAATGGAAATTACATGGATCAACGTGATCAAACTGGTCTTTGATGTGATTCCAAGATCGTTGACAAAGGGAAACCAACCACGAACAAGTATTGAAATAGGAAAACAACGAATTTGAAGAAAAGATAAGGACCTTCCCTCAACCCTAGGCCAGATTTAATCCCTAGAACCTTGTGGTGCAACCTTGACCCACTAATCGCAATTGATTAGGAACCAAGACTATGGAATGCCACAAGCTTGTAGCTCAACAAACTTGATAAGTTCAAGGGTTTGAGAATTCTAATCCAAGAAATCTCTCACAAGCTCACAATATAGTGAAAATTCAAATCAATTTAATCAATATCGATAATAATCTAAAGTTTAACAATGAAAGAGGAGCCTTTATATAGGCTTACAAACCCTAATACTTGAAGAAAATAGAATCCTAAAATAAAAGGAAACAATTAAGAATTACCTAAACTATGTAAGAAACAACTAAGTAAGTTAGCTAGGCTAATTAGGAAACAATAACAAATCAAAATAAGGAAAAGACTATCAATCCCGCTTTTTTAAAGGCCTAATTTCAAAAAGTGCATGTTGGCCCCCTACAGTCATCCATTTAGCGTTAAAAAGCTCCCAAAGTCATCCATCATGCCTAGGATGACTTTAACGGACGTCTCTTGAGTCTTCAACCCTTTTTCCATGCATTTTGAAGCCTTCAAATTCCTTCCATTTTCCTTGTATGATAGAGGCCATCTTTTCTTGAGTTTGCAAAGCATTTCCTTCATGTTTCATAGCTTAAAACTTTGCATTTAACGCTTCTTGCACGAATAACCCTTACTTGAACTTCTATGCCCAATCCTTTCCCATAGAACCATTGAACACGTGTATAAACTTTGGAATAGAGCTATCTTGGTTCGTATCATTCTCCCTCTCTTGAGAAGGATTCGACCTCGAATTATCACCTCAAACAAATGGTCCGCCATTTATCATCAGTGAGTTGCTTGGATTGGGTTTTGATCCTTGGTTCTCATCATCTTTGGTAGGCTTTTGAAGAACCTTCTTTACAACAATAGCCTTTGGTTCAGTAGGCTTATTGGTGGTATACTTGAAGGGTTTGGGTTAAGTTTTCTTAAATCTAGTGTCAGTAGTCCTTGCATTAGCAGGTCTACTATCATGAGATTTAGGAGTCTTAAACATTTTCGCTTTAAACTTACGATCAACAAGCTTGGGAGCATTATTAGTCCGGCTTTTGACAAATTTGACATGTTTTAGCAGAGTCTTCGCAGGCCTAGTATCAACAACCGTCGCTTTGGCAAAGGTGCTGGTGGAAGGCCTTTAAGGCTCTACACTACCTGATGCAAAGTTTTCATCTGAAGACTTATGCTTAGCCTTAAGTGCTTCATTGAAGGCTTTCCCAATCTGCACTTTAGGATACACATAAGGACTTTTTGCAAAGCCAACACCTTGTCTACCCTTGTTTTTGGGCTCCTGATGAAATATAGGTTCTTCATTAGCTTGCTTCGAAGATTCACTTTCATGAAATTCAGAAGTAGCGCCAGAATTAGTCTCATTAAAACCTAAGCCCGTTTTGTCCTCACTAGGCTTCTGAATTGAAAAAATATGATCAAAGGTATCCTTAGAGATGTTCCATGAGTCGATGGTCTTTTGCAACTCATCTTTCTCAGCAAACAACCCTTTGGCATAATCAATCAGGCAGGCAACTTTTTCATTCAAGAATTTGTTTTCTTCTTTGAGCTTGACACTTTCCTGCTGAACTCCATTGAGTGTTTTCAACTCGGATTCCAGCGTGGATTTGTCAGCACTAAGTTTTTTATGATTCTTAGCCAGCTTCAAACAAGCCTTTTTGAAGGTACTGAATTTCTCAAACATGTCTTGAGCATTTTTGAGTAATTCTTCCCTTGAGGGCTCATCACAACACTTAATAATAGCTTGGCTAGGAGAGTACTTAACTTCCTTTTCTGAGTCATAAGTGGGACTCAAGTCTAGAGCAACAAGGCATATATGTGTCTGCTCAGTAGAGTCTCGGTCATCATCCTCATCAAAATCAGTTTCAAACCAAGTAGCAATCTGGTCATCTTCAATGTCCTCAGCCAGCATGCCCCTTTGTTTTGAAAAACTTTTTGCGGGCCGCTTCTTATTGGCTTCAAATTTGGGCTTTGGACATTTGGAGACAAAGTGACCAGGTTTCCTACAATTATATATAACACACCAACTCAGTATTCTGTGAGCTGTCAACAATTTTCCTAAAAGGCTGCTGGTGTGTATCCTTCTTCTTAGATTTTGCAAAGCGTTGAAATTTTCTTACGAACATAGAAAATTGTTTGTCAGACAAAAAGTTAGTTTCATTTAAAGAAGTAGATGGTTTAGGTTCTGGTTTTTGTGGTTCTGGAACTATGGCAGAAAAAGAAGGGAGTTTAAATTGTTTGTCCTGCTCTTGAGCTAGAATGACTTCTCGCTCATAGACTGTTAAACTTGCATACAAACTACGAAGGTGTATGGTGTTTAAA
Organism: Platycodon grandiflorus; assembly: GCA_016624345.1. Taxonomy (NCBI): domain Eukaryota; kingdom Viridiplantae; phylum Streptophyta; class Magnoliopsida; order Asterales; family Campanulaceae; genus Platycodon; species Platycodon grandiflorus. The sequence continues at coordinate 29,396,800 of CM028366.1, read as the reverse complement.
TCTTTGGACTCTTTCATAGCAGTAGTTTTAACATGCCATAAACCACCTAGTGAAGCTAGGAATCTCATGTTGACTTCCTTCAAACTATACTCTTTACCTAAGGAATAACAACAATTTACTACCTCACAAAATCTATCGTAGGCTTGTCGCAGTGTTTCCTTGGGATCCTTTTTGAAGGAGTTGAACTGTTGGATATATGTGTATTTCATGTTGTCTCTTGTAGCTTGGTCTCCTTCCAAGTACTCAACAATTGCGTCCCATATCTCCTTGGCAGATTTGCATATGATGATTTCTTGGTAGGTGCTTGAATCAACAGAGCTTGCAATGGTGTTAATGGCTTTTCTATTGAGCTCCACAAGCTTTCTTTCTTCTTCAGTCCATTCATCCTTGTTCTTTGGAATTTCTGGATTACCACCTCCAACTTTTGCAAGAAAATTGGGCTTCATAGGAATATGAGGACCTGATTCAATGCAATTCCATAAATGACTATCAACTAAGTTTATATGTCTCATGAATTTGTCCTTCCATACATCAAAATAGCCTTCGTCCAATATTGGAACGTGGCTCGCATTAAATGTAGGCAGCATGTAGTGAGCCATTGGATCTTTCTTTCAAGAGTTTAATCTAGGAAAAACAAGTTTTCAAAGAGTTAAGCTCTGATACCAATTGTTAGTCCCAAAGGGCTCACGTTAGGCTAGAAGGGGGGGGGGTTGAATAGCCTAGTGACAAATTAAAATTTATCACAAGTTTCTTTTCCTTGAACAAAGTTCAACCAACTTATTAACTAAGTTGGGGTAGCGGAATAACTAAGGAAAGAAACTGCAGTAAAGGTCTGCGGATGTTCTAAGAACGATATGAGCTATCTTCTATAAACTGCTATGCTTGCATAGATCAAGAGTAAGAAATGAATAAGCAATTAAAACAATTATATGAACACATATTTGAAGTGGTTCACACTATAAAGAGTGCTCCGTCCACTACCAAAGTCATCAACCTTGGATTTGGAATGTTCACTATTTTATCAACTAAAATGATTACAAAGATCACTAATAGATCATGTACAAAACTACTTTTGACCGAGTGTTTACAGTTGAGAGGAATAATCAATAAGATATATTCACTCTCGTGTGTGCTTTGAATAGAATCTGAAAAGACAAACTCAGAAGAGCAATAAAGACTAGGATTGTATGAATATTGTAGCTTCTTCTTTAAGTTTGTTGGAGTGTTAGTTCATTCCTCGATCTCTTGAATACGCTTGAAGGTTGGTAGAATAATGACAAAATGTTCAAGCTTTTAATGTTCGCGAGAGAAGTTTCTACCAGTCTTCAAGTGTTGAATATATACTCTGGGAGATCTATTTGACCATTGGATTTAGAGCACTGAGTGGAGATCCAACATTTAAATGCATTAAATGCATATAGCTGTTGGCCTTTATCTTCATTGGAGCTTCAGACTTATCCAGGTTTTCAGGCAGACAGAGAGATACGCGTTACAAGCGGCTGTGCAGACTTGCAGAGTGGAAAAAGTCTTCTTTGCTAGAAATGACAAAGGTTCAGACTTGCATCTTTGAAACACTTTTCTGTCAGAAACACAAATGGGGAAATCACATTTAATTCCCATGTGGTCCTTTGAGAAGTGTGTTTGGGAAGTCAACTATGTTTTAGTCAACTAGATATATTTGAAATAATATCTAGTTGATAATCCACTTTAAATCTGAGCTGGACTTCCAAATTCTACGTCATCAGCCTTCTTGACACACTGGAGCTTTCAAGATCTCAAGGTCTGCTGGTCGAAGGCTGTTGGTCTGCTGAAGAGTCACTAAAAACTAACACTAAGTCTACTCTGTTCTATTACAAAAACTTGATTCTAGGATAGTTGCCACGCTAACCGGTACGCAACCCTTTTAGTCACTATATCATAGTGATGACTTCAACCAAATCTATACAAATAGGAATAACAGTGTCTCTTTCGAAGTTTCCTCTTCTTTCAAAGACATCAATACTCGGGTTTCTAATTTGGCACAAGATCTTGGCAAGCACCAGCAAACTCTCTAATGTTCTGTCTCAGCAATACGCAATGAGAATAGCAGGGCTCGGGTTAACTTTAATGAAGGCTTCTCCCGTTTCCAAGAAGACTTTGCTCCCTTGAAGTTTGTTGTTGTGTCCATTAAGGAGGAGAAGAAGTTTACAGATAAATACATTGAGCTGAATAAAGAGAATCGTAAGCTCAGGAAACTGCTGAACCCAACCTCAGATGAACTCCAAGCCTCATAATTGCTATTTCTATATGTCTTTAAACTACTATCATGTATAAATTTCTTAATCTTCATAATTTACTTTTGTAAGCATTTTGTACACATATTCATAGGCTATTTTGTAAATTCAGTCTAGGGCATGTTCACCTATAATAATATCTTTCAAACATGCTATAACTAGACTTGAATATATTCAACCTCAATGAATATTTATTTATATGTAATGGTCACAAGCAACTAGGAGGAGATTGTTATATACTATAGTTTTGATTTGTTTGTATTCATAACCTGAAGTCTTTGTAGAAGTGACCATTGGGCCTGCGTGTCAAGTGGTGTGGCAACTTTTGTTTAGATTAACTTTGTAAAAGAAATTAAGAATGCTACGACAACAACAATGTCCATCAGCAGAGCTTGAAGACTCAAGAACTGTACATTGAAGACTTAAGAACTGTTAATGAAGCTTCATCGACAAGAACTACCTTTGCTATCGGCAAAGTTGCTTAGCAATATTGTTGTTGACAACATCACATGGGTTCATTTATTGAACCTTTCCATATTTGTGTATTCTTCAAAAAAGGGCATTTTGCAACAACACTTTGCCTATCCATTTTAAGCAAAGCTTGCAGTGCCGGTTACAGTCAACGGTTAAAGATAGCTTAAGCCAATCAGATAGATCTCCAACAGCTCTATGCATTTAATGTCTGTAATTTGCATTAAATGCATCCAAAATTTGAATTGTCCATGGAGGATCATTTTCAACGTCTTCCCAAGATCTGCAAGTATAAATAGAAACACTTGAAGCAATGAATGAACTCTGGCTTCTCCAACAATTCACGAATCTTAAATCATTTAGTGCATTCAAGAGAGTTTCAACTGTCAAACACAAACACACTGAGATTATATTCCTCATTGCTCTTAACTGTTGTAATAATTTTCTGTTCAAGGCACACGAGAGATCTATTATGTTTGTCAGATTATATCTCTCACCATAAACACTTGGTCAAATATTTTGTACACGATCTATTAGTGATCCTTGTAATAGGTCTTATGTGAAAAACATAGTGCACATTTTCAAAATTCAAAGTTGACCACTTTAGTAGTAGATGTAGCACTTATTCAAAGTGTGAACAACTTCAAATACTTGTCTACTTGCTTTGTGCATTGTTTTTAACTTACTTTACTTTGATTATTTCTGTTAGCATCATATTATCAAGACTGTTGATCAAGCTCTGTTGCTTTTTTTTTTTAAGGGAAACAGGGACGGCACCCTGCTAGATTTTATTAATATAAAGAAAGAAGTACAAAATCAAGCTCTGTTGTTTACCAGCATACTTGCAGTCCAAAACTTCTCCTCTTTATTCCGCTGCTTGTACCTTATCTTTTAAGTTGTTATTTTGGGAAGTAAACTTTCCCAGTTGCACTCGATATTTTTCTTAAAATACGAATCTTGTATTGATATTACATGACATTTAGAGCATGTTTGGTCCTACATTTTGGTCCAAAACGCAGCTTATTCCTTAAGTTAGCGTTTTTTAAACGCTGAAATTTCTATTTTTTTTTTCAAAAATACAGATTTCAAAACGTTGTTAGGAAAAAATGTTGCAATTTGAATTTATATCTCAAACGTATTTATTAAAAAAAAAAAAACTAGGTTTGAAAAATCTGTATTTTAAATAATTCACATTGTAAAAAAATACATTTTAAAAATTTTGCACCAAACGGACTCTTAAAAATATGTCTTGAGTTTTTTTCTTTAATAGCCTCAAATATCTTTTAACCGTGTCATATCAATAGAAGAGCCGGTTTTTGGCATGTTCCAAAGGATCAACCGCACAGGGCCTCCAAAATTCAAGGGTCCATTTCTCTTATACATGTATTATTATTATTATTATTATTATTATTATTATTATTATTATTATTATTATTATTATTATTATATTTAACTTTTTTTAATCACTATCTCTCTTTAATATCTCAAAGAGTCACAAATTAGTTTTTCTCTTTCTCAATACTGCCGACAATTAATTACTCCTTTGTCATCCTGAGACCGACGGCTGAACTCGCAATCTCCTATTCCGCGGCTCCGCCTCCATCAATCTCGCATTGTCATCAGCAACGCCAACGGACAAAATTAAGTTTTCTCTACAATTATATATTTAATTGAGTAATTGACAATGAGCAATAATCAAACTAGAAATGAAAGTTGCAAGCCTTCGAGCCCTCTTTGTGACTGTGTTGTGCTCGAAAATTGAAATACATCGCAAATTGATAAATTGTGTTCTATTCTTGATGCGGGAGCATTAGGAGAAGTCCTACACAAAGACCTAAACAAAACCGTGGATGCATTACAAGTGGGTGAAGATGGGTTGACATTGTCTTTTGAAGCTTTGGTGATGCAAATTGGGAAGCCACAAGAGTTTGGAAGGCATTTAGAAGTCACGTACACTGCGAGGGAGGATGCAAGGGAGGAAGAAGGCTTTCTGGACTTTCTGGATAAGAAGCGATCGCCTTGATTGAGGGTAGAGCGATCGCTCCGTCATCAGAATGCGAAACCAACTTTCTGGACACGAAACGATCACTTCGTATCGGGCTAGGGCGGTCGCCCTATCACCAGTCAGCCGAATTTTTGATCCTGTTTCCTGTAGTTGTTATGTTTTAGAGTTTCCTAGATTGAGTAAGATTGTTTCTCTAGTCCAAGGTAGGAAAGTATTTAGTTTTCTTTTGAGTTTAGGATTTCTTGGCCTACTCCAACCAACATTACGGAGGTACGATCATTCCATGGGTTAGCATCTTTCTATAGACGCTTCATTCAAGATTTTAGCACCATTGCAAGTCCCATAACCGAAACCCTAAAGAAGGGAAAATTTGAATGGACATTGGCGGCACAAAAAGCTTTTGAAAATCTCAAAGAAAAGCTATGCAAAACCCCAGTGTTGGCCTTACCCGATTTCTCACAACCTTTTGAAGTCGAATGTGATGCTAGTGGAATGGGTATAGGGGCGGTGTTGACTCAAGGAAAATGGCCCATTGCTTACTTTAGTGAAAAGCTTGGAGGTGCAAGACTCAATTATTCCACCTATGACAAGGAATTTTATGCCATGGTTCGAGCTTTGGATCATTGGAGTCATTATTTGAGGCCGAATCATTTCGTCCTTCATTCCGATCATGAGGCTTTAAAATACATCCATGGGCAACACAAGCTAAAGCCAAGGCACGCAAAGTGGGTGGAGTTTTTACAATCTTTCAACTTCTCTTCGAAATACAAGGGTGGAAAAAATAATGTGGTAGCGGATGCGTTGTCAAGAAGATATTCAATGCTTACCATGATGGACGCCAAGTTACTAGGGTTCAAACTAGTAAGTGAGTACTACAAGGAAGATCTGAATTTCGGCTCTATTATTCTTGACTACGAGAAAAGGAAGAATGGGAATTTCGTGTTACAAGAAGGATTTTTGTTTAAGGGAAATCAGCTTTGTATTCCCAAATGTTCGATAAGGGAGTTATTGGTACGAGAAACTCATGGAGGAGGACTAGCGGGACATTTCGGAATCAACAAGACACTTGAATTGTTGCAAGAACATTTTTATTGGCTGAAGATGCTTGGAGATGTGCAAACTATTATTTCCCGATGTGCTACATGTCAAAAGATGAAAAGTACATTCCACCAAGGGTTGTACACGCCATTGCCCGTACCAAAACGAGCCAAATAGAGTCGAAGACAACTGGAATTTCAACCCGGAGATCTAGTTTGGCTGCATTTACGAAAGGAACAATTTCCTAGCAAGCGAAAAAATAAGCTAATGCCAAGAGCCGAAGGCCCTTTTCAAGTGTTGGAGCGATTTGGCGATAGTGCATACAAGTTGGACCTTCCTGAGGAATATGCAATCAGCCCTACGTTCAATGTGGGAGACTTGTCACCATACTTGGAGGACATAATGCTTGAAGAATTGAGGCCAATTCTTTCTAAAGAAGGGGAGGATGATGCGGGAGCATTAGGAGAAGTCCTACACAAAGACCTAAACAAAACCGTGGATGCATTACAAGTGGGTGAAGATGGGTTGACATTGTCTTTTGAAGCTTTGGTGATGCAAATTGGGAAGCCACAAGAGTTTGGAAGGCATTTGGAAGTCACGTACACTGCAAGGGAGGATGCAAGGGAGGAAGAAAGCTTTCTGGACTTTCTGGATAAGAAGCGATCGCCTTCATTGAGGGTAGAGCGATCGCTCCGTCATCAGAATGCGAAACCAACTTTCTGGACATAAAGCGATCGCCAGATCGGCTAGAGCGATCGCTTCGTCACCGCCAACCGAATTTTTGATCCCGTTTCCGTAGTTGTTATCTTTTAGAGTTTCCTAGATTGAGTAGGATTGTTTCTCTAGTCCAAGGTAGGAAAGTATTTAGTTTTCTTTTGAGTCTAGGATTTCTTTTTCTTTCAAGATTAGGAATCAATTTGTAAAACCTATATAAAGGGTTAGATTTAGATTTTGTACTTGAGATTTTTGGCTTAAGAAAAGTAATAGAAAAGAACAAAGTTTTGTTCAATTTGATTATTGCATTCCTTAGGTTTAGGAAGGTAATATAAAAAGGGATCTTTACGTTAGGTGAGTGAAGCCTAACCGGTGAACCCAAACGGGATCTTTACGTTAAATGAGTGAAGCCTAACCGGTGAACCCGCCATCTATCCTAGTTTCCATTGCGACTTTTTGATTCATCTGTCAACCCACGGTTTCTTTTTTTAATCAAACAACAACTTCGGTGATTATTACGCATCAGTTCTCCATCAGTTCCATTTTCAAATTGAGCTGCTACAGTGCTACTTGGGCTCAAACTCCATTCTGAATTCCGAATTTGGATCTGCCTAAAATCCTCCGTAGTCCGTCTCCTTCTCCAATGGTGATTCCTACTCCTACATTCGATGAGTCCTAACTCCTAAATCCTAATTTAATTTTTGTTTTAACATTATAATGTTTTAAATATGTAATTTATTTTCATCTTTTTATAATTATATTTTGTCAGTTTTGGGGCCTAATTTTAAATTTAAGACAAGGCCCTCAAATTGTCAGAACCGGCCCTGATCAATAGGACATGGTACTTTTTATATCTCACATTAAAAAGGGGCATTATAGTGAAAAAGAATTAGCAAACCTTTTTTTTTTTGGTGAATTACAGGCCGGTCCCTTTTCAAACATTTGTAATCGCTCCAGTCCACTCAGTAACCCAAGGCATCGCGATGCACTACTTTGGCAACGCGATGCACCACTTTGGCATCGCGATGCACCACTTTTTGCATCTCGATGCAACAAATTGGGGCATCGCGATGCAACAATTGGTGCATCGCAATCATCGTAGCGCGCTTTAGGGAACCAAAGCATCGCGATGCACCACTTTGGCATCGCGATGCACCACTTTTGCAATCGCGATGCAACAATTGTTGCATCGCGATTCACCACTTTTGCAAATCGTGATGCACCACTTTTGCAATCGCGATACACCACTTTTGGAATCGCGATGCACCACTTTTGCAATCGCGATGCAACAATTGGTGCATCGCGATGCACCACTTTTGCAAATCGCGATGCACCACTTTTGCAATCGCGATGCACCACTTTTAGAATCGTGATGCACCACTTTTTCAATCGCGATGCAACAATTGGTGCATCCCACTTTTGCAATCGCGATGCACCACTTTTGGAATCGCGATGCATCGCGATGCACCACTTTTGCAATCGCGATGCAACAATTGGTGCATCGCGATTGGCGAATTAAATCAGTCCAAGAACATCTTCCTCTGTTTTTAGACAGCACACTGTCAAGCTTGATTTGAAGCTCAAAAATAGTGTTTTTTGGTAGAAAAATTATGCACAAATATAGTACTAAATTAGGATAATAATATGAGATTGATTTTAAACAAATTCGATGCTTAAAACAGAGATTTATGTGGCCAAAACAGCTCAAGAACAAAGAAAAACGGGATGAACTCAAAAAAATTTATTTGATCAAATTCGTGTTTTATGCATGAAAATTGATACCCAAACATAAGAAAAGACTATATTAACAACATGAAATCATTTATACATCAATTTGAATCTCAAATCTGAAGCAACAATGTTGTTGAGGGTATTTTAGGAAGAAAATTTTCAAAATACCTTTTAGCAGTTAAAAAAAAAAGGGTGTACTGGAGAGAAAAAAAGTTTGAAAAAGTGGACCGGCCAGCAATTTCTCCTTTTTTTTTTCTTGATACAATGGAGGGCCGTAGCCCAAAAAGCAAAACAAGCTAAACAGAAATACAACGTAGATGCGTCAGGCCTTGCGAATCGCTAGCCATGCTTGCTTCTAAGAACTTAGGAGGATCCACGAGGTTCATTGAGAGCCCAACTCTTTTCAAACAATCTTTCGCCATCAAATCTGCACAGTTGTTAGCTTCCCAAAAAATTTGAACAATTCTGCAACTCCAACTTCTATCACTACTAGAAACACGCTAATTACTGTCGGAGGATTTACTGTCGGAATTTTTCGACATTAATTACTGTCGGAGAATTGGAAATTACTGTCGGGATATCCGACAGTAACGTTAATTTTTTGGCGGGATAAATATTACTGTCGGATTATTTCCGACAGTAATTATCCGACAGTAATATAGGTATATTCTCAGAATATACCTTTTCATCCGACAGTAATAACTGTCGGAATAGTCCGACAGTAATTTTTCGACAGTAAATAAGGGAATATTCTTCGAATATTCCTTTTTTGCATTGTCAGAATTTGGAGATTAATATTACTGTCGGATTCCGACAGTAAAATTCCGACAGTAACTTCTGACGGAGGATTTCTGTCGGATATCTCCGACAGTAAATTGAAATTAAAAGACCTAAATCGAACAGCCCCTTCCCCAAATCGACAGATTTCTCACTCTCTCTCTCTCTCTCAGTTCAAGTTCACTCTTTCTCTCTCTCTTGCTTCAGCCGTGGTTTCCGCCTCCGTCAGCCGTCGCCCCACCCCACCGTCGTCGCTTGCTTGCCGTCGTCGCCTCCGTCAGCCGTCGCTTGCTTGCCGTGGTCTCTCTCTCTCTCTCTCTCTCTCTCTCTCCCCCTGTACTACCTCCAACGCCGGTAATCATTTCTCCCTTTCTCTCTCTCTTTCTCTCTCTCTCTCTCGATTCATCGCCTTTTTCATAGATCTACTATTGTTGAGGTCGAATATTATTAATACTCCGTAGGAAATTTTAGGGTTTTTGTTCTTTATCACCTCTTCCATCTTAACAATGACACTCCATTGCAATAACTTATGAGCTGATCAAATATTGTTATGCGATGGAGTAATTACTGCGACAAGTAATTTTAAACTGTCTCACAATTTTGTTTTAACATACAAACATTAAACACATAGTAATTTTTTTGGTTCACAAAAAAATATGTTAAAGGGAGAGAGACGAGGCATTCCCGTTATCATTGAGCAGTTAGACAATAATTATAATTCATGTTAAATCACTGGACTAAGGTATGTCAACTCTAGCATACGAGAAGGTACTGAACTTAGGCTCTTTGGCAATGAACACCAGTTTATTACTTCGATCGTACAAAGATAAAAAGGGTAAAATGTTTTTCATTCCTTAATAAGGAAAAGTTGTATTTCTATTGGTCAGGTTTGAAGATAATTTGATATTTTCTTTTCATTTTAATCCGGGAAGAAAATTTGGCAACCTTTTTCTTTTTTTGAATCAAACAGACTAGAAAATTGTAATGTAAAAAGCTTTGTTTTCAGTTATTTGTAATAATTGATTATTTTGGGTTGGTCTGCTGTTTACCTGGATTCTGTTTGTACTCTTATGTTAATGTATATTCTATGTTGACTGAGTGGTTATTTGTTAGAATGAAATGTTACGTCAATTGTGTAATCTAGGTGAATCCTATTTGCTTTCTTCCCCTATTCCATTGTAAAAATGAAAGAAAGAAAGAAAGGAAGTTGCAGGGGGTTAATTAGAAAATATAAAAACTAAAACAGGCAATGATTTGTTTGATGGATTGATTTTGTACGGAAAGCCAGGGTCTGTTATTTGGTTTGAATTAAAAATGGGATTAAAAATAAGCATTGAAAGAGAGTTTTGTTTAATTACATGGAGTTTTCTTTTTCTTTTAGTAGTAACCAGTAACCACATATGAAGAAGTTTTTGTCCTGAATTTTCCTTATTCTTAACGAAATTTCATGAAGCATCGACCATTAGGCCGTTTGCTAATAGTGTTGAAATTACAAACATCCGACTGTACAATACACTAATAGTCTGATGCACACAATTAACTTTATGTTCTTTAGGGGACATTGTGGATTGTGAGAACTGTAGTATGGTGATATTGAAGTTTGTTTATTTTATTTATTGTTTTTATTGATGCATATTTTAACTCTAATATGCTGGGTCCATCGATTTAATGCTTCCCATGCTTCATGTAGGTCCAGTTTATTACTTCGATCGTACTCAAATTTTGAATAATCTTTAGTTCTGGGTCTTGTTCTGCACTTATAGATGTATTTGTAGTAAGGATTTGAATATCCTTCATATCTCGCTTTTTTAATTTGAAACTTTTAGATTTTTCATTGAGTACCATGGTTATGTTTTTATAGTTCAACTTATAGTATTTTATTACATTTTTAAAAATATGATTACTGTTAATCTTAGATGTTTAGATCTACTGTTGTTGGCTACAATATTACTGTTAATCTTAGATGTATAGATCTACTGTTGTTGGTATAATGACACGGTTGCCCTTAGAACCCGACGTGCATGATATTTGTGTTGAGTTGAGAATTGAGAGTATTATGTTGATATTCATGCCTTAGTTGAACCACTTAATGTGTTTCACTTCCCTTTAGAGATTTAATGTCTCTATTGTATGCCTGTAGCAGGATGGCACGAACTAGGAAGACTGCCAGATGTCGCTTATGCATCCGATCTTATTTCAACTCGACACGCATTACGAGAACCGAGAGAACTTGAGGACCAACTGAATGTGGCCCTAGGTGAGACACCCCGAGTGGAGCAAGTGACCCCACCGAACCCTCCCGCACCTACCCAAGACTCCAATAGGGAATGTAATCATTGAGAGTGTGTTACACTCTATGTTTCGACTAGCATGTGTAGTATGTGGTATTGGTATCCAATGATACCGATCCGTCCGTTGAATGTATTTAGAGTTCGAAACTCTTATTATTATTTATGTTGACCTTGTGACTTATTGACGTGAATAGTGCATCACAAGCATGTTAACTTGGGATTCCGTTAGCTTTTTATATTGTCGGCTTGTGATGGGATGTAAGCTAAGAAATCAACTTTGACTTAAATCAATTAAACATATATTTCATTGATGATCATTCATTAATAAATTATAATATCTGGACACCAGTCGCACTTCGGTGGTTCTTAGAGTTATCAAACTTTAAGAATGGACGGGTAGAACAAAAGGATATTATTTTTCATTAATGAATTTCGCTTGTTTCTTTACCCTATAAAGTTTCGAAATTTCCCTTAATCACAACCTTAAATTCTAAACCCCAACCTAAACCCTAAATTGGACCCTTAAACAACCCTAAACCATATCTAAACCGTATCCAGTTAAAATTAATCAAATATATTTATCTTTAAAAAAAAATCAAGTTTTTAGAAAATTAGGATGTAAGCTATATAAGAAATCAACTTTGACTTAAATCAATTAAACATATATTTTGTGATAATTCATTAATAAATTATAATATCCGGACACCGCCGCACTTCGGTGGTTCTTAGAGTTATCAAACTTTAAGAATGGACGGGTAGAACAAAAGGATATTATTTTTCATTAATGAATTTCGCTTGTTTCTTTACCCTATAAACACTAAACCCTATCTAAACCACCTAAACCCGATCTAAACCCTAAATTCTAAATCATATCTAAACCCTAAACACTCAACTCTATCTAAACCCCCAAAACTCTATATAAACCCTAAACCATGCCTAAACCCTAAATATTATCTAAATCAGTATCTATCATTATATTCTCGTCATTCCCAGATCTAAAGCTGATCGTCCCAAATTTCCCACATCAATGTAGGTTTATTGGATTCAAGATGGGAGATCCTTCAATTGAAGTATCTCTTTCATTCGCCGTGGAGCAATTACTTGATAAAATTTGTGTACGTCGTCGTTAATTATCTGCCGAATTAAGCTTATTTAAGAAGAGGAATTCTTGAAAGCATCCAAGGACAACGGAGATGCTATTCTTTATGTCGTTGATAGCTGTCCGTCCTTTCATAGATCCCTACAAATATTGCTCGTGAAGAAGAGTTCTCGGCACTTGGGACCGACCTCAAAAGGGTTGAAAACTATTCTTATGGTGGAGATGCTACTAAGTTTTGTTAAAGCTTAGTCTTAACTCCTGTAAGGATACTTTGCAATCCTTGTGAGCTCACTCCCAAAGTGCCGAGAACTCTTTTCACCAAGAATATTTTTAGGCTTCAATGAACGATGGAGAGTGTCAACGACATAGGAATTACAAAACTCCTTTGTCCTTGGATGCTTTCAAGAATTCCTCTTCTTAAATAATCTTAATTGGCAGAGATAATTAACGACGACGTACACAAATTTTATCAGTAATTGCTCCACGGCGAATGAAAGAGGTACTTCAATTGAATGATCTCCCATCTTGAATCCAATAAACCTACATTGATGTGGGAAATTTGGGACGATCGCTTTAGATCCGGGTTTGACGAGTATGATGATAGATACCGATTTAGATAATATTTAGGGTTTATGGATGTGTAGCGTGATGTCGACCGATGAATTGTGATTACCGTAATAAGTGTATTTTTCTCATACTAATCATTTGTTGCTTAATAGGAGTTATGTCGATCGACGATCGCATTGGATGTATAATCGGAGGTTGCCGAATCGTAGTGGTATTACGGATGAGTTCATTAGAGGTTTGAAGAGTTTTATCGAATTTGCTCTAGCGAACCCCAAATACATGAGTGGTAACAACATAAGGTGTCCATGTGATGGCCGCAAAATCGAAAGTACTTCCCTTCGATGATTGTTGAGAAGCACCTTCTCCAGCACGGGTTTCAAGTTGGGTACAAGCGGTGGGTAGCTCACGGTGAGCAAATCAGAGTAGTGTCTAGGCCGGAAAGTAACCAGCAGAGGATTCCTGTACGTGAACCTGAACCGGTAAATACGAGTGTGAACGATGAACCATTTCGTGGTATGGAAGATATGGTTAGGGATGTTCTTGGTCCTCATTTTGACCGGTCGGAGAACGCACGTCAAGAGGAGCCAAATCCCAGCCTAGTAAGTTCATTGAAGCTATGGAGTCTCGCAACGGAGAAGTTGTATCCTGGCTCTGAGCAGACCGTTTTGGAGACTGTGGCTGAGTTCCTAAACATCAAGTCAGATTGCAATATTAGTCAATCTGGTTTCAATCGTCTTATGAAAGCACTGAAAAAAGCTTTGCCGAAAGGGAATAAGATGCCAGAGAACTTCTATCAGACAAAGAAGATGGTTGGGCATATTGGGTTGAAATATGAGAAGATTGATGCGTGCAAGAATGATTGCATGCTTTTCTACAAGGAAGATTCAAACTTGAAAGAATGTTCCGTGTGTGGCCATGATCGATATAAGCCGAAACGGAGGGCGTTCAAACGCAAGAAGAATGAACCTTATAAGCGGTTGCTACTTGCCGTTGACTCCGAGATTGCAACGCCTCTACGCGTCTAAAGCTAATTCGAAGCTATGCGTTGGCACAAAGAAAGCCCCGCGAGGATGGCGTGTTGACTCATCCGTCGGACGGCTTGGCTTGGAAACAATTTGATGCAACCCATCCCGACTTTGCCGAAGCTAGAAATATCGGGTTGTGCATATGCGCGGATGGTTTTACTCCTTCGGGCCCGGGCGAAGTCCTACTCTTGTTGGCCGGTTATAGCTACCGTGTACAATCTTCCACCGTGGTTGTGTATGAGTGATCCTTATATGTTCTTGTCACTGTTCATACCGGACCGACTAGCCCCGGCAAGAACATTGATGTTTATCTCCGCCCTTTGATTGACGAGTTGAAAATGCTGGGAAGACGGAGTGGAAACATGGGATGCATTCAAAAAGAAAATTTTAAAATGAAAGCCGCGTTGATGTGGACGGTGAATGACTTCCCCGCCGGGATGTTATCGGGTTGGAGCACACATGGGAAGCTTGCATGTCCTATACGTATGGATGACACTAAGTCGTTCACACTCGAGCACTCTCGTAAACCTTGTTGGTTTGATTGTCATCGTCAATTTCTACCGGATGACCACCCTTTTAGATCACGAAAGCAATTCACCAAGAATAGGGTTGAGCGTGATGAGGCGCCTAGACGTTTGAGCGGTGAAGCTGTTTATGAAAAGGTGTCTAAACTACGAAGACCAGGTGGGGAAGATGTATGCAAAGGATAGCTCGAGATTTTGGTGTAAAGCATAATTGGACCAAAAAGAGTATATTCTGGGAGTTGCCTTATTGGAAAGATAATTTGATACGCCATAATCTTGACGTCATGCACATTGAGAAGAATGTGTTTGACAATATTTTTAACACCATTATGGATTGGAGGGCAACTACCAAGGACACACCCAAAGCCCGAATGGACATGAAAGACATATGTAAGCGGCCTGCCTTGGAGCTAAAAGAGGTCAATGGTAAAACAGTGAAACCTGTCGCTCCATACGTGCTAACCAAGGAACAAAGACTTCTAGTGTTGAAGTGGTTGAAGGGATTGAGGCTTCCAGACGGTTACGCTTCTAACATCGGAAATTGTGTAAATGTAGACGAAGGAAAGGTTCATGGTTTGAAGAGTCATGATTGTCACGTGTTCTTGAACGGTTACTTCCTATTGCGCTTAGAGACTTGTTGCCCGACAATATATGGATTGCGTTAACCGAGCCGAGTGAGTCATTCGAGCGTTATCATCCAGCACTCTGCGGGTTGATGACATGAGAAGACTCGAAGCGAGCATTGTCGTGACGATTTGCAAACTTGAGAAGATCTTTCCTCCGTCTTTTTTTGATTCTATGGAGCATTTACCGGTCCACTTGGCATATGAAGCTAGGGTTGGGGGTCCAGTTCAATACAGATGGATGTATCCATTTGAGAGGTAATAACTCGTCTCATAATAATCGTTTTTCATGATCTATAACATACTTAAAAGTCGGTTATAGATTGAGTAACATTTTTTTAATCCTGTCATGCATCTGCAATTAGGTATCTCGGTCATTTGAAAAGGAAGATGAGAAACAGGGCAAAGGTTGAGGCCTCAATATGCGAGGCTATTATTATAGAGGAAATTGTTGCCTTTGCCGCGCAATATTTTCATCCCGATATTGAAACGAGATTGACTCGGGTTGGGCGCAATTACGATGGTGGAGAGCCCGATGTCAATGAGGACATCTCATTATTTAATGCTCCGGGTCGGCCACTCGGTAAACCGGTTAAGACTCGAATGCTAAGCAATAAGGAGTATGAAGCTGCGAGACTCTATATACTCCTTAATTGTCCTGAGGTTGAGGAATATCTCAAGTAAGTTAATTATCAATTTCATTTAATTTTAGATAGTCGTCCGATTCAAATTAAAGTTGCAAGATGCACAAATAACTCGTATAAACTCTAAACCTAATGCGGTATGTTCGAAGATCAAGCCGAGATGATATATCGACAATTGCGAGATATCGGACGAGAAAGAGTTTCCGTCGTGGTTACGCAAATATGTAAATATCATTTCCTGGCTCGATTTATATGTAGACATCTTATTAATGGCTCACCATTAAAAATGTCTATTATGAAATACTTTTCAGGTTTTGGAGCATCCTAATGACCCGCGAGTCGCGAGATTATCTCACATATCCGCAAATCCGTTGATGAGAGTTACTTTATACAACGGATATTATGTGAATGGCTATGTCTTCCATACAAAGGAATACGGGAGGGAAAACAAACAGATAACGGCGGTGTCAATCTTAAAGGCAACCTTGACTATTATGGTGTCCTTAAAGAAGTCATCGAGTTACGATATCTCGGGAGGAAAAATATAGTCCTATTCAATTGTGATGGCGAGACGCCGTACGAGGTATAAAAAGCACGACTCGTTTGACCTAATCGATGTGAAGCACACGTCTAGACATGCGGGTGATGATGTGTTCATCTTAGCATCACAAGCACAACAAGTCTACATGACACCATACCCTTATCGGCGAGGCGATGAGAGGGGATGGTGGGCATTTGGAAGACCAAGGCCGAAGCACTATTGATATAGCATATCGGTCGACGACATAACTACGTAATCGTCATTAGAAGGATGTTATCAAGAGGATGAAATGCCCGTACCTCCCGTTGTATCTTCGATAGTCATCCAATGGATGAAATGCCCGTGCCTCCCTTGGGCCTGGAGATAGTATTGCCCGTTGATTTGCCACCTCCTTCCCGTCGAAGACGAAATCCCGATTATTGAAGGTGATGCGAAGAAGACGACGAGGTAAATGAAGGTGAAGAGGATTGGATGTCCGAGGATGAGGCGAAGAAGAACTTGAGTTTTGTAGTAGCGACTCAAACGCCGAGGCCGGAGAATCGAGAATGAAGAAAATGCAAACACCGAGAATGAAGACTCGAGTAGTCTTGCAATATGTACCGTTTAGGCTCTTTTATTTTTGTTAGAAATTAAATGTCATGTGTAGAACGCTATTTGTATGTTACTTGTTATCATGAAGATGAGAGATTTTAATTTATGTTATGTATTTTAACTTAATTGTCATCTAAACTTAGCGTTAATTGTCAACATTAATATACTAATTTATATATAGACATGTCGGACGAGGTAGAGGTAGGAGTCGGACACCTAAGGTCCGACTTCTACCTACTTGCATTGTGTACACGCTACTGTACTGCAGGAGGAGCCGATCCCGACTTGGATCGGCCCGAGGATGCACCCGACTCTCCCCACGAGCCGATGAGCGGGGCCGGGTCCTCATCGACTCGATCATGGACACGCAGAAGATGGTAGGATTATCGTTACCATCTCCAGCCTTAAGCAATAAGTAATAATATTTTAGTTTTAAAATTTTAATGCTTGTACATTGGTTAAATGTTAATTGCATATTTGTATAATATATTTGTTTAATATATATTTGTCGGGTTTGCGGGCGGGTATCCCGATCCGACCCGCTTCCTTGGACGTATTCGCGAGATGAGGCACGAGAGTGCGGCCACATTACTCTAGCGTGCCTACGGCCCGAGACCGGTGGTGGGATGATTTTAGGGTAAGGATTCTAAGGATATATAAAATATGTTAATGTTTAATAATTTAATAATTTCTATCAAAGTTTATAATTAATATGTTTAAATTGGTTAAACTTGCAGCTTCATTATTGTTGGCCTGAGCACTCTGACGCCAAGGCGCACGAGGCGTTTAGGTTGATGTGCGCGAAGAAGTTTCGCGACTGGATTTACGGCATTAAGAGGCGTGGGCGAGAGGAGGCGAGGGCTCCAAATTTCATCGATGATGTGCGGCGATAAGTACATTATAATAATATACTTGATTTAATTTCATTCCTTAAATAGATGAGAGATTTTGTATATATTGTATCTCTATAACAATTTTAACATTTTCACGGGTATACGAGGGTTGGGATTCCGATGACGCTAGGCTGTCGGCCAGCGCGGCGGGAATAGGCCGAGTGGCACGGGGAGGGGGTGAAGCACACCTCGGGGTCGATCAACACCTCCGAGCACCACTTGCGCATGGTAAGGACTTTAATGTGTTGTATTGTAATTAATTAATACATGCTTTAATTGTTTTACGTATGCTTTAAATTGTTTTGTTGGGTAGCCATGTGGATGCTATGAAATCCATGGTGGAGCAGGCCGATCGGTGCAAATATGTTGTTTTATAAGGGGTTTGAGTGTAAATGTATAGTTTTAGAAGGGTTTGAGTGAAATTAGGCCTTTATGAATTCATCAAAACATACATATTATATGTTATTGTTTTACTTATGCTTTAAATTGATTTGTTGGGTAGCCATGTGGATGCTATGAAATCCATGGTGAAAGCAGGTAACAATTAGGTTGTTTTAGAAGGGGATTGGGTGTAAATGTCTGTTTTAGAAGGGTTTGAGTGTCAATAGGCTGTTTTAGAAGGGTTTGAGTGTAAATAGGCCTTTATGAATTCTCAAAACATACATATTATATGTTATTGTTTTACTTATTGGTTAAATTGATTTGTTGGGTAGCCATGTGGATGCTATGAAATCCATGGGTGAAAGCGAAGCGGTAACAATTAGGTTGTTTTAGAAGGGGATTGGGTGTAAATGTCTTGTTTTAGAAGGATTTGAGTGTCAATAGGTGTTTTAGAAGGGTTTGAGTGTAAATAGGCCTTTATGAATTCTCAAAACATACATATTATATGTTATTGTTTTACTTATGATTTAAATTGATTTGTTGGGTAGCCATGTGGATGCTATGAAATCCATGGTGGCAGAACATAACAATTAGGTTGTTTTAGAAGGGGATTGGGTGTAAATGTCTGTTTTAGAAGGGTTTGAGTGTAAATAGGCCTTTATGAATTCCTCAAAACATACATATTATATGTTATTGTTTTACTTATGATTTAAATTGATTTGTTGGGTAGCCATGTGGATGCTATGAAATCCATGGCTGAAAGCAGGGCACTGAGTGCAAATATGTTGTTTTAGAAGGGGTTTGAGTGTAAATGTACTATTTTAGAAGGGTTTGAGTGTAAATAGGTTGTTTTAGAAGGGTTTGAGTGTACAAAAGCCTTTATGAAAGGGTTTTTCAGTTTAAATAGGTTGCTTTAGAAGGGTTTGAGTGCAAATAGGTTGTTTTCGAAGGTTCTGAGTGTAAATAAGTTGTTTTAGAAGGGGTTTGAGGGTAAATAGACTATTTTATAACGATTTGAGTCTTAATAGGTTGTTATGAGAATGAATTGAGTTCAAATAGGTGTCTTAGTAGGGTTTGAGTGTATATATAGGGTTTTTATTGTTTTCTTATAAGTTGATCGTGTTATAGCTTAATATGTGTTCTTCGCTAATTTTAATTCATTATATTTGTAGAATCGATACTACGGTACCGAGGTACCGATGATGATTATTTCTTTGCGACCCACACCACTCCTGCTCCTCCCGGTGCCGATTCGCCGATTGTCTTTGTCGATGAGACGGCAGAGAGAGCATTTGTAAGTATTACTTAAAATATTTTAATTCTATTTTGTTTATTAGTTAATGGTAAATGTTAATATTAATGTTTTATGTTTTTGTGACACGAGAGAGCCTATAAGGACTCTATGTCCACGCAGTCGCCGAGGGCTTGTCCGACGACCCCGAGGTGCACGCCATTTGTCGGAGACATTTGGCATCGGTCACTGCGGAGTCAAGGAAGAAGAGGGAGATCGCCTCTACGGCTTTGGTGACCACGGCGCCGCGTTTAGACCAGCGGATCGACTTCTTCCTCGGCGACCACGTCCTCGGTCCTCGGAACCGATCGGCTACGAGCGTGCCACTGCTCGAGAAGCGAGACTCTCGGCGGCGTTGCAGCAGCGGAGGAGCGCGCGACGCGGCGGATGGGCAGCAGATGCAGCGGCGGAGGAGAGATGCGGCGGCGAGCGGCGGCTAAGCATTGCGGCGGGGTTATGGGCAACATCCTACTAGGCGTAATATATTTGACCCCCCTCCACAGTAGACCCTCCATAGTAGACACATTTATTTTAGTATTGTAATATATTTTAATTTGTATATATATTAATTTTAATTTAGTTTATGTTTTAGTTGTTAATTAGTTTTGTTGCAGTGTGGTGTGTGTGATTTGTGTATATATAATTGTTATATCAGGTGCAAAAAAAACAAATTTAAAAATTTTAAATTTTATTTTTTTTATTTTAATTAGAAATTACTGTCGGAACTTCCGACAATAATTAAAATATTATTTTACCAGTAAATTACGTCGAATATCGACGGTAATTTCGTCGTAGCTCCCATCATTGTCGGTCCGGCGGTAATTCTTCGGATATTAGAATAATTTCACCATTACGTTAGTAGATTCGTCGGAATATCCGGCGGTAATTCTTGTCGGACCATCCGGCGGTAATTCTTGTCGGACCATCCGACGATGTCTGTGACGTAAATCTTGTCGGATATTCCGACAGTAATTACTGTCGGATACACGTCCGATCGGACAATCCGACAGTAATTACTGTCGGATTGCTGTCGAATTACTATCGGAGAAAATTACCGTCGAAGGTTTACTGTCGGAACGCTTCCGACAGTAAATTCATCATTACTGTCGGAATTTTTTGATTACTGTCGGAAATCTCCGACAGTAAAGACGTGTTTTCCAGTAGTGTATTCAGCAATTCCTTAATTTTTTCTACGACCACAAAATCCACATCATGAACATTACTAGCATGAATGGCCTGGATAGCTTCAACCTAGTCAGATTCCAAAAGAACATTTTGGTGACCACGTGACTACCAGTCCTCTCTAAATAACCCATAAAAACAAGTGAACTGTTATCAGCACTTTATTTTTCAATTGCAACACTCCACAGTATAGTATGTGAAGTATTTAATACTACCTTTGTCCTAAAATAAATATCGTTTTACCAAAGTGTTTTTGTCCTAAAATAAGTATCATTATAAAATTTCAATGAGCTTTTACCCATATTCTAATAAAATTGCCCTTATTTACTACTCTCATTAAAAATGGTTGTTAAGAAGAAAGAAAAAAAAAAAATACTCATACAACTTATCTACAATAAATGAGCTTAAATAAGGGTAGATCGATCTTTATGTAAACTTCCTTAATCTTTGTGCAAATTGTTAAAACGACATTTATTTCCGGACGGGGGTAGTATAAGCAAAATAAAGCATTAAGAAGTTTTAATAGCGGTTTACAAAAGAAAAAAGAAACACATGTTTTGAAATTTCTCAAAATAAATGACAATAACTAAGCTTGTTTTCATTTGTTGGGCCCTAAACCAAGTTCAATAAGTTAATTAATTAGTTTGAGCCTAGTTAAATATTTATTAGTTTTATTATAGTTGAATAAATATGTCAAACCTTATTATAAAAGGATTAGTATTAATTAGATAATCCTTTAGAGAATAGTATTAGTTTAATCAATCATTGCCGTAGGCCTGGCAATTGGGTCAGGTTGGGTCGGGTTGGGTTAGACCAGTTTGGGTAATGGGTTGGTTTGGTGGTATTAGTCAAGTATAGCCATTTGACCCGGTAAATTATGTTTTATGGCCTTTGACCAATTTTTTTTGTTAACTTCCCAAATAGCCCAAACTCTTCCCCAAACCCTAACTACTCTTAACCTTCCCTCTGCGACGTCTTCTCTCTCTTCATCTCCGCCTCTCACCGTCATTCTCTCCCGCCATTCTCGTCGCCTTCTCCCTCACAACGCCATATCCCCCGCCGTCATCCTTTGTCTCAACCACGTCGTTCTACGCCTCCTTCGTCACTACCATCGAGGTACTCGTCTCTCTCTGTCTCTCCTTCCTCGTCTCTCTCTGTCTCTCCTTCTGTCTCTCTTTTTTAGGTCGATTAATCGACCTATGGGTTGATCATGGGTCGATTAATCGACCTATGGGTGGGTCGATTAATCGACCTATGGTCGATTATGGGTCGATTACCTCGACTCAAGGTTGTTTTGATCGACCTATGGGTGAGTCGATTAATCGACCTATGGTCGATTATGGGTCGATTACCTCGACTCAAGATTGTTTTGATCGACCTATGAGTTGATTAATTGATTCACGGTTGTTTTAATCGACCCATGGGTCGATTAATCGACTCAGTAAGGCTATTTTAGGGTTTTTGGATGAAAAGTGGCCATAAAAGATGTTTTTGAATAAGTGTGGCTCTTTATGAATTTGACATCTTTGACATGGCCATTTATGAAGAAACCCCGTTGGTTTGGGTCAGAACCCGTTACAACCCAAAATAAATTTGGGTCAAGTGGGTCGGATCACCATTGGGTCGGGTAATTTTTGGGTTGACCCGTTTTTTTTTTTTTTTTTTTCACACTTTGCCAAGAAAGACTTATTTTTACTGTTAGAAAATACCATGAGCTCTACAATTTCCACACTCAATAAGGAATTCCTATGGAAAATACTCTACAAAACAGAACAGCTTTGCCTTTAAAATGCAATATATTTGAGAAATATTTTAACTGTCATTGAAATGAAAATTAGTAAATACAATCTTCATCATTGTCCACTGACATCTTTGACAGCAAGAGGTTCATACCATTGAGGCCAAATCCAGCAGCTTTCTTGCTGCCTCGTTGAAAGGAGGCTTCAGTGGCCCCCTAAAATATGTCCTCACAGTCGCATGAAACTTTTGAATCACTTCATCATTTTCTTCGGAAGTGCTCTCACTCTCCCCATCTTTACTTGAGAGACCAGGATGTCACCACGTAAATACGGAGCTCTAGATCTTAAGCAAACATACTTGAACCATTTTACACCAGCTGCACAATGGGTTATCTCTTCAGGGTAGACCACATTTTCCAGTAGATCAGCTGTCTGGTTATCACCACCGTTGCAGAAACGAGAGATGGTTGTGGGCACCACATCGAGTCCTCTTGCCTGTTATAATTTTATGAGATCATAATGTTTAACACCCAACAAATAAAGAGACAATTGGATACCACACAGTAACAAGCTAGTCTTCGGTCAAATAAAATGCAAGCATCTTTTTCCCGATATTCTAGATCATAATTTAAAAAATGGTCAAATGGCTGTTATAAGAATTCAAAGATTTTCACCATTCTAGTATTGTTGTTGCATTTTATTATATAAGCATACCAAGCCTTGAAGCTTAAGAGAGATATATTTGAAGCAAACACATGAGATCTCAGGCCAGAAGAGAGATATATTTGAAGCTATTTATACTCTTATAACATAGTGGATAAAAATATCTAGTTTTCTCAGTATTAATTAGTGTTATCTGGCTTTGCTACCAAACGACCCCTATGGTTATTAATGTATACGTGCAACTAAAATGGGGCAAAAGTCAACTTTCTTAATTTTAGTAAAAAACTGAAAATGGACACCCATTTTGGGATGGAGAGAGTAGTATTTTAGGAAGTTAAGGGTTTTTCAACCATTCTCTTTATTTGCACAATAAGCCAAACTGTGCCTCTAATTTGAGATGAAGGGAGTACAAATTAAAATATTGACCACAATATTTTGTGATGATCATTATCTACAAAGACAAGCTCCCATCATTCTTTAAGTCCACCAATCGGAGAAAAAATATGTGGGGGTTATGAACTAGAATCAAATATTAGAACCTGTAGTGGGGACACTTGGCAATTATTGTTTGTTAAACCAGGAGCTGAGGATAAAATCTTGGACTCTATATCTCTTTCGTCAACACCATGCAACTTGTGCTTGACATCATACAAGTTCCATTATATTATAAACCTAAGACAATTCACTCTCATACGTTCATCCATTCACTTGAACAATATCTATTTTAAAAATAAAAATAGGAACCACTATGTAACTGATAGAAACCAAGACCAGATGTACCCATAAACAGAAATTTTCAACGAAATAGTGGACAAGGAAACAGGAATTAGAAAGAAATATAACATTTTAAGAGTGCTCTTGAGCATACAGCAAGTGCCTATATAGACAAATCAAACAGCAAGTGCCTATACAACAACTCCACTCTTTAAATTTCTTATTATATTTTTAAGGAGGACAGGTCAGATAAGGCATTAACCTCACATGCTGGTATTTCTAGTATCATTACTCTTGTTCCTTAGCGGGTGATTTCATTCTCATTGGAAATTAAAAAGCATGAATCTTACTTTTGGTTAAATAGAGAAAAGGCGTATTTCCTCTATTTTTGGGCCAAAATGAAATGTCGGCAGCGTGTGATCTATAAAGCGACAGAACAAGTGCATATTCCTTGTGTATCAGAGATTAAAAAATGTCAATTGCCGAACTGCAGAAAGATGGTAAAGAATATCTTTACATAAAACTCTATTTTCTTATTTAATGTTTATGCTATACTATATTTTGACACTATAATGATCATAGCAAGATTACTTTACTCCCCAGAAAGGAAATCTAAACCTTCAATAAGGTTGAAGGTGGCATGCTTAAAACAAACAAAATGTTCCAAAATAGGCAAGAATTACAAGGTTCAATTTCATCTATGTTATAAGAGTATAAATAGCAGAAGAGATCTCATGTGTTTGCTGAAGTTATTGGGGGGAACAATACCAAAAAAAAAAAAAAAAATGAAGAGAGGGGCAAAAAACAATACCAAAAAAACAATATAAAAAAAAAAAAAAAAAACAGAACAGGGAGACTAGATAAGAAACACATAGAAGATTACAAAAAACTGAAGTTATTGGGGGTGATCTTCATACCAATTTGGTAGGTATGAATTAACCTAATTGAGATACTATATATATGTGTTGATATCTATATATATATAATGACAGATGCATATTGATCTACTAAATATAGCAATTTTTCGCCTAAAACAAGTTGCTAAAAACAGAACATTAAAATGCATTGTCTCATCTACCATTTTGGCATACGAAATGCACCACAGAATTCTATGAAACCAATATCTAATTATATATTTAATCTATTATTTTAATAAAAAAACTATAATACAGATCATTATAGCTATAAACTTGAATCTGTGGAATTCCCAACCTTCGAGTACATTGATTCAATAAGTAAAAGGAACAAAATGAATAGTAAAATGAACAATAATTCTGATTTTTTTTTAGCTACAATGGAACTGCTGGGAAATAATTAATAATACACTTGGTGAATATGGAAATGAAAACTAACCGAATATATATACAATCTGCAACATTGAAAAAAAATCTAGCCCAAATTAAATTCCATCAGAGTACATAGATGATTTGGGGAGCTGAACCGTATCTTGCTATTGTTATTCTCGCAGCAATTGCTGTAAAGTGAAAGCTTAGATAAATTTGAATTTTGAGTGTATTCAATAATTATAATAAAATAAAAAACTGACTTTTTTAGCTACAATGGAATTGCAAGAAAATAATTATTATTTAATTGTTGAATTTATACAACAGAATGGGAAATGAATAAAGTATCAAAACAAATATACAATGGATCTGGTAACATACATTGTTTTTTTGGAAATATCTGGACGCCTTGGGAGATGTAAGGTTTCTAAAGTTTGGAAATTTCAGGTCGTTTCTATGGTTGAAGACTAATATAAAATAGGTTCAGTTCATTTACAAAAATACTAAACAACAGATTCACTCACTATCAGATAACAACTTAACTCATTAACTCAGAAGATATAACCGTTATTATCAATGCAAAACAAACCCACTAAGACTACTATATATACAAATACCCACGAAGAGATTTCACTTTTTTTCCGTCTTATAGATTTATATCTTCTGAGTTAGTATAAATCATTGTTATTAGGCTTGTGATTAACACCCCATTAAACACAGAGCTTGCATCCATGGAAAAATTTACGAATCAAGTCAGTGTAATTTACGAAGCAAACAAAGAAGAATTTGGAAACAAGGCAGGCATGAAGATTACCAAGTCAACGATTATCGGTAACAAACGCAAGATCAATAGTACTTCTAACAAAAGGTATGATTGTTAATTATTTATTATAGTAATTTTTTTATTTTGTAATCTGTAAATGTTATCAATAATGAGTTTTATTTTTTCCAGATAAAACGCTAATACGGAATAAGGCGAACTATCATTTGTATCGAATTTTGTCTTTCACAGGATCAAGTAGCTCAACAATTATTGATTTATTGAATGATGAAGATGGATCCAACATTAGCGTTCCTCCCATGCCGAACAAAAAAATTCATTTTGATAAATCACCGTCTCTTACTCAATGCAAAGTTTTATTTTTTTAATTTTATATTTTCTAATTAGTATTTTGAAGTTGTATATTTTTTAGTGATGCTTTATATTTTTTTCATTTATTATATTAATTATTTAGTAAATAATCTTAATTAAAAGTTCACAGCTAAAAATTAACAAATCTGTTATATATATATTTATGTAATGCTTATTTTTCAAAGATATCCACGTAAAACTGTGGTGCATCAATTAAGATGTAAACAAATTAATGGTAACATTAAAAGTAGCTATCAAAAAATAAAATATTATGGTTTATTAATTCTGTGGTGCATCAATTAGAAGTTTATGGTGAATATTATGGGTTATAATGGTTTTTTTATTTATTATTTTTTTAATTGTATTTATTAGCTTACATCCTATTTCCATTCCTCCTCTTTCGAATATTATAAACGATATGATTGTTGATGATTTATAATTGTAATTTTTATTTGTAAATGTTATCAATAATAAAGTTTTTTTTCCAGCTAATATGCTAATACGGGTTAAGGAAAACTAATGTTTGCATCGAATTTCGTCATTCATGGGATCAAGTAGCTTATCAATTATTGATTTAACGAACTATGAAGATGGATTCAACATTATCGTTCCTCCCACGCCAAACAAAAAAATTGGTTAGATAAATCTTCGTCTCTTATTCAATGTAAAGTATTGATTTTAATTATATATTATGTATGATATAACTAATATTTTTAAGGTGTATATTGTTTATTAATGTTTTTATTTCTTCATTTATGATATTATTTATTTTGTAAATAGTCTTAATACTAATTTTTTGTTTTCATCTATTATATCTAACAATAATGTAATATTTATATTTATTCAAAGATATCCATGACTAAAAAGTATACAATTAATTAAATGAAAAAGTTTGAGTTAATTTTTTTCTTAATCTTACACAAATATAACAATATTCAGACCAGTTTTTATAAAAATATATTATTAATTAATGTGAAAAATTATATAGGTATTTAATTTAATATGCGATGAAGATGAAAAGTCATTTGATATGGGATAAAGTTGAAAACAACAAATATAACAACAAATGTATTGTATAAGAAATTTTTTTCGAAATCTATAATGATTAGTCTTACAATGAAATATTTTTATTTAAGTTGTTCTCCTTAATTTATTGTTTTAATTTTATTTTTCCTCTTCATTTTGCTTATGTATGATTTAATTGAAAAAGATATATGTCGTGCGTTTAACGCAAGGGGGTAAAAACTAGTTGAAGTTAATGAATAAGAGTGATATATAATATTTAGCCCCAAATCCTTATGTCCTCTCTCGATCTCCCACAAGTCAAGTCATATTAGAACAGCATAATCAGCATTATAACAGCAAAGCCACGTCACAGGAGACCTTGCTCAGCTTTGATTACTATACTATTCAATCTTCAGTTGGAAGAACTGAAAATAATAGACTTCCAGTGTGAGTGAACAAATCATGGTTGCCGATCAAATCTTTTAATTCCTATGTTCAAGTTTTCGCATTGTTGTGTGTCAAATTATGTATCAGCTACAAATGTTGATTGTACTATATACTACTATTACTTTTCCTTCCTCTTTTGCCCTTTCCATTTGTACTTTATTTTGGTATAGCAAAGTGTATGAAAACACAATTATGGCAAGCGATACTGAATTAAAATTTTTTTTTTTTTTTTTTGGGGATTCCTTCTTTCCTTTTCCTTTCATTATTCAAGATCCAAACAAGTGTACTGTGGTTCTATTGGAAAACTGGTAGTCCATCAAGAGAAACAAAAAACTACTGCCTTCAAAACCCAACTGAAGATGTTCTGGTAGGGTTGTGTAGTTAATCCAGGGGCTTTATGGTAATTTACTTAAAATACTAACTCACCCAGCTACCCACCCTCGTGGTCACTCTACGAGGGGTACGATATATATATATATATATATATATATATATATATATATATATATACACAAATATATTTCATCTCTCTAACCATCAATGGTTAATGTTATATTAAACATTGGATCAAAAATCAAATATTGAGATTAATTACATTAAATGACTCACCTATTTGTTATAATTGCATTTTCTAAGTTGCCATTAAATCTAGCCATCATTTTGATCTAATGGATAATAATAATAGTAATCATCAATACATGCATGGTTAGTGAGATGTAGTAATGAAAACTCCCCCAAATATATATATATATATATATATATATATATATATTACTCTCAATATTTTGACAAACAAAAAATATACTCCTTCTGTTTTTAAAAAAAAAAAAAAGTCTCATTTAACAAGTTAAATTTTTTAAGATCGTAGCTTTACATGCTTGTACATTCAAAATTACACTATAATTTTTATTTTCTTCTTTTTTTTAGAAATGAGACTACTTTTTGAGTCAAGTTAAAGAGAAAAAAGGAACAAATTTTTTTTTTAAGACAGGGAGTATGAATTTCAAAAGTCAACATAACCAAGTAAAATAATTTGATGATGGATGCAAAGAAGCACACCCGCTCTTAAAACACTGCAAAACAAGCCTTTCCCTCACACTAGTTATAGAGTCCGTGCTCCGCACGAGTTCAACTTGACTTTAACATTAATTGACATATTTTAAAAATATTTTTATAAAAAATTATCATTATTGAATATATGCGTTTATTGACTTAATACCTAACAAAAGTTAGGTATTGTAAATATATTCAAATTAGTGGACGTTTAATCTAGTACTTTCGTTTCAAAATAAATATTTTTTATTAATTTTTATACAGGTATGAGTATATAGTTATTTATATACATCTTTTTTATTTGTAAAGTATGTTTTAATGATATCAAATTGTTTGATTTCATTTTTTTTTTCATCTCGCACTTGAATAAATATATTTTAGACATATACTTGATAGTTTTTACAAAATTGAAAATATTCTTTTTTTGTTATATAGACCAAATTTAAAGTCTAGATTTCAATTAACATTTATATAAATAGAAATTGGTCATATTATTGGAGCTTACATTCACTCTTGAACTTCAAACGCACTAAATAAAACTTAAACTAATCTAAATAAGAAAAACATAATCAACTTTCCCAACTAGTTGATTTTTATTTTATTTTTTATAAGAAAATAAGTGGAAAGAAACTTCCAACACATTGTTTTTTTTTTTAATTTTATGGAAAATTGAAATGAAAAAAAAAAATATTAATTGAAGTTGAATATATATATATATATATCTACAATTCTCATAGACAAACATGCATGAATGCACTTGGAGTGATTGGACTAAAGCTTCACGTCTTGCTATTTAATATTACTTGCGTTTGTCTGTTTGTTAACAAAAGTTCCATCCACCGTCCGTCCCCTTCATCTTGGGCACAATAAGAGTCTACCAAAGAGCACTCTAATTAAAAATAGAGCACTCATGTCGTCTTTTTGGCTTTGAAAATCAAGTACAAAGCAACTTAAGATCTTAACTCATGCCCTCTTTTTGGCTTTAAAAATAGAGCACTCCTGGATCTTAAGTCAACAACATAACCAGTCTAATTAAAGAATATGATAACGGAAGCAAGTAAGCACACTCATCCTTTGAACTAATCAAAACGAAGACAATACCTTGTACCCCCCGTCACATTAGTGGTCTTTCTGAACCCCTTAAAGCCTTTGCAAATTTCACTTAATGCTATATATATATATATATATATATTACAGGATTACAGTTCTGTAAGAGAATATTTGAAGATACAAATTCTCATACATAGGTGCTTATGATCTTACATTTTCTTCTCTTGCTTCCTTATTTATTTTTCTATTTTCAAGATTGTTTTATTTGCATAATTCATTCTCTCTTTTTTATGTAGTGATTATTCTTGTGAAGTTTCATCGAATGGAGTCTCTATGCCGTGTTTGGACAAGCTTCTCGGGGAAGTTGAGTAATGCCTTTCTAGGCTTAAGAAGCTACCGGTCGAGAGAACAACGTATTGCAGACTTCTCTAGGCAGTTCAATGATGGTTTGGTTAGCTTGAGGAGGTACTTGTCGAGAGAACAACATATGCCCCCTACTCGCCACGCCAACCTCAGTTTTATTGCTTCTTGCCTCCTCAGCCTCCTTCAAGTAATGACTAATTCTCCATTCAAAACACACCCTAAAACCATCGGCGTAGCCATTGTTAGCCTCCTCATTTACAGCTTGGCATACGATGCTGACCAGAGGTTTTCGTTTTCTTCAACTCATCCATCTCCCATTTATGCCAATGTTGCTCGTCGGGTGATGATGGTGTTTGGTTCCATTTTATTAGCTTCTTTAGCGTCGATTTTTTTCCCAGTCCCAATTCAGCCGTTTCTGTACCTATTGTATATCTTTGTTTATGCAGAGGAGTTGCAGAATTGGCTTTACTCGAGTTTACTCAGGGGTGAGCTTGGAAGAACCGAAAATAATAGACTTCCGGTGTGAGTGAACAAATCATGGTTGCCGATCAAATCTTTTAATTCCAATGTAAAAGTTTTCGCATTGTTGTGTGTCAAATTCTGTATCAGCTACAAATGTTTATTGTACTATATACTACTATTAGTTTTCCTTCCTCTTTTGCCCTTTCCAATTGTACTCTATTTTGGTATAGCAAAGTGTAATGAAAACACAATCATGGCAAGGTATACTGATTTAATTTTTTTTTTTTTTTTTATTATTCAAGATCCAAACAAGTGCACTATAGTTCTATTGGAAAACTGGTAGTCCATCAACAGAAACAAACAACTACTGCCTTCAAAACCCAACTGAAGATGTTATGTTAGGGTTGTGTAGTTAATCCAGGGGCTTTATGGTAATTTACTTAAAATAATTACACACCCAGCTACCCCCAACGAGCATATATGTATGTAGTAAAGCATTCACAACTATAATAAGATGGTTGTAGACAAATTAAAAATTAATGCTATAAATTCCTTAAGTATTTGCATTGTTGTGTGTCAAATTCTGTATCAGCTACAAATGTTGATTGTACTCTTCTATTAATGTTCCTTCCTCTTTTGTCCTTTCCATTTGTACTCTATTTTGGTATAGCAAAGTGTGAATCACATTTGAAGGTATACTGATTTATTTTTTTATTTTTGGGCAAATTACACAAATTGTCCTATACTTCTCGATCTTTTTGGGATTGGTCCTAACCCCACGCCAGCGGTCCCTAAACTCAATTTTTTGATACATTTGGTCCTTCCATCTATTGCCGTCTATTTTTTTCCATTAAGTGGAATCACGTGCATTTCACGTGATTTTGCCCTAGGGTAAGTTAGTCATTTACATGTAAAAAGTACAGGGACCTTTTGTGTAATTTGCCCTAAACTAAACCCACCCCAAAATCAGAATCATTTTCTTCTCCCAACCCACCGTGACTTACCTGTCTCTCTCTATCTCTCCCCCCCCTCGGTTCTCCACCCACAGCCCTTCCCTCTCTTCCCCAAGCAAAACAAAACCCATTAATTTCCTTCATTTTACCTTCAACGATGAACCGTAGCGCAAAATAACCAATTCAACAGTTGGATTTTTGTAACCGTAAATGGAAGTTGCCGACGAACCAAGCAGACTCCAAACCCTAGCGCAAGTACCACCTCAGTACATCCAACCGCCGAAGCTCCTGCCCAACAAACACACCACTCCGGTAGCGGATACTCATTCCCACAATAGACATCAACAGCAATCGAGATGTAAACATTCTCCGTCAGGAACTCGGGGCAGCCTGCCAAGATTGGGGCCCATTTCACGTGACTAACCACGGTGTTCCGATTCGATTGCTTGACGATATGAGGACCATGGGCTCTTCCGTCACTCTCTTTCTCTTTCTTTTTCTTTTTCTCGGATACTATTATGTAGTGCGTGTGCACTATGCAAGAACGGGAGAGAGAGAGAGAGAGAAAGAGAGAGAGAGAGAGAGAAAGAGAGAGAGAGAGAGACAAAGGGAGAAAACACTTTTTTTTTTTTACTTTGTTTTGCTTTAACAACAAACAGTGACTTGTTTGTTTGAAAAGTATATTACCAATTCATCACTTTTGCCATCTCTTTCTTGGTTTTGCAGCTGGATTTGGGGAAGAAGAAAGTAGAAGGAAAAAAGAGGTTTTGGAGCTAGATTTGGATGAGCCTGTTGGAAATGGATAACTCAAGTTACAAAAATAAATTGCTGGATAAAGAATATAATGAAGGAGCTGGAGTATTTTATTCAACTCTCTTATGATACTTTGATACTCGGATAGTTACAAAATGGCCTACTACATGAGTATTTATATTATTCTATGGGCATGCATCTAAGCTAATCACATGAACCAAAATTAAAAGCATTCATCCTAATCTAGTACGTAAATGCATAATACCAAAGGACACATTCCTCCATTCATGCATAGAATCTCCTGAACCATTCTAGAAACAACAAGTTGAATCCAGATTATTTTATTTCAACATCTCCCCTTAAACTAGATTCATCACACCAAGAGATGTACGTAGCTTCCGAAACACCTCGAACGACAAAGGCTTGGTGAAAATATCGGCAACTTGATCTTGGGACTTCACATACTCCAGCTCAACCTCCTTTTTGGTGATACAATCTCGAACAAAATGATACTTTGTGTCAATATGCTTGCTCCTTTCATGGAACACCGGGTTCTTCGCCAATGCAATTGCGGATTTGTTATCAACACATATCTCTGTTGGACCTTCTTATGGTAAGTGAAGCTCTTTCAATAAGCTTCTCAACCAAATAGCATGACAAACACGAGAAGTAGCAGCCACATATTCTGCTTCACAAGTAGAAAGAGTCACAATAGGTTGCTTCTTTGAACTCCAAGAAAATGTCGAATTCCCCATAAAAAAGACAAACTCGGAGGTGCTTTTTCGATCGTCAACATCACCAGCCCAATCGCTATCACAATATCCAACAAGCTTATTATCTTGAGAAGATGTATACAAGATCCATAATCAATTGTACCTTTAAGATACCGTAGAATTCGATTAGCCGCCTTTAAATGAGATGTACTAGGAGCCTCCATATATCGACTCACAAGTCCAACACCAAAAAGTATATCTAGCCTTGTACAAGTTAAGTACCTCAGGCTTCCAACAAGACTTTTAAAAATTGTGGGATCAATCTTCTCACCATTTCCTTGCTTCGACAATTTATTTCCACACTCCACGGGGGTGTTCACGGGATTGCAATTCTCCATCTCAAACTTCTTGAGAATTTCTTTGACATATCCTCCTTGAGAAATGAAAATGCCATCCTCTCTTTGTTTTACCTCAATTCCGAGATAGTAAGACATCAAGCCAATGTCCGTCATCTCAAATTCATTCGCCATAGCTCTCTTGAATTCATCAAACATCCTTGGGTTATTTCCTGTGAATATCAAATCATCCACATACAAACACACAATTAAAATATCGCCATCCGTATTCAGCTTCACATAAAGTACATGTTCATGTGGGCACTTTACAAACCTATTCGCATGAAGATACTTATCAATTCGGCTATTCCAAGCACGAGGTGCTTGTTTCAAGCCGTAGAGAGCCCTTTTCAGTCTTAGGACTTTATCTTCCTACCCTTTCACTACATAACCCAATGGTTGTTCCAAATACACTTCTTCTTCCAAAACTCCATTCAAAAAAGCGGATTTCACATCCATTTGCTGAATTTTCCAACGATTTTGGGCAGCCAAAGAAATGATTAGCCAAATGGTTTCAAAACGTGCAACTGGAGTGAACACCTCATCATAGTCAATACCAGCCTTTTGCTTGTACCCTTTTGCCACCAATCTTGCCTTGTATTTCTCAATTTCGCCACTGGAATTTCTCTTTAACTTGTACACCCATTTCACTCCAATTGTGCTTTTGCCTTTAGGTAGTGATGCAAGCTCCCATGTACCATTCTTCTCAATTGCTCTAATTTCTTCATCTATGGCATCTCTCTAATTTTTATTTTCAACAGCATCATCAAAACCTACAGGCTCACATTCAGCAATTAAGCAAAACTGAGTAAATTCACTTAAATCATGTACTTCCTCCGTGTTTTCATACAAATCCTGTAGAGTTCTGAACTTTTGCGACTGACTACTTGAACTTGCTTCAACATCTGGACCATTCTCTCGAGGTGCTGCTGGTGGTGGAGTGAGGGGTTGTGCCATATCCTCTTCTTCGTCTTCATAAAAAAATGGGTTATAGCCATTTTCTTCGTCTTGAATATTGCAATCCCATTCACTTTCTTCATCAAATTCAACATCTCTACTAATCACGATCTTGCCATTGCTTGGATTATACAACTTGTAAGCTTTTGAACTTTCATCGTAACCAAGAAAGACATACTTTTGGCTCTTGTCATCAAGCTTACTTCTTCTCTCATCCGGAACATGTGCATAAGCAATGCACCCAAAAACCCGCAAATGTGAGACAATTGGCTTGTATCCGCTCCAAGCTTCTTGTGGTGTTTTTCCATGAACACTTTTAGTATGACTTCGATTCATCAAATAGACGGCACAACTAATAGCTTCAGCCCAATATTCTCTTGGAACGTGCTTGCTTTTCAACATACTCCTCACCATGTTGAGAATTCTCCGGTTCTTTCTCTCGACCACTCCATTTTGTTGGGGTGAATAAGGTGCCGTCATGGGGCGTCTGACTCCATTTTCCCCACAAAACTTCTTGAATTCATTAGAGGTGAATTCACCACCTCTATCGAACCGAAGAGCTTTGATCTCGTAGCCACTTTGTTTCTCCACCATAATTTTGAACCTCTTGTGATGCGGGAGCATTGAGCTACAATCTTCGCAAAGACCCAAACAAAGCCGTGGATGCATTACAAGTGGGTGAAGATGGTTTAACATTGTCTCTCGAGTCATTGATGATGCAAACTAGGAAGGTTCAAGAGTTTGGAAGATCTTTGGAGGTCACATGCGCAACGAGGGATGATTTTTGGGCAAAGGAAGGCATTGGCAACATTCTGGCTAAAGAGCGATCGCCCTCTCCTGGACAGAGCGATCGCCTTTGAAACAGAATCGCGAGCCAAGTTTCTGGCCACAAAGCGATCGCTTTGTGGCGTGACAAGGCGATCGCCCTGTGACCAGAATGGGCGATTTCGAGTTTCCTTCCATGTTTTTTCCTAGCTTGTATAGGTTTGACTTTCTATTCCTAGGTAGGATAGTATTGCTAATGCTTGTACAATTAGGAGTAGTTTTCTTTACCTTTAATGATTAGGATGCATTGTAAAACACCTATAAATAGGGATAGATCTAAGTTGTAAAATTCAGATTATTGTTATATAATTCTCAAGGAGAAATTTCAAGAACAAAGGTTTGTTCTTGTTTTGTCTATTATTTCCTTAGGTCTAGGAGGTAATATTCAAAAGGATTCTTTACGATAGGTGAGTGAAGCCTATCCGGTGAATCCAAAACAGGATCTTTACGTTAGGAGAGTGAATCCTAACCGGTGACCCGTGTTCTATCTTCTATTTTCGCTGCAACTTTGACCATTGTTTTCATCATCTTCATCCATCGTTTCATAAACAACAAGCCTTGCGTTTGTTACGCATCAAATTGGTATCAAAGCAAAGGTCCGTTACAAATTCCAACTTTGTAAACGATCATGGCGGAAGAGGCGGGATGCCCACGTGGAATTACTTTGGAACAAGCTACCAACCTACGAAGAGATTGTGAAATTCAAGAGCTACGTACACGAGTGGATCGAGTTTTACAATTGTTAGAGAGACCACAAGGTCGTGTGGAGATTGAAGATTCCAACTCGGATGAGGAGGAAGTAAGGCGCCCAAGACCTAGACAACAACAAATACGACTTAGGGAGGACGACGATCGAGGCTTGAAGCTCGACATTCCCGATTTTTATGGTGCTATGGATCCGGAAGGATATTTGGATTGGATTCGAAGAGCGGAGCGGATTTTTGAATACAAGGAGTATAGTGACCACAAGAAATTCAAGGTGGCTATCCTCAAGCTTACAAGGTACGCTTCCATATGGTATGAAAATCTAAAATCTCAACGAAGGCGTGAAGGAAAGTCAAAGATTGAGTCTTGGGACAAGTTTAAGAAGTATCTTGATCGAAGGTTCTTACCTAGTACTTATCGACAAGATAACTTTACAAAACTCATACAACTAAAGCAAGGGAATTCTACCGTTTCCCAATATGTTGAGGAGTTTGAGAAGCTTTCAATTATTTGTGACATGCAAGAGCATGAGGAGCAAAAGATTGCGAGATTTATGGGAGGGCTAGATGTCGAGATAGCCAACATAGTAGAGCTACAACCATGCTTTACTTTTGAAGAAATTTGCAAGGTGTCAATCAAGTGTGAGAGACAAGTGAAGAAGAAAAGGGTGGGTAACAAGATGACTTTTTCGAGGGGGTTTTCAAGTAATTCGGCCACAAGCAACACGGCGCCAAGCAATCCAAAGTCCAATACTCAAGCGGAGAAGCCCAACAAGGGTACCACAAGTGAGAAGGTCGAAGGAAAGAAGCCGATCAAGAGCAAAGACAACGTGAAGTGTTTTAAATGTCAAGGATATGGTCACTACCAATCCGAATGCCCCACCAAGAGAGTTTTGACTATTCATGAGATTCGAGACATTGAAGACAACCTTGCAACTCAAGATCAAGGAGATGAATCCGAGGAAGAAGAGGTAAAGGAGTTTGACTCCGAAGATGTCAAGGGGGAGACACTAGTTTTGAGAAGATCTCTACACGCAAAGCCAACGGCCATGGAAGAGGAGCAAAGGGAACAAATATTTCATGCTAAATGTCTTGTGCAAGGAAAAGTGTGTGATGTGGTAGTCGATGGAGGGAGTTGCGCGAATGCCATTTCAAATATTCTCATCGACAAATTGAAGGTCCCCACAACAAACCACTCTCGTCCTTACAAGCTTCATTGGCTCAACGATGGATCCGAGGTGAAGGTAAATCGCCAAGCCCTAATCTCTTTCTCTATGGGAAACTATCAAGATGAGATCCTTTGTGATGTGGTTCCAATGGATGTATGCCATATACTTTTGGGACGACCTTGGCAATATGATCGATATGTGACACATGAAGGGAGAGAGAATGCTTATATTGTGAAGAAGGATGGTAAGAAGTTCAAGTTGAATCCTTTACCACCCTCCAAAATAGTTCCCATCAAAAAGCCCCCACAAAAGACAAATCTATTAGCAAGTGAACGAGAGGCCGAACAAGCCGTCAAGGATGGCCAAGCGATTCTCGTTATTCCTCAAGGGGTCCAAAAACAAGAAGAGGAGGAACTACACCCCTTAATGAAACCTCTACTCAACAAATTCAAAGATGTATTCCCCAAAGATCTACCACCGGGTTTGCCACCAAAGAGAGGAATTGAACATCAAATCGATTTGATACCCGGAATGCCACTTCCCAACAAACCGGCATATCGATGCAACCCGGAAAAAACAAAGGAACTACAAAAGAAAATTGAGGAGTTGCTCGCAAAGGGATATGTGGAAGAAAGCATGAGTCCATGTGCGGTACCGGCCCTTCTTGTACCCAAGAAAGATGGATCATGGCGAATGTGCGTGGATAGTCGAGCAATCAACAATATCACTATCAAGTATCGATTTCCAATGCCACGCTTGGATGATATGATTGATGAACTTCATGGTGCTATATTCTACTCGAAGATTGATTTGAGGAGCGGTTATCATCAAATTCGCATGCGCGAAGGAGATGAGTGGAAAACGGCGTTCAAGACCAAGCATGGATTATATGAATGGAAGGTGATGCCATTCGGGCTTACAAATGCTCCAAGTACTTTTATGAGGTTGATAAATGAAGTGTTGAGGCCCTTTTTGGGAAAATTTGTGGTCGTCTACCTAGACGATATTTTTGTCTATAGCAAGAGTGAGGAGGAGCATGTGCGACATCTTGAAGAAGTACTACAAGCTTTGCGAAAGAACAAGCTCTATGGAAAACTTGAGAAGTGCTCGTTTATGCAACCAAGTGTGACATTCCTTGGTTATGTGGTGTCAAAGGAAGGAGTTTCGGTTGATCAAACGAAGATTGAGGCAATCAAGTCTTGGCCGATTCCAACAACTACAACGGAGGTACGTTCATTTCATGGGTTAGCTTCTTTCTATAGACGCTTCATCAAAAATTTTAGTACTATTGCAAGTCCTATGACCGAGACCTTGAAGAAAGGGAAATTTGAATGGACTTCGACGGCCCAACAAGCTTTTGAAGAGCTTAAGGAGAAGTTATGCAAAACACCGGTTTTGGCCTTACCCGATTTCTCACAACCTTTTGAAGTTGAGTGTGATGCTAGTGGAGTGGGTATTGGAGCGGTGTTGACTCAAGGAAAGAGGCCCATTGCCTATTTTAGCGAGAAGCTTGGAGGTGCGAGACTCAACTATTCTACCTACGACAAGGAGTTTTATGCCATGGTTAGAGCTTTGGATCATTGGAGTCACTACTTAAGGCCGAATCATTTCGTCCTTCATTCCGATCACGAAGCATTGAAGTATATTCATGGGCAACACAAGTTGAAACCAAGGCATGCTAAATGGGTGGAATTTCTACAATCCTTCAACTTTTCTTCAAAATACAAGGATGGAAAGAACAATGTGGTAGCGGATGCATTATCTCGAAGATATTCTATGCTCACCATGATGGATGCCAAGCTACTAGGGTTCAAACTAGTATGCGAATACTACAAAGAATTAAGATCCGGATTTTGGCTCAATTATTCTCGAATGTGAGTAAGGAAAGAATGGGAATTTTGTGCTACAAGAGGGATTTTTGTTCAAGGGCAATCAATTATGTATTCCTAAATGTTCAATAAGGGAATTGTTGGTACGAGAGACGCATGGAGGAGGCCTAGCGGGACATTTCGGCATTAACAAGACATTGGAGTTATTGCAAGAACACTTTTATTGGCCGAAGATACTTGGAGACGTACAAACGATTATCTCTAGATGTGCCACGTGTCAAAAGATGAAGAGCACATTCCATCAAGGTTTGTATACACCTTTGCCCGTGCCGAAACAACCGTGGAGTGATGTGTCAATGGACTTCATTGTGGCTCTACCAAGGACGCAAAGAGGAAAGGATGCTATCATGGTGGTAGTTGATCGATTCTCAAAAATGGCGCATTTCGTGCCATGTCACAAAACGGATGATGCTTCCTTAGTTGCGGATTTGTACTTCAAGAAAATTGTGCGTTTGCATGGAGTACCAAAGACGATTGTGAGTGATAGAGATAGCAAGTTTCTTAGCCATTTTTAGAGATCTCTTTGGAGGATAATTGGTACAAAGTTGCTATTTAGCACATCTCATCACCCACAAACGGATGGACAAACGGAAGTCACCAATAGGACTCTTGGAGTGTTACTACGAGGACTAGTTGGGAAGACTCAAAAAGATTGGGATTTGAAGTTGGCTCACGCAGAATTTGCTTACAACCTTACACCAACATATGCAACTCAACATTCTCCATTTGAGGTTGTGTATGGAGTTAATCCTTGTTTGCCAATTGATATGGTTCCCACACGAAAAGGGAAGGAGCAACCGGATGCGTTCAACAAATTGAAGGATATACAACACTTCCATGAACAAGTTCGTACAAGAATCGAGAAAGTGAACGAGATGTACAAGAAGAGAGCCAACAAAAGTCGCAAGCAACCGAAATTTCAACCCGGGGATTTAGTGTGGCTACATTTACGGAAGGAAAGATTTCCTAGCAAGAGGAAGAATAAGCTAATTCCAAGAGCCGAAGGACCTTTTCAAGTGCTTGAGAGATTTGGTGATAGTGCTTACAAGTTGGACCTACCCGAGGAGTATTCGATAAGTTCTACATTCAATGTGGGAGATTTATCACCATACTTAGAAGACAAAATGCTTGAAGAATTGAGGCCAATTCTTTCTCAAGAAGGGGAGGATGATGCGGGAGCATTGAGCTACAATCTTCGCAAAGACCCAAACAAAGCCGTGGATGCATTACAAGTGGGTGAAGATGGTTTAACATTGTCTCTCGAGTCATTGATGATGCAAACTAGGAAGGTTCAAGAGTTTGGAAGATCTTTGGAGGTCACATGCGCAACGAGGGATGATTTTTGGGCAAAGGAAGGCATTGGCAACATTCTGGCTAAAGAGCGATCGCCCTCTCCTGGACAGAGCGATCACCTTTGAAACAGAATCGCGAGCCAAGTTTCTGGCCACAAAGCGATCGCTTTGTGGCGTGACAAGTCGATCGCCCTGTGACCAGAATGGGCGATTTCGAGTTTCCTTCCATGTTTTTTCCTAGCTTGTATAGGTTTGACTTTCTATTCCTAGGTAGGATAGTATTGCTAATGCTTGTACAATTAGGAGTATTTTTCTTTACCTTTAATGATTAGGATGCATTGTAAAACACCTATAAATAGGGATAGATCTAAGTTGTAAAATTCAGATTATTGTTATATAATTCTCAAGGAGAAATTTCAAGAACAAAGGTTTGTTCTTGTTTTGTCTATTATTTCCTTAGGTCTAGGAGGTAATATTCAAAAGGATTCTTTACGATAGGTGAGTGAAGCCTATCCGGTGAATCCAAAACGGGATCTTTACGTTAGCAGAGTGAATCCTAACTGGTGACCCGTGTTCTATCTTCTATTTTCGCTGCAACTTTGACCATTGTTTTCATCATCTTCATCCATCGTTTCATAAACAACAAGCCTTGCGTTTGTTACGCATCATCTTGAAATTTTAAAACACCTCCGATTTTTCCTTCATAAAATACACCCAAGTTTTTCGAGAATAATCATCAATAAAAAGCAAAAAATAATTATTCTTACCCAACGAAGATGGCTTGATAGGTCCGCACACGTCAGAATGAACCAACTCCAGAGGATGTTGAGCCCTTGACAAAGACTCATTCGGAAAACTCTTCCTTGAATGTTTACCCAGAAGACATCCTTCACAAATTTGTTTCGGATGGATTATGGCAGGCAAACCATTCACCATTCTTTCTTTACACATCACTTTCAACCCATCAAAATTTAAATGCCCAAACCTCATATGCCATAACCAAGATGAATCTTTAAAGCAAGCTTTCAAACACATTGGGATAACACTTTGAATATTTAACAAAAACATCCTATTTTTGTCATTGGAACTTTGGCCAGCAATTTCCCATTTTCATCTTTCATAGACAAGCTTTTATCTTTCAGGTGAATATCATAGTTTTTCTCCAGAAGTTGTCCCAAACTCAAAATGTTACTTTTCATTTCCGGCACATAGCAAACATTAGAAATGAATTGATGACTACCATCTTTCAACTGAATTAAAATTGTACCTCTTCCTTTGACTTGGACTTGCGAAGAGTCTCCAAAAGTGAACTTTCCACCAATTGATTCATCAAGATCCACAAACAAATTTCTCCTCCCACAAATATGATTGCTGGCACCGAAACCGAGATACCACTTGTCCATTTCTTCTTCTTGATTGCTTTTGCAAGCGAGAAGTAAGGAAGGACTTGCTTCTTCTTCATTTTTCTCCACAAGATTACTTGTCTCCTCCACATCGTTTCTACATTGCCAAGCATAATGCCCAAATTGATGACAATTATAACATTCAATATTGGATTTGTCATACCTCTGTTGATTTTGTCTACCTCCTCGGTCCACGACCTCTTCCTTGGCTAAAATTTTGACTTGTTCCATTGGTGCAAAAATTTGCATCGCCTCGACCACCTCGTCCTCTACCATTACCACGACCTCTACCTTGGCTTTGACCTCGACCTCTTCCACGTCCTCGACCTCTTTGGGACATTCCATGGCCTGAATCATTTTCACTCAATAAAAGCTTTGCTTTTAAGGCGTGTTCCACCGTCTCTTGAGTGGGTTTTACCATTCTTTCTTCATGAGCTTGCAATGATCCAGTAAGTTTATCAACAGTCATGGTATCCAGATTCTTGGACTCTTCAATGGCCACTACAACATAATTGAATTTCGCATCCAATGAACGTAGAATTTTTTCAATGATCCGAATATCTTCCATTTCTTCTCCATACCTTTTTATTTGATTAGTAACAGCCAAAACTCTAGTAATATAATCCGAGACCATTTCCGAATCTTTTATATGCAAAGATTCAAACTCACCACGCAATGTTTGGAGACGCACCTTCTTCACTTTATCAACTCCTTTGAATGAGGCTTGGAGAATATCCCATGCTTGTTTGGAGGTAGTTGCGTTAGCAATCTTCTCGAACATCTTCTCATCTAATCCTTGATGTATGAGAGCAAGCGCCTTTTGATCCTTCTTTTTTGATGTTGCATCATCTCCGTCAACACCACTTTCCACGAGATCCCAAACTTCGTATGCTCAAAACAGGGCCTTCATTCGAATACACCAATTATTGAAGTGTTCCTTCTTAAGGGCTGGAACTTGCAATGGAGTTCCGTTCGACATCTTCTTCAGTTCGTGTATTGCAAACAAGAAGCGGCTCTGATACCACTTTGTTGGAAATGGATAACTCAAGTTACAAAAATAAATTGCTGGATAAAGAATATAATGGAGGAGGTGGAGTATTTTATTCAACTCTCTTATGATACTTTGATACTCGGATAGTTACAAAATGGCCTACTACATGAGTATTTATATTATTCTATGGGCATGCATCTAAGCTAATTACATGAACCATAATTAAAAGCATTCATCCTGATCTAGTAAGTAAATGCATAATACCAAAGGACACATTCCTCCATTCATGCATAGAATCTCCTGAACCATTCTAGAAACAACAAGTTGAATCTAGATTATTTTATTTCAACAGAGCCACCCAATTTTTTGCAAAAATTGCGTTTAGGGACCGGATATTCATCATGGGACACCGGTTCTTACTTGAAGAAAAATCGAATTGATAGATGGAGATTGGGGAAGGTTGGGGACGGAATTGGGTACTTAGCGGGTTAGCTCTCTCTCTCCATCTGTCTCTCTCTCTTACATCCAACAAAACCGTTCCCCTCTCTTCATTAGCGTCTTTTCCGGCGACGGTGGGCGGCTATAACAGTAGTGGTTGTGCAACTATGGTGGACCGAAGGGAGAGGGGTTGGGATAGAGAATAAAGGGGTCTGAAAATTACTTTAATATCCTTTTATAAAGTTTAAAAAATAAAATTATTATGGATAATTTTGTCTATTCAAAAAAATAATTTACAAGGACAATTTTACCCTTGCTCAAAATCACATGCGTCGCACATGCTTACACTTAATAGCTAAAAGTTAATGGGATTTGACGGAAGGACCAATTGCATTTTACTTGATTAGTACAGGGACAAAATTTTTGCAAAAATTAGTTTATGGACAAATCTCAAAAAGGTCGAGAAGTACAGTGACCATTTGTGTAATTTATCCTTTATTTTTTTGGGATTCCTTCTTTCCTTTTCCTTTCATTATAAACACCCAAGCCCACCCTCTATCTCTAAAATTAGCTAAATCATATTCTAAATATAAAATGTCATTTAGTTGAAAAGTAACTCTCACAATGTAGTGTTGGGTGATCCAAATTGAGCAACCTTGTAAGACATCTATTGATCACGCCAAAATGATCTTGGTGACCACGTCAAGATCCACGTATATAGCTAGTCTTTGGTCAAGATGCCTCGGCTCTCAAAAGACGTCGCGCGTCAGGGCTTTAACCATCGGGAGTGAGCTGGACCTTCAACTGTATGATAATGAAAACAACGTTAGGGTTGTTGGGGGTTTTACCCGACTTATGCCCTCAGGTGTGAGAATCAGTACCGGAGTATAATGAAAACAACGTTTGTGTTTAATGCTCACTGACCTCTAAGGATCACCAACAGGTAGTCAATGAAAGTGTATTGAAGGTAAGTGAGTAAATGTAATTTACCAGCACTTTGTGTGAGTTCTTGAGAGTAAAATGTAGCTTAGCCATAAATGAAGGTGATACTTTTCTATTTATAGCTAAAGATGGCGTGTAGAAGAGTCTAAATTTAGCCACCTGGATGTTTGGGAGTTAATGCTCATCAATGAGCCTATGTCTCCTGTCAGTCCAAAAAGATAGAATAGAAGCTTCTTTTTGGGGAAGAGGAGAAGCTCATAAATGTAGTCGTAACTTCCCTTGGAAGGAAAGTCTTTATCCAATGAGAATGTCTTGTTTCCTCCAGACTTAATGTTGGCATTTATGTAGGCATTCAATGCTTGATGTTGACGTCTGCCGAGGACGAGGGAGCCCGCTGCCGAGGTGATTCCCGTCTTTGACGAGGAAGTCAACGAGCCTGGTCGAGGTATGCCCGCTGCCGAAGACCTTGATTGATAACCTCGGCAGGGAACTTGCCTAGAATATTAGGCTGTGAGCTGGTCTGAGGACCTCGGCTACTCCGAAGTCCGAGCAACCCTTGCCATCATAGATTTCAGGACCCACCTAGG
The DNA here is from genome assembly GCA_016624345.1 of Platycodon grandiflorus. Classification (NCBI taxonomy): domain Eukaryota; kingdom Viridiplantae; phylum Streptophyta; class Magnoliopsida; order Asterales; family Campanulaceae; genus Platycodon; species Platycodon grandiflorus. The sequence continues at coordinate 29,352,217 of CM028366.1, read as the reverse complement.
GCTATTGTAGATGACACGCGGATGAGGTGTTTGGGAGGATCCCATCATCTATGATGGACAACAAAGACTTATGAAACAGCCGGAGGCCGCGGGAGTCCTACTTCCTTCAAGGATACTATCCTTCAACAACCGTGTGTGTGTGTGTGTGTAAATATATATATATATATATATATATATATATATAACCATCAATGGTTAATGTTATATCAATCATTGGATCAATAATAAAAGGTTGAAATTAATTGCATTAAATGACTCACCTACTTATATTAATTGCATTTTCTAACTTACCATTAAATCTCAGCCATTGATTTTGATCTAATGGATAATAATAATAGTAACTATCAATGCATGGTTAGTGAGATGTAGTAATGAAAACCATATATATATATATATATATATATATATATATATATATATATATATTACTCTCAATATTTTGACAAACAAAAAATATACTCCTTCCATTTCAAAGTCGGTTTAACAAGTTAAATTTTTTTAGATTGTAGCTTTACATGCTTGTACCTTTAAAAATTACACTATAATTTTTATTTTATTTTCTATTTTTTAGAAATGGGACTACTTTTTAAGTCAAGTTGAAGAGAAAAAATGAACAATTTATTTTAAGATGGGGGAGTATGAATTTCAAAAGTCAACATAACCAAGTAAAATAATTTGATGATGGATGCAAATTAAGAAGCACACCCGTTCTTAAAAATCTGCAAAACAAGCATTTCCCTCACATTTGTGGGGGGCTTTTTGAACACCTTAGACCCTCATTAAAAAGTCACAAGATAATGCAATATATATCTCTTTCCTTCCAAAATAATTACTCACTTCCATCCACCTAAAGAGTTCACGGTTGAAAACTCCAATAATTAATAAATATATAAGTATCATTAGAGTTATTCATAATTACAAAAATGCTTGAGTATACTTAATATATTTATATCAATGTAGAGGGTAAAATTGAAAAAATTATAAAAATTGTAGGCATAATTTTTAAAAGTAAACTTTTAAGTGAAACATCTCAAAATAGAATAGTTAATGCTTTGCCTAGGAGGGAGTATCTTTTATTCTATTTTGGGACATCCTAAAATAAGTGTCCCATTTATACTTTCGAAAACTTTTCTAAGTTAATTGTCTTTTATACCCTTCTTATAGAAAAAATATGTGAACCCTATTAATTTGACACACACTAAAGAAAAATACGAGGCATTAAGGAAAATATAAGTAGGATGTCCCAAAATAGAATAAAACACACTTATTTTATTCTATTTTGGGACATCCTACTTATAAGGCTGCTGGTGTGTATCCTTCTTCTAAAAGGCTGCTGGTGTGTATCCTTCTTCTTAGATTTTGCGAAGCATTGAAATTTTCTTACAAACATAGAAAATTGTTTGTCAGACAAAAAGTTAGTTTCATTTAAAGAAGTAGATGGTTTAGGTTCTGGTTTTTGTGGTTCTGGAACTATGGTAGAAAAAGAAGGGAGTTTAAATTGTTTGTCCTGCTCTTGAGCTACAATGACTTTTCGCTCATATACTGTTAAACTCGCATACAAACTACGAAGGTGTATGGTGTTTAAATCTTTGGACTCTTTCATAGCAGTAGTTTTAACATGCCATTTAAACCACCTAGTGAAGCTAGGAATCTCATGTTGACTTCCTTCAAACTATACTCTTTACCTAAGGAATAACAACAATTTACTACCTCACAAAATCTATTGTAGGCTTGTCGCAGTGTTTCCTTGGGATCCTTTTTGAAGGAGTTGAACTGTTGGATGTATGTGTATTTCATGTTGTCTCTTGTAGATTGGTCTCCTTCCAAGTACTCAACAATTGCGTCCCATATCTCCTTGGCAGATTTGCATATGATGATTTCTTGTAGGTGCTTGAATCAACAGAGCTTGCAATGGTGTTAATGGCTTTGCTATTGAGCTCCACAAGCTTTCTTTCTTCTTCAGTCCATTCATCCTTGTTCTTTGGAATTTCTGGATTACCGGCCACCTCCAACTTCTGCAAGAAGATTGGGCTTCATAGGAATATGAGGACCTGATTCAATGCAATTCCATAAATGACTATCAACCAAGTTCATATGTCTCATGACTTTGTCCTTCCATACATCAAAATAGCCTTCGTCCAACATTGGAACGTGGCTCGCATTAAATGTAGGCAGCATGTAGTGAGCCATTGGATCTTTCGTTCAAGAGTTTAATCTAGGAAAAACATGTTTTTAAAGAGTTAAGCTCTGATACCAATTGTTAGTCCCGAAGGGCTCACATTAGGCTAGAAGGGGGGGGGGGGTTGAATAGCCTAGTGACAAATTAAAATTTATCACAAGTTTCTTTTCCTTGAACAAAGTTCAACCAACTTATTAATTAAGTTGGGGTAGCGGAATAACTAAGGAAAGAAACTGCAGTAAAGGTCTGCGGATGTTCTAAGAACGATATGAGCTATCTTCTATAAACTGCTATGCTTGGATAGATCAAGAGTAAGAAATGAATAAGCAATTAAAACAATTATATGAACACATATTTGAAGTGGTTCACACTATAAAGAGTGCTCCGTCCACTACCAAAGTCATCAACCTTGGATTTGGAATGTTCACTATTTTATCAACTAAAATGATTACAAAGATCATTAATGGATCATGTACAAAACTACTTTTGACCAAGTGTTTACGGTTGAGAGGAATAATCAATAAGATATATTCACTCTCGTGTGTGCTTTGAATAGAATCTGAAAAGACAAACTCAGAAGAGCAATAAAGACTAGGATTGTATGATTGTAGCTTCTTCTTTGAGTTTGTTGGATTGTTAGTTCATTCCTCGATCTCTTGAATACGCTTGAAGGTTGGTAGAATAATAACAGAATATTCAAGCTTTTAATGTTCGCGAGAGAAGTTAATTTCTACCAGTCTTCAAGTGTTGAATATATACTCTGGGAGATCTATTTGACCATTGGATTTAGAGCACTGAGTGGAGATCCAACATTTAAATGCATTAAATGCATATAGCTATTGGCCTTTATCTTTATTGGAGCTTCAGACTTATCCAGGTTTTCAGGCGGACAGAGAGATATGCGTTACAAGTGGCTGTGCAGACTTGCAGAGTGGAAAAAGTCTTCTTTGCTAGAAACGACAAAGGTTCAGACTTGCATCTTTGAAACACTTTTCTATCAGAAACACAAATGGGGAAATCACATTTAATTCCCATGTGGTCCTTTGAGAAGTGTGTTTGGGAAGTCATATATGTTTTAGTCAACTAGATATATTTGAAATAATATCTAGTTGATAATCCACTTTAAATCTGAGCTGGACTTCCAAATTCTACGTCATCAGCCTTCTTGACACACTGGAGCTTTCAAGATTTCAAGGTCTGCTGGTCGAAGGCTGCTGGTCTGCTGAAGAGTCACTAAAAACTAACACTAATTCTACTCTGTTCTATTACAAAAACTTGATTCTAGGATAGTTGCCACGCTAACCGGTACGCAACCCTTTTAGTCACTATACACTAGAATCATAGTGATGACTTCAACTAAATCTATACAAATAGGAATAACAGTGTCTCTTTCGAAGTTTCCTCTTCTTTCAAAGACATCAATACTCGGGTTTCTTATTTGGCACAACATCTTGGCAAGCACCAGCAAACTCTCCAATGTTCTGTCTCAGCAATATGCAATGAGAATAGCAGGGCTCGGGTTAACTTTAATGAAGGCTTCTCCCGTTTCCAAGAAGACTTTGCTCCCTTGAAGTTTGTTGTTGTGTCCATTAAGGAGGAGAAGAAGTTTACAAATAAATACATTGAGCTGAATAAAGAAAATCGTAAGCTCAGGAAACTGCTGAACCCAACCTCAGATGAACTCCAAGCCTCATAATTGCTATTTTTATATGTCTTTAAACTACTATCATGTATAAATTGCTTAATCTTCATAATTTACTTTTGTAAGCATTTTGTACACATATTCATAGGCTATTTTGTAAATTCAATCTAGGGCATGTTCACCTATAATAATATCTTTCAAACATGCTATAACTAGACTTGAATATATTCAACCTCAATGAATATTTATTTATATGTAATGGTCACAAGCAACTAGGAGGAGATTGTTAGATACTATAGTTTTGATTTGTTTGTATTCATAACCTTAAGTCTTTGTAGAAGTGACCATTGGGCCTGCGTGTTAAGTGGTGTAGCAACTTTTGTTTAGATTAACTTTGTAAAAGAAATTAAGAATGCTACGACAACAACAATGTCCATCAGCAGAGCTTGAAGACTCAAGAACTGTTAATGAAGCTTCATCGACAAGAACTACCTTTGCTATCGGCAAAGTTGCTTAGCAATATTGTTGTTGACAACATCACATGGGTTCATTTATTGAACCTTTCCATATTTGTGTATTCTTCAAAAAAGGGCATTTTGCAACAGCACTTTGCCTTTCCATTTTAAGCAAAGCTTGCAGTGCCGGTTACAGTCAACGGTTAAAGATAGATTAAGCCAATCAGATAGATCTCCAACAGCTCTATGCATTTAATGTCTGCAATTTGCATTAAATGCATCCAAAATTTGAATTGTCCATGGAGGATCATTTTCAACGTCTTCCCAAGATCTGCAAGTATAAATAGAAACACTTGAAACAATGAATGAACTCTGGCTTCTCCAACAATTCACGAATCTTAAATCATTTAGTGCATTCAAGAGAGTTTCAACTGTCAAACACAAATACACTGAGATTATATTCCTCATTGCTCTTAACTGTTGTAATAATTTTCTGTTCAAGGCACACGAGAGATCTATTATGTTTGTCATATTATATCTCTCACCATAAACACTTGGTCAAATATTTTGTACACGATCTATTAGTGATCCTTGTAATAGGTCTTATGTAAAAAACATAGTGCACATTTTCAAAATCCAAAGTTGACCACTTTAGTAGTGGATGTAGCACTTATTCAAAGTGTGAACTACTTCAAATACTTGTCTACTTGCTTTGTGCATTGTTTTTAACTTACTTTACTTTGATTATTTCTGTTAGCATCATATTATCAAGACTGTTGATCAAGCTCTGTTGATTACCAGCATACTTGCAGTCCAAAACTTCTCCTCTTTATTCCGCTGCTTGTACCTTATCTTTTAAGTTGTTATTTTGGGAAGTAAACTTTGAAAAGTTCTTAACAATATATTTTGAGCATCACTATAACTACCACACCAATGGCATCACTTCTGCACTGAATAAGTAATGTAATCGGATGGTGATACCATATTAGCAGTATACCAGTTGTTGTCAATATGTTTATCAAAATAAAAATCTTGTATTGATATTACATGATATTTAGAGCATGTTTGGTTATGCGTTTTGTCCCAAAACGCAACTTATTATTCAACTTAGCATTTCAATGCTACGGTAGAAAAAGTTGTGTTTCTTAAACGCAGCTGCATTGTTAAACGCTAAAATTTCTAACTTTTTCCCAAAACTCTTGGAAAAAAAAGCTGTGGTTTGAATTTCTATCCCAAACGCATTTATAAAGAAAAAATTTGGGTTTGAAAAATCTGTATTTTAAATAATCTGCATTGTAAAAAAAATTGTGTTTTAAAAACGTTGCACCAAACATACTCTTAAAAAAGTGTCTTTAAGTTTTTTCTTTAATAGCCTCAAATATCTTTTAATGGTGTCGTATCAATATGACATGGTAATTTTTATATCTCACATTAAAAGGGGCATTATAGTGTAATTTTTTTAGCAAACTTTCTATTTTTGGGTACAATGGAGCCCAAAAAGCAAAACAAATTAAACAGATATAGAACGTAGCTGAGCAGGCCTTGCGAATCGCTAGCTATGCTTGGTTCTAAGAACTTAGGAGGATCCACGAGGTTCATTGACAGCCCAACTCTTTTCAAACAATCTTTCGCCATCAAGTCTGCACAGTTGTTAGCTTCCCGAAAAATTTGAACAATTCTGCAACTCCAACTTCTATTAAGCAATTCCTTAATTTTTTCTACGACCATAAAATCCACATCATGAACATTACTAGCATGAATGGCCTAGATAGCTAAAACCTAGAGCCCGTTTGTTCGCGCGTTTTGGCCAAAATGCAGGGTTAAAACGCAGCTTATTCCTTAACTTAGCGTTTCAATGCTGCGGTAGAAAACGCTGCGTTTTGCGTTTTAAAATGTTGGAATTGCTAGCTTTTTCCCAAAATGCAGATTTTAAAATGCAGTAGGGAATAAAAAGCAGCGTTTTGATATAATATCACAAACGCATTTATAAAGAAAAACGCCGCGTTTTAAATAATCTGCGTTTTAGAAATTCTGCGTTTTCAAAACGCTACACCAAACGGGCTCCTAGTCAGATTCCAAAAGAACATTTTGGCGTCCACGTGACTACTAGTCCTCTCTAAATAACCCATAAAAACAAGTGAACCGCTATTAGCACTCTATTTTTTAATTGCAACGCTCCACAATATAGTATGTGAAGTATTTAATACTGCCTTTGTCCTAAAATAAATATCGTTTTAGAAAAGTGTTTTTGTCCTAAAATAAGTGTCATTATAAAATTTCAATGAACTTTTACCCATATTCTAGCAAAACTGTCCTTATTTACTACTTTCATTAAAAAGGGTTGTTAAGAAGAAAGAAAAAAAAAATACTCATACAACTTATCTACAATAAATGAACTTAAATAAGGGTAGACCGATTTTTATGTAAACTTTCCTAATCTTTATGCAAATTGCTAAAATGACATTCATTTCCGGATGGGGTAGTATAAGCAAAATAAAGCATTAAGAAGTGTTAATGCGGTTTACAAAAGAAAAAGGAAACACATGTTTTGAAATTTCTCAAAATAAATGACAATAACTAAGCTTGTTTTCATTTTTTGGACCCTAAACCAAGTCCAATAAGTTAATTAATTAGTTTCAGCTTAGTTAAATATTTATTAGTTTTTTTTTTTGAACGGTATTTATTAGTTTTATTAAAGTTGAATAAATATGTCAAGCCTTATTATAAAAGAATTAGTATTAATTAGACAATCTTTTAGATGATATTATTAGTTTAGTCAATCATTGGTAGGTATGAATTAACCTAATTGAGGTATTATATTTATGGTTTCAAAAAAAAAAAAAAAAGAGTGATATATAATATTCAGCCCCAAATCCAAATGTCCTGGCTCGGTCTCCCACAAGTCAAGTCATATTAGAACAGCACAATCGGCATTATCACAGCAAAGCAACGTCACAGGAGAGCTTGTTCATCGTTGATTATTACTAGTACATCACCCGTGTGTTGCACGGATAGTATATAGATAGAAAATCATATACAGGTTATAAAGTTAAATAATATACAATTAAAAATTTTAATGTGTGAAAAAAAAATTAAAATCACGTAAAATTGAAAAGATATAAAATCACATAAAATTAAAAAGATAAACAATCACATCAAATTGAAAAAGTTATTATAAATTTTGGAATACTTCTTTATATACAATATTTGTCGTTGAACACGTGCAACTATTACTACTATCACTATCACATAACAAAATTTGAATGCCGTTAGGATTAGTAACTCTAGACAAAGCGACATATAATTGACCATGACTAAAAACAAGTTTTTTTTAAAAAAAGTCCTACATTAGACAATGAGTGTCCCTAACTTTTATTTATAGTCATTGCGTAAGACACCATTAGCGGAAATTGTCTTCTCTGGTATTTGAATGGAATTCTAGGATCAGACGGTGTTAGTGACATCCTTGGAATCAAAACATTAACCCTAGAATTGGCCTTTGAAAGAACTCGACCTTCTAAAACATGGTTTCTGAAGAGTCAGGCCCTGAGAATCGGCCCTAAATTTAGGCCCAAGTCCCAGTATTGGCCAAAGCCCATCACAGTGCGAGTAGGTGCACATCGGCGAGCATCCTTGACAGTCGCCCAGGAGACATACGAGCACAGTCTGATCGAAGGGGGGACACAGCGAGCAAGATGAGCCTTCTCGTCTCCTCTCCTGGGTAACATGGGGAAGTGGGCGCGTGGCAGAATATCAACAGTCAGGCGTGCCCGACAGTTACGCCCACTACACCAACATTTCCACCCACTACACTGGCATTAATAGCCACTAATTGGCAGTTGTGACTGTTGCAATCCCTGGAATAAATGAGCATCTAATGCTGACCCTGTAAAAACTTGGACCAAATCCAAGCCAAGGTACGCAAACTCTTACTAGTAATTACACTCTGCCAATTTGTGATCTAAGCTAAATACTTACTCTCACACCGGAGTGTTCTTGCGAGGCTTATCCCTGCATTCACCTAGTGTTTTCTTACTTTTTGGCAGGTCGAACAAAGTCCAGATATCCATAACCGTTCCGGGTGCAACCCACGACTTTTTGTGTCGCATCAGTTTCCTAACCATGTAATGATTAACCTCGTGCCATTACATAACCCAAGGGAATGGTCAATATTACGAAGCAACATTATTGGAGTTCCAACCTTCAAATTCAACTCATGATTTGGGATTCCTGACCATGTAATTCCATTTAAAAATTCCAGGAGTATATATTTCATTCAAAAGATCAACGTTTCTATCTGAATGACACGGAGAATCTAAGCTCAGATAAAGTCTTCCTTTTGAATTGGTCATCGATACCATGTAATCATTTATTGAATTAACAACATCAAGAGTCGGAGCCAAAATGGCCTTCTCTTGCAAAAATGATGAGTTATCAAGACTGCTTCCAAATGAAGGATATGTACTTTGTACAATTCTAGCAATCGGATCATTGAATTCCTTAAGCAGCAGTTTATCAGGAATATCAACAAAAGCACAACCATCATTTGGTTCACCAATTTTTCCATCACCAATCTTTGCAATCCAATAAGCAAGAAGTTTAAATTCTTCGCAACTCTGGTTGGACCCTATACTTTGTAATCTCATATTCGTTGTCAACTCTGGTTGGACCCCATACTTTGTAATCTTTGCAATCCAATAAGCAAGAAGTTTAAAAATATAAATTTTTAAAAAAAAAATTTATTTTAAAAATGCTACACCAAAAAAACTCTGTTAAAAATGTCTTTAAGTTTTTTCTTTAATAGCCTCAAATATTCCATCATTTAAAAGGTGGCATTACAGTGGAATTTTTTTTTAGCACAACTTTCTTTTTTTTGGTACAATGGAGCCCAAAAAAGCAAAACAAATTAAACAAAGATAGAACGTAGATGCGCCAGGCCTTGCAAATCGCTAGCCATGCTTGCTTCTAAGAACTTAGGAGGATCCACGAGGTTCATTGAGCGCCCAACTTTTCAAACAATATTTTGCCATCGAGTCTGCACAGTTGTTAGCTTCCCAAAAAATTTGAACAATTCTGCAACTCCAACTTCTATTCAGCAATTCCTTAATTTTTTCTACGACCACAAAATCCACATCATGAACATTACTAGCATGAATGGCCTGGATAGCTTCAACCTAGTCAGATTCCAAAAGAACATTTTGGTGACCACGTGACTACCAGTCCTCTCTAAATAACCCATAAAAACAAGTGAACTGTTATTAGCACTTTATTTTTCAATTGCAACACTCCACAGTATAGTATGTGAAGTATTTAATACTACCTTTGTCCTAAAATAAATATCGTTTTACCAAAGTGTTTTTGTCCTAAAATAAGTATCATTATAAAATTTCAATGAACTTTTACCCATATTCTAGCAAAATTGTCATTATTTACTACTCTCATTAAAAATGGTTGTCAAGAAGAAAGAAAAAAAAAATACTCATACAACTTATCTACAATAAATGAGCTTAAATAAGGGTAGATCGGTCTTTATGTAAACTTCCTTAATCTTTGTGCAAATTGTTAAAACGACATTTATTTCCGGACGGGGGTAGTATAAGCAAAATAAAGCATTAAGAAGTTTTAATAGCGGTTTACAAAAGAAAAAAGAAACACATGTTTTGAAATTTCTCAAAATAAATGACAATAACTAAGCTTGTTTTCATTTGTTAGGCCCTAAACCAAGTTCAATAAGTTAATTAATTAGTTTGAGCCTATTTAAATATTTATTAGTTTTATTATAGTTGAATAAATATGTCAAAACTTATTATAAAAGGATTAATATTAATTAGACAATCCTTTAAAAGATAGTATTAATTTAATCAAGGTATGAATTAACCTAATTGAGATACTATATATATATATGTGTTGATATTGAAGTTAATGAATAAGAGTGATATATAATATTTAGCCCCAAATCCTTGTCTTCTCTCGATCTCCCACAAGTCAAGTCATATTAGAACAGCATAATCAGCATTATAACAGCTTTGATTACTATACTATTCAATCTTAATCCCCTTGTTTCTTTTCTTTGGTGTTATTCAATATATATATATATATATATATATATATATATATATATAATACTAATAATTATATTAGTATTATTTTTGGTTAAACTAACAACTTTGAAACCTGAAAATGATAAAATAAATACTCCTTTCGTTTCAGAAAAAGAGTCAATTATATTATTTTGAGATGTTCCATTCAAAAAGACCACTTTAAAAAATTATGTCACAAATTTTATAAAATATTCAACTTTACCATCCACATGTGGTACAAATATGTAAATCTACCAACTCTATATATCTTAACTTAATAACAACTTCCTCTTTAAAAATAGAGCACTCATGTCCTATTTTTGGCTTTAAAAATAAAGTACAAAGCATCTTAAGATCTTAACTCATGCCCTCTACCAAAGAGCTATTTAAAAATAGAGCCTACCAAAGAGCTATTTAAAAATAGAGCATACATGGATCTTAAGTCAACAACATAACCGGTCTAAAGAATATGATAACGGATGCAAGTAAGCACACTCATACTTTGGTATACTATTCTATACTATTATATTATACTATTCTATACTATTATATTATATACTATTATATTATATTAGTATACTATTCTATACTATATATCTTAAATTATATTAGTATACTATTATATTATATACTATTATATTATATTATATACTATTATATTAGTATACTATTCTATACTATTATATTATATATTATATTATATACTATTATATTAGTATACTATTATATTATATATTATATACTATTATATTAGTATACTATTCTATACTATTATATTATATACTATTATATTATATTAGTATACTATTATATTATATATTATATACTATTATATTAGTATACTATTATATTATATATTATATACTATTATATTAGTATACTATTCTATACTATTATATTATATACTATTATATTATATTATATACTATTATATTATATTAGTATACTATTCTATACTATTCTATACTATATATCTTAAATTATATTAGTATACTATTATATTAGTATACTATTCTATACTATTATATTACCCCTAAATTATATTAGTATACTATTCTATACTATTATCTTCCCCCTCTTCATGACCTGCGATATATTATATACTATTCTATTATATTATATTATATTATATACTATTATATTATATTATATTAGTATACTATTATATTATTCTATTATATTATATACTATTCTATTATATTATATTATATACTATTCTTATTCTATTATATTATATTATATACTTATTCTATTATACTATTATCTTCCCCCTCTTCATGACCTGCGATATATTATATACTATTCTATTCTATTATATTATATTATATACTATTATATTATATTATATTATATTAGTATACTATTATATTAGTATAGAGATTATTATATTTTTGACCAACGTATTGATTGGGGATTTCTGATTTTACCAACGTACTTTCATTAACTCAAATGTAACCAACGTACTATCAATTTTGTTGCAATGTTGACCATGCCGTTAAACCTCCATCCAAAAAATTAACGATTAACGGTAAAAAAAATTACATTAACGATAAAAGGTCCAAAATAATACTTGTGAAAAATGGGAGGCCCACCAAACCCCCCTCCTTCCTCTCCAAACCCACTCCTCCACCAAACCCCCCTCCTTCCTCTCCAAACCCCCTCCTTCCTCGTCCCTGAAGACAATCACCTCACGGTTATTAAATTCGACGTAAGATTCGAGATCAAGCCTCCTCACATCTGTCTTGCCCATAAACTTAATACTTCCATAGCCATGTCTTCCAACCACAAAGTTCTTCACGTGGCTGCAAAACCCTGGGTCAGCCCTTTCTTTGGCTGCCAATTCTTGGATTCGAGGTTCAGTATAGTAGCCAGAAAGTTGGAGTTTTGGAAGCAGAGCTTCAACTTCAGGGACTTTGACTGGCAAGTCCCTCTCTTTGGCCAAATCATCAGTCTGCTAAAGGTTGAGTTCATATGAAAGAATATCCACATTGCCAGTGCCATTTTCACCTGAAAAACATAAAAAAACAAAAAAAAAAAAAGTTTTAGGAAAACGCATGAACTTAAACATCACTACGAGATTTGAAGACAAAACAAATTAGCCTACACCCTCTTGCCTCAAAACAATGGGTGATGTCAGAAACAGAATGCCATGAAACAATAAGTGATGTAAGAAACAGAATGCAAGTGCTTGCTTCCTGCATAGATCTTCTGTATTCTTATCTACTAATAGAGTTGCTTATCAAGCAGAAGAGCATAAATCTATAGATCCAGGCCTTCAAATGTAGGAACCAGGGCAGCAGTAAGGGAAGAACACCATGGAAATTGCAACCTTAATTTTTGAAATGAGATGCTTTGGGTGGAAAAGAAACATCACAAAACAAATAGAAGTCGTGGTATGTAGATGCAGCACTTACTATTATCATACAAATGGGTAGATGAGAGTTACTGATTTGCTGAATTTTGTGGAGGAGTGGGTTTGGAGAGGAAGGAGGGGGGTTTGGTAGGCCCCCCATTTTTCACAAGTATCATTTTGGACCCTTTATCGTTAATATAAATTTTTTTTACCGTTAGCCGTTAATTTTTTGGATGGAGGTTTAACGGCAGGGTCAACATTGCAACAAAATTGATAGTACGTTGGTCACATTTGGGTTAATGAAAGTACGTTGATAAAATCAGGAATCCCCAATTAGTACGTTGGTAAAAAATATAATAATCCCTATTAGTATACTATTATATTATATTAGTATACTATTCTATTATACTATTATATTATATTATATACTATTATATTAGTATACTATTATATTATATATTATATACTATATACTATTATATTAGTATACTATTCTATACTATTATATTATATACTATTATATTATATTATATACTATTATATTAGTATACTATTCTATACTATTCAATCTTCGTCCCCTTGTTTCTTTTCTTTGGTGTTATTCAAATATATATATATAATGCTAATAATTATACTCCCTCCGTCCCTAAATTATTGTCTTCCTTTTCTTTTTTATCCGTCTCAAAATAATTGTCTTGTTTGAAACTTTCTTTTTTAGAACATTATTTTTACTATTTTACCCTTACTTTTTCTTCCTACTTTAATTATGGGCCACATACACATGGGCGTTAAAGGAAATAACACACTTTTTTAATACTATTCCAATATTAATAATCAAGTCAATTGAGTTTTTTTAATCCGTGTGCCGGGTCAATCCAGACAATAATTTAGGGACGGAGGGAGTATTAGTATTATTTTTGGTTAAACTAACAACTTTGAAACCTGAAAATGATAAAATAAATACTCCTTCCGTTTCAGGCAAAGAGTCAACTATATTATTTTGGGATGTTCCACTCAAAAAGCCCACTTTAAAAAATTATGTCACAAATTCCATAAAACATTCAACTTTACCATCCACATGTGGTACAAATATATAAGTCTACCAACTCTAATACTACTTATATATCTCTTAATTATTATAATTTTCAAAAGTAGACTCTTTCAGGGTCCTTTTACTAACTCGGTTATTCTTGGGCACAATAAGAATCTACCAAAGAGCACTCTAATTAAAAATAGAGCACACTCATCCTTTGAATAACAACTTAACAACTTAACCGGTCTAAAGAATATGATAAAGGATGCAAGTAAGCACACTCATCCTTTGAACTAATCAAAACGAAGACAATACCTTGTACCCTCCGTCACATTAGTTGTCTTTCTGAACCCCTTAAACCCTTTGCAAATTTCACTTAATGCTATTGATGGGATCCTCCCAAATATGCGAGACACGTTGATGGAGGACCACTCAAGGCTAATGACTCATTAATCATCAAGGATGGGCCAATTACAAGGTCAAGAGCAAAGAAGTTAAATGAAGCCTTATCAAGCTTTGTTTACAAGTCCAAGATCAAGCCCAATTGGTGACAAATGAAGAGCCCAAGTTGGTGTACATAGTTCAAGGAGTGCAAGCCCAAAATGAGGACTTCTAGAAGTCAAAACCGTGTATAGGTGTGAACACGAGTTGTCAAAACGTGTGAACCCCTTTCAAAAGTCAAAGCCGTGTGGATTCTCCAAGTTAAAACCGAATGGAAGTCTTTTTGAAGCTCAAATTCGGCCAAGGCTTGTAAAGGAGTCCTATGGAAGCCGAAATTGATCCAAACCGTGTCATCCAAGGATGGAAAATCTGATGTATATCTCAGCCAAGCTAGTTAGTAGAGTTCTAGTTGTTTTTGTTAGTTAATCTTATGGTTCTATGATAATTTAAACTCTAGTCCTTAGTTAATTAGGAGAGTTATTCAAAAGCCTATAAATAGGTCTTTTCTTTCATTGTAAAATTCAGAATTTTATTATTAAAAATAGTGTGAGTTTAAACTCTTTCTTGACAAACATAGTTTGTTAGCATTTTGCAAACTTTGGATTAAGTTTTGTGATATTCTAATTCGTGGTTCTTAATTAATCAATAATTAAGGGTTTCGAATCGATCAAGGTTCGTAGTTCATTGCGAAACTAAGGGTTGCGATCATCCTTGTGATTGTTATTCAAGTCCTAGGCGTACGTTTCCGCGAGGTTATTCCGAAAGCGTGGTTCCAAGTTCGTTATAACTTGTGGGTCTCGTTGGGAATCACATCATTTGGTATCAAAGCAAAGGCTATTGGTAACAATCTTCTATCCCTATATTTATTCCTTGTTCTTAAAATTCTTCATTCCATATTCCATACCCTATCATATCTAACCATCTTTTGTGCCACAGAATTTTTTTTCTTCAATTTCTTGCTCCAAGGCCGTACCAAAGAGGCTAGATTACAAAAAAAAAAAAAAAGGGCAGAATTATTACTTTATTAATTCGGCCAAGAGCCAAAAAAAAAAAAAAAAGGAAGCCAAGAAGCTTGGGCCGTGAGCTAAGTCAACTTCTTCTCCAAAAGTATATTGATCTCAATCCTTGATTCGAGAATAAAAATCGAATCTTCTTTCTTCTTTTCTATAAACCTTCTTACCCCCTTTTCTAAAAAGTCTTATTTCTTTGTTTTAATTAAATTCTACGAATATTAGAATTTTCCAAACTTTACTTCCAAAATTGCTTTGTTCTAACTATACTTGTTTTCATCAAAGAGTTTTGAGTGGAAAAAGACAAAAGTGGTAAGGACATAAGAGGGGAGGTAAAAGTCAGATTTTGAGTGATACACGAGTGTCATATTTTGAGAGATATACGTAAGGGAGTGTGTGAGGTTTTCTTAAATCATGAATCAAGATAAGGAGAAAACTGTTGTAGACGATAGAAATGAGGAGGATGATGAGGGAGGAGATAGGGCAAGTAAATGAGAGAATAGATAGGATAGAGCGTGGTCGTCAAGAACCACCACATAATGAGAATGCAAGAGAAAGAATGGGTAGAAATAGACCACCCATGAGAGATGATGAATGGGAGGAGGAAGATGAACTCCCAAGGAGATTACCTAGAAGGGAACTTAGAGAGGAGAATAGAGGGGTGGGAACCATTAAATTGAAAATCCCTTCTTTTCAAGGGAAGAGTGACCCCGAAGGTTACCTAGAGTGGGAAAAAAGGGTGGAGATGATCTTTGGTTGTAATAATTACACCGAAAGAAATAAGGTGAGGATGGCTGCAATTGAATTCACCGACTATGCTCTTATTTGGTGGGATCAATTGGTGAATTCTAGAAGGAGGAACCGTGAGAGAGAGATTGATACATGGGGTGAGATGAAAGCCATCATGAGAAAACGATTTGTTCCTAATTACTTCTATAGGGAGACTTGTCAAAAGCTCCAAGCTTTGACCCAAGGAACGAAATCATTGATGAATATCATAAGGAGATGGAGATGTACATGATTCGAGCTAATATACAAGAAGATGAAAAAACTGTTATGGCTCGATTTTTGAATGGTCTTAATAAAGAAATTGCTAACATGGTTGATTTGCAGCATTACATGGAGTTGGAAGAAATGGTCCACATGGCCATAAAGATTGAAAGACAACTCAAGAAGAAGACAATTTCCTACACCAAAAACTATGCTTCCAACTATCCAACCCGAGGCAAATTCAAAGGAGACAATTCAAAGGCAAGCACTTTCACACCTTCCAAGTTCCAAGGTAATGTTCCAAAATCTAAGGATGAGAACAAAAATAAAAGTGCTTCTTCTACTTCTTCTTCTACTTCTACACCTTCTCGTACCATAAAATGCTTCAAGTGCCAAGGTTTGGGGCATAAAGCCAATGAGTGCCCAAACAAGAGGGTGATGATTATTCATAATGATGGGGAAGTTTCTTCCGAAAGTGAAAAGGATGATGATGATGGTGACATCGAATATGATGGTGATGAAGGGTATGCATTAGTAGTAAAACGTTTCCTTAATACCCAAGTAGTGGTAGATGATGATAGATTGCAAAGAGAGAATATTTTTCATACTAAATGCACAGTGAATGGGAGAGTGTGCATGGTGATTATTGATGGTGGTAGTTGTACCAATGTGGCTAGCATGGAGATGGTGGAGAAACTAAATTTAACCACTTTTAAACACCCCAATCCTTACAAATTGCAATGGCTTAGTGATTGTGGTGAGATGAGGGTCACTAGGCAAGTGATGGTTAATTTCTCCATTGGAACATACAAGGATGAGGTATTATGTGATGTTGTACCTATGCAAGCTAGTCATCTCTTGTTGGGAAGACCATGGCAGTTTGACCGAAAGGTTATCTTTGATGTTTACTCCAACAAATATTCTTTCAAATATGGTGCAAAAACTGTTACTCTTGCCCCCTTATCTCCACAAAAGGTGAGGGAAGATCAAATAAGAATGAGTGAATCAAGAAAGAAAAGTGAGGAAGAGAAAGAGAGAAAAAAAGGAGAGATTGAGAGAGAAGAGGGAGAGAGAGAGAAGGAGGCCAAGAGGAAAAAGGAGAGTGAGAGTGGAAAAGAAAAGAAAAAGAGTGGAAAAAATGAGTTGAGTGAAAAATCTGAGTGGAGGGAAAAAAAGGAGAGTTTTTATGCAATGAGTGGTGAAATTAAGAGGGAGTTGTGGGAAAAGCATAGTGAGATAGTTCTCTTTTCCAAAGAGAAATCTTTTTATACTAACATGTCACCCCAAATAGGTCACAAGCAATGAATATTTATTTATATGTAAATAAATATATTTATTTATATGTAATGGTCACAAGCAACTAGGAGGAGATTGTTAGATACTATAGTTTTGATTTGTTTGTATTCATAACCTGAAGTCTTTGTAGAAGTGACCATTGGGCCTGCGTGACAAGTGGTGTGGCAACTTTTGTTTAGATTAACTTTGTAAAAGAAATTAAGAATGCTACGACAACAACAATGTCCATCAGCAGAGCTTGAAGACTCAAGAACTGTACATTGAAGACTCAAGAACTGTTAATGAAGCTTCATCGACAAGAACTACCTTTGCTATCGGCAAAGTTGCTTAGCAATATTGTTGTTGACAACATCACATGGGTTCATTTATTGAACCTTTCCATATTTGTGTATTCTTCAAAAAAGGGCATTTTGCAACAACACTTTACCTATCCATTTTAAGCAAAGCTTGCAGTGCCGGTTACAGTCAACGGTTAAAGATAGCTTAAGCCAATCAGATAGATCTCCAACAGCTCTATGCATTTAATGTCTGTAATTTGCATTAAATGCATCCAAAATTTGAATTGTCCATGGAGGATCATTTTCAACGTCTTCCCAAGATCTGCAAGTATAAATAGAAACACTTGAAGCAATGAATGAACTCTGGCTTCTCCAACAATTCACGAATCTTAAATCATTTAGTGCATTCAAGAGAGTTTCAACTGTCAAACACAAACACACTGAGATTATATTCCTCATTGCTCTTAACTGTTGTAATAATTTTCTGTTCAAGCCACACGAGAAATCTATTATGTTTGTCAGATTATATCTCTCACCATAAACACTTGGTCAAATATTTTGTTCACGATCTATTAGTGATCCTTGTAATAGGTCTTATGTGAAAAACATAGTGCACATTTTCAAAATTCAAAGTTGACCACTTTAGTAGTGGATGTAGCACTTATTCAAAGTGTGAACAACTTCAAATACTTGTCTACTTGCTTTGTGCATTGTTTTTAACTTACTTTACTTTGATTATTTCTGTTAGCATCATATTATCAAGTGTTGATCAAGCTCTGTTGCTTTTTTTTTTTTAGGAAAACAGGGACGGCACCCTGCTAGATTTTATTAATATAAAGAAAGAAGTACAAAATCAAGCTCTGTTGCTTACCAGCATACTTGCAGTCCAAAACTTCTCCTCTTTATTCCGCTGCTTGTACCTTATCTTTTAAGTTGTTATTTTGGGTTTACTTCCCAGTTGCACTCGATATTTTTCTTAAAATACGAATCTTGTATTGATATTACATGACATTTAGAGCATGTTTGGTCCTACATTTTGGTCCAAAACGCAGCTTATTCCTTAAGTTAGCGTTTTTTAAACGTTGAAATTTCTATTTTTTTTTTTCAAAAATGCAGATTTCAAAACGCTGTTAGGAAAAAATGTTGCAATTTGAATTTATATCTCAAAAACGCATTTATTAAAAAAAAAAAAAATTAGGTTTGAAAAATCTGTATTTTAAATAATTCACATTGTAAAAAAATACATTTTAAAAATTTTGCACCAAACGGACTCTTAAAAATATGTCTTGAGTTTTTTTCTTTAATAGCCTCAAATATCTTTTAACCGTGTCATATCAATAGCAGAGCCGGTTTTTGGCATGTTCCAAAGGATCAACCGCACAGGGCCTCCAAAATTCAAGGGCCCATTTCTCTTATACATGTATTATTATTATTATTATTATTATTATTATTATTATTATTATTATTATTATTATTATTATTATTATTATTATTATTATTATATTTAACTTTTTTTAATCACTATCTCTCTTTAATATCTCAAAGAGTCACAAATTAGTTTCTCTCTTTCTCAATACTGCCGACAATTAATTACTCCTTTGTCATCCTGAGACCGACGGCTGAACTCGCAATCTCCTATTCCGCGGCTCCGCCTCCATCAATCTCGCATTGCCATCAGCAACGCCAACGGACAAAATTAAGTTTTCTCTACAATTATATATTTAATTGAGTAATTGACAATGAGCAATAATCAAACTAGAAATGAAAATTGCAAGCCTTCGAGCCCTCTCTGTGACTGTGTTGTGCTCGAAAATTGAAATACATCGCAAATTGATAAATTGTGTTCTATTCTTGATGCGGGAGCATTAGGAGAAGTCCTACACAAAGACCTAAACAAAACCGTGGATGCATTACAAGTGGGTGAAGATGGGTTGACATTGTCTTTTGAAGCTTTGGTGATGCAAATTGGGAAGCCACAAGAGTTTGGAAGGCATTTAGAAGTCACGTACACTGCGAGGGAGGATGCAAGGGAGGAAGAAGGCTTTCTGGATAAGAAGCGATCGCCTTGATTGAGGGTAGAGCGATCGCTCCATCATCAGAATGCGAAACCAACTTTCTGGACACGAAGGGATCGCTTCGTATCGGGCTAGGGCGGTCGCCCTATCACCAGTCAGCCGAATTTTTGATCCTGTTTCCTGTAGTTGTTATGTTTTAGAGTTTCCTAGATTGAGTAAGATTGTTTCTCTAGTCCAAGGTAGGAAAGTATTTAGTTTTCTTTTGAGTTTAGGATTTCTTGGCCTACTCCAACCAACATTACGGAGGTACGATCATTCCATGGGTTAGCATCTTTCTATAGACGCTTCATTCAAGATTTTAGCACCATTGCAAGTCCCATAACCGAAACCCTAAAGAAGGGAAAAATTGAATGGACATTGGCGGCACAAAAAGCTTTTGAAAATCTCAAAGAAAAGCTATGCAAAACCCCAGTGTTGGCCTTACCCGATTTCTCACAACCTTTTGAAGTCAAATGTGATGCTAGTGGAATGGGTATAGGGGCGGTGTTGACTCAAGGAAAATGGCCCATTGCTTACTTTAGTGAAAAGCTTGGAGGTGCAAGACTCAATTATTCCACCTATGACAAGGAATTTTATGCCATGGTTCGAGCTTTGGATCATTGGAGTCATTATTTGAGGCCGAATCATTTCGTCCTTCATTCCGATCATGAGGCTTTAAAATACATCCATGGGCAACACAAGCTAAAGCCAAGGCACGCAAAGTGGGTGGAGTTTTTTCAATCTTTCAACTTCTCTTCGAAATACAAGGGTGGAAAAAATAATGTGGTAGCGGATGCGTTGTCAAGAAGATATTCAATGCTTACCATGATGGACGCCAAGTTACTAGGGTTCAAACTAGTAAGTGAGTACTACAAGGAAGATCCGGATTTCGGCTCTATTATTCTTGACTGCGAGAAAAGGAAGAATGGGAATTTCGTGTTACAAGAAGGATTTTTGTTTAAGGGCAATCAGC
Organism: Platycodon grandiflorus; assembly: GCA_016624345.1. Lineage (NCBI taxonomy): Eukaryota > Viridiplantae > Streptophyta > Magnoliopsida > Asterales > Campanulaceae > Platycodon > Platycodon grandiflorus. The sequence goes on along the minus strand of CM028366.1, from coordinate 29,331,433 downwards.
TTTGTATTCCCAAATGTTCGATAAGGGAGTTATTGGTACGAGAAACTCATGGAGGAGGACTAGCGGGACATTTCGGAATCAACAAGACACTTGAATTGTTGCAAGAACATTTTTATTGGCCGAAGATGCTTGGAGATGTGCAAACTATTATTTCTCGATGTGCTACATGTCAAAAGATGAAAAGTACATTCCACCAAGGGTTGTACACGCCATTGCCCGTACCAAAATGAGCCAAATAGAGTCGAAGACAACTGGAATTTCAACCCGGAGATCTAGTTTGGCTGCATTTACGAAAGGAACGATTTCCTAGCAAGCGAAAAAATAAGCTAATGCCAAGAGCCGAAGGCCCTTTTCAAGTGTTGGAGCGATTTGGCGATAGTGCATACAAGTTGGACCTTCCTGAGGAATATGCAATCAGCCCTACGTTCAATGTGGGAGACTTGTCACCATACTTGGAGGACATAATGCTTGAAGAATTGAGGCCAATTCTTTCTAAAGAAGGGGAGGATGATGCGGGAGCATTAGGAGAAGTCCTACACAAAGACCTAAACAAAACCGTGGATGCATTACAAGTGGGTGAAGATGGGTTGACATTGTCTTTTGAAGCTTTGGTGATGCAAATTGGGAAGCCACAAGAGTTTGGAAGGCATTTGGAAGTCACGTACACTGCGAGGGAGGATGCAAGGGAGGAAGAAAGCTTTCTGGACTTTCTGGATAAGAAGCGATCGCCTTCATTGAGGGTAGAGCGATCGCTCCGTCATCAGAATGCGAAACCAACTTTCTGGACACGAAGCGATCGCTTCGTATCGGGCTAGAGCGATCGCCCTGTCACCAGTCAACCGAATTTTTGATCCTGTTTCCTGTAGTTGTTATGTTTTAGAGTTTCCTAGATTGAGTAGGATTGTTTCTCTAGTCCAAGGTAGGAAAGTATTTAGTTTTCTTTTGAGTCTAGGATTTCTTTTTCTTTCAAGATTAGGAATCAATTTGTAAAACCTATATAAAGGGTTAGATTTAGATTTTGTACTTGAGATTTTTGGCTTAAGAAAAGTAATAGAAAAGAACAAAGTTTTGTTCAATTTGATTATTGCATTCCTTAGGTTTAGGAAGGTAATATCAAAAGGGATCTTTACGTTAGGTGAGTGAAGCCTAACCGGTGAACCCAAACGGGATCTTTACGTTAGATGAGTGAAGCCTAACCGGTGAACCCGCCATCTATCCTAGTTTCCATTGCGACTTTTTGATTCATCTGTCAACCCACGGTTTCTCTTTTTAATCAAACAACAACTTCGGTGATTATTACGCATCAGTTCTCCATCAGTTCCATTTCAAATTGAGCTGCTACAGTGCTACTTGGGCTCAAACTCCATTCTGAATTCCGAATTTGGATCTGCCTAAAATCCTCCGTAGTCCGTCTCCTTCTCCAATGGTGATTCCTACTCCTACATTCGATGAGTCCTAACTCCTAAATCCTAATTTAATTTTTGTTTTAACATTATAATGTTTTAAATATGTAATTTATTTTCATCTTTTTGTAATTATATTTTGTCAGTTTTGGGGCCTAATTTTAAATTTAAGACAAGGCCCTCAAATTGTCAGAACCGGCCCTGATCAATAGGACATGGTACTTTTTATATCTCACATTAAAAAGGGGCATTATAGTGAAAAAGAATTAGCAAACCTTTTTTTTTGGGTGAATTACAGGCCAGTCCCTTTTCAAACATTTGTAATCGCTCCAATCCACTCATCTTTTTTAAAAACCGGAAAAAGGCATTTTTGGGGCGAAAAGACGATTATGTCATCAATGAAAGAAAAACACGCGCGCTTCAGTAACCCAAGGCATCGCGATGCACTACTTTGGCAACGCGATGCACCACTTTGGCATCGCGATGCACCACTTTTTGCATCTTGATGCAACAAATTGGGGCATCGCGATGCAACAATTGGTGCATCGCAATCATCGCAGCGCGCTTTAGGGAACCAAAGCATCGCGATGCACCACTTTGGCATCGCGATGCACCACTTTTGCAATCGCGATGCAACAATTATTGCATCGCGATTCACCACTTTTGCAAATCGTGATGCACCACTTTTGCAATCGCGATGCACCACTTTTAGAATCGCGATGCACTACTTTTGCAATCGCGATGCAACAATTGGTGCATCGCGATGCACCACTTTTGCAAATCGCGATGCACCACTTTTGCAATCGCGATGCACCACTTTTAGAATCGTGATGCACCACTTTTGCAATCGCGATGCAACAATTGGTGCATCCCACTTTTGGAATCGCGATGCACCACTTTTGCAATCGCGATGCAACAATTGGTGCATCGCGATTGGCGAATTAAATCAGTCCAAGAACATCTTCCTCTATTTTTAGACAGCACACTGTCAAGCTTGATTTGAAGCTCAAAAATAGTATTTTTTGGTAAAAAAATTATGCACAAATATAGTACTAAATTAGGATAATAATATGAGATTGATTTTAAACAAATTCGAAGCTTAAAACAGAGATTTAAGTGGCCAAAACAGCTCAAGAACAAAGAAAAACGGGATGAACTCAAAAAAAATTATTTGATCAAATTCGTGTTTTATGCATGAAAATTGATACCCAAACATAAGGAAAGACTATATTAACAACATGAAATCATTTATACATCAATTTGAATCTCAAATCTGAAGCAACAATGTTGTTGAGGGTATTTTAGGAAGAAAATTTTCAAAATACCTTTTAGCGGTTAAAAAAAAAATGGTGTACTGGAGAGAAAAAAAATTTGAGAAAGTGACCGGCCATCCCGTCAACAACATTGGACTATATATATGTGTTGATATTGAAGGTAATGAATAAGAGTGATATATAATATTTAGCCCCAAATCCTTGTCTTCTCTCGATCTCCCACAAGTCAAGTCATATTAGAACAGCATAATCAGCATTATAACAGCTTTGATTACTATACTATTCAATCTTAATCCCCTTGTTTCTTTTCTTTGGTGTTATTCAATATATATATATATATATATATATATAATACTAATAATTATATTAGTATTATTTTTGGTTAAACTAACAATTTTGAAACCTGAAAATGATAAAATAAATACTCCTTTCGTTTCAGAAAAAGAGTCAACTATATTATTTTGAGATGTTCCACTCAAAAAGACCACTTTAAAAAATTATGTCACAAATTTTATAAAATATTCAACTTTACCATCCACATGTGGTACAAATATGTAAATCTACCAACTCTATATATCTTAACTTAATAACAACTTCCTCTTTAAAAATAGAGCACTCATGTCCTATTTTTGGCTTTAAAAATAAAGTACAAAGCATCTTAAGATCTTAACTCATGCCCTCTACCAAAGAGCTATTTAAAAATAGAGCCTACCAAAGAGCTATTTAAAAATAGAGCATACATGGATCTTAAGTCAACAACATAAATATTATTTTATGTTGCAGAATTGGCTTTACTCGAGATTACTCAGGGGTGAGCTTGGAAGAACCGAAAATAATAGACTTCCGGTGTGAGTGAACAAATCATTCATGGTTGCCGATTCAGTCTATTAATTCCTATGTAAAAGTATAAATATTATTATAAAAAAAATTAAAATATGTAACTTTTTTAAAAAGTATAAATATTCCTATGTAAAAGTATAAATATAGATTAAAAAAATTAATTAACTCTATTATAAATATTATTATGATATGTAACTTTTTTTAAAACTCTTGTGCATATGGTCAAAATTAAAAGTATAAATATTCCTATGTAAAAGTATAAATACAGATTAAAAAAATTAATTAACTCTATTATAAATATTATTATAATATGTAATTTTTTTTAAAACTCTTGTGCATATGGTCAAAATTAAAATAGAAAGAAAAAGTAAGGATAAACTAGTAAAATATTTTTCTAAAAAGAAAAAATTTATAAAAAAGATAATTTTTCATGAAATGGACAAAAAAAGAAAATCATAACAATTAATTAAGAACGGAGGGAATATATATATAATATATTAAATCTGTTTTCCATAATCTCATGGATTGAATAGGTCTCCATCCACCCCATAGATTCATAGAGTAACCAATGACGTTTAATAACAACAAAAATACAGTGGAAGCCTACCGGATGAAAATAGAATTTAAATACTTAATGAAATATAATTTTTTATTTGATACTAGTAGCGAAGCGAATTAACACGTACGCAAATTAGGTTCGTTATACGCACTTGTCTAAACCTATATTTAAAACATAAATACTAATCACCCAATTATACTAATAAACATTAAATAGACTAATTTCAAAATTAAATATTATTTTAATAAAACTTTTTTATTTTAAAAACCATCTAACTTTTATACTATGTCATATTACTAAATTTACAAATATTATAAATATCTAATACTATACAAATACAAATTTATTAATTTACAATTAACGTTAGTAATATCTTCATATCCTGATTAACCAAAATCCTCTCAAACTATGCCCAATACAGAATAGTCAAACCTAGGGACAACAATCACATCACCACTCAATCTAGGCACACACACTGACACACTCTCAAAAACACACTAGTAATAACACACTCACAAAAAAAAAAAACACACACACACACACACACTGACACACTCTCGAAAACACATATACACACACACGTCAGGAAGGGAAAAGCGAGTGGGTTGGGGTAGGATCGGAATGAATCCTCTATTTTAAAAGGATGTTCCATCTTCTATTTCAATCATCCGATCTTCGTCACATGTGCACTAAAAATTACGGCGTAATTAATGTTGTTTATTTTTATGCACATGTGGCGAAGATTCGACGGTTAAAATATGAGATAAAATACTTTTTTGGAATAGAGAATCATGTGAGGGGTAGGTTAGGTGTGGAATTCTCCCAGCCCACCAATTCGTCATTTTTTTTGTTTTTTTTCTACTTAACTCTACGTGCTGCCATGGGATTCTTTCTCCCTCATTTCTATAAAAGTAGTGACACACGTCACAATCTAAAAGTATCAATGGAACAAATTAATTCTGAACAACTAACTAATCATTAACCATCTAAATTTTATAGAGAGATTTAACTGTCCGTCACCTCTTCTAGAAATCTCCCAAAACTCTCACTCACTTTCTTCGTTTGATTTGAACCAAACTTAACTAACGAAGCCAAGGTTATTTTTTATGCTGGTTGCCCGACCTCTCCACTTTTATACCCGTCAATACCATTAACACCGCTTGTCCTTTACTCATACGTTCACCCTCTTTCTATTCCCGTAAATTACTATTCTCCCACGACACAACGCAGATAATGGATGACGACGCCCCCTTTCCCTGTTTTAATATTTTACTTATTATCACTATTATTAACAACGTTGTTGTTATTATTATTATTATTATTATTATTATTATTATTATTATTATTATTATTATTATTATTATTATTATTCATTTGGAATTACAAGGGATAAAAGGTATCATTCCAACCCAGTAATATGTATAATGGTACATAGCTGAGAATAAAAATTCTCCATCAAAACAACTGAGGAAGCAAAAAAAACATGGGTATGGATTTAGGCCGGGAAACGTAAATGAACTAAAACAAGAGAACTGCCTGCCTGCGAGATGGCTTCCTCGATAAATAAAACCACCCAAATCTTTCAGAAATGCAACAATTATACGACCCACAATGAGCATGTTGCCTCCCACAAGTAACACGCAAACAATCCTTTGCACTAGGCTGCTTTATCGCCACAGCCTGCTCTTTTCTAGCATGGAATATATCCCAAGAAGCCTAAAGTAGACCGATAACAGCACGGTCATTGGCTTGCCTCGCCATTGAAGTATATCCATGGGAATCTAATACCAATAATTAGAGTTGTTATGCCAATATTGTCTCGATCCATCACTGCTAGAGTTGCCAAATCTTGATACTGAAAACATGTGTTGATGATGATAGGATTGAACCGATCCATTTGAAGCTGGATTTGAATGATGATAGTAAATAGGCGGTCCATTTGAAGGTGAATTCCCAAACTGCAGCCTTCTATCACTATTATAATAATGAGGACTCGAAGCATAAGCACCATAAAAAGGGATCCTACTAGCTCTATTGGTCGGTGTTACAGGAGAATTCCAACCATTATTATTTGATTTATATTTTCTATGGGATACATCTCCAGGATCTTCAGTTATCCAACCGCCTAGCTTCTTTGATTTAGATGAGCTCGCGACTCCTTCATATTGAGCTTTCTTCCTTTTACGAGCCTTAACTTTATCTTGAGGTAGCGCTGACTTGACTTCTTTTTACTTTTTCTCGTCTTCTTTATGATTTGAGGACTCACGATTTCTTTTAGCGAACTGAAGATTAACAAGAAAAGATAGATTACATCATTTCAATGGAAAAAATACAAGACAGGAAAGGATAATAAACTTAATGAGATGTAAATTACTGCTTGTAGTTACTTGATTACGAGCAATTATAACGACCATAGATAAGATGTTTGCAGTGCGGTGGGATAGGGAGGGCTACAGAAAGTGTAACAGTATCTTAACAGAGATTGCACATTCTCGTGCAAAATGGCCTTCCTCACCACACCTGTAGCATGAACTAGGTGTTCCCATACCCAGTTGTCTCTGCACACAAACTTGTGTGCATGCCTGCATAGATCAAAACACAGAAGAAACAGAAAAGGAAATTAAATTCTTATTACAAACTTGATTCTTGTAAACACGACAGAACTGATAATATCCCTCATGGAACATGCACCAAAGACATCAAAATAAAGTTGCTTATAATATCATTTCAATGGAAAAAAATACAAGACAGCAAAGGATATACGTCAGGAAGGGAAAGCGATCGAGTGGGGGAATTCTCCCTTGCCCGGATACACGTCAGCAAAGGATATACACGTCAGCAAAGGATATACACGTCAGCAAAGGACATACACGTCAGGAAGGGTGAACGAGTGGGGTGGCGTAGGCTGGTTGTGGGAATTCTCCCTTGCCTGGTCCATCCATTCGTACGTCTTTTTTGTTTTTTTTCAAAGATAGTACTTGTAAAATCTCTGAAAGCGACTGGGGTGGGGTAGGCTAGCTAGCTGTTGGTATTATTGTAAAATCTCTTTTTTTTTTTTTTTCAACTACCATCAAATTACAACTTACTTGCGTATTTTACTTCCTGCCCAGTGCTGACCAATTCGTCTATATAACATACCCACTATCTTCATCCTGTAAAATTATATTTGAAGATACAAATTCTCATACATATATAGGTGCTTATGATCTCACATTTTCTTCTCTTGCTTAATTCCTTATTTATTTTTCTATTTTCAAGATTGTTTTACTTGCATAATTCATTCATTCTTGTTTTTCTCTTTTTTCAGGTAGTGATTATTCTTGTGAAGTTTCATCGAATGGAGGAGTCTCTACGCCGTGTTTGGACAAGCTTCTCGGGGCAGTTGAGTGATGCCTTTCTAGGCTTAAGAAGCTGCTCGTTCAATGATGGTTTGGTTAGCTTGAGGAGGTACTTGTCGAGAGAACAACATATGCCCCCTACTCGCCACGCCAACCTCAGTTTTATTGCTTATTGCCTTCTCAGCCTCCTTCAAGTAATGAAAATTTCTCCACTCCAAACACACCCTATAACCATCGCCGTAGCCATTGTTAGCCTCCTCATTTACGGCTTGGCATACGATGCTGACCAGAGGTTTTCGTTTTCTTCGACTCATCCATCTCCCATTTATGCCAATGTTGCTCGTCGGGTGATGATGGTATTTGGTTCCATTTTATTGGCTTCTTTAGCATCGATTTTCTTCCCAGTACCGGTTCAGCCGTTTCTGTACCCATTGTATATCTTTTTTTATGCAGATGAGTTGCAGAATTGGCTTCACACGAGATTACTCGGGGGTGAGCTTGGAAGAACTGAAAATAATAGACTTCCAGTGTGAGTGAACAAATCATGGTTGCCGATCAAATCTTTTAATTCCTATGTAAAAGTTTTCGCATTGTTGTGTGTCAAATTCTGTATCAGCTACAAATGTTGATTGTACTATATACTACTATTACTGTTCCTTCCTCTTTTGCCCTTTCCATTTGTACTCTATATTTTGGTATAGCAAAGTGTAATGAAACACAGTTATGGCAAAGTACACTGATTTAATTATTATATATATATTTTTTGGGGGGATTCCTTCTTTCCTTTTCCTTTCATTATTCAAGATCCAAAAAAGTGCACTCTGGTTCTATTGGAAAACTGGTTACTCCATCAAGAGAAACAAAAAACTACTGCCTTCAAAACCCAACTGAAGATGTTATGGTAGGGTTGTGTAGTTAATCCAGGGGCTTTATGGTAATTTACTCATGGGTCAACCCTCACGGGGCTACCCACTCTCGTTGGTCACTCCACGAGGGGTACGCGCAGGTATCAAGCCGTTTAGGGCATTGCCGACTTGCAAGACACTTGAGGATGCTTACCCAAGTATTGACTTTCAGACCTTCAAGGGATTTTGAATTGACAGCCAATGGATTTTAAATTAAATAGAAAAATATACGACCATGCATATTAAAATTTCTGTTCTGGCAGATTAATTCATTCATCGTTCACATATCCTCGTAGGGTTAGTGTTCGGTTTCAACTGTGCCCTCACCATTTTGCTTCTCTTTGAGGCCACGGTGTACTCTTAGCATTTTTAGTAATTTCTACCGTTAACTGGAAAAGAAACACAAGAAACCTTAAGTGCAGATCGATTAACTTTAAGATATCGAATTCCATTTGGAATTACAAAGGGATAAAAGGTGTCATTCCAACCCAGTAATGTGTATAATGGTACATAGCTGAGAATAAAAATTCTCCATCAAAACAGCTGAGGAAACAAAAAAACAAGAGACGGGTTTAGGCTGGGAAATGTAAATGAACTTAAACAAGAGAACTGCCTGCAAGAGAGCTTCCTCGATAAATTAAATGACCCAAATCTTTCAGAAATGCAACAATTATACGAACCCACGACCGGCGTGCTGCCTCTCATAAGTAACACGCAAACCAATCCTTTGCACTAGGCTGCTTTAACGCCACAGCCTACATCTTTCCTAGGATGGAATATATCCCAAGAAGCCTAAGACCGGTAACAGCACGGGCATTGGCTTGCCTCACCAATGAAGTATATCCATGGGCATCTAATACCAATAATTAGAGTTGTTATGCCAATATTGTCTCGATCCATCATTGCTAGAGTTGCCAAATCTTGATACTGAAAACCTGTGTTGATGATGATAGGATTGAGCTGATCCATTTGAAGCTGGATTTGGATGATGATAGTAAATAGGCGGTCCATTTGAAGGTGAATTCCCAAACTGTAGCCTTCTACCACTATTATAATATTGAGGACTCGAAGCATAACCACCATAAAAGGGATCCTACTAGCTCTATTGGTCGGTGTTACAGGAGAATTCCAACCATTATTATTTGATTTATATTTTCTATGGGATACATCTCCAGGATCTTCAGTTATCCAACCGCCTCGCTTCTTTGATTTAGATGAGCTCGCGACTCCTTCATATTGAGCTTTCTTCCTTTTACGAGCCTTAACTTTATCTTGAGGTGGCGCAGACTTGACTTCTTTTGCTTTTTCTCGTCTTCTTTATGATTTGAGGACTCACGATTTCTTTTAGCGAACTGAAGATTAACAAGAAAAGATAGATTACATCATTTCAATGGAAAAAATACAAGACAGCAAAGGATAATAACCTTAATGAGATGCAAATTACTGCTTGTAGTTACTTGATTACGAGCAATTATAACGACCATAGATAAGATGTTTGCAGTGCGGTGGGATAGGGAGGGCTACAGAAAGTGTAACAGTACCTTAACAGAGGTTGCACATTCTCGTGCAAAATGGCCTTCCTCACCACACCTGTAGCATGAACTAGGTGTTCCCATACCAGTTGACATCTCATTAACTTCATCTTGAGGTGGCGCAGACTTGACTTCTTTTTGCTTTTTCTCGTCTTCTTTATGATTTGAGGACTCACGATTTCTTTTAGCGAACTGAAGATTAACAAGAAAAGATAGATTACATCATTTCGATGGAAAAAATACAAGACAGGAAAGGATAATAACCTTAATGAGATGCAAATTGCTGCTTGTAGTTCCTTGATTACGAGCAATTATAACGACCATAGATAAGATGTTTGCAGTGCAGTGGGATAGGGGGCTACAGAAAGTGTAACAGTACCTTAACAGAGGTTGGACATTCTCGTGCAAAATGGCCTTCCTCACCACACCTGTAGCATGAACTAGGTGTTCCCATACCAGTTGTCTCTGCACACAACCTTGTGCATGCCTGCATAGATCAAAACACAGAAGAAACAGAAAAGCAAATTAAAATCTTATTACAAACTTGATTCTTGTAAACACGACAAAACTGATATCCCTCGTGGAACATGCACCAAAGACATCCGACAGTCATGCATATGCAAGGAGTTGATAACTATCGTAAAAGTGAAGAACCTTTTTATAACACTGCAAATTTCATTTCATTCTCCAGAAAGATAATAACCTATGGAGATTTTAAGAACTGGTAGCATTTCATCCCCCACCTCTCCCTGCCCTCTCAGTGGAACACCAAGACTCTGTAATACTGAGTGAAGTGAAATCTGATGATACTAGACAGGTAACAAACTATAACAAACCTACCTTTGTCTACTCATTAGTTTCTAAAGCTTATTCCCACTTTTCTACAAGTCTATATAGTGCAGCAATTAGTTTAATAAGCAACTTGAAAATGAAGTTGGAAGAAAATCGGAGGATAGGGGTTCAGAATGAGACTCCAAGGTCCAAGAGGTTTGCTATTCTCAAATGGTCAAGAAACCAACGAAAGTAAATTATTATGCTTAAACAAAGAGGGATATTAATCCTAAATTTGAAGGATGGGAAAAAGGAATAAAGTACAATACACAAGAATCTAAACATGAATCTAAAGAGTTACGAATGTCAGCATGTCTACACAAATGTGCATCTTGTCGTATGCAATCAGAACAAGTAATACAAGAAATTTGAGGAAAATCAGTGTTGTCCATGATCACCAGATAAGAGTCACTTCCAGACTTTCCTCCACTTAAGAACAACAATAAATTAACACACACTGCTAACATACTTCATGATAGAACTATTAACACAATCCACAAACACTCATACATGAAACGCAATAATTGTACAATATTTTCCACTCGCACGAATCCAGTAAGCATTCACATTTACTTCACACTAAGGTAAACTGAATGTCTAGGCACAAGTGTAAGATCAATCGTACCCAGGTGCCATGTTTGAAACACATGATTATCAAAGAGTAATCGTGTAAGGACGTGTTACATATTTCTTCAAATAATATTACAAGTTCACAAATTAGATATATCAAGGGATGAAGAGGAGAACATTCAACATTAAAGAACTTACCAAACCAGTATGACCTGACTGACCACACCTATAACAAGAAACTTCACTTGGACCAGTACCAGTATTGGTGGCACAACAAAGATGGCCAAAGCACTTGCAAACGTAACATTGTATTTCCTGGTTAAGAGAAAAGAAGGCCGCCAGATGACAATTGAAAAGAATCAAAATTCAGTAAAAGATCGGATTAGAATACAAGAGGGGGAGAGAAGAAGACGTAGCTTTTCATGCCCTATACATTTTCATCAAAAAGATAAGCATATGATGCTCATGGTGAATAACATACTGACCTTGAGATCTTCGGGGAATAGTCATTCCTGCATGAAAACATATCATGCCCAGAATCACCACATTTCAGACATACTTTAACATTCCGAGATCCTCCTATGCCTTTCTCAGGGCAGTCTTTTGCGCGGTGACCTCCATTTTTGCAGATAAAACAGACTTTCCCTGAAAAGGAAGGGAACAGAAAAGCATGTTCAGTCATAGCCGACTCAATCATATATACATATATCAGTCACTTATCAAACAAAGAATAGAAAAGTAAGGTAAAATAATTCCATACTCGCAAATTCCTTCTACTTGTCTTTCAATCCCTGATCAGAGTATTACCACTGGGAGTTATGTACTTCTTCCTACACTGACCTATGCTTAAGAAAATTTCAAAAGAGATAATACCATGGGAGATAGTGAATCTCCACCAACTCCCAGTTAGTGTAGTGTCCTGTGATCAGTTCTTTACCTCCAAAATCTTGGAGTAGTGCTGAATGTTAACTCATCCCTCTACTCTTCTTTCTCTCTATACCTACCAGCTTAAAAACATAGTTCCAGAGCATGCTCCTGAAAGAAAACCTAAGCGACCATACGACCCAGAGTGACGGCTCTTGGAACTGTTCAGGACACAGTTCCAATTTTCCTGAACAGCCCCCTCTTGTAGGCTAGCCCGCATCACCTAATAGTAAACTCAAAAATCCAATATTTCTTGATCCACAAATTTCACACGAGACCTGCCATAAATAACCTAGTAACCCAATATCAAGGTTTTGGCCTCAATATTTTGCAGACTGCAGGCGAGTATTCATGCACTTGTCCAACATGCCACACTGAAAATAAGGAAATGTGACACGAAATCCCAGACAGCAGTCTACAGTTATTGGAAGAAATAGACACTTAAATATTCCCCCCTTATGATTAAGGCTTTCACAGCCATTGTTCTATTCACGCCTCACTAACAATCAACAAATCCTAATAACTTGTCTTAATGGATCCAAAATCCACCTCCATAATAAAAAAAAATAACCTATTAGATCTACCATGTCCGTGCACTTACAGCCATGAGTCATTTTACACGCGTTGTTGCCCCAGGCTAGGTAGGTCAACAATTGTAAGCATGAGCATGTCCATGTTGCAAATGTTCGCAAGATATGCTGCTGCTTCATAACAACCACACATACTCGCCGTTATATGAATACGTGTTATTGTGGTCAAACAGAACATAATGAGCTCCACAAACCTACATGAATAGCGCCCAATTAATGCAAGGGGAGGACTTGAAGTGGATCCCAAATGGGCCTGATATCATGTATCCACTCATTTTAGAACATATTTTCAGATACATCCAAATTTTTTTTGATAAGTATTTTCAGATACATTCAATTATCTCATGGATGGAATTCCTTAAGTGTTATTGCTAAGAAACAGAACATAAAGGCTTCCGCAACCTACATGAATAGTGCCCAATTCACACAAGCGGAAGGACTGTGTGGATCCTACATGGACCTGATAATGTTAATTCCTTTATTTTAAATAAGGAACATATTTTCAGATCCAATAATCCCATGGAAGCAATTCCTCTATGCAGATCTTTTAGGAGCTGGACATCAGGTAATCTACACGGATACATCCAAGTATCCAGTAATTGTTGTCAAATTCACCCAATACTACCACAAAAATAAGCATTTAACGACAATGGATTATAAATCTACATATAACTCATCCAAATTCAAAGACTGCCATGAGGTGCTTAACCATATCCAAGTATGTTTTAAGTGAAAAAAAAATAACAAAAGTTTCAGGCTAATAGACCAGTAAAGAAAAGTAGAAAACAGGACGATCTTGTGAATTCTTATGCTTTGTACAAGGAGAGAGCAAGTGAGGTTGAGAGCCGAGTGGGTGTGTGTGTGTTTGTTTGTGTATACTGTTGATCATCTATTAACGTATCAGAGTCTCAACAAATTGGGCATACCCTATCAGCCTATACTTATCCAATCCATTTAATTATCAGACAAATGGGTAATGATAATGAGGTAACAGGAGGATTGCTTTTAGCTCCACATCCATATAAGCAGATTGGATAGCAGATCAGATGGATAATTGTCCATTTTGTTCACAACCCTATCTTGTGGGGTTAGCACTACCTTCCATACTTTTCAATGGCAAAGATTAGCTGACAACAATAAATAGGAATCATAGAAAGGGTATGAGTATCAGCTTCCCAGTTAAGGCTGTAGGCCCTCAGATCTATATAACTCCGCAATAGATTGTGCTTATGAAGTCCCTGCATGTTTGGCGTAGCCAATGAGCAATACCACAAATAACTGGTCAATTTTGACCAAAATTGGGAAAATTGGTACTGTAAATCTAAAGAAAACAAATTCAAGAGGCAAATGACTTAATATATAAAAATCTCTTTCATCTTTTCCCAAAACACAAACCTTCTTACACTGCTTCACATTGTGCTCCAAGCTCCCACAAACAAAGCAAGGTTTCTTGCGCCTAGCTGATGTGCAGTTGGCCGTCGTATGACCTTCTTCACCGCAATTGTAGCATGTTCCCCAACTGCTATCTGGAGGATCAAAATATCTGGGCCCCGCTGGAGATAAATAATTGAGAAAGAGACAAAACTATACTAAGCCTTCACATGGAATTGTATTACACAAAATGACTTTTGAACATATTACTTCAACTCACAAGAAGCTTCCGTAGCACAACGTTATCAGATTTCTCAACAGGATTTGTTTCGATCAATGTTTCAGTGTCTAGAGACTTGTTCGCCTCTGCCTCCTGTTCTACCTGAGCAACACCAACCTAATGCAATGGAGAATGCAAAAAGTGGATAATATCAGCAACTATGCAGGGAGAAAATATGCCAGAACACATTTTACTCTTGTGAACTGAAACTTAGAAACTTCAAGCCAATTAAAAAATAACGTCCAAAATAAATTAAAAGAGCACTTGGGTTGAAGCCTTGAAGGGAATTTCACTGCAAATATATGGAAGGTATAAAAGTCGTTCCCATAGGCATCAGTTTGCTTCAATTAAAAATAGCCATTCCTTCCCCTCAAAGAGTGATCCTTTCCATTTAGGGGATGTTTCATGATGTTCTTCCAACTTTACCCCTCTCATAAACATGTTGGATACCACAAAAGGTTTGTTATCGCGGTTGATATACGGGGTAATAATTAACTTAAGTATACTATTTGAGTGGAATGGAGTGAAGTATATACAACCAAAACAATTTTAATTCCCTGGTTTGATGCAAAATAAAAAAACAAAAACAACATATCTAAGTGCTCGATTTGGTAAGCAACAATTGTGTTTCCTTTCCATTCTATTTTAACTATCAACGAATGAAATTTGTACTAAGGCCTAGAACGGAATAACCATCCGGCAATCAAACGAGTGTTCAGTGTTTATTTACGATTCAAAGATTCAATCAAAATAAAGTTGCTTACAGTATCGTCTTGTGCTTCCGTCGTTTTGTTCTTCTTCTTCTCCTTTTTCTTCTTCTTCATCGCATCTTCTGTAACAACTTCAACTTCCGGTTCTGACGAAGACGAGAGATTGACTACAACGCCGCCGCCGTCATTGGACTCATCCAAAAGAGACGACGGTTTCCACCGTTATTATTAGCTCTCAACATCGCTTTCTCAACGATTTTCAAGCTCAAGTCTTCATTGGCCTCTTCGTCGCTACTCAATTCAATTGGATACTTAAAATGTTGTTCTTCTTCTTCTTCTTCATATTCGCGACTGGATTTAGGTAATTTGAGCTTCTTCTCAACTTTGCCCATTGAGAGATTAGCAGAAACCAAACCCTAACCCTACTTCTGATTCTACCTTTAGAGGTTCTGAACCGGCCGACGGAAGAGGCTCTCGAATTCGTTTCTTAATTACTAGTGCTAGATTTTGTGTATATTCCTATTCAGTACTTAAGTGATTCAAGATTAGATTGGATTCAACGGCTGTGATGGCTTTCTTAGGTGTAAATCACATACTTCGCTTACTAGTACCACGTACCATACTCTCGGTAATATATACGGGGTTTGCGAAAATTCTCTAAATTAAATTTTAGACGAGTTTGACTCTTAAATTCTCTAAAATTGAATTTTGGGCATTGCTATTAACACCATCATTTTCTATTAATACAACTCCACAATTAAATTACAAAAATATTATTATATTATTAGACATAAATATTCTTTCTTTACTAAATACACCAACCTTTATATTAAAACACTACCTAAACTTCTAAATACACCACCAAACAATTTATCAATACACCCTCCTCCATAATACAATACATACACCGTGAGACAACACGATTTAAAGGCGTACATTTCAAACCCAGCGGACCGAAACTTCAATTCTCCAACTTCTTCAATATAGCATTCCTCTTATCAAACATCCAAAGCCAAACCCTCAACTTCCAAACTTTTTACTTCTCCAACTTACCAACTCATATCAAACTCATCACCCACGAACAACATAAAGCAACCACATTGTAACAAAAATCAAGCATGGATACTAAAGAAGTGAAGCAGACCATGAATGTAAGTATCTCTATCATTCTCAAGTTTTTAATTCGATTTTTTCATGAAATTTCGTACATGCTGGAGACGGTATTGGTTCGGGACTGGTCTATGGAACGCCACATTGGTGTTCAGTGACCACCTGCTGAACATACATGGGATGTTCCATCAATGGTTCCCGAACACCCCTGTGGTGTTCCTTAAGTAATTCCCGAACACACCTGTTATGTTCCATCGTGGTTCCCGAACACCCGTGTTCCGTAGGTAGTTCGAGAACACCGTTATGTTCTATAGTTTTCTCGAATACCACTTGTGTTGTTCCATTATTTGTCCCCGAACATTACTATGGTGTTCCATAACCTCTTACAGAACAGAAACTTTTCAAGATTTTTTTTGTTGAAATTTATTCTTTTGTTGTAAACAGGATTCAAATACGTTGTCTACCGAGGGTAGTGTTGCTCCGGTTATTAACGAGATTGAACCCGTTCAAAATATCGTTATGGATTACATAAATGTGTTCACGACGTATGAAATGTTTATATCTCGTGATGCATTGTTTGATTGGGTGCGTGTTACGGAAAGGAACATGAAATGGTGATAGTAATTATCGATCGATAGTGGGTCGTGTAAGAAAAGAGCTCGGTTAGTTCTAGCGTGTGAACGTAGTGGAAATTACCGTGAATTCAAGAAGGTTGGAAAGTTGTCTGGAGTAAATAACGAAGAGGCTACTATTGAAAAGGACGTTGTGAGAAAGCCAAAGAGGAAAAGAGAATGGAACGAAAGTGTGGTTGTCCATTTCGTTTGAGGGTAGACAAGTATCGGTGATGGACCTTGGGCATTGAATGTTCAATGTGGTGTCCACAATCATCCAATTGCGACTATTTGGAGGGTCACTCATATGTTGGTCGATTATCACCCAAGGAGAAAGACTATGTCATTGATTTGTCTCATACAAATAGTAAACCCAAGGACATTTTGTTTGGGTTAAAGAAAAATTTGTAGATAATAAGTCCACAATAAGGACTATCTACAATGTTCGTTTGCAAAATAGAGTTGTAGAGCGTGAGCGTCGATTTCAAATGCGGCTTATGTTTAAGTTGAATGAGCATGGATATTTATATCATCACCTTCGATGTGAGAAGTCCGAAGTTGTCAAGAATATTTTCTTCGCTCACCCAACGAGCGTAGAGTTATTGCGATGTTTTCCGAGAGTCCTCTTTATGGATTGTACATACAAGACAAACAGTATACTCTTTATGGATTGTACATACAAGACAAACAGTATAAGTTACCTTTATTGGAAATTGTTGGTGTGACGTTGACACAAATGACATTTCATATTGGCCGCGTATTTGGAGTTCGAGCGGGAAGAGAACTATATGTGGGCGTTGACAGTCTTAAAGGATTGATGGACCAATTCTCTCTACCCCATGTGATTATTATGACAGAGAACTTGGTTTAATGAATGCAATTCGAAAACTTTTTCCGACTCGAGACATTTCCTTTGTCGGTGGCACATTAACAAGAATATTTTGGCAAATTGCAAGAAATTGTTCCGTGTGAAAGATAAATGAGATTATTTTTCTATGAATTGGAATACGTTGGTTCTCGCAGATATCGAGTCAAATTATGATGACTTGCTACAAAGACTCCGGACTTCAAAGATTATTCACTTGCCGTTAAATATGTCATGGAGCAATGGTTGATGCCATACAAGGAAAGATTTGTGGCTTTATGGACGGATACTGATCATGTATTTCAACAATACCACAACAAATAGGTATCTATCATTTTAATATCAATGTTTATTTTATGATGACATGTATTTTGTTAGATATATACTTGATAAGGTTATAACTTGTATTTTAGGGTGGAGAGTCAACATGCATTGTTGAAAGACAACTTGGCTCGAGTCGGGGTAACTTTGAGACGTGTTGGCGGTGATTCACACCCTCATTGAGACTTCACACACAAAGAATCAAACAGTCATTTGAGAAGAGCAAAAATGTTGTCCAGATAAATACAAATCAATTGTATTTAGAGAGTCTGCGAGGATAGTGTCGATACATGGATTGAACTTGATATATGATGAATTGAGCATTATTGGTGAACATGGTGTAGACCTCCTTGTGTGGGTGTATACCGAGAAAGAGATGCAGCTGCCTTGTGGTCATGAGATTGACGAATATAAGAGATCGGACTTGTCAATTCCACTTGATAAGGTTGACGCCTTTTGGAGAAAGTTAGATATCATACCTCCAAAGGTAGAAGATCCTGGTATAGTCAAAGAAATAGGTACTCAATTTAAACAAGAAATTGTTGAGCTTTCATCCAAGTGGGAACAAGCACCTGGGCCGAGAGGTTGTTAATTTTAAAGAGATTGACCGAAATAAATCAACCACCAACGACATCACTTAATCATCCCGTCAAGGGTCGAAAATTCTTACTCGTGGTCGTCCTAAGTCCATAAAGGCTAAAAAGACAAGTCAACCAAACGTGATCCGAGTAAGTTTGAGTATGTCCATCCATTGAAAATAGTTATTCATCATGTGAAGAAATTGCCTATCGGGTTGGTCCATCGATTAAACAACCTCTTACTCTCGACGACACCTAAACCAAAGAAGAAACATGTATTTTTTATCGTTTTTAAGATAGATTGAACATTCATTTAACATGGTTATACGCTAACGAAACAAAGAATTGATACATCTTATTTCAATAGGTTGTCCGGAAAGGACTCGACTTGCGACTACAAGTGGTTTTATCCAACAACTACCATCATACTTGCACAATTGGATTGTAGAGACTAAAAATGTTAAAAGTGATGGTCATTGTGGATTCGTGCCGTAGTAGACCAACTTGGCTTCACAGAGGAATCGTGGGGTAGGATTAGATGAGCACTTCTTCACGAGTTGAGTTAACCAAGAGTTATACAAAAATGTTTTCATTGAACATGGTCGTGTTAAATAAGTGTTGGAGATTCTAGACTACTATAAGGAGCCTCGCACCTAAGGAACATTGGTTTTGTTTGCCGAAATGGGTCATTTGGTAGCATCGTCTTTCAATGTTGCGCTCGTTTCTTTGGATTTGCAAATTTCAATGACGTATTTACCCTTAAGAACCCAATCCCAAGTGATCCGAAGATGATATATATTGGATTTGTGAATAATGATCATTATATTCGGTACACACCATATCAAGGATATTATCCGAAGTTATTTATGTTATATAAATCCATGATATTGATATGTAGTATATTTGTAGGTGTTCTTGTGCGAGGGAGTCCATTACCACCCGTGGCGGATAAATGGAATACATATCGACTTCACTGTAATGGCCGAAAAATTTGTATAGCGACCAACTTAATAATAATAAGAATAATAATAATAATAATCATAATAATAATCATAATAATCATAATAATAATAATCATAATAATAATAATAATAATAATAATAATAATAATAAGAATAATAATAATAAGAATAATAATAATAATAATCATAATAATCATAATAATAATCATCATAATAATAATAATAATAATAATAATAATAATAATAATAATAATAATAATAATAATAATAATAATAATAATAATAATAATAATAACAACAACAATAACAATAACAATAACAACAATAATAATAATAATAATAATAATAATAATAATAATAATAATAATAATAATAATAATAACAATAATAACAATAATAACAGCAATAATAATAATAATAATAATAATAATAATAATAATAATAATAATAATAATAATAATAATAATAATAATAATAATAATAATAATAGTAATAATAATAATAATAGTACTAAGAGTAATAATAATAATAATAATAATAATAATAATAATAATAATAATAATAATAATAATAATAATAATAATAATACTAAGAGTAATAATATTATTATTAATAATAATATTGTTATTATTATTATTACTCTAATTATTATTATTATTATTATTATTATTATTATTATTATTATTATTATTATTATTATTATTATTACTATTATTATTATTATTATTATTACTATTATTACTATTATTACTATTATTACTATTATTACTATTACTATTATTATTATTACTATTACTATTATTATTATTACTATTACTATTATTATTACTATTATTACTCCTTCCTCTCTTTGTTTCCCCTCAAGTGACGCATTCTTTGTTGCTTTGGTTTTGTCTTATATATCCACATCTGCAACAGCTTCAGTGAGTTTTTCTTCAGTATAGCCACTTTGAAGACGCTTCCCTACCTGGCGCCTTGTCGTCGGAGGAATTGAACCATTCTTTTTCCCCTTAGTAAATTTCCTTCCTTTATTACTTCTAGAAGTGCGATCCATTCATCTTTGTTGTTTGATGACTTGCCTTTTCTGGATGATGAGAGTGACTTTTGGGAGGAATTGGGGAATCATCTTCAGGGAGAAATTTTATATGGATGAGCTTATTCATGGTGGACCAGATTTCTTCCTTATTCTCCCTGATCTTCCAACCCTTTGTCCATGATAAAGAAGAGGTGAGTTGACAGCTTTGCCTTTTATCTTGGTTTCTCATTTTGAAGTGATCGAGATCTTGGAGGGGAGGCAAAGAGTTTTATTTTCAGGTGGTGCCAAATCATGAGAGGGAAATGTAAGGTATAGTTGTTTTAGTTGTTCCCATGGTTGCATGACATTGAGAGTTCTAGCCCTAGCTTTTTCTACCTTTTGGCTTTTGGAATTCCATGTTTTCTTATTGAAGGAGTTATTAATTTCATCACTTGGTTGCCCTAGGGTCAAATTCAATCCTTCTATAGTGAATAAACCATTAAGAAACCTAACATGGTTTGGAGAGGTCCTTTGTAATGATACCACGGATCAACATAATTTTTAAAGATGACAGTGGGAAAAAGTGCAACACTTCAATTAGAGCCGTTTGGTATAGCGTTTTGAAAACATAGTGTTTTAAAACGCGGTGTTCTAAAACGCACTTTTTCGTTATAAATGCGTTTGAGATATTATGTCAAAACGCTACTTTTTTATTCCCTCTTGCGTTTTAAAATCTGCGTTTTGGGAAAAAGCTAGAATTCCAAAGATTTTAAAACGCACTGCGTTTGAAAACGTAGCGTTTTCTACGCGCATTGAAACGCTAAGTTAAGGAATAGTGCGTTTTAACCCCGTTTGGCCAAAACGCGAACAAACGGGCTTAGCAAATCTCCCGCGAAGAATGGCACAAGCAATTTTTCATTGCTTAACATACAAACGGTAGAATGAATGTGCACAATTGAGTGATTTAATTGCAATGTCTGCTACAACACTCATAAAAGGTGGAAGAGTGTGTTTTTTAAGGTTTGACTAAAGTAAGGCATGGGTAACCTTTTCTATCCCGGTGAAGATTTTGTATGCCTCTGTGTAGTCAATGGTGTCATCTCAAATATTTGATGTTAAATCAGTGGAAGTATGAATATTGTACCTTCTTGCGACCATGTCTAGAGTGATTGTGACTTGTTAGCCGTTCAAGTTGAACACCAAATTGTTGTCGTTGTCCAAGCTTCCCGTTCTGGTAAATTTCATGGCATTCACGGAGATATAGTGTCAGTTTTGCCCTTAAAAGGTCCTCTAACCCTAATGCTTGAATTAATTTTCTCATTTCTGGTCCTTTTGGTGCATCGAAGAAGTTTAACATTGTGCAGAATTTGTAGTTCGTCATTTTGAATTTTGAAGATATGGAAGTTTTGGAGGTTTATGACTGTTGTTGTTTTGCAAGAGGATGAAAGAGTAGGAGTTATTTTCGCATATATGAATGTAGGTAACTGTAAAGCCATTTTTGTAGAGGTAAATTGATAACAGTGTAGGGGCCTTTTTGTAGATAATGAGAACTTTTGGTGCTGAATTTGCTCTTATTAGATGCCACCTGTTTTCTTACACTGTAATCAATGAACAAGTGTGCCTTTTAGTTTATTTTTACTTTTTGAAAAGAAAATCAACAGTGGTTTCCACTTACCCTCCCCGATGACTCGAACCTACGACCTATCGATCAGGAAATCATTTTATTAACTAAGATGCTTACTTATCAAACAAGTGTGCATTTACTATTCATTTTTAACACATGCAATGTTCTCTTGCTTGGATCAATGATTGTCACTAATCATTTTTACAATATGCACAAGTAACCTAAAATATATAAATTCAAATAAATTCATTTATGCAAAACAACTTTTTGTTATTTTTGAGTTCAAGAATGAATGACCCTTTTCATAGCTTTTTATCGTCATCTCAATGCTCTGATTTTTATTTATTTATTTATTTTTTACTTTTGAGGATCAAGTCAATGTTTTTCAAGATAAATTTTAGTATGTCAAAAGATATGAATTTCAATGCAATTCCTAAAAATGATGACGATCACAATGTTATGCATTTTGAAGAACAATTATGTGCTTTGAACACTTATGAGTTTGACATTTTTAGTATGGATCATCCTTGACTGTTTTTGAAAAATCTTTATTGGATGATATTGATCACAATCAACAAATAGAATTTTTGAATGTTGTTTAGACAATCCTTTGTGTAATCTTTCTAACTTTGAAAAATTTATTGAATGGCCAACAATTATCTATCCATTAGTCTTTTTTCTTTGATAATGAATGACTTTGTTATGCAGCAACATATATTACAACATATGATGCTATGAGTAAAGATGCAATTGAAAATCATGCTGCACATGGTTTGATTTTTGAAAAGACAAAACACACAATCGGGCGTATTTTGGACCAAATGTAGTTCGCCACCGAATGTTTGAAAATGTTAATGGCCACATCTTGCTTATGATGCAAATGAGCCCATGTTCGATGGACATTAAACCAAGATGTTAACTTTAATTGAAATCCATATTTTGCCCCAGGACGTTAGACCAAACCCATCCCTCTGGTCTCCTTTGACAGCTCCGACAAAGAATCTGACCAAGCACCGGCGTGTTATCCAATAAAACTGGCCAATCCTCCTCCTATAAATTTGGCCATCTTCTTCATTCTCCGATAGTCTTGTCTCTCTATCTCTCAGCTCATCATCATTCCATATCTCTCCATCTCCAGCCGAGGTCCCATAGCTACCAAAATCATGCACAATCGTAAAGCAACAAAAACCAACCCCAAATATGAAAACCCATTTCAATTACAACAACAACCAAACTGTAAATAACAAAAAAATTGAAATAGAATTACCTCACCACCAACCCACTCACTGTCTCTGGACTCCTAAACAGTTCCTTCATCTCTCTCTTTACACACAGAGACACATTTTCTTTCTCTACCACAATTTGGATCCTTTTGTCCCCAATCAAAGGGCCATCCTCAACAAAACCCAAGATTTCACAAATATTTTTATATCGAAACCCCAAATCTACAACCCCGATTCCAAAAACAAAAGCGGCGGAGGGAGGAGAAGTCGTAGTCGTCGATGGCGGCTGCATCTGTATGGAATTTACTGAGAAGTTGGTACCCCATTTTGAGGGAGCTCTTTTTCAAGGTTGTGATACAGACAAGTTTAGAGAAGATCTTAATGAGGTGGCGGTAGCGGGTGTAGATGGATTTGTTGATGGATGCGACAACCACGGTGGTTGCTGTGGCAGCATTCTTGATTGGAGACTTCTCGAGGTGGCGGCGCCATTTGTTAGTTGTTTTCCTACTCCTAGTAGTATTAGTTTAATCTTAGTCCTAGTCCTAGCATAATTAGAAGAATCACTTGGCCTATAAATACTATTGTAATGTCTCAGAATTATTATGAGTTAATTATTAAGTTAAGTTGAGATTTTAAGCTAATTATGTGTGATTCTTCTTCTCTCCTCCAGTTGATTCTTCTTATTCTTAATTCTTTATCTTTTATATTCGCTTCAGCCTTCAATTGTATCCGAGCCAAAGCATGGCTTGCCGAGTTCAGATTAGGTATCAAATCTATCTTTCTTTCGTTTCTAATCTATTTCATCCTTTCTTTTTTGCAGTCAAACCACCTTTCCATCTTCTTGTCCTTTCAATTAAAAAAAAATTTTTTTAAAGAAAACGTAGAGGTGGACGTCGCCAAGTCAAACCCCTAAACTTCAAAATCTGCGCTGCCGCCACCATCATCAGAGTCAACCAACCCTCATAGCAATTCCTTTTGCCGATACCCTAATAGTTCGCCGCGATCAACCACGCCCCTGCTTGGACTCTAGGAAATGAGCCGACTCCAACGACTAATTGCAGTTTTGGACGTGTAATGGATCTTAAGTCATCCTTGAACTCTTCAAAACCAAGACAATACTTTATACTTTTTGAACCCCTTTTCATCATATAAAAGAATATGACAAAGGATGCAAGAAAGCACACTTATCAGCACAAATTCCATTTGATGCTCTTCAATTTAACAGCACAATTAAGCAAAGCTTCAAACCTTGACTGAGTAACCTATATATATGTATTAGCATACCCACTATCTTCATCCTGTAAAATTATTATATTTGAAGATACAAATTTTCATACATAGGTGCTTATGATCTCACATTCTCTTCTCTTGCTTAATTCCTTATTTATTTTTCTATTTTCAAGATTGTTTTACTTGCATAATTCATTCTTGTTTTTTCTTTTTCAGTAGTGATTATTCTTGTGAAGTTTCATCGAATGGAGGAGTCTCTACACCGTGTTTGGACAAGCTTCTCGGGGCAGTTGAGTGATGCCTTTCAAGGCTTAAGAAGCTGCTCGTTCAATGATGGTTTGGTTAGCTTGAGGAGGTACTTGTCGAGAGAACAACATATGCCCCCTACTCGCCACGCCAACTTCGTTTTATTGCTTCTTGCCTCTTCAACCTCCTTCAAGTAATGAATAATTCTCCATTCCAAACACACCCTAAAACCATCGGCGTAGCCATTGTTAGCCTCCTCATTTACGGCTTGGCATACGATGCTGACCAGAGGTTTTCGTTTTCTTCGACTCATCCATCTCCCATTTATGCCAATGTTGCTCGTCGGGTGATGATGGTATTTGGTTCCATTTTATTGGCTTCTTTAGCGTCGATTTTCTTCCCAGTACCGGTTCAGCCGTTTCTGTACCTATTGTATATCTTTTTTTATGCAGATGAGTTGCAGAATTGGCTTCACACGAGATTACTCGGGGGTGAGCTTGGAAGAACTGAAAATAATAGACTTCCAAAGTGAGTGAACAAATCATGGTTGCCGATCAAATCTTTTAATTCCTATGTAAAAGTTTTCGCATTGTTGTGTGTCAAATTCTGTATCAGCTACAAATGTTGATTCTACTCTATTTTTGGTATAGCAAAGTGTAATGAAAACACAATTATGGCAAGGTATACTGATTTAATTATTATTATTATTTTTTTTTTTTTTTTTGGGGGGGATTCCTTCTTTCCTTTTCCTTTCATTTTTCAAGTTCCAAACAAGTGTACTGTGGAAAACTGGTTACTCCATCAAGAGAAACAAAAAACTACTGCCTTCAAAACCCAACTGAAGATGTTATGGTAGGGTTGTGTAGTTAATCCAGGGGCTTTATGGTAATTTACTCATGGGTCAACCCTCACGGGGCTACCCACTCTCGTTGGTCACTCCACGAGGGGTACGCGCAGGTATCAAGCCGTTTAGGGCATTGCCGACTTGCAAGACACTTGAGGATGCTTACCCAAGTATTGACTTTCAGACCTTCAAGGGATTTTGAATTGACAGCCAATGGATTTTAAATTAAATAGAAAAATATACGACCATGCATATTAAAATTTCTGTTCTGGCAGATTAATTCATTCATCGTTCACATATCCTCGTAGGGTTAGTGTTCGGTTTCAACTCTGCCCTCACCATTTTGCTTCTCTTGAGGCCACGGTGTACTCTTAGCATTTTTAGTAATTTCTACTGTTAACTGGAAAAGAAACACAAGAAACCTTAAGTGCAGATCAGTTCACTTTAAGATATCGAATTCCATTTGGAATTACAAAGGGATAAAAGGTATCATTCCAACCCAGTAATGTGTATAATGGTACATAGCTGAGAATAAAAATTCTCCATCAAAACAGCTGAGGAAACAAAAAAAACAAGAGACGGGTTTAGGCTGGGAAATGTAAATGAACTTAAACAAGATAACTGCCTGCAAGAGAGCTTCCTCGATAAATTAAATGACCCAAATCTTTCAGAAATGCAACAATTATACGAACCCACGACCGGCGTGCTGCCTCTCATAAGTAACACGCAAACCAATCCTTTGCACTAGGCTGCTTTAACGCCACAGCCTACATCTTTCCTAGGATGGAATATATCCCAAGAAGCCTAAGACCGGTAACAGCACGGGCATTGGCTTGCCTCACCAATGAAGTATATCCATGGGCATCTAATACCAATAATTAGAGTTGTTATGCCAATATTGTCTCGATCCATCATTGCTAGAGTTGCCAAATCTTGATACTGAAAACCTGTGTTGATGATGATAGGATTGAGCCGATCCATTTGAAGCTGGATTTGGATGATGATAGTAAATAGGCGGTCCATTTGAAGGTGAATTCCCAAACTGTAGCCTTCTACCACTATTATAATATTGAGGACTCGAAGCATAACCACCATAAAAAGGGATCCTACTAGCTCTATTGGTCGGTGTTACAGGAGAATTCCAACCATTATTATTTGATTTATATTTTCTATGGGATACATCTCCAGGATCTTCAGTTATCCAACCGCCTCGCTTCTTTGATTTAGATGAGCTCGCGACTCCTTCATATTGAGCTTTCTTCCTTTTACGAGCCTTAACTTTATCTTGAGGTGGCGCAGACTTGACTTCTTTTTGCTTTTTCTCGTCTTCTTTATGATTTGAGGACTCACGATTTCTTTTAGCGAACTGAAGATTAACAAGAAAAGATAGATTACATCATTTCAATGGAAAAAATACAAGACAGCAAAGGATAATAACCTTAATGAGATGCAAATTACTGCTTGTAGTTACTTGATTACGAGCAATTATAACGACCATAGATAAGATGTTTGCAGTGCGGTGGGATAGGGAGGGCTACAGAAAGTGTAACAGTACCTTAACAGAGGTTGCACATTCTCGTGCAAAATGGCCTTCCTCACCACACCTGTAGCATGAACTAGGTGTTCCCATACCAGTTGACATCTCATTAACTTCATCTTGAGGTGGCGCAGACTTGACTTCTTTTTGCTTTTTCGTCTTCTTTATGATTTGAGGACTCACGATTTCTTTTAGCGAACTGAAGATTAACAAGAAAAGATAGATTACATCATTTCGATGGAAAAAAATACAAGACAGGAAAGGATAATAACCTTAATGAGATGCAAATTGCTGCTTGTAGTTCCTTGATTACGAGCAATTATAACGACCATAGATAAGATGTTTGCAGTGCAGTGGGATAGGGGGGCTACAGAAAGTGTAACAGTACCTTAACAGAGGTTGCACATTCTCGTGCAAAATGGCCTTCCTCACCACACCTGTAGCATGAACTAGGTGTTCCCATACCAGTTGTCTCTGCACACAACCTTGTGCATGCCTGCATAGATCAAAACACAGAAGAAACAGAAAAGCAAATTAAAATCTTATTACAAACTTGATTCTTGTAAACACGACAAAACTGATATCCCTCGTGGAACATGCACCAAAGACATCCGACAGTCATGCATATGCAAGGAGTTGATAACTATCGTAAAAGTGAAGAACCTTTTTATAACACTGCAAATTTCATTTCATTCTCCAGAAAGATAATAACCTATGGAGATTTTAAGAACTGGTAGCATTTCATCCCCCACCTCTCCCTGCCCTCTCAGTGGAACACCAAGACTCTGTAATACTGAGTGAAGTGAAATCTGATGATACTAGACAGGTAACAAACTATAACAAACCTACCTTTGTCTACTCATTAGTTTCTAAAGCTTATTCCCACTTTTCTACAAGTCTATATAGTGCAGCAATTAGTTTAATAAGCAACTTGAAAATGAAGTTGGAAGAAAATCGGAGGATAGGGGGTTCAGAATGAGACTCCAAGGTCCAAGAGGTTTGCTATTCTCAAATGGTCAAGAAACCAACGAAAGTAAATTATTATGCTTAAACAAAGAGGGATATTAATCCTAAATTTGAAGGATGGGATAAAAGGAATAAAGTACAATACACAAGAATCTAAACATGAATCTAAAGAGTTACGAATGTCAGCATGTCTACACAAATGTGCATCTTGTCGTATGCAATCAGAACAAGTAATACAAGAAATTTGAGGAAAATCAGTGTTGTCCATGATCACCAGATAAGAGTCACTTCCAGACTTTCCTCCACTTAAGAACAACAATAAATTAACACACACTGCTAACATACTTCATGATAGAACTATTAACACAATCCACAAACACTCATACATGAAACGCAATAATTGTACAATATTTTCCACTCGCACGAATCCAGTAAGCATTCACATTTACTTCACACTAAGGAAAACTGAATGTCTAGGCACAAGTGTAAGATCAATCGTACCCAGGTGCCATGTTTGAAACACATGATTATCAAAGAGTAATCGTGTAAGGACGTGTTACATATTTCTTCAAATAATATTACAAGTTCACAAATTAGATATATCAAGGGATGAAGAGGAGAACATTCAACATTAAAGAACTTACCAAACCAGTATGACCTGACTGACCACACCTATAACAAGAAACTTCACTTGGACCAGTACCAGTATTGGTGGCACAACAAAGATGGCCAAAGCACTTGCAAACGTAACATTGTATTTCCTGGTTAAGAGAAAAGAAGGCCGCCAGATGACAATTGAAAAGAATCAAAATTCAGTAAAAGATCGGATTAGAATACAAGAGGGGGGGGAGAGAAGAAGACGTAGCTTTTCATGCCCTATACATTTTCATCAAAAAGATAAGCATATGATGCTCATGGTGAATAACATACTGACCTTGAGATCTTCGGGGGAATAGTCATTCCTGCATGAAAACATATCATGCCCAGAATCACCACATTTCAGACATACTTTAACATTCCGAGATCCTCCTATGCCTTTCTCAGGGCAGTCTTTTGCTGACCTCCATTTTTGCAGATAAAACAGACTTTCCCCTGAAAAAGGAAGGGAACAGAAAAGCATGTTCAGTCATAGCCAACTCAATCATATATACATATATCAGTCACTTATCAAACAAAGAATAGAAAAGTAAGGTAAAATAATTCCATACTCGCAAATTCCTTCTACTTGTCTTTCAATCCCTGATCAGAGTATTACCACTGGGAGTTATGTACTTCTTCCTACACTGACCTATGCTTAAGAAAATTTCAAAAAGAGATAATACCATGGGAGATAGTGAATCTCCACCAACTCCCAGTTAGTGTAGTGTCCTGTGATCAGTTCTTTACCTCCAAAATCTTGGAGTAGTGCTGAATGTTAACTCATCCCTCTACTCTTCTTTCTCTCTATACCTACCAGCTTAAAAACATAGTTCCAGAGCATGCTCCTGAAAGAAAACCTAAGCGACCATACGACCCAGAGTGACGGCTCTTGGAACTGTTCAGGACACAGTTCCAATTTTCCTGAACAGCCCCCTCTTGTAGGCTAGCCCGCATCACCTAATAGTAAACTCAAAAATCCAATATTTCTTGATCCACAAATTTCACGAGACCTGCCATAAATAACCTAGTAACCCAATATCAAGGTTTTGGCCTCAATATTTTGCAGACTGCAGGCGAGTATTCATGCACTTGTCCAACATGCCACACTGAAAATAAGGAAATGTGACACGAAATCCCAGACAGCAGTCTACAGTTATTGGAAGAAATAGACACTTAAATATTCCCCCTTATGATTAAGGCTTTCACAGCCATTGTTCTATTCACGCCTCACTAACAATCAACAAATCCTAATAACTTGTCTTAATGGATCCAAAATCCACCTCCATAATAAAAAAAAATAACCTATTAGATCTACCATGTCCGTGCACTTACAGCCATGAGTCATTTTACACGCGTTGTTGCCCCAGGCTAGGTAGGTCAACAATTGTAAGCATGAGCATGTCCATGTTGCAAATGTTCGCAGATATGCTGCTGCTTCATAACAACCACACATACTCGCCGTTATATGAATACGTGTTATTGTGGTCAAACAGAACATAATGAGCTCCACAAACCTACATGAATAGCGCCCAATTAATGCAAGGGAGGACTTGAAGTGGATCCCAAATGGGCCTGATATCATGTATCCACTCATTTTAGAACATATTTTCAGATACATCCAAATTTTTTTTGATAAGTATTTTCAGATACATTCAATTATCTCATGGATGGAATTCCGTAAGTGTTATTGCTAAGAAACAGAACATAAAGGCTTCCGCAACCTACATGAATAGTGCCCAATTCACACAAGCGGAAGGACTGTGTGGATCCTACATGGACCTGATAATGTTAATTCCTTTATTTTAAATAAGGAACATATTTTCAGATCCAATAATCCCATGGAAGCAATTCCTCTATGCAGATCTTTAGGAGCTGGACATCAGGTAATCTACACGGATACATCCAAGTATCCAGTAATTGTTGTCAAATTCACCCAATACTACCACAAAAATAAGCATTTAACGACAATGGATTATAAATCTACATATAACTCATCCAAATTCAAAGACTGCCATGAGGTGCTTAACCATATCCAAGTATGTTTTAAGTGAAAAAAATAACAAAAGTTTCAGGCTAATAGACCAGTAAAGAAAAGTAGAAAACAGGACGATCTTGTGAATTCTTATGCTTTGTACAAGGAGAGAGCAAGTGAGGTTGAGAGCCGAGTGGGTGTGTGTGTGTTTGTTTGTGTATACTGTTGATCATCTATTAA